>CM075979.1:32530588-33022059 GCA_038087875.1 Malacoraja senta
ACAGTTCTGTGGGGAACTTTACCAATGCGGGCATGATGTACTGGGCCTACCATATCATTGTTAATTCCCAATCATTCAGTTGCACGGTAACAAGTCTGCTTTTAGTTTAGTTTAGGGATACAGCGTGGAAATAGGCCCTTCAGCCCACTAAGTTCACACCAACCAGCGATCAACCATACACTAGTTCTATCTTTTACACTAGGGACAATTTACAGAAGCCAATTAACCTACAAACCTGCACATCTTTGGGATGTGGGAGGAAATAGGAGAACCCCAGAAAACCCCCACACTGTCATGGGGAGAACGTACAAATTCCACACAGACAGCACCCGTAGTCAGGAATGCACCGGGTCTCTGGCACTGTAAAGCAGCACTCTACTGCCACGCCACTGTGTTGCAGAGTGCTCACATGTTTTGAGACCGATGAACTTGTAAGATCAATCAGTACCACTGCATTCCCCTATGTCCTGTGCTCCAGAATTGTTTGTTACCCTCAACTATGCGGTCAGGGCAAGCACGCTCGTTTAGAATGAAAACAATGAGTCTTTCCTTTGTTGGGGCTTGGGACACTGATTATCTCATAGGTTATTGACTACCTCCCAGAGTCTTAGAGGAAGTGCCTTTATTTTCATTGTTGTGTCAGATCAAGCGAGCTGACTAATCCTTTGCTGTCAAACCGAGCAGAGCCAAATTAAATTGCTGCGAGGCGAATATTAGCATGATCTCACCCTGATCATGACGACATGGTAACTTTACCTCAGGCAGCACACGGAAAATGTTGAGGAACAAAAGGCGAAAGCAAAAATTCATCTTTGCTCAGTAGGTGAGGGCAATTGTTTATAAGGCTATTGATTTATTTAGTTAACCTGCCTGTGTTCAATTCAGTCATCGCAACCAGAACTGAAGGCCCTTCTGTTCAGTTTAGTTTTTAGAAGGATGAGTGAAACATATAAGATTATTAAAGGTTTGGACACAGTAGACGCAGGAAACATGTTTCCGATGTTGGGGGAGTCCAGAACCAGGGGCCACAGTTTGCAAATAAGGGGTAAGCAATTTAGAACGGAGATGAGGAAAATCTTTTTCACATAGAGGGTGGGGTCAATGAAAGAGCGTTCACGTCGTGGCCCTGTTTCCACCAATCTTTCCACCACCATGCACAAGAAGCACAAGAAGCACAAGACAGCCACCATTGTGCAGATTCCGAGAAGTGTGTTCAGCTCTGGCTGAACATCTTCTAATCTTGTGTGTGGACTCGATAAGAAGGCACAGAGGGTTGTGAATCTGTGGAATTCTCTGCCTCAGAAGGCAGTGGAGGCCAATTCTCTGTATGCTTTCAAGAGAGATTTGGATAGAGCTCTTAAAGATAGCGGAGTCATGGGATATGGGGAAAAGGCAGGAATGGGGTACTGATTGTGGATGATCAGCCATGATCACAATGAATGGCGGTGCTGGCTGGAAGGGCCGAATGGCCTACTCGTGCACCTATTGACTATTGTCTATTGTCACGTGTACCGACATACAGTGAAAAGCTTTTGTTGCCTGCTAACCAGTCAGCAAAAAGACAATACATGATTACAATCGAGTCATTTCTATTGTATAGATAAATGATAAGGGAATAACGTTTAGTGCCGGGTAAAGCCAGCAAAGTCCGATCAAGGATAGTCCGAGGGTCATCAAAGAGATAGATAGTAGTTCAGCACTGCTATCTGGTTGTGGTAGGATGATTCAGTTGCATGATAACAGCTGGGAAGAAACTGGGGCATGTTACGTGGATTCAACACTCAGAGTTAAGTCAGCCATTGCCTGCAACCCCTGTTAGTCATTTGGTGACTATTTACGATATGTGGATATGGGGTTAGACCAATATCGGTCTTGCCTGTGAAGATGCCTACTACTGCCAAGTGGCCTGTGTCACTCCTTGTGAGGCTTCACCCACCAAGATTAGTTTTCAGAAGGATGCTGGCTGCTCGCCATATAAGCTGCCCCAGTCCTGTTTCCATTGAGTTCAGAAGAATTAAAGCAGGGCGGCACGGTGGCACAGCAGCAGAGTTGCTGCCTTGCAACGCTTACTGCGCCAAAGACCTGGGTTCGATCCTGACTACGGGTGCTGTCTGTACGAAGTTGTACGTTCTCCCCGTGACCACGTGGGATTTCTCCGAGATCTTCAGTTTCCTCCCACACTCCAAAGACGTACAGGTTTGTAGATTAATTGGCTTGGTATAAAATGTAAAATTGTCTGTAGTATTTGTAGGATAGTGTTAAGGGGCTGTCCCACTGCGGTAACCTAATTTGCGAGTTTAGAAGAGTTTGCCCTCGACTCAAACTCAAAGCATGGTCGACACGTGGTCCTAGGAGGTCCTATGAGGTCACTGGAACTCTCCTTCATGCTCGAGGGAAGTTCCCGCATACTCACGGCCTCAGCTAGGTCGCGGAAACATTTTCAGCATGTTGAAAAAGTTGGTTGCCATGGTTCTTTTTAATTCATAGTGCAGTGCAGTGGGGTCGCTATTTAGTTACAGGCAGTCGAGGGCAGCCGTAGGCAATCTTCTTCGCTGACCGGGCATTTTGATTGGCTCATTGGAGTTTTCAGGACCAAAGAAAATGGACCGGTAGGTAAAATGCCCGCTAAACTTTATTATACTTCTTAAAAGTGTCTCCCCCCTTCTCCCCTCCTTCTCCCCTCCCTTCTCCCCTCCTTCTCCCCTCCTTCTCCCCTCCTTCTCCCCTCCTTCTCCCCTCCTTCTCTCCCCCTCTCTCCCCTTCTCTCCCCCCCGAGCTCTCTAAAGGACTTGCCTTACACTGTGCAGCCGTCTTTTACCTTCCTCTTCATCGGGGATGTGACAGCGCTCCCCCGCTTTCCCTGGCCCCCGCCTTTGCGATGTGTTTGTGTGTGTGTTTGTGTGTGTGTGTGTGTGTGTGTGTGTGTGTATGTGCGCGCAGTCGGTCGATATAGCTCGTGGTTTCAACGCAGACGGTCGATCCAGCTCGTGGTTTTCCAGGCGAGTGCCCTCGAGCTTGAAGGTCGAAGACACTCTTCTTAACTCGCGGATTAGGTCGCCGCAGTAGGACAGACAGCCCCTTTAATGTGCGGGGGATTGCTGGTTGGTGTGGACTCTTTGGGCCGAAGGGCATGATTCTGCGCTGTATCTCTAAACTAAACTAAACTAAACAGCGTAGTTTTCCACTACGTGGAATGACTACAATGAGCAGCTACCATTTTGCTAAGATGCCAGGCACATTTATCAGGATGCTTGCTGGCTTTGGAACAGCTCCATCCAGGACCATAATTTCAGCGGATTGTGAACGCAGCCCAGCCCATCACAGAAACCAACCTCTCTTCCATTGACTCCATTTCTTCCTCACGCTGCCTCGGTAAGGCCAGCAGCATAATCAAGGATGAGTCGCACCCTGACCGCTCCCTCTTCTCCCCTCTCCCATCAGGCAAAAGGTATAGAAGTGTGAAAACGCACACCTCCAGATTCAGGGACAGTTTCTTTCCGGCTGTTATCAGGCAACTGAACCATCATACGTACCACAACCAGAGAGCAGTGCTGAACTACTATCTACCTCTTTGATGACCCTCAGACTATCCTTGATTGGACTTTGCTGGGTTTACCTTGCACCAAACGTTATTCCCTTATCATGTATTTAGACACTGTAAATGGATCGATTGTAATCATGTATTGTCTTTCTGCTGACTGGTTAGCAGAAAACAAAAAGCTTTTCGCTGTACCTCGGTACAAGTGCCAATAAACTAAACTGGGCAATAGGCTGTCTCCTCAGTTCCCAGCCAACACTGGGAATATTGTCCGGATAATCCATGGAAACCCCAGTGGATGGAGCCAAGTAATTCCACAACGGTTGCTCCTGATTGAGAGTACCCAAAGAGGAAGCCTTCCTATCAACGAGGGGATAAACTGGAGGGGATAACACGTAGATGAGAGGGTAGAGGAGAGAAGAGCACAGATTTCCATCAGGTACGTTGCCACGGTGAACCACATGGGTTAGAAATATTATAAACCAAAGGCACAATGGTCCTTTAATGGTTCAATGGTTCTTTATTGTCATGTGTGCATTGCACAGTGAAATTCCTTTTGCATAGCTTACATGCACAAATCACCATATACTGGGGCTATTTATACAAAGAAAAAGTCCACTGGAGTGCACTGGAGCACCACCGATCCTTGTAAGCCCCAGTTTGCTGCAGGGCCTCTTCCATCACCCTCGACCAGCACGGCCCACAAGCCGACATCCCTCTCCTTGCCCGACCACATTTAGCCCCAGGGGAGCCTCCTGCAGTTGGCGCTGGAGGCAATATCTCGGTCCTTGTCCAACCAGCCCACTCCTCTCATCCATCATTGGCAGCAGAGGATTGTATCCTGAGCTAGATCAGAAAATCTGAAACGCAGCTTCTGGAAATCTGAAACAAAATACAGAAAATGCTGGAAAAACTCAGCAGATCAGGCAGCATGCGTGGAAAGAGAAATATTCAACATGCTGGGTCAGTGGCCCTTTCATCAGAACTGGGGAATGGGAGAAATGCAAGAAGATTTTTGCTAGGAGGGAAAGTGGGAGAAGGTTGAGTCGAATAATGGGATGAGATGGGTCAAAATGACTTAATGGGGACAACCAGCACCAGAGTAAGCTTCTGGGTCTAAGTAATAAGTTCTGAATCGTGAGGTGGTGGGACTTGTCTGGTAGGGGCTAGTCATATGGGTGCAGGATTGGAAAAAATACTAAAAGTGGAAAATACTGGAAAAACTAAGCAGGTCAGGCAGCATTTGATGAAAGAGAAGTAGTCAACATTTCAGATGTGGGGGGGGGTTTCATCACACTGTTCATCCACTATGAATCACTTTCCTTAGCAATTTTACCAGAGAGATAATCGACTTAAGACTTTAGAGATACAGCGTGGAAACAGGCCCTTCGGCCCACCATGTCTGCACCGACTAGGGATCACACGAACACAATCCTACACGCTAGGGACAATTTACAATTTGCAGAAACCAATTAACCTACAAACCTGTACGTCTTTGGATTGTGGGAGGAAGCCTGAGCACCTGGTGAAAACCCACGCGGTCACAGGGAGAATGTACAAACTCCAACAGACAGGATTGAACTCATGTCTCTGGCGCTGTAAGGCAGCAGCTCTACCGCTGCGTCACTGTGTTACCCCAGTGCCACTGCGCCAACATTTTACCAACCTTTTACCAATTGGTGGTTTTTGTCTAGTTTTAAAGGGTGCGCATGTGTGAGGGGTGGAGCCCACATTTTACAGTGTATTTCAGACGAACACTGAGGTCCGTCTCAACATGGAGCATGAAACCTTCACACTCTTTGGCTCAGAGGCAGGGCAGGCCGCACCCTCTGTTCCGCTATGGAGTTCAATATGACCTTGTTTTTAAACTAACCAGGGGCCAAGTTGGGCTCTGCTAATGTCAACGAGCTCTGGGCAGCACCAAGGTTCTTCCTGGCATTTGCATCATGAAATCAGGATGTTCTCATTCCTGTGTCCGCCTCTTGCATCCAGCTTTCAGAGAAAATAACCAATTCAAATTGGGAAAACACATTTTCCACCATCTAAAACAGCACAAAATCTCATCTAGACTTGGCAGCCGTCTGGTATCTTCATGCTTCTTTCACAGGGAGAACGTGTTAGCTAGATGTTTCTCTAGAGGGAGAGTAGGCACAAACACCGTAGCTTAATCCATGCCAGCCCATATGTGTGCACCTTCCAGTAGTTCTCCCAGTGTGAACCCTAGTCCTGTCCTTGATATGTGGGTGTAAAGGACAAGATTCGAGCACTCTCTGTTACCTCATGGCCAGACTCGCCAACTCAGGGCAACGTGACCATTTTATCCTCCATACTGGAAATCCAAAGGTTAATTGCTCAGTGGTGGGTAAGTTTTAAATTAAATTGTTGTCACTCTGTAATTAAGGTTTGCCCAGTCGTACGTAAGCGTAACATGATGAATAAGTCTTTGTGAACAAAGTGACTAATGCATGCCTTTGGATGCACAATATTAGAAAGCACCGTGATGAGTCCAAACTTGCCTTGTGTGTACATACTTGATATGACGCCAGCGCTGAGAATATCCAAGTCATTCTGCAACGGTTTTGCTCCCTCTATTCGAAAGTCTTGGCATTGAACTTTATTTGTCTAGTTCTGTCCTTCAGTTTAAAATTAAAGGGGAACGCAATCACAGACTTCCTCCCCACCCCCACCACAGAAGTCAAGTCTTCAACATCTGGGAACATCCAAAATGCCATGGATTGGCCTCACCCCAGAAGAACCTTGATATCTACAAATTTATCTACGATATCTACGACTCCTCCCATTTCCTCCAAATACAAGGCATAGCTATGGGCACGCACATGGGCCCTAGCTACGCCTGCCTCATTGTAGGGTACGTCGAACAATCCTTGTTCGAGGCGTACCGTGGCCATATCCCCAATCTCTACCTCCGCTACATTGACGACTGCATTGGTGCTACCTCCTGCACCCATGCAGAACTCACTGACTTCATCCATTTCACCACCAACTTCCATCCGGCACACAAATTCACCTGGACCGTTTCCGCCATCTCTCTACCGTTTCTAGACCTCACCATCTCCATCGCAGGTAACAGACTACTTACCGACATCTACCACAAACCCACTGACTCCCATGGCTATCTGGACTACACTTCTTCCCACCCTGCTTCCTGTAAGGACTCTATCCCCTACTCCCAATTCGTCCGTCTACGCCGCATCTGCACCCAGGATGAGGTGTTCCAAACCAGGGCATCAGAGCTGTCCCTATTCTTTAGGGAACGGGGGTTCCCCTCTTAAACTATAGATGAGGCTCTCACCAGGGTCTCCTCTATGTCTCATAGATCCGCTCTCACACCCCATCCCCCCCACTCGTAACAAGGACAGAGCCCCCCTTGTCCTCACCTTCCACCCTACCAGCCTTCACATACAACAGATAATCCTCTGATATTTTCGCCACCTCCAACGGGATCCCACCACTGGCCACGTCTTCCCATCTCCTCCCCTTTCGGTTTTCCTCCGCTCCCTCCGTAACTCCCTGGTCAATTTGTCCCTTCCCACCCAAACCACCCCCTGCCCTGGTCCTTTCCCTTGCAACTGCAGGAAATGCTACAGTTGTTGCTTTACCTCCCCCCTCGACTCCATCCATGGACCCAAGCAGTCTTTCCAGGTGAGGCAGAGGTTCACCTGCACCTCCTCCAACCTCATCTATTGCATCCGCTGTTCTAGGTGTCAACTGCTCTACATCGGCAGGCTTGGTGATCACTTCGCCCAACACCTCCGCTCAGTTCGCATTAACCAACCTGATCTCCCGGTGGCTCAGCACTTCAACTCCCCCTCCCATTCCAAATCCGACCTTTCTGTCCTGGGTCTCCTCCATGGCCAGAGTGAGTCTCACCGCAAATTTGAGGAGCAGCACCTCATATTTCGCTTGGGTAGTTTACAACCCAGCGGTATGAACATTGACTTCCCCAATTTCAGGATGTCCTTGCTTTCTCCCTCCTTCCCCTCCCCTTCCCAGCTCTCACACAGCCTACTGTCTCCGCCTCTTCCTTTCTTCTTCCCGCCCCCCCCTCACCCCCACATCAATCCGAAGAAGGGTCTCGACCCGAAACGTCACCTATTCCTTCGCTCCATAGATGCTGCCTCACTCGCTGAGTTTTTCCAGCATTTTTGTCTATCTTTGATATCTGCAAAGACTGAAATGCTTTATGCTTTGTTAAACAAGATGTACATGTACGCAGACATATCCAATGCAGGAGTTGTAGTCAATATTGATCCAATTAAAAAAGGTTTTGGATAGATCGGCTCAGTGGCACAGCGGTAAAATTGCTGCCTTGCAGCACCAGGGACCCTAGTATCGATCCTGACTACAGGTGTTGTCTGTACGGAGTTTTACGTTCTCTTATGACCGCATGGTTTTCCCTGGGTGCTCTGGTTTCCTCTAACACTCCAAAGACATACAGGTTCGTAAGTTAATTGGCTTTGGTAAAAACTGTAAATTGTCCCAGTGTGTAGGTTAGTACAAGTGTAGGGGGGTCACTGGTCGGCATGGATTCGGTGGGCCGAAGGGCCTGTGTCCACACTGTATCTCTGAACTAAATCATATGAATCTTCCTTAAATAATTAAAAAATACAGGCAAGAGTCTCTAAAATGTTCCAAAGAAATAGGCATTGATCTGCGCCTGGTAGACTTTTTCTATTGGTCTTTTCTGTAGGGTCCACCTTGCTCCATCCTCAGCCTCTGACCAGAGAATACATTCAAAGTATGTCCAACCTCTCCTTGTAGCTAATACCCTCCAATCCAGGAAGCATTCTGGAAAACCTCTACAGCACCCTCTCCCAAGCTTCCACGTCCTTCATGTAGAACTGTAAACGATACTCCTTTAATCCATTGTATTTTTCCTGGTAGTGTTCAGGAGATTCTGCTAGATTGATTGTAGTTGTTGCACGAAATGGGAGATCAGTTTCCCCTCCTTAATCCCTTCTAGTGGCAACGACTCAGGCTAAGGGTCAGTTGTTTAGATGGCATCCACCCATCCTCCAGTCTTGGTTCATTGTGGCAGTGTTGCTTCTGAATGGGTAGATTATGGATCTGAATGCAAAATCTGGCTTGAAGCATCAATCCAATTCTGGGCCCTGTTCACTCTCCCAAGTGTGGGGAAGAAAATTCCGGAGCACCATTTTCAGAGGGGCAGATAAGCCCTCTTCCCTGGCCTACCTAATGTTTACCAGTATCTTCAACCAGTATCAGTTTAATTTAGTTTAGAGATACAGCTCGGAAACAGGCCCTTCAGCCTACCAAGTCCACGCCGACCAGTGATCACCCTGTGTACCAGCACTATCCTACACACTAGGGACAATTTACAACCTTAACCAAAGCCAATTAGCCTACAAACCTGTACGTCTTTGGAGTGCGGGAGGATACCAGAGCACTGGGGAAAACCCACACGGTCACGGGGAGAACGTACAAACTCCGTACATTCAGTACTCGTAGTTGGGATTGAACCCGGGTCTCTGGTGCTGTAAGGCAGCAACTCTACTGCTGCGCTACTGTGCCGTCACTGATAGAGTGCAATTGTATTCATTTATCACATTGATTATGGGAGATCTGCCTGTGCACACATTACTGCTGTGCTTCCAAGTCTTTAGTCAGAGGGTGGTGAATCTGTGGAATTCTTTGCCACAGAACGCTGTGGAGGCCAGGCCAATGGATATTTTTAAAGCATAGATAGATCGATTCTTGACTAGTACGGGTGTCAGAGGTTATGGGGAGAAGGCAGGAGAACGGGGTTAGGAGGGATAGATAGATCAGCCATGATTGAATGGCGGAGTAGACTTGATGGGTCGAATGGCCTAATTCTACTCCTGTTCCTTATGACCTTATGACCTTACTGAAAATCTGTACATAACTAAAACTCTGATCTCGTGCTCTTCCGGTTTACGCGGTCTCTCTATTTGCGCAAAAACGGTACACGATAGCCCTATGATTCTTCGCCAGCTCACTCAACATTCTCCTGTGTTGCGGGTGCACCAAGTGTCATTCCGATCGGTGGTTAGGTTAGGGAGGTTTAAAAATCTTAAAAACCGCGCGTGCGCAGATCGTTCTCCTCTCCTGCCAGTCAGCGCCGCGTGGATTGGTCTTTTCTCCTGTCACTCCGGTCCGCCACTTCCTGCGCCATCCCGTCTTTACTGGAGCTGAGGATGGCCGGCGGAGGTTTCCAACCGGACACAATTTTCGGAGGGACCGGAAACGGACCGGCCCGGCGTGGGAGATGTCGCCAAACGGAAAGCGGAGAATCTGATCCTGGCGTAGAAGAACGTCCAGCGCCCGCTGTGAGTCCCAAACGCATGGCCAACACAATGCCCCGCAGCTCCAGCCCCTTCCCCTCTGGTCCCCCTCGCTGGCTCCTGCCCCCCGCCTCCGTGATACCCCCCCCTCTTCCCCACAACCCCCGTCTTTTCTCTGAGCTCTCTCCCCCCCCCCTGCCCACACACACCCCCTCTCCCACTAGGCCTCCCGTGTGACAGGGACCCAACAGGTCCCACTTAGTCTAGTACATAACAAATGCATTGAACTTCTCCTATCACTTATGACGTTATGACCTACTACAATAAAAATGCAGCAAAAAAGTTCACTGACAGGAATCTAATTCTTCAAGTTTAGCCAACATTCCTTTACTATCATTTTTAAATGATTTAATTTTGGATGATTTCTTCATTCCTTCGAGACGTAGCCATAAATACATTCCAATTACTGTTTGAATGTGGCCACTGTTCTTTTGCAGGAAATGTCGTGGCCAGTTTATAAACAACAAGGCCCCCAAACCACGAGCAGATAAATAATGAGTTAACCTGTTTTGTTGGTGTTGTTTAAGCAATGAATGCTGCTTACTGTACTGAAGCAACTCCTGCTGTTCTTCACCTGAACAGGCAAGACTTTTGTCATGATCCAGGATGAGTCTCAGTCATACAGCATGGAAACAGGCCCTTTGGCCCAAATCGTCCATGGCAACCAAGTACCTACCGTGGCCAGTCCCCCCCGTTTGGCCCATATCCTGCGAAACATTTCCTATCCACATACCTGTTGAAATATCCTTTAAATGTTGTTCCTGTACCTGCCTCAACCATGTTGTATGGCAGCTTGTTCCATTTATCCACCATCCTCTGAGTGAAAATCCTGGGCTGCTCAGATTCCTGGTGAAACTTTACCTTATTCCCTTAAACCTGTGCCTTTTAGTTTTTGATTCCCCTACCCTGGGGAAAGACTGTGTGCATTTACACTATTTATGCTCTTCATGATTTTCTACATCTCCATAAGGCTCCTACACTCCAAGAAATAAAGTCCTAGCCTGCCCAATCTCTCCCTCTGGTCCTGGCAACATCTTCTCAGCTGAAGGGCATCTTTCCTGAGATTGATAGTGGGTGCAGACAAACAGTTATATTAAAGTCAAAGTTACAGCCAATCCTGATCCCACCTTCTCTTGAAGTCCTTCTTGTGTGCGCTCAAGCTGAGGATGCAGGATGTTCTTCTAAGAAGGGTTGTCCGGGCTCCTGGTGTGTTTCTGAACCTAGACCCCGTGAACCAACATAACCTGCTTCTCTACACGTCTGCATTAAACCCCTGTCTCACTGTGCGAGCTGACCCACGAGGTACCCCGAGTTTAAAACAAATTTAACTCGTGGTAATCACGTACAATTAACGTAGCGGGAACGTCGGAACTCGTGGACGCAACTTAGCGACTCTTGGCGCTAACGGCAGGTACCCGTGAAACTTGTTAACTCTTGAAAAAGTTCAAACATGTTTAAACTTTTCCACGAGTAAAATGTACTCTTGAGGTTAAAATTTGAAACATTTAAACTCGTTGTAAGAACGTAGTGGCCCGTGCGTTTACCTTTGTGACTCGTGAGTCTACCGTGGGAACTCTTTTTAGAAACAATAATCAGGGACAGAAATATCAGTTACTTGGATAAGTAAGGATCAGTTAAGGAACACCAACATAGACTTTTTAAAGACAAATTCTGCTTAACAAAGTTAAGCAAGTTATTGATAAGGTGACAGGGTGGGTTGAAAAGAAAAAATTGCTTGAAGTTTATATATTGATTTTGTGTATTTGGGACTGAGCTCACAACCTTAAGACAAACCAGTATTGAGGAACAGCGTGAGAACATTTTATGACACTTCATGGCAGCCTAATCTGAGGTTTGCCAGTCACGTCCAGAAGTCATCTCTACCAGTGCTGTTGAAGAAGACATGGTTGTGTTCACCTCTCCTACACCCCTGTTCCGTAGGACAACACCAAATCTTCCATATGCGGATGTTAAAGGCTGGGTTTTATTCTCAAGCCATGATGCCAGATTCCCGATCTCTTTACTGAACTTTACTGAATCAAAGGGTTCTATAGGAGGTGCTGCCTCAAAAAGGCAGCCAGCATTGTCATGGACCCACACTACCCTGGCCATGCTCTCATTTCATTCCAGCTGAGCAGAAGGTATAAGAATCTGAAAACCATGATCTCCAGGTTCAAGAACAGCTTCTTCCCAACAACCATCGGGCTCTTGAACGCTACAAATGCTAACTAAACTATGAACTACAAACTGCCTTGGTTGCACTAAGGACTTTGGGATTTTTGCAATAATACTGGATTTTTTAATATATATTTTCTTTGTTTAGTATATTATCTATGAGTATTGTGTTTACTGGCCTGTTATGCTGCTGCAAGTGGGAACTCTTTAACTCAGCGGGCAGGCAGCATCTCTGGGGAGAAGGAATGGGTGATGGGATGATATTTCCAAATTGGGGGGGGGTGAGTTGGGGGGGGGTGGAGGAGAGAGGGTAGAGAGTGGAGGGAGAGGAGGGGGAGACAGATGGGGGTGTCTTCATTCACTGGCTGCAGGTGCCTGTCACTGAAACAGGTAGGTGAGATTTCACATCCACCTTGTTATTCTTCAGCTCATTAAAGAGCTCAGGTGAAATTCTGACGAAATTTTTAAATGCAGATTTATCCTCTTCGCACAGCACATTAAGCAGCTTTTCATACTGTCCCGGAGAGATCTCCTTTGAAACAGGGGCTTCACCCATTGAGACCTCTTCTTAATTTTCCTCTTTACTCTCTCTCTTCTGCCTTCATTACACAAGCTTCCTTGCATCACATAAAGGGCTGCTGCATACAGCACTCGAACAAAAAACATCACCATCCTGGACTCCAATAGCCTTCTTGCAGACATTTTTTCCAAATGAGCCAATTTAAACAAGGCAGGCTTTTTATAGTATGTAAAAAAAAAGCATGACATCATTTTTTTAACATGTGATGAGTTTTCAACACGTCGGTATACATTGTTGCCTCAAGATTAACGGGAGAGGAACTTGGTACACTCGGGAGACGAACTTGGAACATCGCAGAAATGAGAAGTAAACGGCAAACTTAGACATACCCGTGGGAACTCGGTTAAACTCTTGATCATAAACTTGGAGTCTCGTACGCAACCACGAGTCTTTCACTCGGGGTCACTCGTGGGTCAACTCGCACAGTGAGACAGGGCTTTTATCCTGGTGAGGAGCAGGATCACCCCACTGGAGGTAGAGGAGACAGTGAGGGAGATAGGAAGAGGGTGAATGAATCTTCAAAGCAGTCATCGATGAGATTGGAAAACAGAAAGGGTGGGTGATGAGAGTGCGTCAGGAGGCCAAGATGGAAGGGTTGGAAGGGTAGAAACAAAGAACTACAGAAGCTGGTTTATACCAAAGACTGACACAAGGTGCTGGAGTAACTCAGCGGGTCAGGCAGCATCTGTAGAGATAAAGGATAGGTGACGTTTGGGTCGGGACCCTTCTGCAGATTAATTTGGCTGGGCAGTTAGCCATGGTAAGTTGATTTTACTATCTAGTGAGTGGTAGAATCAGGGAGGAATTGATGAAATGTGGGAGAATAAAGTGGGATTGGTGTAACTAGGGCTCGATGATTGGCACACACAGTGGGCCATAGATCCTGTTACTATGCCGTGTGACTATGAAGCTTGGGGAGGGCTGGGTAATTAGAATGAGAACCAGGAAGAATGGGTGTGACTTGGATAACATCCATGGTACTGATGTGGCTGTGATGAACTAACTCAACACAGGACAATACTGAAGCCTGGGGTCTTGGGCAAACAGACAATCGCTTCCAGCCTGCTCTGCACAACAATCAGAGAGTTTAATTGTTCACCTTTCTCAGGGGGACTACGAGCCACATTGCATTGACTTAACCAAGGCTTTATCTTGTTACTTCCCGGGGCTGTGGTCATCAAGTTTTAAATACTGCACTACTGCAGCAAGTTAAGAATGATTCGATCGATTTGCATGCACTTCCACTGTGGTGTCGCTTCCCATTTTGTTCACTTCATTCCAAGGTGAGATCAGGTCAGGGTAACATAAGATGGCTTCCGGTGCCATGTTGGTTGTAATATTGTTGCTGAAGCACTGCAAATCCCTCAGATTTGCACTGAATGCATTGACTAAGCATAGGCTATCATGTCCCATTACAAAAAGCTGCTACTGTAATGTAAACACAGTGACATTGCGCTAACATTGACTCTGGGTTCGTGTAAGATGGATGATCATGAATCATAAGACCCCCCACCCCTCATTGCTCCGCATCCCACTTGCTCTTTATTCCCATTAACTTCACTCAGGAAATTGTTACATCGATTAAAGAATGTATTCAAACCGTGTGGTTTCTGAAGAAGGGTCTCGACCCAAAACATCACCTATCCATGTTGTCCAGAGATGCTGCCTGACCTGCTGAGTTACTACAGCACATGGTATCCCTTTGTGTATTAACCAGCATCTGCAGTTCTTTATTTCTAGATTATTTTTGATTTCGTAGCTACAATGAAACCTTGCCTGGAAGTGTTAATTATTAACATGTTTTAAAAAAATCATAACTGCTGCAAAAAGCAAATACTTTGATTTATCAGAAACTGTGTTGAAAGTCCCTGTTTAATTTGTTTTTCTCTGTAACAGCTTGTAAAGGCAAAATACATTTTTTTAAACCTGGTTTCCTTTTAATAATGCTTTATTTCCCCTCACCCACCATTCTTTATTGCAAAATATACATTATAATTTAACAGAAATGGAAGTATGTGCCCATCTAATTCTATTCCACAAAGTCAGCCTTCACTTGTTATGTCTTCTATCCCACTAAACTTTTACCTGGATTTTACTTTAGTTTAGTTTAGAGATACAGGAAACCGATGATCTCAGAGAAAACCCATGCGGTCACGGGGAGAACGTACAAACTCCATACAGACAGCAGCCGTAATCGGGATCGAACCCGGGTCTCTGGCGCTGCAAATGCTGTAAGGCAGCAACTCTACCGCTGCGACACCGTGCCGCCTGCTTTTCAGAAAGCTTTTGAGAAGGTGCTGCATGTGAGGCTGTTAATGAAGTTGAGAGCCCATGGTATTAGAGGAAAGATGTGGAAGGCTCCATATCAACATGGTTGGCTGAATGGCAGAAGGCAAATATTGGGAATAAGGGGATCTTTATCTGGTTTGCTGCCAATGACTAGTGGTGCTCTGCAGGGGTCAGTGTTGGGACCACTACTCTTCCCATTTATGTGTAGGGAATTGTGGACAAGTTTGCAGATGATACAAAGATAGGTGGAGGGGCAGATAGTGTAGAGAAAGCAGGGACTCTGCAGAAGGATTTTTGAACATAAATAATGATGAATAAAATGGGTTAAAGCAAAATTCAGCAGATCTGGTGTGTCAACAATACTGTTATTTTCAGGAAAATAAAGCTTACATCTAATTAAATTATATTATACTGTAAATTCCATTCCACATCAAATGGCTCTACTCTATGATAAGCAGAGCTGTTAACTTCTGTTTTGCTTGCACTTAAAAAGGCTGCTTAAACATTAACGCTTGCAAACTGCTTCATGCTGGTTGCATTTTCTTTTCAATTGAGAAATCTTAGTGAAATGTCAAAAGACATAACTGAGGACTCCATTGAAGACGAGATATAAAAAGCAAAAGTGATATGGTGATGACAAGCCTATAACTTATAGGAATGTGTTAAAATGGGAGCATTAGTTTTGAGGCTGCGGGTTGCTTGAGGCTACCGATGCTTTGTAAAGGGCCTGTCCCACTTGGGCGTCATTTACGTGACAGGCCGGTAGTGACTGACGCGCGACGGTCGCGCGCAAATCACGCGTCATCATGCATCATCATGCATCAGCACAGCTGTCTGGTGCGAGTGACGTCATTAGAATACACTTCCCTATTCTGCATCATGACCATCATGGAAGAACTACAGATTTTATTGCTACAGCAACAACAGAGACTTCTGTTAGCAGCAGCCCTCATACTTACAGATCAGCCAGGCAGGAGTACAACAAGAAAGGCCAGCAAGAAACCCAGGAAGAGGTCTGTGTGGACGAGGTTAAAGGTTACATGACACGTAAAAGGCGGGGCGACTGCGTATGGGTGGCGTTGCATGTTTACGGATGTTGACGCACGGTGATGTCACCACGCGATACACGTGCGACGTCAGGATGTCAGCGTGCGATGCCAATGCGTCAGCGTGCGTAGCCAATGCGTCAGCGTGCGTAAGCGATACGTCACGCAGGTGGCGCACGAGGATTTCGGTACACTACGAAATCCTGGAGCGCCGCGCGATACCGCGCGCCTCTACATGCGATTCCACGCCTCACTATGCGTGCGTCACACACACGCCCCCCCAGGCGTCACGACGCGTTGACCAATTTTCTACATGACGCGTAAATGAGGCGCAAATGACACCCAAGTGGGACAGGCCCTTACGCTGGTGCACAGAGTTCTGACCGGTGTGGGGTCAAGTGGGAGTTTACAAGATTAGGGGGAATGAGAAAAGGACGTTGGAAGAAATATCTGATTAACGTTTTCAATGACGATCTAAATAAGTAAAACAGGCAAATGAATAAATGTCACATCAGATTTACTGTCTCTTGAAAGTTGAGACTCCCAGTAATTTTGCCCACTGGTTTGTTTAGTTTTTCGTTTAAAGATACAAGGCGAAACAGGCCCTTCGGCCCAACGTGTCCACACCGACCAGCGATCCCCGCACATTAACACTATAATACACACACTAGGAACATTTTACATTTATAGCATGCCAATTAACCTACAAACCTGTACGTCTTTGGAGTGTGGGAGGAAATCGAAGATCTCGGCGAAAACCCACGCAGATCACGGGAGAACTTACAAACTCCGTACAGACAAGCACCCGTAGTCGGGATCGAACCCGGATATCTGGCGCTGTAAGTGCTGTAAGGCAGCAATTCTACTGCTGCGCCTCCGGAGATTTTTGATCTATTTGCCATGCGCTCAGATGTTGGTACATCAACTGCTCTCAGAACATCCATGAGGATGCCCTCAATTATTTATCCTGATTATTATCACTCAGACCTGAAAATAACTGGTATATTCTTCCACTGGTCAGACTTTAAAATAAACAGAACATTCTTTCACTTAGGAAAATAATTGGCCCATTTATAATTGAGTAACCAATAGTTTAATAATGACGTTGATTGAAAACCATATAAAGTATTGAGTTACAGTGTTCTGTGCTTTGTAATTTGTTTAAGCATTTAATGTTTAGGATCTTGAAACGGACCTGGCCATTTCCAACACAGGCTGATAGAATTGGTCTTGGCATCAATCTTAGCATAGACATTGTGGACTGAGGAGCCTCTTCTTGTCCTGTACTGCTCTATGTTCTACATAAAAGGCTTGTTATATGAAATTGTTGGATTCAATATTAAGTCCTGAGAGCTACACTGTGTCTATATAGGGCGGCGCAGTGGCACAGCAGGAGAGTTGCTGCCTTACAGAGCCAGAGACCCGAGTTCAATCCTGACTACGGGTGCTGCCTGTATGGTAGACCACAAAGTGCCAGAGTAACTCAGCGGGAAAGGCAGCATCTCTGGAGAGAAGGAATGGGTGACGTTTCGGGTCAAGACCCTTCTTCAGACTGATCCTCAAGGTGCTGCCTGTATGGACCTTGTATGTTCTCCCTGTGCCCGTGTGGGGTTTCCCTGGGTGCTCCGGTTTCCTCACACACTCAAAGACGTAGAGGTTTGAAGGTTAATTATTTTTGGTAAAACTTGTAAATTGTCCCTAGTGTGTGGTGTTAGTGTGCAGGGATCTCCGGTTGGTGTGGACTTGGCACACCGACGGGCCTGTTTCCACCTGTATCTCTGAATTCCAAACTCTAAAGAGGATGAGGTCCGAAGAAGGTTCTTGGTTTCTTGGTTTCTTGGTCCTCCAAAATATTCCAAATGGAATTTAAACTGGTGGTGGAGGGGGGACTTAAGCCAGAAAGGGTCTTTGGGAAGAAAGAGCTACCTTAAATTTAGTTGCATCTGGTTGGGAAAAATGTAATAGGGTGGAGATAGTTCCTAGCTCGCAACGTTGCCTGTCCATTCCCTCCACAGATGCTGCCTGACTCACTGAGTTCCTCCGGCAATTTGTATTTTGCTTGAGATTCCAGCATCTGCAGTGCCTTGTGCCTAGATGGGGAGGGGTACCTTGAGCTTACATTGAGCTTTACTGAGAAAGCGCAGTAGACCAAAGGCAATGAGGTCAAAGTGGGCAGAGTAAGATCTGCCAAGATTTACCACCTGGCTTAGTTTCCCCTCCCACACTGCCCAGGTGGTGCAGGGACAAAAGCCACAGCCTGCTGCCTGTACATGTCCCATCAGTGGAAGGGGGAGGGAGGTGCACTTTAGGGAGTTTTATAATCGGAGACAGGAAATTAACAAAGTGCAAGCAAAAGGAATACCAGCTCGAATAAATGAGTAGGGTAAGGTTCGTTTGAATAAAAATGTATTCAATAATGTATTGAGCTGTGGAGGCAATGTGACCTATAGACAGGCTCCCATCAGCAGCACTGTTATACGAATGGCAGCAAGTGAGCCCCCATCCCGATTCCCCCTCAAGATAAACACAAAGTGCTGGAGTAAATCAGCGGGCCCGGCAGTATCTTTTATTCGTTTAGTTTAGAGATACAGTGCGGAAACAGTCCCTTCAGCCCACCAAGTCTGCACCGACTAGCGATCCCCGTACACTAACATTGTCCTACACACTAGGGACAATTTACAATTTTTACTGAAGCCAATTAACGTACAAATCTGTAAGTCCTTTGAGTGTGGGAGGAAACTGGAGCACCCGGGGAAAACTCATGTGGTCACGAGGAGAAGGTACAAACTCCGTACAGACATCACCCGTAGTCAGGTTCAACCAAAGTCTCTGGCGCTGTAAGGCAGCAACTCTACCCCTGCGCCACCCTGCCGCCAATTCTGGAGAAAAATGATGGGTGACATTTCGGGTTGGGATCCTTCTTCAGACTGAAAGTAGATTCCTTTCTACATATTTTGTCTGATCCCCATCTACCCCTTCACCAGAAATCCAAGCCCCATTGTTATGTTCGTGTCTTTCCTGACTGTCATGGGAGTGGCTGAAGGACCGAAGATGGCACTACCTGCTCCAGTATGAGATGTTTGCTGCCTGGCCACACACCCACAGGCCTGGCCCAGGAACCTCCTGGTCCCCTTGACATCACAGCAATGCAGTTGTACAGCTCCTGGTTGGGTTACATACATTCGCAAGACTAACTGACTATATGGTTTGTGCATGCGTGCATAAGATGCATGTGTGTAGATGTGGATGAATCAGTGTTCATTGTAGAAATGCATAACCAGATACGTGCATATGAAACATTCATCATGCCTAACACTGACATCTTGGAGTGCTACCCAAGGAAACTGGAGCCCTGGACAGGACAGAGGATGGCATTGTGCTTGGGCTGCTTCTTTTAACAGGAAGAAAGTCAATTGTTCATTCACTTTGTTTGTACTGACCATCATGTATCGGGTTGCAGTTGACAAGAGGGCTGAGCTTGTGAATTCTGCCTCCATCGATACGGAGCAGGTCTCAGGCACGGAGGTGAGGTCCCACATCAAAGCTCTGCATGTGTAGGAAGAAATTACAGATGCTGGTTCACACTGAAGATGGACACAAAATGCTGGAGTAACTCAGCGGGTCAGGCAGCATCTCTGGAAAGAAGAAATAGGAGATGTTTCTGGTCGAGACCCTTCTTCAGACTGAGAGTCAGGGGAGAGGGAAACTACAGATAGGAAAAGGTACAAAGAACGTTATTGAAAAGTGTGTAAAGGGCTGACTTTAATTTGTTCTTTTCACATTTTTCATTCATTTGTTCTTGTAGCTTTTCCACACTCCAAAGACGTACAGGTTTGTAGGTAAGTTGGCATTGGCAAAATTACAAATTGTCCCTAGTGTATGGGGGTCACAGGTCGGCATGGACTGTTTTGGCCTGTTTCCACCCTGTATCTCTCAAGTCTAAAGAACAGGAGAACGCAATAGAGAGTGCGGCCAAGGTCAGGATTGAACCTGGCGCCATGAGACCTCAGCCACAAGCCTATGCCACCCTCATGGACAGGTGTTCCAGTGGCAGCAAATGCCAAAATATTCCTGTGGATATGCGGCCATCTGCACTTGTTGGACTGTGCCAAACCTCACCAGTACCATCAGTACCAGGGAGCCATGTGTAAGCTTTGTCTTGTACTGGTTTCAACCTGAGGATCTGTATTTAGATGAAATAACATAATCAGTTTAGTTTAGCGATACAGTGTGGAAACAGGCCCTTCAGCCCACTGAGTTTATGCTGACCAGCAGTCCCCCCCTAAATAAGCCCTGTTCTACACACTCGGGACAATTTACAAATGTTTTTTTAACCAAAGCCAATTAACCTATAGGCCTATGCGTCCTTGGAGTGTGGGAGGAAACCGGAGCACCCGGGGAAAACCCACACGATCATGGGGAGAACGTACAGATTCTGTACAGACAGCTCCCGTAGTCAGGATCGAGCCCGAGTCGCTGGTGCTGTAAGGCAGCAATTCTACTGCGGCACCACCGTGCTGAACATCTATTTCGCTTCCTTTGGCACTTGCAGCACTTAAAAGAAAAAAACATGCCAACTTGGAAAGATATGATAAAGTACACCATCTTCCTGGCTTCAGTACCAGCGGAACCAGTACCATGTGAGGACATCTGTTCCCACTGTGACGTGCTGGCAAGACTTGGCAGAGGCGATTGGCTAACATTTGTTTGTGCGATGGCAGTTAATGAGACAAGTCAGCCACTCAATAAACTGTCCAGACTGTTCTTTCAAAATTAGTATCAAGAAATGTGTTGTTAATGTGTTTGTTTAGTTTAGTTCAGTTTAGAGACACAGCGTGGAAACAGGCCCTTCGGCCCACCGAGACCACGCCGACCAGCAATCTCCGCACACTTACATTGTCCTACACACTAGGGGCAATTTACAATTATACCAAAGCCAATTAACCTACAAACTTGTACGTCTTTGGAGTGTGGGAGGAAACCGGAGATCCTGTATAAGGCAGCAAGTCTACCACTACATCGCTGTGTTGTTATTTGGTTTAAGCCATTGAATAATATCAACGTCACCCAATTTGATGGGGTTTCAAAAATCAAAGCAGGAGAGTTCGGAAGCCTATGTTTTAGCCAGTTATTGCAAATCCATAATGGCATCAAGCAGCCGTTACTGTTATATTGGAGTGCCTGATCTGCAGGGGTGCTGGAGTTTGCATGCCTTGGCCTGTGCCAGATGGAGTGTATTGCAGACAGGAGCAGATGCAGTACTCTCTGCTCTCTTTGTATGTCCCATCTTACATAGTAGAAACAAGAAACTGCAGATGCTGGTTTACACAAAAAGACACAAGATACTGGAATAACTCAGCGTTAACTCAGCATCGCTGAAGAACATGGGTAAGTGACATTAGGAGTCGAGACCCTTCTGCAGACCGTCCGAAAAGGGACCCGAAATGCCACCTATCCATGTTCTCCAGAGATGCTGCCTGACCCACTTAGTTACTCCAGCACTTGGTGTCCTTTCCCAGCTTACACAGTTCCATTCCCCCACCACATCCGAACTCAATGCTCTGCGCTGACCTTCCAGCAGTGTCTCAGTCATAAAATTCGTTCTTGTTTTCATATCCCTCTAATAAATCCTACCGCTTTTGGCCAAACTTTTAATTACCTGTAAAACGATACCCTCATGAGGCTTGGTATCAGATTTTCTACAAGGCTTCTGTGAAGCACTTTGCTTTTAGTTAAAGATACTTCATAAGTATAAATTGGGCTGTGTGTGTGGTGCCAGACATATTTTACACTGAGGTTGTTCTTTGGTACCGAGAGTTGCGCAGGTTTGCTTGCAGTTACCATTTAGCACATTTCAGCACTGCTCTTTAGTTACTTGATTTACGAGGTCTGCTTTCCATCTTGTGAGGCCAAAAGGAAAAATGCGTTCAGGATATCCCTCCCCTCCTGTATGTTGTTTATCGACTCCCAGGTGAGGCCTGGTCGACTGCTCAGCTTGAGAAGGGTGTGGTGAATAAGCCAGGGTTCCTGCACTGCTGCAGCCCTTACTTTAGCTTGTGCCTGTACACCAGACTGAACATGGCCATTATATCACTGCCATGGACTATCTATGAGTGTTTTGTAAGGACCACAGTGCGTCAGTGGCTTAGGAAAAACGTTAGACTTTAGAGAACAGAGCGGAAACAGGCCCTTTGGCCCACTGAGTCCGCACCGACCAGCGATCAGCTCGCACACTAACACTATCTTACACACATGGGATAATTGTAGAACTTATCCAACCTGTACATCTTTTGCGTGTCAGAGGAAAGTGGAGCACTCGGAAAAAACCTACGTGGTCACAGGGAGAACATACAAACTCCGTACAGATAACACCCATAGTCAGGATCGAACCTGGATCTCTGGCGCTGTAAGGCAACAAGTCTACCGTTGCGCCACCTTGCTGCCAAAGGAAGGGAATGAATGAGATAGAAAAAAATGCCGGTCTGGGTTAAAACGTGGTCGTGGAGTCGGAGAGCAGGAGGAATCACAGTGGGGGAGCAGCGAGAGAGGGTGTTGCTGAACTCTTGTCGGAGAGAGGAGGAGAACTTCTTCAAAGTAGGCATACCTTGAGGCGATTTTGCAATGGAGCCGACGGAATGTGTCGGAAGGAACTGCAGATGCTGGTTTACATCGACCGATGTGTAAACCAGCATCTGCAGTTCTTTAAAGCGTGGCTGGACCTCCAATATTATAGCCCAACACCACTGGATGACCTTCCATGAGGCAAGCTCTTGTGATTCATTCAGCCATCACTTCCACGAGGCAGTCGCAGTGTCATAGAGTGCCATCGCCCTGTTTGACCCACGGAGTGAGTATTCCCAACATTTTGCTTTTGTTTTCGTTCAGATTTCCGGCATGTGCAGTATTTGATCCTCCATCTCTGAAACACATTATTTGCCCCTGATCTCATTGTAAGGTCATTCCACTATTCCCATATTACACTGGTGATTTATGCTTCAAAATAAATGTAATTGCCTGTAAAGTCCTATAGGATGTACTGAGATCATAAAAGCCAGCACTTTCTTCCTTCCTTGTTTCCTTCCTTTTGTAAGGAAGGAGAAATAAAATCACCTTGTGCAACAAATGCCAGATCCAGTCAGAAGCTGGGTAATGGGGAACATTTGGCATCTGCGTCGAGGTTTGCTATTCACAAGTGTTATGCTTGGATGAGAAATTCCATACAATCTAGGAAACGGGAAGTGGTTTGTCAGGCAGGAATTTTGTGCTCCGTTCTTTTAGAAAATGAGCTTCATTTACCTCGTAACATCGGACCTAGGCTTGCCAATTATGTGCAGCACCATTAAGCCACGCTTTGTCCTGGTGGGTGGCATGAGTTAGTATCGAAAACTGTTCTGTCACATAAAAATTAAGTATTTTACTTGTTGGAGATGTTTTCCTCCTCCTCTGCCACAAGACCTCCAGACGCCGGCTGAAGAAAATTGCAGATTCCTGGTCATTCGCAGGCTCTCCATCGTCACAGTGCTGCTAGTTGGATAGAAGGGGCATGTGGAAGAAAGGGACAGCCAACCCTCCCGTGGTAACTCCATTCCCTACTGCCTATGTGGCACCCATGCTAATGGCACAATATAGGTACGAAGGCACAGCCTGTCGCTCACTCCTAAAGTCAGTGGACCAAATTATACATTCTAAAGACGCATCATTGAGCCATACAGCCCAGCACATCCATATCGTCTCTTCACCCCCCATTTACCCTAATCCTACACTATGCTATCTTATTCTCCCCCAACATTCCCATCAACTTGCCCCCAGATTCTACCTCAACCCAGTGGTGATTTGCAGTGGCCAGGTAACTCGTTCTTTGGGAGTGGAACGAGTGCTCCTGAAAAAAATCCAGGGAAAGCGTGCAAACTACACCCAAGACGGCAGGAGATATCAGGATTGAACCCGTGTCTCTGGTGCTGTGAGGAGGTGGCTCTGTTGGCTGTAACATCTTGCTGAGTAATGTGTCTTTCATGATTAAAGTGTACTCGGTTTTGTCATGGCGAAACAGTATTTATTGCCAACACCATGTCAGCCAGTGAACTGGTGATAGGACAGGTTATGTGATTAAAATATTAAATATATAATTTTTATTTTAAAATCAACCAGTCTTTGTTAACAGGCACAGAGGTGCGGCTAGTAGAGTTGCTGCCTCACAGCTCCATTAACCCAGAATCAATCCTGACATCTGATGCTGTCTGAACGGAGTTTGCATGTTCTCCCTGGGTTTCCTCTGGGTGCTCTTTCATCGAAAGACTTGAAGATTCATAGGTTAAGTGGCCACAGCAAATTATCCCATTGTGTGAAGATAGACACAAAGAGCTGGAGTAACTCAGTGGTTCAAACAGCATCTGTGGGGAAAAGGAATAGGTGACATTTTGGGTCGAGACCCTTCTTCAGACTGAGAGTCAGGGGGAAAGGGTTATCCAGCTTGTTGTGTCTATCCGGTTTAAACTAGCATCTGCAGTTCCTTCCTACACAACCTGTCCCATTGTGTGGTTGAGTGGAATAATTATTGGGAAAAGTCAATAAAATGGGTTACATGGAAAATTAGTGTTGAAATGGGATTGCTCTGTTAACTAGCATTAAAATTAATGGGCATGCTTCGATGTCATTAGAAAATATGGAATATGGGAAGTATCTGGTATTCCCATCCTGTGACTGGTCGCAGTATAGTCATTATAATCAGCCATGCAGGAAACAAAGGGTCCCGACCCATAAAGTTACCTATCCATGTTCTCCAGAGAGGCTGCCTGACCTGCCGAGTTACTCCAGCACTTTTCCTTTTCTGTAAATCAGCATCTGCAATTCCTTCTTTCTACAGGAAACAAAGCTAACTTGTCCCACAGACATCTTTGTGATTATGGTATAATGAGATAATCTCTTTTGAATGATTCAAGTTGGCAGATAGATCTTGGTCAAGATGTCATGAGCAAACATTTTTGCAAGAAGTATTATGGGCCTGTCACACTTTCACGACCTAACTCACGACCTTTTTTACTCGTTGACATTTCTCATCGTGTTGAAAAAATGCCCCGACCTACTTGATGCCACGACTACTTACGACTAGCATCACACCTACGACCTCCTACGACCTCGTAACCACCATGCTGCGAGTATGAGTCAAGGGGAAACTCGGCAGAGGTTGTGAATTAGGTTGTGAAAGTGGGACAGGCCCTTTATAGGATCATTTCAGTTCTCCTGATTGAGCAGATGTGGCTTCAGTTCAAGGCCTCTCTGGAAACCTGTAAGTGCCTGAAGGTGCTGGGATGAGCAAGACTCTCACCATTAATAATCACTGCTCCGCAACCAAATCCCACGGCCAGAAGATCCCTTTAGCTTTTGTACGGGATGTTGGATAAAATATTCTCCAAGTTGCTGAAATTGGCTCCGTCGTCAAGATGTCCCCATTGGTTAAATATCTGTGAATTTTCATTAACAACAAATTGTAAAATAGCCTGTTGCACCATCTGGGCATAATGTTGATATTTGAGCAGTCAGGATGGTTTTGCTCAAGAAAATTAACCAATTTATTTCCAGCCAGTCTCCCCTTCAATACAATCTGCTAATTTATCAGGTGTGTGCTGAAAGTGTGTCTACATGATGTGATGATGAGGACGTACTACTAAGAAATAATGTGAATTTCCATTTGTTTCTTCACGTCTACACCTATAACAAATGGGACTTGAAAATGGCGCCAAACCTGGCAACTGTATACTGAGTAGGAAGGAACTGCAGATGCTGGTTTACACCAGACACAAAATGCTGGAGTAACTCAGCGGGTCAGGCAGTATCTCTGGAGAAAAAAGAATAGGTGATGTTTTGGGTCGAGACCCTTCTCCAGACTGAGTCAGGCGAGAGGGAAACTAGAGGTATGAAAAGGTTCAGAACAAATCAGAGCCGGCACCGAAGATGAAGGAAAGGTGGAGCCCACAATGGTCCATTGTTGGCTGTAGAAGAGGTGATAATGAAGGGATATATAGATGCAAACGGTGGAACAAGCAGATTGACTAGGATGGGGGAGGGGTGGAGAAAGAGGGAATGCAACGGTTACTTGAAATTAGAGAAATCAATATTTATATCACTGGGTTGTAAGCTGCCCAAGTGAAATATAAGGTGCTGCTTTCTCAGTGTACTATTCCTATACACATGTACTGTATGTAAGATGTGCTTATCTATAGTGATACTTGCACTGAACTGTATACTAGAATGAATTTCCATTTACCTCAGTACACGTGACAATGAGTACCATTGAACCTTCTTTCCACCCAATTGTCCACCTTGCCCACCATCACACCGAAACATTTCAAGCAGCTAATTGGAAAAATGCTTCGCTGCTTATACGAAGAGCATTCTGCTGTGTCTATCTGCCTTTGGTGTTCTACCCTAACGCTCTTCTTCCTGTGTCTCCGGTTGCAGGTTGACGTGGAGGGAACGCAGGAAGTGGTGCTTTACGACCAGTGCACGCGGGACATGAGCAAGCTGACAGCCGACAGCTTCACCTCCGTACTCCTGGGCAAGCTGGAGAGTTATTTCCACCATGTCTCTCTGCTGTCAGGTATGATCTATGTGGTCCACATCCTGCTTTCAATCTTCTCTCTGTTACCTCCTTTATATTGTAGAGTTACAACTTCTGTATTGAAGAGCATTTACTTAAGGTTATCTGTGGTTTCCTTAAACACCCAGGGTTGATATCATATTCTCCAACTTCAGGGAACGTGCTCTTGCCTGTATCAGAAATGGCCTGTGTTTGATTATTGAGGTTTTTGTTGAGAGGGTCCTGTGGTGTTCAGTATACAATTGAAGTTGAAAATTAAAACAATTTGCAAATCTGAAATAAAAACAGAAATTGCTGGAAATACTCAGAGGGTAAGGCAGCATCTGTGGAGAGTGAAACACAGATTCTCACGGAGACCCTTGGTCAGAACTGGTAAAGAGAAATAAAAAAAGATAATTAAGTTGCGATAAAGATGGCAGGGGGAATGGATATGATAATGGGAATATCTGTGACAGGGTGAGATCAGGTCAGATGGGTTAGTGGGGCAGTTAGAGGCTGATCATGCTCCTGTGTCTGTGTTATGTATTTCAAATTGGAGAATTGTAGGGAAATAGTCATAGAGTCATACAGCATGGAAACAGGCCCTTCGGCCCAACTTGCCCCAGCTACACTAGTCCCACCTGCTTGCGTTCGGCCCTTCTAAACCTGTCTTATCCACGTACCTGTCTAACTGTTTCTTCAACGTTGCGATAGTCCCTGCCTCAACTACCTCCTCTGGCAGCTCGTTCCATACACCCACCACCCTTTGTGTGAAAAAATTACCACTCAGATTCCTATTAAATCTTCACTTTAAACCTACAAGTTGTAGTAGGTCATGTTGTACTAATGGAAAAGTTAGGGTGGCACACTGACACAGCTGGTTGGGATACTGCTTCACAAAGCCAGAGACTCAGGTTCGATTCTGACTGTGGGTACTGTCTGTGTGGAGTTTGCCCGTTTTCTCCCTGTGACTGCGTGGGTTTTCTTTGGGTGCTCCGATTTCCTCCCACATCCCAAGGACGTTTGGGATTATAGGTTAATTGACATCCATTAAAAAATTGCCCCTAATGTGAAATGAATGGATGCAACAATGGGAAAACATGGAATTTTTGTGAACAGGTGATCAGTAGTAGGCGTGGACTTGGAGGGCTGGAGGACGTGTTTCCCCACAGTATCTGTAGTTTAGACTAAAACTACAAAACTGAGGCAAATTCATAGAGTAGGAGAAATGACCATTTCTGATACAGAAAAGAGGGAGTTACCTGAAGTTATCAAGTGTGGAAGGCTGCAGAATGCACAGGCAGGAGAGGTGGGTGTTGTTCCTCAAGTTTGTGTTTGGCCTTAAGGTGTACAAGAAGCCACAGACTGATAGTACTATATGTTGCTTGATTATGAAGTTTGCTCATTAATACTGTTGTCTGGATGGGTGAATGTAGCCACTGAATAACTGATCCTCAGTTTGATCTCACGCCCCTGCTTCATGAATTATTCTCAAATGGAGTAAAGGGTCTTCAACTGTGCTTATCTTCCTCAGGTGAGTTAAGAGATAATAAATTGGTGTTCTTGCACCTGATGTTTGACTTGGAGCTCATACAATAAATGTAGGTTTATTATTGTTGTACAGCAGAAAAAGTTGTTTTCCATGCTAAGCAAATGGATCATATGTATATTCATACATAGATACAATCAGTTCAAACTCAAGTACAATAGGTAGAGCAATGGGCAAGATACAGAGTGTGGAATATAGTTCTCAGCATATGGGTGTCAAGTAAGGAAAACCTTTTGAAAATGCCAGGAATTTTATGTAAAAATAGAAAATGCATCAAACACTCTTCAGGTCAGACAGTGTCTGTGGATGAAGAATCTGATCATATGTTTGACGGCAGTGTGCAGCATGGTCAAGTGTTCTGCTTTCTACATGGCTCACAAATGCAACATTCTTCCAACAGAGTTTCCATGGCATTTTTGGAAAATGGTCAAGGAAACGGAGGCAGGGAACAAAAGAGATCTTTTCTTCTTGCACAGTTAGCCTGGGCTGCTTCCAAATAGAGCCCCCATTACTCTTTCCAAAGCGCGCTTCAAATTGGTTGTCAGGCAAAGTGATAATTGCCACAGTGACAGAATCACATCCTGAGACGCAGACACTCTGGAAGCAGAAATCAATCTTGTGCAGCTAATTATTCAAGATTTGCAGAACTGTCAATTAGTGGCTGGCACTGCATTGATTGCAGGCTTGCAAAGGCAGAGGCAGGTTCCAATTAGTTGTAATCATAGATGGTTGTTGTTTGGTGCTTGTGTGTAATATCACAATTCCTCGTGAATGGGTCACACGATTAAATGAGCTCATTGGGTTGAGGACAGCAGTGGGACGAGTCATCTGATGCCCGTTAGTCATGGGGAGTGCTGGCTAGTTAGCCCAAGGCTAACCTTTTGTCTAGTGTGGTCTCCAAAAGTCTGGTTTGGCACAGATCTGTCCAGCGTAGCCTGGAAGTATCTGGTGTGGCCTGGATTTGTCCGATGCAGTATGGAATTGTCCCGTATGGTGCAAGTTTTCCCAATAAAACAGGAAGAAGAAGAAGGATCCCAACCTGAAACATCATCTCTCCATGTCCTGATGCTGCCTGACCCGCTGAGTTACTCCAGCACTTTGTGTCTTTATAGGTTCAGTCCAACCGTGCCTTTACCACTGTTGGATTACACCTCGTAACGTGGTTCTTTGCCCATAATATCTTAATTAGCAAATATCTATCAATCAACTTTTCAGTTGTCACAGTAGCAACAATATGTTTGGTGAGAAAGTAGAACATGTTAACAACCTCTTCGCATAAAGGTACATTCAGAGATTGTCCAAGGAGAGCTAGGTCCTGGTTTTAAAGCTGTGCTGTCAAATCTGTACTGTGCCACAAGACAAAATAGATTTTCTCTGTCTTCTTGATCAATTCTTGTTCACTGTGTTAAAGACCACATTGTACCCTGTTCCTGTTGACTGAACTCCATTGCTGCTTCTCTGGCTCAGCTCCATATTAATCAAGGTAAACCAAAAAGCACCTTTGATGTGATACAAATGACTTGGTTGTGACATCCCCTGCCTCACGGTTCAAGATTAGAAACCTTGGACACCAAGGTTCAAGACCAAATCTCCACCTTGCGATTCTGGGACAGCACATGGAGGGACACTGGTGAATGTGAGAATCCCACCAGTCTTGACCCAAAATATCCACTGGTCGTTTCCATCTGCAGATATTGCCTGACCCACTGGTTGCTCCAGCAGTTTGCTTAACTGCTGAGATCATATAGTGCTTTGTATGTTTGTTACATGTACAGAGATGTGAAGCTAGACATTACGTCCTTTTGACTACATATGGCACGTATATACAGAGTGCTTCTACATGAAGTCATAAGGTCTGTGTCCATGTATTTACATTACTACCTCACTTCTGCCAGTGATGGGTCATAGACCACCAAGGTGTCAAGAGTGTTTAATTGTCATATGTACCAAAATAGAATAATGAAATCCTTACTTGCAGCAGAACAATGGGTTTGGAAACACTGTACTCAATAGATAATATAATAAACAAGGTTTTTTTTAAAGTTCAACAAATAATATACCCAATATAGTGGAAAACAAAGGGCGGCATGGTGGTGTAGGGGTAGAGTTTGCACGTTCTCCCCGTGACCTGCGTGGGTTTTCTCCGGGAGCTCCGGTTTCCTCCATTACTCTAAAGACGTACAGGTTTGTAGGTTAATTGGCTTGGTAAAACTGTAAATTGTCTCAAGTGTGAAGGATAGTGTGTTCGTCTGCGGGGATCTAAGGTTGGCACGGACTTGGTGGGCCGAAGGGCCTGTTTCCATGCTGTCTCTTTAAACTATACTAAACTAAACACAGACAAAGCCCAAAGTTCCTAGTGCAACCAATAGAGTTTGGAGTTTAGTTGGAGTTCGTAGTGTTCAATAGCCTGATGGTTGTTGGGAAGAAGTTGTTCCTGAACGTGTACGTTGCAATTGGACGTCACTGTATGGCTATGGTTATCCAGCTGTGCTTGGCAGTCACTGTTCCCTCTGCAAACGTAGGGAGTTAACATGGATATCGTTCCCCTGAGACTTCTTAAACAAAAATGCTTACTCCAAAAATATTTGCACAAACAATTGTTAGGGATCTCAATGTGTGTGCACTGGGAGCTCCCTGGCGTGATGGCGTTCTCCCAGTGTGGCCAGGTCTCCCCTGAGTGCTGTAGCTGTCCTCGTTGTGATTCGGTTCTCACCAGTGTGTACGGGTTTCCCCACCTGGTGACACATAGGTCTTCCCTCACCTGGTACACGTCTCTCTACCGTGGTACAGATTTCCCCAGAGTGCAGATCTCCCTGGTGTGCTACCGGTCTCCTGATACTCTACACATCACCCAGTGTGAAGCAAATCTCTCAGCTGTGGCAAGGATCTCTCCAGTGTGGCACGGGTCAATACAGTATGGCACGGGTGTGTGCAGTGTGGCACGGGTGTGTGCAGTGTGGCACGGGTGTGTGCAGTGTGGCACGGGTGTGGCCAGTGTGGCAAGGGTCTCTGCAGTGGGGCTTGGATTTGATTCAGGGCCCCCTGAATCCAGTACATGCCTTCCAGGGCCATGCAGTGGATCAGAGCTCCGTCATGTGTTACATTTCTCCTTGGTAAAGCGCAGAGCATGTCAGTGTGATCAAAACAAAGTATGTTGCGATCAACCCGATGTTATGCGGTGCAGTTCATTGTGGCGTTTTGGGTCGAGACCCTGTCTCATGGTTCCTCCAGCAGTCTGTATTTTGCTCCAGATTCCAGGATCTGCCGTCTTCTGTGGTCCCAAATCCAACTAGAATCATCCGTCCTGGACAATGTCGTGATGGACTCTCTACCTTGTTGCAAAATAAAATCAATTTGGCCAAACATTCATTGTGGATCAAGAATGGACAAACAGATCTGAAATTAGGAATGGCATTTTGCATTAATATGGTGTGAGTGGGAATTATCCACAAAGAGATTGTAAAATATACATTGGGGTATTGTGCGAGGCCTATGTTTCTGGATAAAAATAGATTCTAAATACAGTGGAAGAAATTGTGGGCATTACATTCTGACATCCGTACGTGTTTAAGATAAGCATTTATTCAAATTCTGGAAGGCCTGCTCTACAATTATGTTGCTTGAGGCAGAAGCTTTGTGACATTTTCCAGCAGAGTTGTTGGAAAGAACATTCTAGTTTAATTACTACTGTAATAATACGACAGGCAGATTTCAAATAAACACGTATACATCAATACCATACTTTCGGAGTCTCGCATTTGGAAAAACACAACGTGTGGTTAAATTGAAGTGCTAATGACTAATTGACTTTCCTTTCCAATGACTCCACTGCCAACAGCCCGAAGGGTACGAGGCTCAGAGATGTCCACTTGGAATGGTGGCCACTACCGAATGATCTTGGGTCGTCTGCGTGAGGCTGCCAAGAAGGGCAGGCAAACAGCTGACGTGATTAGCAAACCATCTGGCTGGCATAATTCAAGTAGAGAAATGGGGAAAGTAAGGTTTAATGTGGAAACAAGGGACTGCAGATGCTGGAGTAACACAGCGAGTCAGGTAGTATCTCTCGAGAACTTGTATAGGTGACGTTACAGGTCGGGAAGAAAACGTCTTCAAAGTAGGCATACCTATCTGAAGAAGGGTCCAATCTGAAACTTCACCTCTCCATGTTCTGCCTGACTTGCTGAGTTACTCTAGCCCTTCGCGTCTTTTTTCACGGGGTTCCACGGCTTTAAGATCTGCCGGCTAACCTCAAGCAGAATAGGTTCATTTTATCTCGAGCTGGCTATTCCCAGTATTGGGTTTGTGTTGAAGAAGTCAGTTTTAAAATGTCCAGCTAAAGAACTGAACAGTTAACATTGGCTACGCACTGAAACCAATCCATTGAGCGGCAGCGGGGGTTATCCACATTGGCCCAATTGTAGTTTTTGGTAGAGGAACTTTATTTTGCTTCTGCCGTTGTTTCAGTTTTAAACATGAAAGTAGATATAAAAATATAAATTAAGGACTATAAACCCTAAGTGAGCGATGGAAAGAGATCCTATCCCAGGGGGTATGCGTGTGAGTGTGTGTGTGTGTGTGAGTGAGTGTGTGTGTGAGTGAGTGAGTGTGTGTGGGTATATATGTGTGTGTGAATGAGTGGGTGAGAGAGTGTATGTGGATGTGTTGGAGTGAGTGTCTGTGTGTGAGTGAGTGTGTTTGTGTGTGTGTGTACATGTGTGTGAATGAGAGTGAGAGTATGTGTGTGGAACCATTTTGTGAGCAGATAACATTTTTAAGAACCCATTGAATTTTAATGCAATCCTTAAGTTATTGTGTTTCCCATTTCAGTCACTACTGTGTAAAACACATTTGAATCCTGATACATGCATAAGTCATTTGCCAAGGAATGTTTTTCTTGGACCTAAGTTCCCATAAACATTTGATAAATATAGCTGTTTGCAATGTTTTTGTGCAGCAGCCCATTTAATCATTCATTCAACTATCCAGTTTAAAGATAAACAACAAGAAAAGCACCAAACAAAGTGATTGAGCTGGTCGAGATCACGCTTGTGTCTCTGTTCCATTTGGTTCTGAAGGTTAACATGAAGTGGAATGGCTCATATTTTCAGAGTCCAGTTGTTGATATTGGATAATTACCCACAGCGGGTCAAATGGAAAGAGGTTTGTCCCATTGAGGTCCTAGATGAGGGGAGTTCATTGAGGTTTTGGACAATGAAAGTCACCAGAAGCTAAATTCAATAGCGCCCCAAAATAGACCGTGACTATGATGCACAATTAACCGGTAGCTGATTAATGGTAGACTGTACTGCCTGCTAGTTGCAGTGATTTCAGTTTCCAGCTAGTACCGATTGTAGGGTTAGTTGGATGGCAGCCACAGCTCGTGATCTATAAGGTGGATGATGAGACATCATATGGGCAGCACTGTGGCGCAGCTGGTAGAGTTCTGCTTCACAGCGCCAGAGACCCGGGTTTGATCCAGACTATGGGTGCTGTCTGTGCGGAGTTGCACGTTCTCCCTGTAACCGCGTGGGTTTTCTCCGGGAGCTCCGGTTTCAATGATTCAATGATACTTTATTGTCACATGTACCTAGGTACAGTGAAATGCTTTTTTTTTTGCATACAACCCGGTAAAATCATACAGCAGACCTCACCACATTTCTGCCGCCAACAAAGTTACAAAAGCTCACCAACAAGTCCTATCTTCCTCCCTGTCTGCTGCCTGGCGACAGCCCCCCCCCCCCCCTACTGGGTCCCCCTTTGTTCTAGATGCACTCCCACCCCCAGCCCGCCACACCCCCCAACCCCACCCCCCCCCCCCGGCTTCCGTAATTGACCCTAGTGTGTAGGATAAAACAAATGTACTAGCCATCGATGGTTGGCATGGACTCGGTGGGTAGAAGGGTCTGTTTCCACACTATCTCTAATCTCAGCTAAACTTTGCTAAAGTATTTATAGAGAGCTTCATTACAGCTGGAGTGGATGGAGGCAGGCACTCTAGAATTGATTCTAACCTGGGATATGGAACAATACAGGAGAGTGCACCTTCCACAGGTTGTAGTCTCCTCAATAGGAGGCAAAACGAAGAGACAGAACTGAGAAGAAAGAGGCGCGGTCGGGTTACAGATGCGATACGATATGATAGAACTTTATTTATCCCAGGAGGAAAGTTGGTCTGCCAACAGTCATAAAACAGAAGATACATGAAACATGAAATTAAAGTGGGTTTAAGATGCATCAGGTGATGGCAGAAAATGGTCCAAAAGGTCAAGGCAGGAGTCAAGCCTGGCGATCTGGAATCAGTGTTCCATTATGTGGAGTGGTGCAAGGGAAGAGCCTTCTAATGCACCCATGCCTGACTTGTAGCGGAGCATTAACACCAGAGAAAACTCTGCTGCACCTGCTGCCACACCACATACCATTGGCTTGATGCAGTCATAGCAGCGGCAAGAAGAAACTAACCAGTGACTCACCGAGTTGTTGGTACATTTATGCGTCATTGGTTGTGTGTTCTTGTTGCTGAGTGTGCATTCAGTTGCATGAGACTCCGATAAAATAATAACCTCAGTGTTAATCTCCAAAATGGCATCACTGGTGTCAGATCATCAGTCTATACAGATGGAAGTCAAGATTTACTTACTCCACCTGCATGCCTTTACCCTTCACCAACATGGATCACAGAACAGTTTGTGCCTCAAGTGTGCGTGCAAGTCAGTTTTGCTTTGAACAGGTTTGGGTCCATTGAACACAATGCAATACAGTGAATTGTGCTTGGTCCATGGGGAGTGAATGGGATGTGGTTTAGGGCCAGTGAGAGGGAATATAAGGCATGGAGTGCTAGAGTAACACAGCGGATCAGGCAGCATCTCAGGAGAACAAGGATAGGCGATGTTTCGAGTCGGGACCCTTGTTTACTTTAGTTTAGTTTAGAGATACAGCGCGGAAACAGGCCATTGGGCCCACCGAGTCCGCACCGACCAGCGATCCCCGCACACTAACAACAGCCTATATACACAAGGGACAATTTAACATTTTAACAAGCCAATTAGCCTACAAACCTGTATGTCTTTGTTGTGTGGGAGGATCCCGGAGAAAACCCAGGCAGGTCACGTAGAGAACATACAAACTCTGTACAGATAGCGCCCATAGACAGGATCGAACCCTGGCGCTGTAACGCAGCAACTCTACCCGCTATGCCACCGTGCTGCCTCTTCAGACTGAGTATACAGGGGGGGGGTGAAGAAAGCTGGGCCAGGACGAACCCTGGCAGGTAAAAGGTTGATACAAGATTATTTCTTAGGCAGATGGTTAGACCCCCAGTTTCTTATTATATTCCCTATACACTCCCAACTCTGCAGACAAATTCTGCTGTCACTCCATTTACAAGATGGCAGATGACACCACTGCAGTGGGTTGGATATCGAACAATGATGAGACAGAGTAAAGGAAGGTGACACAGAACTTAGTAACATGGCATCATGACAACAACCTCTCCCTCAATGTAAACAAGAAGGAACTGGTTAAAGGTCAGAGATGAAATGACAGAACGTGTGAGACAAAAGGATTGAAGAGTTTTGAATTGTGACGCTAGAGGAAGGAATAGAGGTAGAAGGGGAGAGGGAAGGGGATATGGTTTCATGAACAGTGAGAGGGAATAGGTGATTTACTGCACGGTGAGTGACTGGATGTGGTTTCGTGCACAGTGAGATTGAATGGTATGTGGTTTTACTGCACTGAGTATTATCCAAGGACAATGAATGGAAAGGGTTTGGATAAATTTCACTTGGATCAATTTCTCGTTGACCTTGAGCCAAGTACAGTGAACATATCTATGCTGCACTTGCGTTTGTGAGAGGATGCTGGACTGCTACTGAGGACCGGTTGCAAATACAAGCTGGATTTGATACTGCACTCAGCATTGGTGTTATCATTCAGAGTATTTTCTAAATGCATCAGTACCCACTGAATATCTCACGTGATGGCCTAATTCAAAATTTGCATAATAGCTTCTGTTTTGTTCTTTGCTTTAATGGGTTCATTAAGTGTAATACAAGCATCACAACCGCTGAGTAATCACATTGTGCAGGACTGGGTTGAATATTTGATCTGATGACTTTACAAATGGCAGATTGTCTTGGTTGAATGATGAAACATGAGGCGTTCTAATTATGTCTTTAATCTAATGGCATTTTTTCTAATCTCCCCAAAGAAATAAAAATATACTTGCGTGTTCAAAATCTCGGAGAAATTACTACATTTAATATGTATTGCAGATTGTTATGCAATGCCTGCCCAGGCTAGTGTAGAAAGGAACTGCAGATGCTGGTTTATACCGAAGATGGACACAAAGCGCTGGAGTAACAATAGGTCAGAAAATGGATGGGTGGCATTTCAGGTTGGCACCCTTCTTCAGACTGAAAGTAGGGGGGAGGGTAGCGGAGGTAAGAAAAGGCCACAACAAAGCAGGGCCCATAACAAACAACCAAGGAAGGGTAGACCCCGGAATGGCCCATTATTGTCTGGAGAAGAGGTGATAATGAGGGTGCAAACAGTGGAACTGGTAAGACGACTAGGTTAGGGAAGGGGGGAGAGAGGGAAGTCCAATTACCTATAATTAGAGAAATCAACGTTCATACCGCTGGGTTGTAAGCTGCCCAAGCAAAAATATGAGGTGATGTTCCTCCTATTTGCGTGTGGCCTCACTCTGACAGTGGAAGAAGCTCAGGACACCAGGTTACTGGGCTCCATCAGAATTCTCGGCCTGTTGCCTGTGAACAGAAGCCCACTCCCACCCAGCCCACCACCACCCCCTACTTTACAGTGTTGACGCCAATGGTTGTCACCATGCTAATGTCCCCCAACCTTGTGGAAATCCGGATGCAGACAACTCCATTCTTGCACCGCAATTTAACATGAGTCTGCATTGTACCCTCACTCTATATTCAAACAATGTTTCCAGGTAAACTTTAACCTCTCCTTATATATTCCTCAAGATAATTTTCAACACCGGTGTCCCACAAGGATGCATTCACAGTCCCTCACTGTATTCCCTATATACTCCCAACTCTGCAGTAAAATTCTGCTCCAACTACATGTGCAAGATTACAGATGACACCACTGCAGAGGGCCGCCTCTCCAGGGATGCAGCCTGACCCGCTGAGTTATCCAGCATCTTGTGTCTAACGTCACAGAATAGTTGGAAAAGGGCACATAGGATAGAGTGGAGGCACAACATCTATGAATTAATCTGACCATTTGCTGACTGTGTCTGGTGGCAATTTTAAATTTCTGGAAGCTCGTTTTTTTTCTCTAATACTGGGGAAGAGACATCTTGTAGAGGCCAATAAACTGCCAAAGACCAAAGTGAGTTACAGCCAGTGCTACCATCATTGTTTGCTATTCGTTCTCTGCTCCAGACCCGCATGTGTTTTGGATATTGTTATAAAAAATCCCTGGCATTATTTTGATGGAGAGCATCGGAGTTCTCCCTAATGACCTGGCCAATATTGATTCTTCAATGAACAGCACTGAAACAGATTGCAGTTTGAGGGAACTTTCTATACCCAAAACTGGCTACTGTGGCTTTTCCTATGTTGCAACAATGACTGCACTACAAAATATTTGAGCTTTGGGCATTGAGGAATCATGGAAGATGCTACCAATCTCCTCGTCAGATCTGGCTTCCATTAAACAGTTTAAAAAAATATCAATTGTCATTGACAATTATGTATATTAAATGACAATATTTAGTCTTCAAACTGTTTAATGGAAGCCCGATCTGGCATGTGGAGATTGGTCTCATTCTGTGGCTCCCTGTAAGATGTACTCTGTCATTCGCACTAGTGATTGTCGTAAGGTCATAAGGAATAGGAGTAGAATTAGGCCATTCGGCCCATCATGGCTGATCTATCTCCCTCCCAACCCCATTCTTCTGCCTTCTCCCCATATCCCCTGATACCCATACTAATCAAGAATCTATTTATCTCTGCCTTAAAAATATCCACTGACTTGGCCTCCACAGCCTTCTGTGGCAAACAATTCCACAGATTCACTACCCAGTGACTAAATACATTTCTCCTCATCTCTTTCCTAAAATTAACAGCATCCTTCACAGACTAGCGACAATTTATATTTGTACCAAGCCAATTAACCTACAAATAGTATATCTTTGGAATGTGGGAGGAAACGGAAGATCTCGGAGAAAACCCACGCAGGTCACGGAGAGAACGTACAAACTCCGTACAGACAGCACCCATAGTCGGGATCAAACCCAGGTCTCTGGCGCTGTAATCGCTGTTAGGCAGCAACTCTACCGCTGCGCCACCGTGGCGCCCCATTGATCTCTGTTTCAGCTTTATCGAAATAGAAAGCTCCATATGGTAAGTAGATTATGAGCTGGCAGAAGAGGGGAAAGCTAGGTGTTATTTTCATGATCTGTCATATCTCACTTTCTAAAGCACAACGAGAGATCAAAAGTGAGGACTTGCAGCTAGCTCCAAACATGTCCTTTGTGGACGACTAAATCATCTTCCCCGGAATTTAAGGAGATTAACATAATTATAGCCTGCATGTGGAGAGCAGAATGTATCGCTGTGTTATGTGCTGACTTTGTATTACAAGGTAGACACAAAATGCTGGAGTAACTCAGCGGGGCAGGCAGCATCTCTGGATGGAAGGAATGAGGTGATGTTTCGGACCCTTCTTCAGACTGAGGTCACAAGGTGATGACTCCACTAAAAAGGGGGTTTTCATAATACAACCATTTGTTAAGATCTCTGTTCAACAGAACCCTTGCACTTTCTGGGATGTTTACGATGCCTTCTGTGCTGTTACTGTTTCCATATTCCTGTTTTCCAAAACGTTCTACTTTTAGACACCTTGACAAATCAGCAGGTTATGGGCAACAATAATTGATTAAGTGGAAGATTATGAACAATAATTTTCCGCATTTAGTTCTTCAGACCACCTGCCACACATTCCAATAGTATTGGTAAGCTTGTTGCTGTGGTCTTGTAATTTTCCATGCTGATAAAAATCATTCTTGGTTAAGATTTGAGAATGACTCCAAAATTGGTTTGATTTTACTTCAGTGGGCCTTAACTTTGTCGGAAGGGACTGATTTTTACAGTGCATGAGTAGCATAAGGAAAACTGATTCCTTTTCTTGTTAATGTTTACTAAGACATAACTACTTCCTTATTTATTATTACTAGTCTGGGAACAGGGATCTTATTCCTAGCTGTTCTCCATGCTCCGTGAATATTTCAGAACACTTGCAGGTTCTTGATCAATTGGGCAGGTGCACTGAGGAATGGTTAATGGATTTTAATACATATAAGTGCGGGGTGTTGCATTTTGAGAAGTCAACCAGGGCAGGACCTTCACAGTGAATGGCAGGGCCCTGGTGAGTGTCGGAAGGATCTCGGAGTGCAGGTACATAGTTCCTTGAAAATGGCGCCACAGGTGGAAAGGGTAGTCACGGAGGCTTTCAAAACATTGTCCTTCAACAGTCAGAGCATTGAGTATAGAAGTTGGGAGGTTATGTTACAGTTGTACAAGACATTGGTGAAGCCACATTTGGAGTATTGTGTTCAGTTTTGATCACCCTGTTACAGGAAAGATGTTGTTAAGCTGGAAAGAATGCAGAGAAGAATTATGAGTATGTTGCCAAGACTTGAGAGCCTGATCTATAAGGCTGGGACTTTATTCCTTGGAGCGCAGGAGAACGGGGGATGAATTTATAGAGGTGTATAAGATCATGAGGGGAATAAATGGGGTAAATGCACAGTCTTTTACCCAGTAGGAGAATCAAGAACCAGAGGCCACCAGTTTAAGGTGAGAGGGGAAAGATTTAATAAGAACCTGAGGGGTAACTTAGGTTGGTGGGTATATGGAACGAGATGCCAGAGGAGGTAGTTAAGAAAGGTACTGTCACAACATTTAAAAGACATTTGGACAGGTACATGGATAGGAAAGGTTTGGAAGGATATAGGCCAAACACAGGCGGGTGAGACTAGTATAGCTGGGCCAAAGGGCTTATTTTCATGACGTCTCCATCAATCTATCAGGTGGAGCCTTCCTTTCCTGTCACAATCCAAAATCAAATAAAAGTGGAGATGCTGCAAAGCTGAAATAAAAGCTGATGAAGCTGGAAACACTCAGAGGTCAGGCAACATCTGTGGTGAGAGAAAAACGCAGTTAACGTTTTAAGTCAACGATCCCTTCAGAAACTGTTGGTTATCTGTCATCTTTTTGATTAACGCTATGCTGAACAACACTTCATTTCCAATGCTGCCTGTTCCACATTAATTCAGTTTGTCTGTTCCCACTGCAGCAAAGCAGGGCAGCAGTTCACAGAGATGGCTTCTCAGAGGCTACAAGGGATGGACAGAAATCAATGGTCCAGCCAGCAACCTCCCCTTATTGAATGAATGAATGAATACTTTATTGTCATTATAACATGTACAACGAAATTAAAAATGCCAACCAGTCAGTGCACCATTCACACATTTTCTAAAAGCAAAAGTCTAAAATAAACAACTAAAATAAATAACATGAAAAAAAAACAATCTTCTGTCGATTTCACAGTCCCTTTGGTATGTAGCACACCTGCGCTCATATGGTGGCTACATTAAGTGTAGTTATTGCTGTGGGATAAAAACAGTTTTTGAGTCTGTTTGTCCTTGTCCTCATTGATCTGTACCGTCTGCCTGACGGCAGCAGTTCAAACAGGGAGTGACCGGGGTGGAAAATGTCCTTTATGATGTTCTGGGATTTTTTGAGACAGTGGGAACTGTGTAGGTCCTCCAAGGTGATGAGAGGGCAGCCGATAATCTTCTGGGCGTTGTCAATAGCCCTCTGGAGCGCTTTCCTCTTAGCCGCTGTGCAGCTGGTGTACCACACGCATACACAGTATGTTAAGATGCTCTCTATTGAGCACCGATAAAAGGATAGCAGCAGTCTCTGGGTGATGTTGTTCTTCCTGAGCACCCTCAGGAAGTGCAGTCTCTGCTGGACCTATTTCAGCAGCGTAGAGGTGTTCACGCTCCATGTCAGGTCCTCCTCAATGTGGATTCCCAGGAAGCGGAAATCCGCCACCCTCTCCACACAGTCCCCATCGATGATTAGTGGTGTAATGTCCGTTTTCTTCTTTCTGTAATCTATTATGAGCTCCTTGGTCTTTGAGGTGTTGAGGAGCAGGTTATTTTCTCCACACCACCCAGTCAGCTGCTCCACCTCATCCCTGTATGCGTACTCACCCCCCCCCCCCCCCCAGAGATGAGCCCCACCACCGTGGTGTCATCCGCGAATTTGACAATGGTGTTACTGTGGTGGGCGGGGGTGCAGTCATATGTGTAGTTGGTGTAAAGCAGGGGGCTCAGCACGCAGCCCTGTGGAGAGCCGGTACTGAGGCTGACGGCCGTAGATATATGATGGCCCACTCTGACTCTCTGACTGCGACCCGACAGGAAGCTCTTTATCCACATGCAGGTGGAGTGTGGAAGTCCCAGGTCCCCCAGTTTGTCCACCAGTTTGTGGGGAAGAATGGTGTTAAAATTCCCCAAAATAAATAAATACAAAGGGAACACGCGCCAACAAACGTCAGCTTCTGCTCTCAGGGTGGATCCCTTACATCATTCAATATTTAATATCATTGAATTAAATCTCTAGTCTCCCTCTCCCCTGACTCTCAGTCTGAAGAAGGGTCTCGACCCAAAACGTCACCCATTCCTTCTCTCCAGAGATGCTGCCTGTCCCGCTGAGTTACTCCAGTATTTCATGTCTATCTTCTGAATAAAACTAAATGTTGGTTAGTAACATTACAGTCAAAGCGACATTGCCCATTCATCGCTAACACCCAAGGGAAAGTGTACTCTGAAATGGCCCAGACTTTGGGCCAGAACGGATTTCCTGGTCAAACAGTTTACTGTCACTCCCTGTTGAAGCTTACATGTGGTGAGCTTGTTACCACGTGCAGGTTATGAGGCATAAGGCATAGGAAAAGTCCGAATATGTGCCACATGCAAAGTGGAGATCAGCAGCTCATATTCGCGCTTGGGTAGATTACAAGCCGGCGGTATCAGCATTGAATTCTCCAATTTTAATAACGCACTCATTTCTCCCATGTTCCCGCCCCTCCTTCATCCCCACTGTCCCCTTCCACCTATATCGCTCCCTCTGGCTTTACATTTCGCTCCTCCTCTCATTATCTAACACCCATTTGTTTCCTTTTCATCTCTAGCCTTTGTCACTTACTGTACCCATCTGCCAATTGAACCACCCCTCACCTGTATCCACCTATCTCTAGCCAAGCTTTGTCCTGCTCCCACATCTTTTCCAGCTTTCTCTCCCCCCCCCCCCCCACAACAATCAGTCTGAAGAAGCGTCCCAACCCGAAACATAGCCAATCGATTTTCCTCCACAGATGCTCCCTTGCCCACTGAGTTTCTCCTAGCATATTGTGTTTGGCTCAGAAAAACACATTTGCACAAAATAACAACACACGCAAACACACACATGCAAAAAATAACAATGTACACACACAAACTAACACACTTACACATGCACACACATGGCAAAACACACACACACACACACACACACACACACACTTGCCTGCTTTCAGGTTTTCTTATTAAACCATAGTAGGTTTCATTTTCGACTGCTGAAAAACGTGACGCTAGGAAAGATCAGGAAAAGGTTAATACCACCTTAGACCCTTAGGTAATCTTTGGCCTCGGCACACAGTGAAGCGAGAGGATGATGATGAAATGCCAGTGGCACAGACTGCTGCTCATGACACAATGCACTCCATCCAGAACACTGTGTGCTTCTTGTGGAGCTGCACAGCTGCGGGGCAAAATCCTAAGAGCTCGTGTTTGCTGAAAGGATGCTGCACAAACACAGAGGCTTATGAGGATGATGTCATGCCTAACGGGCGGTGGAAACAGAGGGTCAGGGACTGTTTGTTGTGCTCAGCAGAACAATGTGGGCAAGAGCAGGTAGGTGTGTGCCTGCCATTCCAGACCCCCTAATTACAGTGCATTAACCTATTATGGAAGCAGGCTGATGTCATAGGGATTGAGGCCAAAACCTCTGTGTTTAGTCTCCATTTTTGTACAATAGGCGATGTGGGTTTTTGGGGATTTATTTGCACATACAGGGAGCTGTGTAGAAGTTGCTTCATTCATCTCCCTGAATAGAATTGCTACAGAGCAGCTTAAAAGCCAGCTCTCTTGACAATCAAACAGGGGTTTTGAGCAATATAAAATGAAATCCACAAAGCAGGCATGTGTGTGCCTTTCCATGTATGTGCATGTGTACGTGTGTGTTATTTTGTGTGTGTGTGTTGTTATTTTATTAAGTAAACCTGCAAGCAGGCGTATGTGTGCTTTTCCATGCATGCACGTTTTAATTTTGTGTGTGCATTGTTATTTTAATAAGCATACCTGAAAGCAGGCGTGTGTGTTTTTCCATGTATGTGCATATGCATGTGTGTTAATGTGAGTTAATGTCTGTGTGTGAGTGTGTGTGTGTTTTCCATATATGTGCATGTGTGTTATTTTTGTAATTTTATGTGTGTGTGCATGGGTCTGCATCTATTTAGTGTGTCTACACATTGTGTGTTTAGAATCTATCGCTTGCTCTTCCTTAAAACATATTGTGCGATTTATTAAAAACATTTTTTAAAAGGACCATTTGGTCTTAATGGAATGGACGTTGATTCCTGGTCTGCATCTCATTAGAGACAGCTGATCCCCATCAGCGATGAAGTCATCTTCTCTTTTCTGCTCCAAGGTTACCACAGTGCCGGGAGGTGGAGGCCCATTATTGACACCGGCTGTGGCTGGCTGCTGGCAAGCAGGCTAAGCCATTGATTGCAAATGCTTGTTACGGCTGCCTGGTCTGACACTTTCTGTTTCTGTGCACAAACACACCACACTCGAGGCCCAGACAGGTTAAAGCACGGCAACACAGGGGTTGTTTTATTTTACTGGAGAACCGGCAACTCGAAGCCTTCCATTTCACCTGGACTTCTAGGTTTTAAAATTCATACCCACAGAGATGCTGTAAAATTGATAACAAAATGTAACGGGCAACTTTTAGCTTTAGCAAACAATGGCAATATGTTTCAGTGAGATTAACAGAGTGAGAAGGAGGGAGCGCAAATTAATGTAATAAGTAACACAGCAAAGGAAAATAAATAGAGAACGAAGGTTGGTTTGGAGAGCAAAAAGAGAAAGAAAGGAAAAGAATAATTTAAAAAAAAGACAATTTTTTTATTCCCTTGATGCATAATCTAAAGGAATAAGATGGTACTCAAAATCATTTACATTTCTGGTGTTAACAATTATCATCTTGTGAAAACGATATATGTTCATACTTACCAGAATTAGCTTTCAGGGGCAAACTTAATGGACAATTAATGTGTGAATGTGGCAAATCCATGAAAGTCGGAGGGGAGATTAAGCTCCAGATGTTGTTCTTCGTAAACCAGTGGTGGAGCGGGGAAACTAATCCACAGTTTATACCAATAGACGGCTCCGAGGATATTTTATTGAGTTTTTCATTATTATCAGCGTTTCTTCCCGATACTGTGGCAATTTTTCTGCTAGATTTGATCCCATGGATTAGTTTATTATATTGTAACGAGTTGGTCATCAGATTTCATAACGTATAAACATGGATGCATTGGACAATGATGACCTGTAGATCGTGTTTGAGAACAGTGTCTATAATGGCAACACAATATATCGCGGTAGAGTTGCTGCCTTACAGTGCTTGCAGCACCAGAGACCCGGGTTCGATCCCGACTTCGCATGCTGTCTGTACGGAGTATTACGTTCTCCCCGTGACCACGTGGCGTGGGTTTTCTCCGAGATCTTCGGTTTCCTCCCACACTCCAAAGATGTACAGGTTTGTAGGTTAATTGGCTTGGTTTCAGTGTAAATTGTCCCTAGTGTGTGTAAGATAGTGTTAATGTGCGGGGATTGCTGGTCGGCGCGGACTCAGTGGGCCAAAGGGCCTGTTTCGGCGCTATATCTCTAAACTAAACTAAACTAAACTATAGCGGTGTCATGAACGACCAATTGGATGCTGGACCATTTCAAGTTTGGTCGTGACTCCTTTGGGAATTCTGATCATTGAAAGGCAGCTCTCTTTATGCATCATTTGCTAGCGCATGTTTTTTGTCACTGTGTGTCGTTATTCTGTATGTGTGTGGTGTTATATTGCGCATGTGTGTGTTATTGTGTGTGTGTGTATGTGTGCTTTTTTTCATGCACATGTGTGTCCGTGTGTGTGAGCCTGTGTTATTTTGTGTGTGTGTATGAAACTGTTGGTACTTTTGTGTGGGTGTACATTGTGAGTTCACAATCTATAGCTGGTTCTTTCTTTAAAATAAATATAGAGCCTTATTAAAAGACAATTTTCAGAAGACACTGTCTTATAAACAGTCTGAGGAAGTATCCCGACCCGAAACGTCACCCATCCTTGTTCATCAGACACGCTGAATTTACTTTGCCGCTTTTTATGTTGTTTCTGTAAGCCGGCATCTGCAGCTCCTTGTTTCTTCAGTTTAAAATTATCCTGGATAACAGAATGTCGAAACGTTTGACCGTTGGGGAAGTCTTGGCTCAGTCTGTTCTTTAAAAACACGGCCGCAGAGACACTTCATCTGAGTATGACATTGGGTGTGGGAACCCTGCCTCCGAGCTTCATTCTCCTCCAGAGCCACGTTGTGGGCAATTGTATTGCTTCTTGTGATTTACCCCATTTCAGTTACTCCAACACAAACCTCAGTTCGAGGATATTCCTGCCCCCAGCCACGCACAATGCTGTGCATTCACCAGTTCACCCCTAACTTGTTCAGCCTTCTCCCAATTCTGATACAATGTTTTTGATTTAATCTCTTCCCTGACCTCCAGAAAAGTGTATGGATGTATTTCATTTTGCACGATGAACAGAATCAAGAGAATTGGAGATTTGGCTGGGTGACTAGAGATCTCGGTGAATGGTGGAGCAGGCTGGATTGACGTCTCCCCTCCTATTCCTGAAATCTTATATTCTTTGTCCTTTTACTGAAATGCTCCCTTTATGTAGCCTAAAAGAGCCATTTCTGTTTTGCTGGAGATGAGTGTGGAGAGTGGAGACAGAACCTGTTCTAATCTCCAGCAGTTATTTGTAGGACTCTGTAATTTATGCGCACTGCTGAGTAATTACTTTACCAGGGGAGCTTCGGGCCAAGGTGTCCTCACGTTTCCATTGTGCAGAGGACCGTGAAATCGTGATTATTTTGGACAGCTGCTTGGTTCTTTGTTCCAGCACGATGCAAAATGATGTGCAAATCCCATAAGAGAACCTGAATCTGACAGATAATGATTTAACCGTAGCGCATGTTATAAAAGGCAGGGTCCAGCATCACAAGTCAACTGCAGAGTTTGGAGCACTCTGCGGGAAAGGTTTGAAGGAGAATAAATCTGTTTGTTATATCTCATTCATGTCACAGACTTTCATTACATCAGGAGCTTCCTTTTAAATAAGCCCTGTTAATAATATAACAATGTTAATAATAGTGCCCTTTTCAATAATGTCCCAAAACATCACATAGTACTCGACAGGATTTTCATCAAAAAAAGACACATAGTTCTGGAGTAACTCAGCAGGTCTGTAGATATTAGAGATACCGCATGGAAACAGGCCCTTCAGTCCACCAAGTCCGCGCCCACCAGCGATCACCCCGTACACTAGCACTATCCTACACGCCAGGGACAATTTACAATTGTACCGAAGCTAATTAACTTACGAACCTGTACGTCTTCAGAGTGTGGGAGGAAAGTACAAACTCTGTACTGACAGCACCCGGAGTCAGGATTGAACCCGGGTCTCTGGCGATGTAAGACAGCAACATTACCGCTGCGCTACCGTGCCGCCCACCACTGTGGTCAGGCAGCATCTCCGTAAACTGAGGTGTGTTTATCCGTGTGCGAACGGGACATCGAAGGATGAGAAGCCGAAGCCAAGAAGTGGAAGCCAGGATACTTAACGGACACCACGCCGAAAGGATACGAGACCGAACGGACATGATGCCAAAAGGATACGAAACCAAACGGACACAATGCCGCAAAGGCAAGACGCAGAACGGACATGACGTCGAAAAGCCGCCGAACGGCATGACGTCTCCGGGGACGGGACCTTGTCAGCGATTGGTCCAGACCCCCGCGTCCATCACATCACTAGCCGGGGGGAGACGAGAGGGGGGGGGAGCTTGAGCTTGCGTTTGTAAAATGGTGGCAGTGACTCCAAGCTGCTGCGATTGCCACAGAGGCAGTGATGTGATGGACGCCGCGGGGGTCTGGATCAATCGCTGACCTTTTTCGATGGATGACAAGGTGTTAGACCAATCCCATCCCCGGAGACGTATAAGGTACAACAATTTAACTATTTCAAAATGTAACAAGGTACAACAATTCTTGCAGCAAATATAGATTTTTTAAAGTGTTTCAGTGTTTCATACCTATTTATCATTTCGGCTTCAAGTGCGTTCGGCGTCAGATTGTTTTTCAGCTTAAAATCTGAACATGATGTTGAAAAGCCTCTGTGGCAATCGCAGCAGCTTGGAGTCACTGCCACCATTTTACAATCTCAAGCTCAAGCACCCCCCCCCCACCCTCTTATCTCCCCCTGACCCTCCCGTCTCCCCATGGCCCATGATGTGATGGACGCGGGGGTCTGGACCAATCGCTGACCTTTGTCGATGACTGACAAGGTGTCGGACCAATCCCGTCTCCGGAGACGTCATGTCTCCTTGGCGGCTTTTCGACGTCATGTCTGTTCTGTGTGTTGTCTTTGCGGCGTCGTTTCCGTTCGGGTTCGTATCCTTTTGACGTGGTGTACTTTCGGTATCTTGGCTTTTCGGCGTGATGTACTTTCGGCTTTGTGTCCTTTAGGCGTGATGTACTTGCGGTATCTCGGCTTCCACTTCTTGGCTTCGGCTTTTCGGCCTTCGTCGTCCCGTCCGGGTACCAATGCCAGAAATGCAGGAGCCCTAAAGCCCTGGGAGAGGTTTGCAGAAATGGAAGAATTGATGATTGGGAGATCTTCTTCTTCTTATCGAGTCCACACAAAAGATTAGAAGTTGTTCAGCCAGTGCTGAACACACGTCTCGGCATCTGCAAACAATGGTGTCTGTCTTGTGCTTCTTGTCCGTGGTGGTGGAAAGATTGGTGGAAACAGGGCCGTGACGTGAATGCTCTTTCCTTGACCCCATGATTGGGAGATGAATGAGTTGTGTGGGAATGACAGCAGTGGTGGGTGAGTCCATGGTGGGATCTGAGAACAGGGAAGGGGATTTGCCATCAGTCTATGGTGATGACAGTGAGCACAGGCAAAGCAGAGATTCGCTGATGGGAGATACGGCACAGCACTTTGGTTGAGAACCAGTTTATATGATATTAGAAAATCAAAATAAAATCGTAACTCCTTTTTTTTAGAGCTACAAAGCGGAACATGATTCAACTTATTCCACACGATCAGTGTATGGGTTTATGAGAGCCGCGTATTTAAGAGAGTCAGACCCTTTTTCTTTTCCAGGACAAAGGAGTCTGGAACTGGATTAATGTGAGAAGGGAGAATTTCAAAGGCGATCCGACGGGTACTGTTTTTCACACGGACAATCATGAATATGTGGAGCAAGCTGCCAGAAGAGGTAGTGCAGGCAGATACTATTACAGTGTTCAAAAGGCATCTGGATAGGAAGGTGTAGGGATATGAGGCTAATATGTGGGCAAAGGGGATTAGCATAGATAGGCATCATAGTCAACAGGGACTAGGTAGGCAGTAAGGGCTTATTTCAGTGCTGTATGTTCCTATGATTATTCCAGGCAGAGATGGGGTATTACTCATACATTTGGGCCTTTCCCATATTACTAGTGTTCGTCTTACCACATCACCTCCGCTGGCAACTTGAGGTTGGCCCTGAAGCTTTGGTGGGATCTGGGAATGTTAGTTGCTTAAAAGGTGCAGTCATTCATTGGCTTCTCACAAAGGTGTGCCCAACATTCCTTTATGTACAATTTTGCAATTATCTCAGAGAATTCTCCATTATCTCCACAGTGAGGACAATGTTAATGAATAGGTCGATACTCATTTTACGACGATTTTAATGTGTTCTTCTTCATTCATAGTGACCAAGTATTCTTCTGCCCTTTCCCCCTCACTTTTCCCAGCACCCTCCTCTTCCTTGGGTGGCATGGTGGCGCAGGGGTAGAGTTGCTGCCTTCCAGCGCCAGAGACCCGAGTTCGATCCTGACTGAGGGTGGTGTCTGCACAGAGTTTGTACATTCTCCTTGTGACCACGTGGGTTTCCTCCAGATGCTTCTGTTTCCTCCCACACTCCAAAAGCGTACAGGTTTGAAGGTTAATTGGCTTCTGTAAAATTGTCCCTCGTTTGTTGGATAGTGCTAGTGTACGGGATGATCGCTGATCGGCGCGGACTCTGTGGGAAGCACGGCCTGTTTCCGCATTGTATCTCTAAAGTCTAAAATCGTCCTCTCCACCCTCCACTTACCACCTTACCGTCCTTCTCCATCCCATACCACCAACAGCTATGTCCGACTGCTACCTAATGTATTGACTGCAACTGGAAGGGAACTCTGCTGTAGTTTGAGAGTGTAGGGTCTCAACCTTGCAAAATGATCACGCTCTTACCCGGTCCTTGAACAGATACTCTTAATGACATTCGCCCCCACTATTCCCAAATCCGTTCATCCTCTTCTACCAGTCAGCCAATCTTTGATCTTGCCATTGCTTCCATTTCAATTACAAACCTTGAGAGCCTTTTCTACAGCTCACGTCATTCTTTGGGAAAGCTTTGGCTGTACCTTTGCTCCGTCTCCTGCTCTTCATCTTAAATCCATGCAGCATCAATTGCTGGAAACAGTCTTCTGAATACCATGTCCTATAACATAAGTGTTTACCCATCGTGGAGACACAAAGAACTGCAGATGCTAGAGTCTTGAGCATAACACAAACTGCTGGAGGAACTCAGTGGGTCAGACAGCATCAGTGGAGGAAATAGACAGGCGACATTTCAGGTCAGAATCCTTCTTTGAACTCAACGGGTCAGGCAGCTTCTGTGAAGGGAATGAGTAGGCAACCTTTAAGGGATCCCACCCAAAGCATCGCCTGTCCATTCCGTCTACGGATGCTGCCTGACTTGCTGAATTCCTCCAGCGCTATGTGTTTTGTTTACCTATCATATTGCGCCCTATGTTATACTAATAGAAAAAGGCGCTGCATTTCAAGTTGTTCCTTGTATTTCTTTATTCTGCTAACTAAAAGCATATTGAGAATCTACACTTTAATAGTTTTAAGTCTTGTTTCAAAATTAATTGCCAGTTATTTGTTGCTAAATGAACTATGCAGTTGTGACTGAGTAATGTTCCCTGCTTTCAGAACGAAGATCTGTTGTCTTAGTGGAACTGAATGTAGTAAGTGGAGAAAACACACTGCCACCACTGGGCGTACGGTGGCGCAGTGGTAGAGTTGCTACCTTACAACGCCAGAGACCCGGAATCGATGCTGACGACAGATGTTGTCTCTATGCAGTTTGTACGTTCTCCCTGTGACCGCGTGTGTTTTCTCCGGGTGCTCGGGTTTCCTCCCACACTCCAAAGACGTGTGGGTTTGTAGGGTAAGTTGGCTTTGGTAAAAATTGCAAATTGTCCCTAGTATGTAGGATAGTGTTAGTGTATGGGGTGATCACCGGTCGGCGTGGACTCAGTGGGCTGAAGGGCCTGTTTCCACGCTGTATCTCTAAAGTCTAAAGTAATGTAAAGTCTACTCTTGAGTGCCAGCAATGGCATTGAATTAGATCTTTCCGATCGTAAGGAGACAAAAAAAGCGCACCCTTTTCTATAATAGTTCACTATTTTATTTCTGCCTACTTACTCACCTCATTGCTATTTCTGGGAAATGCTTAGTACTGAATGACTATTGCATTCCATCAGTGTTTGCAATGGGATGTTATTTAAGGCATTTGATGAGGCATTTTATTGGAACGGTTTCCGAACTTCCAGGATAGCACCCAGTGACACAGTCAATGATTTGTCTCTGAGCTCTCCCCTCCATTCTGTTGCATTTCACTAGGTGCTTACCGCCTGTTGCATTTACAAAGAAAATCATCATAAAATCATTGAAACTGTGAATAAAGTGGTAACGTGGCTGATACCTGAGCACAACTCTCGGGAGATGGTTTCATTTACGCTTACTCTGGACAATGAATAATAACTGCTATCGGGATGAGAAATCACCAATAAAGGCGGGCCTTTCACGCTTGTGAAGGAGATCAAGGTTATAGGAATGGAGAGAATATTGGAGTCTGGAACATGATGAGGAGTTGAGCTTGGTCTTGATTGTCACATTGTGACAGGGGAGAGGTCCATAGGGGGATCTGGAAGGTTTTTTATGGGTAGTTCTTGGTGAGTTAGTGAGAAACAAGAAACTGTAATGCACCCAGCGTGTAAGTGTGATTGCACACTCATGTAGCCGTAGTGAAAACCATCTGGATGAGCCCATCTGCCTGGTCTATGTGTAGGAAGGAACTGCAGATGCTGGTTTACACCGAAGATAGATATTTTGTGTCTATGCCTGGTCTGTGCTGCATTTACCTTGCCTGAGCAACAGACTTGAACTTGAACACCCACATGGGCATCTCAGTGGTAATTGGACGGCAATCAGAACTCATTTGGGCGGGAGGTGGGGAGAGGTGGGTTGGGCGTTGAACTCCAGCAGTTTGATTACATGCAGCATTAAAATCCAGCGGTGTTAAATATTTGTGCAACCATAGTGTTGTGGGCTTGCACAACGGCAGGGTGGAGGGAATGGGAAACGATCAGAATATCTCGCTAAAGCAGACATGTCAAAGGTGAGAGAAGCAAGAAGATGAAGAGGGAAGTGTACTGGGCAACATTAATTCGCAAGCAATTTGGAGGAGACAATGGAATGAATAAATGTTTGTAAATACTGAAGTTGTGTTGTGTAATTATGTAGGATTATTCAGGATGAAGGCAGGCCACTGAGCCCAAAAGGACTGTCTCTGAAGTTACATACACAACCTATCAGAGTATCATTTTAGATTTTCCTCCATGTTTTTATCCAGCTTCCCATTGTATGTGACCAGGCTGTTTATCCCAGCTACACTTTGTGGCATTCTTGCCTGATTTTGTTGAACTTAACTACGATTAGCATTATAGTTATAGCTGATAGTTTTGGTTTCTCTGCCCTAACTCTTTGAAAAGCCGATATCTGTCACCCCTCATCCCTCTTTTCTGGAGAATAATCACACTCTTCATTCTTTCCAGATGGGTATGTCCTCTCAGTTCAGTGCTGTCCTTGTAAACCTTTTTGTTTTAGAGATACAGCTTGGAAAAAAGGCCCTTCAGCCACCAAGTCCACATTGGCCATCGATCACCCATTCCCACCAGTTCTATTTTAGACCATTTTCTCATCTACTCCTACACATGAGGAGCCCTCTCCCCTTTTAAGACACTGATGTGGGATATTTTATATAAACCGATGGGAGCCCCATCTGAAAGACTGGGTCTCCGTAGATTTGCTGTGCTGATTTTGTTTGTGAGCGCAATTTTCAGCTTGTTCGTACAATCCAAGGCACTGCCCTAATGTGTGGTGTGCTGGGGTGATTTAGTGCCACAGACAGCTGTGGAGGCCAGGTCAATGGATATTTTTAAGGCAGAGATGGATTGATTCTTGATTAGTACGTGTGTCAAGTGTGAGGAAGATGGAAGATGAAATATGGGATGAAGGCAGGAGAATGAGGCTAGGAGGAAGGGATAGATCAGCCATGATTGAATAGCTGAGTAGACTTGATGGGCCAAATGGTCTTATTCTGCTCCTATCACTTATGACCTTATGAGCTTCCTAGTGTATGTTGTTCATCCTCCAGTAAATTGGATGATTGTACCTGATACACGCTGCCAAAAATGGACAATTGGTTCCAAACCGTTACAGATTGTGCTCCAGACCCCACCAGTATGACATAGAAACCAAGCTAATTATCATTGCACTAATCACCTTGTCTTAATTTAAATCCAACAATAAGTACCACAGCTTTTATCTGAGCCTGTCACTCAGTTGGAAACCATTATCCCAAACTCTGCTGCATGCATTCTAACTCATGCCAAGTCCCATTCACTCAGCAATCCCCAGTTGTTGACCTACATTGGCTCCTGGTGCATCAATGCTTCCATTTTAAAGAGTCCCAGTGTTCAGATGGCCTCCTCTATTCTTTTCCCCTTAATCCCCAGAAGGCCGACAGCCCTCGGAGATATCTACCCTTGCCAAAATCTTGTCGACTCGTTCACCTCCAGTTTGCTTTGGCTCACTAGCTGCCATTAGTTCCTTGAACTGTGCCACCTCTCGAGTTCCAAGCCTGGAGTTTAAGGCAGCCGGGATTCCCATTTCTGATCTCTTGGCGATGATGTACACAGAGAGTAGTTGAGGACTGGATCACATTTGATGGTGAAGCACCACATAAGCAAACATGCTGCCAGTGAGAATTGTCTCCATTGAAGCCTTTGTTTTGTGTGCTGTATCACGGCATAACTCAGTGTGGTTATCAGTGGCGGGAAAATGGCATTAAACATATCTGTCTAAAACTGCAGTGGGCAGGCTAATTACAACTGCATGTTTCAAAAGACTTAGATAATCATTTTGCATAATTTTCCAGAACATTCATTACTGAAATTACTGACAGCGTTCTTAACATAATGCTCAACAGAAAAGAGAGATGTGTATGATAGCCTTTGAATGGTTAAACCTTAAAGGCACTGTGAAATCATACTGCTGTGTTCATTCCTTATCCCAATAGCCCGCAACTTAAACAGTCTCAATAACCTTGTGTGTAATGCCAGGGTGAAAATACAAAAACAGAACATCAGTCTCAAAATAAAAAGCAGAGCGGGGGGAAAAAACCCCTTAATGGCTCACATTCCCTGGCTGAGCCAAATTCCAGCCATTTTAGAGTCTATTACAAAGCCTCCCACATGATTATGCTGAGTTGCAGTATCCAGCCAAGCAAGGCTCAGCAACCTCCGTACACTGCTGGCCTTGACATCCACTCACCGCTTTGCTTTTATGAAGTGAGCTCGATTTGTGGTGGAGAGGGGGAGGATTCTGTTTTTAAGCACTGAGGGCTAATGTTACTTTTTAATGTTCTCCTTGCGTCAGCGCGTCGCAATCTTTCATTTTCAACACATGTAGGTATTGTCACATGGGAAAACTCTGCTGCCAATATCCTTGCAGCAGGTAGGATCTCACTGTGCTGTTTGTGGACGTCAGTGCTGTAATTTTCCATTACTGAAACAAACTATTGTGAAGTTAAGTCCAATTATGCTCAGAGTACAATGTGAGATTCACACACATGTTGTGTTGTAAAGAACCAGGCACTTGGCAATGATACGGTTGTGATTCTGTGGAGCCATGGAAATTGAGTTCCTTCGAATAATGTGCCTTCGGGATCGCTGTGTCTCACAAGACATTACAGCATTTGAATAAAAAAATGCTATTTTTAACAAGTCTGAAAGCAGCCCCATCTCTCCGTAATATTACGAGTGTGAAGAATAAAATGTACTCTTGATTGTGCCAAGATTTGGCTGGAACACTTATCCATTGTGGGGTTAGCTGTAGGGTAATATTCTTTATATCCTGCCCTATCAATGTCAATTGGTTGTGGAATAATGTTCCCTCCTATAGTGTGCCTCTATGATGCCTCTCCATCTCGCTCAAAGCATCTCCAACTTCAACCCTCTCCTCTTTTGGTTTAGTTTAGCTTAGAGATACAGCGCGGAAACAGACCATTTGGCACACTGAGCGCCGTCCAGCAATCTCTGTACACTAACACTACCCTACACATTAGGGACAATTTACAATTTTTACTGAAGCCAAATTAACCTACAAACCTGTACTTCTTTGATGTGTGGGAAGAAACCGGAGCACCCGGGGGAAACCCACACGGAAAACCAAAGGGCAGAAGGTACAAATTCCATATAGACAGCACCCGTGGTCAGGATCGAACCCGGGACCCTGGCGCAGTAAGGCAGCAACTCTACCGCTGCACTATCGTGCTGCCTCTGTTCCTCTCCTTTTTTCCATCCTTTTCCAATTTTTCCCTGTGAAGCTTTCTTTTGTCCTTCCCATACTTGACATTTATACTTCCTTAAGAGGAAATTTTAAGCGGAGTTGAGTTTATTTGACCATGGTAACATGTACTAAACGTGGAATACAGTGATTGTTGCACTCTGCTGCAGAATTATCATTCTGTTGGTATTGACAGTGATGATTGGAAATTTTACTCCAGCAAAAGTAAGCACCTTCATGGCAGAAGAAGTAAAGCCCCTGTCCCACCGCCACCGCGACCTCTGGCGAGTTTGCCCGCGACCCATAGTCGCGGCAAGGTCGCCACGAGGTCATAGGAGGTCTTCGTCACTCTCCTTCATGGTTGAGAGTGGTCTCCGCGTAGTGGAGGCTTCAGCTAGGTCGCGGCGTATTTTTCAAGATGTTAAAAATTGACCGCGACTAAAAATAGATCGTCGTGGGAAAAATCGTGATGCTAGTCGTAGGTAGTCGAAGGTGGTCGAAGGTAGTCGAAGGTAAAAGCTCCGGGGTGAAAAAAAGGTCAGTAGACAAAAAAGGTAATTTAAACAGCAGAACGTCACCTCTGTCACTCCAAGGCATGTTCATTCATGGCTGGAGAGTTTTTTGGAGAGGAGACATGTTTTAGAGATAGCACCAAAAAGGCAGCAGCGCAGGGGGAGGGCACAACCCTAAAAAAAACCTGCCATGCAGGTATTGCCCACCCAGGAGGAGGAGTGGCAGGAGGTGATGCCACATGAGGTGATAGTGCTGGAGGAGGTAGCCCTGCATGAGAGACCCCTGGGGGAGGAGACCAGGGTGGTAGTATATGTCCCCACCACCACCCCATCCTTCACTGCCTCATTTGAAGGCAGCAAAGCAGCCCTTTCTCCTGTGTCTGACACAGCATCAGAGGCAGATGCCCCATTGGTGGTGAGGGAGGGCTGGAGGAAGGTTATGCCCTACACCTTCACCAGGCAGCAGGAGGGGGACCTTGAGGAATGGTTCCAGCAGAATGCCATGCTGTACGAAAAGGAAAATGAGGGGTACAGGAACAGGGACAAGAATGGCATCTTTACCATTGACTGCCCCACATGTGTGCTTAAAGTTCCATCTTTTGTCAAAGCCCAGCGCCACTCTCTTCCAGTCATCTGGTGTACTGGGACAGACCATCACATCATCTCCATTCACCCATTGAGACCTCTTCTTGTGCTTCCTCTTCACCCTTGCTCTTCCCCTTCTGCCTTTCTTAAAAGGCTGCTGAAGCAAAAGGGCTACTGCAAACAGCAGTAGTTGTATTTTTACTAACATCCTCCAAACTAGTTCCTTCCTTGCTTGCATGGTTCAAAATGATTTTAAACAAAACCATGGAGGCATTTTTTTGTGAGAAAAAAATGCAGACATGACATCATTTTATCAGGTGATCATTTGAGCCGTAGACACTCGTCACTGGTCTTTGTTGGTTTTCGGTGTGGTCCTCTGAGGTGGAAGGGGGTCGTGCTCATTCACGGACCAATTTGCCAGAGACCATCCTCGAGTAAAACGTACATGGTGGAAGCCAGTCTTCAACATAGTCGAAGGAGGTCGAAGGAGGTCTTCTTCATAGTCGAGGGAGGTCTTCAACATAGTCGTAGGACGTCATATACATAGTCGAGGAAGGTTGTAGGAGGTCGTAGGTCAACGCGACCTTGATTTTTTTTTTTGTCGCTTAAGGTCGCCAGATGTCGCGGTGGATGTCGCCCAAGTGGGACAGGGGGCTTTAGAATTGAGAAAAATAATGGAAAAAAATAACAGCATTGTTATTGTTATTATCATTAGTATTTTTAATATTCTTTACTTGAAATTTGATGTTCCATTGCTATTTCTTCATCTCTTCTAAGGCGTATATAACATTGTTGATTAAAGCACCTCTGTCTCCTCATATCTGTGATAAAAGATTTCTCGATGGTTCTCCTGTCATGTTCCTACAGCTTCTCCTCTCTCCTCAATAATACGCTGTCAAGTTTCCTTTCTTTCGTACTGTACTTTAGTTTACTTTAGAGATACAGCACGGAGACAGGCCCTTCGGCCCACCTAGTCTGTGCAGAACATCGATTACTCCCGTACACCTGCACCATCCTACACACTTGGGACAATTTACAATTTGTTACCGAAGCCAATTAAACTACAAACCTGTACATCTTTGGAGTGTGGGAGGAAACTGGAGCACCCGGAGAAAACCCACGTGGTCACGGGGAGAATGTATACACTCTGTACAGCCAGCACCTTTAGACAGGATCGAACCTGGGTCTCTGGCATTGTAAGGCAGCAACTCTCCCACTGCGCCAATGTGCTGCCCCTAAACTCTGAGCCTGCCTCGCCCCAGGGGTGCCGGTAGCATCTGTGCCTTCAGAGTGTTTATAGTCATTCAACTTGAGACAACTGGACGCACACAAAGGTAATGAAGCATAACATGCATCTGACTGCTTGCAGAGCTCTGGCTCTGAGGGCACCAGCCACAGCAGACGGCAAAACAAACCTGCTTTTATAGTTTGTGAAATGGCAAAACTCCCAAACTATCTGTTTTCAAAAGCAAGCTTTAATCAAACAGTCCTGCCCAGAGTTGAGCTAAATAAATGGTCTTCAATTACCAAACTTGGGTCCCTGTCTCCAGGTTTATTTTTGTGCATGCTCTCATGACTAATAAGAACATTTTGTTGTTAATTAAAGAAAAAGCCTCACCATTAGGACACTTTATATAAAGAATCTTTTTGACTGCTTTCTTTTATTAACTTTATGCATCATCCTTGTCTAGGGGAGTTGACTTCCTGCTGATTGGATTCGGGGTTGACTGATGGTTTATTCATCTGCATCTGGTCCAGGCTAACATGAGCCATACAATCATACAGCACGGAAACAAACCCTTCGGCCCATGAAGTCCATGCCAACCATAAAACTACACTACACTATTCCTGTACTAATTCAATGTTATGCTCCCCACATTCTCATCGATGCCTCCCAGATTCTACTACTCAAGAGTCAAGAATGTTTTATTGTCATATGTCCCAAACCGGGACAATGAAAATCTCACTTGAAGCAGCACAATCGCTATGTAAATATAGAACTCTGTAAAACCCATAATAAAGAACAAAGAAAAGTTCAGGCAGTATCTCTGGAGAGAATCTCGGATCTGAAACGTCCCCCATTCCTTCTCTCCAGAGATGCTGCCTGTCCCACTGAGTTACTCCAGCATTTTGTGTCCATCTTCAGTGCAAACTTGCATCTGCATTTCCTTCCCACACAAAAGAAAGTTCAGTACATATATTTAAAAAAAAAACAATTGAAGTGCAAAGACAAAATATAATGTCTATGTAGTTCGGAGCTTAATTTAGAGGTTGTAGTGTTTAAGAGTTGTGGGGAAGAAGCTGACCTTCACACTGGGCGTTGCAGTTTTCAGGCTCCTATACCTTCTTCCCAATTGCTGGAGTGAAATGAGTGTTGCCTGGGTCTCTGGTGATGCTGGCTACCTTTTTGAGGCAGCGACTTGTAGATCCCTTTTATGGTGGGGTGGACCCGTGATGGACTAGGCATTGTTCAAGCAATACTCATGTACACACCAGGGACCATTTACAGTGGCTAATTAATCTATCACCCAGTATGTCTTTGGGATGTCGAAGGAATCCAGAGCACCAAGAAACCTCATGCGGTCACAGGGAAAGCATACAAACTCCACACGGACAGAACCCGTGGACAGGATTGAACTGGGATTGCTTGGACCTTGTGGCGGTGGCTCTACTGGCTGTGCCACTGTGCTGCCCCGCCTCCCATCGGTCCATTGGTTTTATTCATCATCTTCTATGTGGGGTTGTCTCCTATACGACCAGGAGCCAATACTCTGGCTATTCTATCTCCAACCTGGATAAAATAGCAGCGTCGTGACTTACAATTCAGATCAGCCAACGGGGACTGTAATCATGAATATTCAAGTCCATTAGCTGTTGCATGAACATGGTGAATACATAGAAACATAGAAAATTGGTGCAGGATTCGGCCATTCGGCCCATCGAGCCAGCACTGCCATTCAATATGATCATGGCTGATCATCCAAAATCAGTACCCTATTCCTGCTTTCTCCACATATCCCTTGATACCGTTAGCCCAAAGAGCTGTATCTAACTCTCTCTTGAATACATCATATTTGTCTCTATGGCCTAAGCTGAGCGGTTGATCAGGCCAACAATCTGTTCGCAACTTCCTCCAAACTCATCACAACATAGTCATACAGCGTGGAAACAGGTCCTTTGGCAAACTTGCCCATGCCGACCAACATGCCCTGACCAACATCAGGTTGGTGAAGGCTAGTGGCCTCCAAATTTGTGCTCAAAGCTATGTCACATATTCCACCACAGTGGTATATAAGTGGAAAATCAGCCCTGTGGGATCTTGGCTGCAGATTTACAAGCCGCCAATTAGTGGCACAGTACATAATTTCTTTATCGTCCATGAGCAGGGCTGGATAAAGCAAAAAGTTACTTGTCCTTAAGTCTCCCGATGATGTAATGTTAGACTGAAATCTTGAACCACTGTAATGCTTTGGGACTACTCACTGACTCAGAAGGCCACTTAAGAATGCACTTAAGAGTTAGTTTGGGACCAGAGTCGCAAACAGGCCAGGCTGGGAAGAAGAACATGTTTCCATCCATAAAGGTTGTTAATGAACCACTTGTTTTTTTGTGACAATCTGGCACCTCTATTTACAGACCTTTTTTCATAAACTTGACTTCAAATTTTCAATTAGGCTTTTGTACATTTTTGCAAGATGATGTGATTTAATTTAAGGCATTGGCTTGACTGAACCATTAGTGTCAGAGAGGTGACTTAATTGAAGAAATTGTCATTAATCAAAGCGTGATTCAACATCAACTGTATGTTAATTCTGCTCCTGCATATTATCAGGTTGAATAACTTATCCAAGCCAGTACCTCCTGATGATGTCATCCCCATTCACTGTTTAAACAAAAAATAGTCAACACATTGACAGAAAAAAAAAGATCTTTGAGTTGATGACGATTCTTTGTTTGATTTTTCCTGCTCTCTGTATCCCATCTCCCAAGAGAGAAGCAAGAGTGTTTTATTGTCATGTGTCCCAGTTAGAACAATGAAATTCTTACTTGCAGCAGCACAACAGAATATGTAAACATAGTACATTAAGTAATATAATAACGAGAGAAAAAAAAGTTCAGTGTGTTATATACATACTCACAAATACACACATATATATTATATGTAACACAAAACCCCCCCAATAATAGTGCAATAATAACAATAATAGTCTATTGTAGTTCAGAGCTTATTTGAGGTTGTAGTGTTTAATAACCGAATGGCTGTAGGGAAGAAGCTGTTCCTGAACCTGGACATTACGGTTTTCAGTCTCCTGTACCTTCTGCCCGATGGCAGGGGTGAAATGAGTTTGTGGCCAGAGTTGTGTGGGTCTCTGATTATGATGGCTGCCTTTTTGAGGCAGCGACTCCAGTAAATGGTGGGGGGAGGTCAGAACAAGTGGGCAGTGTTCACAACTTTTTGCAGTCTTCTACGCTCCTGGGCATTCAAGTTGCCGAACTGGGCTGAGATGCAACCAGTCAATATGCTCTCTACTGTACACCTGTAAAAGTTGAGGAGAATCCTCACTGACAAACCAAATCTCCTCAGGAAGTAGAGGAAGTAATCCTGAAAGCATTAAGGTATAATTTCACAGGCATTCTGAAATACAACCACGTAACCATTTGATGTCCGATCAATTTAGGCAGGCAGGTTTGTGAGCCACACTTCTTTTACTCATATCACGGTGGTACAATGTGTGGCACGAGGAAGAGGGGCGATGAGAAAGGGTTTCTTGCACCATTTTCGTGGTTAGGTTTAGCTAAGGCCAAAGAAATACAATTGTCTCACACAATCATCCAGCAAGAACCAAACTCAGGAGGGGGTCCCGATTTCAGTCCCTGTTGACTGGCCTGAGCCGAGATAGTTGGACAAACAGTACAATTCATCTCAGTGATTGTTGCACTCTGCTGCAAAATTACCATTCTGTTGGCATTGACAGTGATGATTGGAATTTTTACGCCAGCAATAGTAAGTACAATTCATGGCGAGCATGGAGATAGATAGTCCAGTGTTTCAACAGCCAGTACAGCAAGGGAGTGTATGGATGATGTGTACAGTGTGATGTGTGCCTGGATCACAAGATCTTTTGTGTTGGAAGGAACTGTAGATGCTGCTTTATACCAAAGATAGACACAAAATGCTGGAGCACCTCAGTGGGTCAGGCAGCATCTCTAAAGGAAAGGAAGAGGTGACATTTTGGGTCAGAACCTTTCTTCAGACTATTACTTTTCCCCTGCCTGACCTGCTGAGTTGTTCCAACATTTTATGTCTATCACAAGATCTTTTGCTCTCCATAAAGCAATACAGCACGGAAACAGGCCCTTCGGCCCAAGTTGCCCATGCCGACCAAGATGCCCCATCTACACTAGTCCCACCTGCCTGCATATCCCTCTAAAACTTTCCTATCCATGTACCAGTCCAAATGTCATTTAAGTGTTTAATTATATATACCGACAATGGAACAATGAAATTCTTATTAGCAGCAGCATAACAGGCCTGTAACACAATGCACATGGATAATATATAATAAACAAAAATGCAATAAATTAATAACCTCAATACAAGTGCAAAAAAAAGCACAATGTCCTAAATGCAACCAAAGACAGTCCATACTTCATTGTTGCGGTTAGTGTTGTTTGATGTTTAAGAGCCTGCGGGTTGTTGGGAAGAAGTTATTCTTGAACCTGGTGGTCATGGTTTTCAGACTCCTGGATCTTCTTCCCAATGGCAGGGGTGAGACTGGAGCGCAGCCAGGGTGGATGTAGGTCATTGATGATGCTGGCTGCCTTTTTAAGGTAGCAAGGGCGGCATTGTGGCGCAGCGGTAGAGTTGCTGCTTTACAACTCCTATAGATCCCTTCTATGGTGGGGAGGTCGGCCCCCGTGATGGACCACGACTTCCCCATTTGAAAGCAGCAGTTTAATCTCTCCTCGTCTTTTGCAGACAGCGAACTCCAGAATGTGACCACTCGCTGAATTTCTCTTGGGATCTTCCCTGATCCTCTGCCGGTCACTTTCATAAAAACATAGACAATAGGTGCCATTCAGCCCTTTGAGCCAGCACTGCCATTCAATATGATCATGGCTGATCATGCAAAATCAGTACTCCGTTCCAGCATTTTGCCAGAAGCCAGTGCAGGAATGAAGGGATCTGGGCATTTACGTGGACAATTCTTGGAAGGAAGCAGGATATGTTGAGAAATTGGTTATGAAAGTGAATTAGTTATGAAAGCTGCAATTCTATGAAAACATGGTTTGTCTGATACAACAGGATGACGTTCAATGCTCCTCCACTAGGGTACAGAAGGACCCGGAGCTCTAGGGAGAACGTAGAGCTCAATCCGGCTCAATTGTACACAGTCCTTCGCCAATGGGAATTGTTTCACTTTTCACTCCTAGGCCCTTCTCGACCTTCTGACTTACGTAAGGGTTATGTCACGCGGGCTCTTGCCTGGGTCAGATGTTACGTGAGTCGGAAGACCACATGGGTGTTCCCAGGCTGTGACCATGTGGGGGCATCCACAAGAACAGCTAACTAGCTTGCGGAAATGGCCGCATATGATGGTAGTAGCACAATGCTACTGAGACTACCAAGGTGCGCAGCTCGGAAATAAAGCAGTAGGCTTAATGAATTGTTTCCGTAAGTGTGAGTTTATGTAAGTCAGGGAGTGCCTGTATAAGGACCGTGGCCTAGCTTCCACTCATTGATCTGACCCTTTATCCAAGGGACTAGACTATCAAATTGTTTCTACGTTCTCCTGAGAGCTTTCACATCCTTCTGTACCCTAGTGGAGGAGCCTGTTGTGTTGGACTAACCATGTTTTCATAGAATTTCAGCTTAAACTCCTTTCTGTTATAGCCTTGTCTCCTTTTTAATTAAAAAAAACTCCCAGTATCCCATTCACTTTCTAAACCAATCTCTCAACATATCCTGCTTCCTTCCAAGAATTGTCCACGTGAATGCCCAGATCCCTTCATTCCTGCACGGGTTTTATATTGCATTCCTTTCTATTGTATTGCCTTTCCTCATTCTTCGTCCCAATGCATCACTCTAAGATTTCATCTGTCATGTGTCTGCCATTCCATTAGTGCTTCTAACCTCCTGGGCTTTGTCATAATCCTCTCCATTGTCTATCGCGGTCGCATGCTTTGTGCCATGTGCACATTTTGAAACGGTGACCGTGTGCACGCCCAACTTCCTCGTCAAAGCGAACGCAGTGTAATGGTTGGTACAAAATGCAAGCAATACTTCCCTACTTAAAGCAGAATGGATTATCTTCGGAATAACGGAAGATGGTCCAGAACTAAATGTGTTTCAAAAGAAACTAATAGACTATGGGTTAATAACTGGAAAAAAGCTAATTCTAAAATTTTGGAAGAAGGCTCCAATACCAACTATAAACATGTGGATTTCAAATATGTTCGAAACATTACACCTAGAAGAGATAAGACTCCTCCTAGCAGGTAAACCAGATCACTTCCACCTGACGTGGTCTGCATTTATAGAATTATTACAAATATAGGGTGCAAAGGTACCTTAAAAAAAAAAAATTGAGGTCAGGTAAGGGGGGATGATAGTTGAAGAGTTGGTATGTCCCATTTGCGTAATGCTCATAAAAATATTTGTTTCTCTCTTTTTCCTCTTTCTCTTTCTCTTTCTTTTCTAGGGTCTATTTCTTAACTCTTTTTCTTTTGTTTTTAATTTTGTTCTTATAGGGTCTTCGTCCTTTTTTGTTGTCACATTTTCTACACTCTCACTTTTTCCTTCTCTTTCTTCTTTCTTTCAATCTTTTCCTTTTCTAGTGTAAAAAATAAATGGAGTACATTAATTGTAAGAAGACATAAGTGACGAGTACTAATGTATGTGGTTGTAATGTAATGTACTTCTAATAAATAAAACATTATAAATAAAAGCTATCCGGGACCACATGCGAAAAAATGTCAAGTGTGAGCTTGAAGTGTAAAATGTATTACATCTGTTTATGTCAAGTATACAATCTGATACTGCAACCCCCGTACTTCCAAGTAAATGGCTTTGCAATTACTCATTGTCTAGCCTCAAGCAAGGCGAATGGCCTTTTTTAATGTAGTAATTGAAAGATAATAATAGTGCTAATGATATGGAAAAAGTTAATCAGTGGATGACATAACATCCCGAGGAACATCACAGGAATGTAATCAGACAACCACACCTGTGTTGCGTGATGTAAAATTGTACAGCATTTGCAGTCTTGAACCTGATCTGTGTTCAAGAGACTTTACTTGACCCAACCTTACCTGCTTATCCTCCTATTCCTCTCTCACTCATCTGTTTATCAGGGTTACCCTAGAAGGAATCTTTACCTCTAATGTCAATTATGCCATGCTTATTCATACCACAGTCTTGGTAAAACGGTTTGTCCTGAATTCCCAACAGTTCCCTTTAAGGAAAATGATATATATGATCCCAAACATTATATTCTTGCACCAGTATTTCTCAATCCCAGGAAAAAAAAAGTATCAGTAGGGAGGAAGGGAGGATCTTATCCAGAATCTGTGAATGGAGAAACAAGGAACAGCAGATGCTGGTTTACAAACGAAGGCACAGAGTGTTGGAGTAGCTCAGCGGGTCAAGCAGCATCTCAGGAGAACAATGGTAAGCGATGTTTCGGGACCCGACCCAAACTGGCGCCTATCTATGTTCTCCTGAGATGCTGTCTGACCAGCTGAGCTACTCCTGGACTCTGTGTCTTCATCTGAGATAGAGATCTGTCTGACTTGGAAACATTGGTCAATAGAGTGCAATGTTCATAATATTGGGAATAGCATTCTAATAATAGTGGAAATTGCTAGTCGTCAGTGAAGCTTGATTTTATATAATATATACTATACGGTGCAGATAGCAGGATGGCCTCAGTCTAAAAACATCCAAAATACAAAGCTCTCAGCTATGATCTTATCATAATCAGGTTATTCAGGTGTGCCAGCATGTGTATTGTGTTACTCATCTCTGTTGTGTCAGATGTCACCCCTTGCTAGCACATTCCTATGCCAGCATCTAAATATTTTAGAAGAATCAAATATTTAATTTAGTTTAGTTTAGAGATACAGCATGGAAACAGGCCCTTCAGCCCACCAAGATTGCGCTGACCTGTGATCATCCCGTACACAGGGCTGCCAACATTGGATGAGAGTTGAGAGTGAGAAATTATGAGGGAGTGTAGCAACCGAGGGCCGGGGGGGGAGGGGGGAGGGTGTGGGACGGTGGGAGGGGGGTATACCCCTTCCCACGGTAGAGAGCTTTTGCATTTTTCAGCTTGAAATTGTGCTATCTGGTGCCTACTGTAGCGAGTCTTTTAACTTACACTTGAATGCAACATTTATGCTTTAAATTGGATTAGGTATGAATAAGGTTAGGCTAAATTACATTCCTCATTGAGAGAGAGCTAGATAGGGCTCTTAAAGATAGCGGATGTTTTCAAGAGAGAGTTAGATTTAGCTCTTAGGGCTGAAGGAATTAAGGGATATGGGGAGAAGGCAGGAACGGGGTACTGATTAAGGATGATCAGCCATGATCACATTGAATGGCGGTGCTGGGTCGAAGGGCCGAATGGCCTACTCCTGCACCTATTGTCTATTCCACAGTCGAGCCAGGCTCGCATCAACAGGTGCAGCACATGAATGACCTTTAGTATATTCATGTATGGAAATCAGATTATAATTCATGCTGTTATGCATATATATATAGAGAGAAAAAAACATAGAAACAAGGCACGAGGAGTCTTCCATCACTGTTCTCACAAATAAATTAATCAACCTTACACTTTGACTATAGAAACAAGACAAAAATAATGCCACATATTCAACCATATATGGTTCAACGAAATTAAGATATATGTGTAAAAAATATATATATGGAAACAGGCCCTTTGGCCCACCAAGTCCACACCGACCAGCAATCTACCATACACCAGTTCTATACTACACGCCAGGGACAATTTACAGAAGCCAATTAACCTATCAACCCGCACTTCTTTTGGATGTGGGAGAAACCGGAATATCCAGAGAAAACCCATGTGGCCATAGGAAGAATGTACAAATTCTGTACAGACAGCACCCGTAGTCAGGATCAAATCTAGGTCTGTGGTGCTGTAAGGCAGCAACTCTACTGCTGCACCACCATGCCACCCCATTAAATTATTTTTTCTGTAATATATTTATTATGGTGTCACATCAATAAAGATGAACACATGATTCTGATTTCTGCCCTTAGTTGGATAACACACATCTCCAGTCATTGTGTGTTTATGGCTGGTTTTCAACCTCTTCTGTCTGAAGGTCTCGACCCGAAACGTCACCCATTCTTTCTCTCCAGAGATGTTGCCTGTTCTGCTAAGTTATTCCAGCTTTTTGTGTCTATCTTCAGTTTAAACCAGCACCTGCAGTTCCTTCCTACACTCTTTGTTAAGCGAAACAGGTCCTATTCTCATAATATTATTCACTTCAACTACGTTTTTTCTTAAGAGAATACAATCCCAGTTATCAAATCTTTCTTCAAAGTGAAAACAAAATTCCACCCCTGCCAACATCTTCATAAATCGCCCCTGGATCCTCTCCAGAGCAATTGCACCCTTTCTCCAATGTGTCATAATCTTACAGTATGTAAACAGGCCCTTCATCCTCACTTGTCCATGCTGATCTAGATGCCCCATCTAAACTTGTCCCATTTATTCGCATTTGGCCCATATCCCTTTCAACCTTGTGTGTGCCAGTAGTGTGCCTGTGTGTAAGGGTGTGCGTCAGTGTGTGTTAGGGTATGTGTGAGAGTGTGTGTCAGTGAAGCGGCGACAACACCCGGAGTGAGAGGAGGCTTGGCGATGTCCGTGGAGCGTTTCCCTCCCCCCCCCCCCCTGGGAATGCAGGCCGGCCCAGGTGCTCTGTGTCGAGCTGGGGTCAGGGGGAGGTGAGGGTCAGTGACCCGGGGGTCGGGCATTGGAGCGGAGCCTAGCCCGAGATTCATCCCCGGCTCTGGAGGCAGCACCGATGGACCCAGAGCCACCGGAGGTGAGGGTGGAAGGTGTGAGCGGTGCCTCAGGGGTCAGTGCTGGGACCACCGGCGTGTCTCACCTATCACACCATCTGCACGGGAATGTGTAGTTTAGACTCTAAACTAAACTACTTTTTTTCTCCCCAAATCATCCCACGGGCCGGATTGGACCGCTTCGCGGGCCGGTAGTTTGACACCCCTGCTTTAAACCAATGCCCTCTAATTCTTGAATCACATATCCTGGGAAAAGGAGTATGCATTCACCTTATATATTCCCCTCATGGTTTTTACTCACCTCTAAAACAATTTTTGTTTTATTTTGAATTTCCAGCACCTGCAGATTTTGCTTCCATGAATGTTAAATGGAATAGTAAGATTAAACGAGAACTTACCAGTTTGAAGTTTGATCTTTATTTTATGAGGAGTTACGTTGGTGATTACGTGAAGAAGTCCCGCCAGAGCGCATGCGCATCAATCTTCAAAGCAGCGGTATGAAATCACAGATAACAGAATATTTGAAGTAACATAGTAAGATCAGCAACATGAGAACTACCATATGACCTTTATGAGAGAGAGGGTTGGGCGTGGCGGGCACCTAATCACCAACGTAACTCCTCATAAAATAAAAATCAAATTTCAAACTGGTAAGTTCTCGTTTAATCTTACTATTTTACTTCGGAGTCACGTGAGTGATTCCGTGAAGAGTTCAAAGCTCTGTGATTTTGTGCCGCAGATTCAAATCCCGGCTTCTCACTGCATTGATTGACTCCGGATGAGAAATAATCAATAATGCGTTAAACATGAAATTGAATATCATTCAGTAACAATTTGTTTGAATAATCAAAACAAACAGTAACCCTTCTATCCCAGGGGGGAAAACTTAAACAGAACTTAATACTGAATTAGCAAACAGCCGGCAATCGGCCGATGGTAAAAATGTTGAAAAACCAATTCATTTGACCACCCGGCGGCTGTGAGAATATGGTCGATGGGAACGTCCATCGCCCTGGCCGCCGACGTTGCTGCTACCCTAGTTGAATGAGATGTAAACACGTCACTGTTAATACCTGCCTGAATCAACACTTGCTTTAACCACCTTGAGATAGTCTGCACTGACACTCTCTTGTGTGGTTTCTTGTAACTGATAACAATCCTGTTTCCACATTTCTTAAGGCCCTTGTAACTTCAATATAATGTAATAAATGTGTCCTCACACATAAACATGGATCAGTAGGATATGCTGAAAACACAATTTTGAAACCCACTGACGAAGTTTCTTGAGGACCACACTTACATTCCAGATCACCATATACCTGGGTTTAGGAGGTTTGGAGTTGAAAATCCCTTTCATCAATCGAACTATGAGAGGATGAGAACCAATAGGATCTTTCCCTGACCCCATCAAAAGATACGAGGACAAAGCACTTCTAGCTGTATTAATGGTGCTATAACTGAGCCCCTCATCATAGTAGAGTGTCGACAGGAATTCTAAAACATCCACAATACCTGCAGTACTATAGTCAATATTATTGTGCACACAATATTGCTCCCATTTATTACATAAGTAATATACTGCTTTTGAGTACTCTTTCTCCAGGCTGCAGTGAGCATGTCTACAGTTCGCCCAGACAGTCCTCGCCCCAGGTATGGCCTTCTTAAAACCTGCAAATTAACAAATCAATACGGTCACATAACGGATGACTTTCCCGTGTTACCGGGTGCTCCAGTAAATTCCTATGCTTGGGAACCACCAAAGGAGGTTGGATCGCTAACTGTAACATCAAAGGGAACCATGCTTGAGTCGGCCAATTAGGTATTACAAGCACCCCCGAAGCGGCATCCTGCTTGATTTTTTTGCAGACTCTGACCTATGAGACAGAATGGTGGGAAAATATATCAAAACATACCACCCCAATGTAGCGAGAAAGCATCAATTGCAACTGCCCCTGGGTCTGGTTCCCATGAAACATATTTAGGCAGCTGGTGGTTAAGCCTGGATGCAAACAAATCGATATCTGGCATTCCATATGTAACTACTATATTATTGAACCAAGAACACCTCCTGGTTCAACATCCACTCTGTGTTGTCATGGAACTTTCGTGACCTGGCGTCTGCTACAATGTTGAATCTACCTGGTAGATAAATAGCTGAAAGCCAAATATCTTTATCAATACACCAGGCCCAAATTTGATTACCCAATCTGTCTCAAGATCCCGACTTGATTCCACCCATGTGATTAATATATGCCACTGCCGTAGTGTTGTCAATCTGACACTGAACATGCAGGTTACCTTTGTTAGAGCAATAAGCCTTATCCATAAAAAGCTCCTAAAAGCTCTAAATAGTTAATTACCCATGTCTGCAGAAGCGATGCCTCTTGCTCAGTCCATCTGCCTCGACAGCTTGAACACGTATCCGTGGCACCCCACCCGAGTGCATTGACATCCGTCAGCAAAATCATGGAAGGCTGCTCAAGCACTACTTTGCTCGAACTACTGGACACATGCTGAATCCACCATTGAAAATCAGCAACAGCCTCTGCTGATAACTGCATGGGTCTATTATAATGACCCAAATGTATCCTTAGTGCCTATTCCTTTGCCCTCTGTAACTGTTGGTAGTGCAATGGCCCATATTAAACTGCCGGAAATGCTGCCACTAATTTTCCAAGCAGACTTGCCATTCTCTTACCTTTGCTGGAGTTCCAACGAAATTTCATTCGCAGACTCTGCCCATGTTGTCATTTCCATTAGATCGCTGATGCTGCTGGCCAACTTCTCTTGTAGTGGCTAGTCCATCTCCGACTGAGCAGCAATTTTAGAGGCAACGCCCACTGCTTTCCCTCATGCGATCGTCGTGCCTTATGCATTCAGCATGGGATCCCGGCACATAGCCATGTTCGGATTCCTGTTTGGAGTTAATCCATATTAACCTTAGACACTCTTTTAGAGTGGGAGTAATCACAGCTGAAGCAGGTATCACCATCCATCTCCTCCATTTGCTTGTACATGCCTCTGTACCAAGCATGTTGTTCGACAACATTCCCCACAATCTTATCATATATGTGTGTGGCTCCATCTTCATCCGCTATACATCCGCGTGGGAGGACTTATGCAACCTGCAACAGGAGCTGCCCCAGGCCTGTGTGCATGTATTTTAGCACCATCTCGACCACTACGGAGAACCGAGTGGGAGGAATGGCAACCCTGCAAACAGGTGTTGCTTCAGGCCCATGTGCATACTCCTGTAGCACTCTCTCGACCACTCCGCCATTTGAGTGGGAGAAATTTTGGCAACCCTTTACTAGGTGTCGCCTCAGTCATGTGTGCATGTATTTTAGCACTATCTCGACCACTGTGGTGCACCAAGTGGGAGGAATGGCAACCCTGCAAACAGGTGTTGCTTCAGGCACATGTGGATCCTCCTGTAGCACTCTCTCGACCACTCCAACCCTTGAGTGGGGGGAATTTTGCAACCCTTTACTAGGTGTTGCTGCCTGACATGCCTTAAGATGGAGCGTTGTTGGATTGCGACGAGACGCAATCTTGTCTGACATTGATACCCCAGGCTTGGCACTCACTCTGAGTTGGGGTTGTCAGGTCGCTGCCTACAGCAGCCGCCAGGACTAGCCGTGCAAATCGATGCTCTGTTCGTATCCTCCTTCCCCAAACAGGCTGCACAGGCTAGCGACTCCAAGTCGTGCTCTTTCCCGATGCCAATGCCTTCTATAGGGAAGAATTGGAGCGCCTCTGGCCCCCATACATCAGACATAATGGGAAATGCTGGAACAAAACTTAACAGTTATTTGTCATAGGCAAAGACATTTATGTGAATGATGATGCCCATCCCAGTTAAATCTGGGATTTATTTACTTTTAATATGAATAATCCGGCGTCTTGGGGAAGAAAACGTGCACAGTCCCTTTAATGAGCAGAATTACTATGACGCCACCTGGTGTAACTCCCACAGGTGACTGATAATACAGCTCAACAAGGCTTCCCATTTCCTAAATTGAGTAAATGATACTCATCTGTCTCGGTATGATAGTCACAACGTGACCTGGTGGCAACTATAATGTCTACCCTTTTGAACGCTTCCCAAATTTGCGTTCGTCCTTAATTTGGAGGGCAGCACTGCCGGGATGCGGGAGTTGTAAATTCTCCTTGAAGGCCAGCTTGGACCTAGACCTCCACAGAATTAGCAGAAAATGCTACTGCCATAGACACATAAGGGTGATAAACCACTAGTCTCACTACCTGGGTTGGGGTTGCGGTCAGCCACACACTGACCCCTTGTACTCCTCTCCACTGTGGGAATTGGTAAGCAGCCCTGAAAACACAGGTGCTGCTGCAATCCCCTGATGACCTGCCCTGATATAGCGCACCATATCAGGATAATACACGTATGAGGACATACATATATGACAGAGGGGACCCTCCTGGCCAGGCTCCACATGGTTTCCCTCATATGGGCTGCCGAAGTCGGGGTCCCTGCCTCAATGAGTCGGGTAGTAACCCGACGACCACGCTCAGTCTGCACCCCGAACACCCTCGGGAGTCGCTGACCTTACTGTCAGCGACTCTAACAAGAAGTCCGACGGCCACCGGCTCCTCACTTTACCGCGGACCGTAGCCGGTATCCCCGCGGTCTAGAGAACCCCGCGACCCATATTTAAAACACATATCGGGAGTCGCTGACCTCCCTGTCAGCGACTCGAAACAACAAGCCCAACAGCCACCTCTATCGTGACCGTAGCTTGCATAAACCGCGGTCGACAAAACCCGGTCGACAAAGCCCGAATTAAACCTTGGCAGTCACGGACCGTTCTGTCCGCGACTCAACCAGCAAAACCCACCGGCCGCCTGCTACCGCACTCCCGCGGTCCGAAGCCGGCATCCCCGCGGTCAACATTTTCCACGCGGTCCACCGGGTTATGCTCAATTCGATATCCAGCAGGAACCTGCGAGAAGAGATTCCTGCAACGGACAACCTGAAAAGTAAGTTTAAACTTACCTGCAGGATTTTTCAAACTTACCGCTGGAGGACTCTGTTCCTCCCAGCCTGTCTGCGCCAATGCAACTGACGTAATGACGCGCATGCGCTCTGGCGGGACTTCTTCACGGAATCACTCACGTGACTCCGAAGTAAAATCATTAATACTGCAGTTACATTGCCATTTTGAATGTTTAAGAAAGAACTGCAGATGCTAGAAAAATCGAAGGTAGACAAAAATGCTGGAGAAACTCAGCGGGCGAGGCAGCATCTATGGAGCGGTAGAGTCTTCTTCAGACTCAAGCATTTCTCCAGCACTTTTGTCTACATTGCCATTTTAAATAGTGTGCGATGGGCTTAAGCCAATCAAATTGTTCATTCTTTACGGGAAACCCCCCGACAGTAACCTATTCTCATTGGTGAGTGTGGAGAAGAGCTGGAAGCCTTGGGCGAATTGAATTGCTCGTGACTTTATTTATTTTATTTTATTTTTTTAAAATATATTTTTTTGAGCGTGAGAAATTCTGTGATCAGCATGAGAGTGTGAGAATTTCGTGAAATGCGTGAGTCTCACGCTCAATGCGTGAGAGTTGGCAGCCCTGCCATACACCAGCACTATCCTACACACTAGGGACAATTTACAATTTTTACCAAAGACAATTAACCTACAAACCTGTACGTCTTTGGAGTGTGGGAGGAAACTGGAGCACCCGGAGAAAACCCACGCGGTCACAAGGCGAACATACAAACTCTGTGCAGACAGTACCCGTAGTCAGGATCGAACCCAGGTCTCTGGCACTGTAAGGCAGCAACTTTACTGCTGTGCCACCGTGCCGCCTCTGATGCCCAAAGGATTTTGCACATCCTTCATACCACAGGCCGCGCTGATCTGTTATGTAAAACCCTCTAACTTGCAAATGACAAAACTCTTGGCTGATTCTGTCTTCTTTCTCCAGGAGGTAGAGAGAGATTATGTTCCTTATGTCAATCTCCGTACAGAATGTGTCACCGTCATTCTCCCTATCTATCTTTAGCTGGTGCTAGACCAGTTCCAGCCAGTTCTTGTCGGGCACAAGCTTTGCACTCCATGTATCTGAATCACAACATTGCAACTGTTCTCCTGAGGGGAATCTGGATTGGAAAACAACTGCCTATCTTGCCTCAGAGTAGATGGCAGCACTGATGTGATAACACCTGGCCCAGATGTTCTGCACCCATTGAGTCAAAAACAAGCAACAGCTCTTTGCATTCATATGACACCTCTAACAAGTGTAACATGTGCCAAGAAAAAGAAGAAAATTTAATGTTGAGTGATGGAAGATGCTGATGTGAAACTCCAGTAATCATGCACCCGAGGGCCTTTGGTGGAGCCTAACGGGCAGAATTCCAAATACATTTTTAGTTTTTAGTTTTAGAGGTACTGTGTAGAAACAGGCCCTTCAGCCTGAGTCCATGCCGACCATCAATCACCCATACACTAGTTCTATGTAATCCCACTTTCACATCCTAGACACTAGGGGTAACTAAAAGAAGCCAATTAACCTACAAACCTGCATATCTTTGGGATGTGGGAGGAAACTGGAGCACCCGGAGAAAATCCACCCGGATGTCTGGCGTTGTGAGGCAGCAGCTCTACCTATTAATACTCTAAAATATTTCCAATTCAATTTATTTCAGGTATCACACAGCATTATAATAAATTACCCAGTGAAGCTGGTGAGTTTTAAGGGAATGTGGGAAATGTGCGCCTGTGATATGGGAAGTGAGTGCAGACACTGGGGTGCGGTGAGTGAGAAGAGAGTGGGGGGAAATTAGAGTCCTGGTAGGTATGGAGGAATCGGGTCCCTGGCTTTTGGAAAGGGTAGATAGGAATCGAGGACCATGTATGTGAGTGTATAGGGAGCAGAGGCACCGGAGCCCAGTGGATGGAGAGGGAGATGGGAACCAGCATCCCAGTGGGTGAAGAGGAAGCATGGGAACCGTCATCTTGATGATTGGGAAGGGAGTGTGGTATCATGGGTCTTAATGAGGAAGAATAGAGTGCAGGAACCAGGCCCTGGTGAATGGGAAGGGAGCTCAGGAACTGGGGCCCTAGGGAGCATCACCTCGCAAGTCAAATACCAAACAAGAGTCCCGATCCGAAACATCACCCATTCCTTCTCTCCAGAGATGCTGCCTGTCTCGCTGAGTTAATCCAGCATTTTGGGTCTATCTTTGTGTTACTCCAGCATTTTACTCCAAATGTTACTCCAGCATTTTGGGTCTATCTTTGTGCTTTTCTCATGGTCTGATTGTGGATTATTGACATTTCACTGATGTTATACAGACATCCAAAAGCCTGGATAAAGATTACGATTTCAGGAGTATTTTGTAAAAAAAGGATTATGAACTTGGGAATTGGAGATGTTTGGGGAGTGAATGCCAGAATGAACACAAGGCATAGAAAGAGCAGTAGGCCATTCACCCCTTATGCCTGCTGTGCCATCCAGTAAGGCTGAGCTGATCTGATACCTCATTGCCATTCTTTTGCACTAACCCAATATCGCCTGATGCTCTTAGTATCTAAAAATCGGTTATTCGCTAACTTGAATATTTTTAACAACTGAACCTTCACACCACTTCCACAAATTCTTCAAACACTGGTTGAAAAAAATGTCATCTTATCTCTGTATTGAAAGGACAAACCCTTATTTTGAGATGGAGACTCCTGGAATCCATACACCCAGTCAAGGGCAACATCAGCTTCACAACTACTCATGACTCAATCACCAGTAAAGGAGTACAGGTCCACTACAGATTTACAGCACCCTTGACTCCAGAGCCTTGCGGCATTATCCGTTTTGCCGGACAAACAGAGGTCAAAACCTTGTGGGGGGGGGGGGGGCGAGATACTGGCCAAGTCGGCCATGGAAGTCGTCTATGGGAACGTATCTGCCGGCTCCAGCCCAGAGTTCCAGTGCCCTGGCCGCAGGAGGCAAATTTGACACACCAATCGGCACAGAAATCCTGATGAGGTCGGGATCGTCTCCCTCACCCAGCCAAGGTGCCACATCTTTGGGAGGACTTCCGGGGGAGGATTTCAAATGCGCTCTCATAAATTTGTCGGATTGAAGGAGGGCCCGGACCACCAGTTGCTGGAAAATCAGTGGTGGACCTGTAACAAAATGTGGAATGACCCTCTAGAATCGGAGGCAATGAGAGACAGGGGCATAGGGCCAACCTGGCTGGTACAGGAAGAGTTCACCAACAACCGTGCCTTGTTTTGATCTGCCTTCTCCTAGAAGAGGTTAAACCAAGGCCACATCCATCCTGTCCAGTGGATGTGAAAGATTACATTAGTCAGCTCTGAAGTGTTAACCCCAGGTTTCTGGCTATTATTATTATCATCTTATTTTCAAGTTTATTGTCTTGTACACAAGTATGGCAATGTACAATGAAAATCGTGCTTGCAGTAGTATCAAGGGCACGGACTCCTACAAAATTCAAAAACAAAAAATATTAATACATTACCCAAACTCTGCAAGACTGGGGTGGCACGGTGGCGGTGTTGCTGCCTTACAGTGCCAGAGACCCGGGTTAGATCCTGACCACGGGTGCAGTCTGGATGGAGTTTGTACCTTCTCCCTGTGACTGCGTGGGTTTTCGCGGGTGCTCCTGTTTCCTCCCACACTCCAAAGACGTACAGATTTGTAGGTTAATTGGCTCTGGTAAAAAATTGTAAGTTGTTCCTAGTCTGTAGGATAGTGCTAGTGTCGCTGGTCGGCACGGACTCTGTGGGCTGAATGGCCTGTTTCCGCGCTGTATCTTTAAAGTCTAAAGACAGAAAAATTAAAGCAATGGCAAAAAATCAAGGCATTAGTTCAAAACGCAGTAGAATAAAAAGATGGGTCTCGACCCGAAATGTCTTATTTTTCTCCAGAAATGCTGTCTGAGCCGCTGAGTTACTCCAGCCTTTTGTGTCTGTCTTCAGTTGAAACCAGCATCTACACAGAAAATAAATATTCCCTGCTGCCACATTTACTACATTATGCTAGTGACGACAACACAAAGTACTGGAGGTTTCCAAGCCTGCAAAATTACGCCAGCACTTTATGGTTTCTTCAAGATTCCAGCATCTGCAGTTTCTTGGGTCCCCAATGTGGTAGATAGAAACATAGAAACATAGAAAATAGGTACAGGAGTAGGCCATTCGGCCCTTCGAGCCTGCACCGCCATTCAATATGATCATAGCTGATCATCCAACTCAGTATCCTGTACCTGCCTTCTCTCCATACCCCCTGATCCCTTTAGCCACAAGGGCCACATCTAACTCCCTTTTAAATATAGCCAATGAACTGGCCTCAACTACCTTCTGTGGCAGAGAATTCCACAGATTCACCACTCTCTGTGTAAAAAAATGATTTTCTCATCTCGGTCCTAAAAGACTTTCTCCTTATCCTTAAACTGTGACCCCTTGTTCTGGACTTCCCCAACATCGGGAATAATCTTCCTGCATCTAGCCTGTCCAACCCCTCAAGAATTTTGTAAGTTTCTATAAGATCCCCACTCAATCTTCTAAATTCTAGCGAGTACAAGCCGAGTCTATCCAGTCTTTCTTCAGATGAAAGTCCTGCCATCCCAGGAATCAGTCTGGTGAACCTTCTCTGTACTCCCTCTATGGCAAGAATGTCTTTCCTCAGATTAGGAGACCAAAACTGTACGCAATACTTCAGGTGTGGTCTCACCAAGACCCTGTACAACTGCAGTAGAACCTCCCTGCTCCTATACTCAAATCCTTTTGCTATGAATGCTAACATACCATTCGCTATGTAGTAGCTCAGGACTGCTCGCTACCAACAACTAGAGCAGTCCTGAGCTACTATCTACCTCATTGGAGACACTTGATCTATCTTTGATCAGACTTTACTAGACTTCATCTTGCACTAAACATTATTCCAGTTATTCCCTTTATCATGTATCTACACTATGGATGGCTCGATTGTAATCATGTAGTGTCTTTCCGCTGACTGGTGAGGACGCAACAAAAGCTTTTCAATGTACTTTGCTTGGTACATGTGACAATAAACTAACTAAACTCTAGAATAGTGACTTGAGTTGGAATCTGCTTCGTTAGTTGTAAGGCACTTTAGGACATCCTCAGTTTACAGTGACACATAAATGAAGTCCTTCAAACACCCAGTTGCTGCATATATTAGAATGGACAGAAAGTTTGTGATATTTTGTCACTTGTACATTCTTCCCACATACCTAATTTTCATGTGTAGATTTGGCCTTGACTTGATTCCGTGCCTGCGCTCGAGAGAGAGGGATATCTACGCAGACTTGGCCGCGGCCTGCAGCTCGGGGTAATTTGAAGGGAAAGTCACAAAGAAATCTTTTGGCGCTGCATATGCTAATCGGGTCTGCTCCACCACATGCTGCTCAATAAATATTCAGTGTGGGTGGTGGGGACATACTCCATCTGTGCTGACAAAACACTCTGTGTGTGTGTGTGGAAGGGGGGGGGGGGTTATGGAGGGGAGTGGGGCAGCAGCCTAACTCCAATCAAGGAAATAGAATGTGAGGACTCGTGAAGAAGGGCTCTTCAGTTCCCTTCCACTCGGGTTTTCTCCAGTGCAGTCGAGAGCAGAGTTAGGCTCTCATGTTTCTTGATCCAGATGTGTGTGCGCCTTCCCACCTTGCCTGCGAAGGGCCAGGGATAACATTTAAAGAAAGAAAAATAAAAAGCAAGATAGATTGGCGTCATGGAGTGGAACCCTTTGGATTATTCAAGGGGGCAACAAGGAGAAATACCCAGGTCACAGCTTTCCCAGGGAATCTTCACAAGACCTCATGTAATGTGTGGGGATTAGTTGGCAATGCTGACATTGCTGGTCCAGTGATACATTGAGAGGAGAAAGGAAAACAGCTTTCCCAACATGATCTGTCTATGAGGGAATCTCGGGGAGAGATGAAAATCATTCCAAAAGGTTCATGATTTAAGTCACAATCATATTCAAATCTACAGAAAGGTGCATGGGCACAACTAGTAGAGCCCAGCAGCACAAGAGACCCCGGTTCAATCCTGACCTTGGATGCTGTCTATGTGGAGTTTGCACATTCTCCCAATGACCTTGTCATTTACCTCTGGGTGCTCCGGTTTCTTCCTACATCCCAGAGACCTGCAAGTTGGTTGCTATGTTTATGTGTGTGCGTGTGTATCTGTGTGTATATGTGTGTGTGTGTGTGTATATATATATATATATATATATATACACACACAATTAACTATTTTCCTCATTTATTATATTTACATATTCTGTTGTGCTGCTGCAAAGAAGAATTTCTTTGTTCTATCTTGAATCTGTCCATGACTTAACGATTATGATACAGAACTGGATGAGGTGATGGACACCACAAGGATCAAACTTACTTTACTTTAGACTTTAGAGATACAGTGTGGAAACAGGCCCTTCAGCCCACTGAGTCCATGCCTACCAGCGATCCCCACACACTAACACTATCTTACACAGTAGGGACAATTTACAATTTCACCAAGCCAATTAGTCTACAAACCGGTACGTCTTTCGAGTGTGGGAGGAAACCGGAGCATCCGGAGAAAATCCATGCAGGTCACGGGGAGAACGTACAGACTCCATGTAGACAGCATCAGGATGAAACCCAGGTCTCTGGCGCTGTGAGGCATCAACTCTATCTCTGCACTACCATGCTGCCTAATTCATAATGGCCAGTGTTTTATCTTCATTTAACGTATTGTTTGACTGTGCACTGTCACAAAGGTTGAAGGAACTGCTTGTTACTGAGGAATATGACTTCCTGCGATGTTGTCTTCTTGCAATGTTAGCAACTTGGCTTTGGGGAATTCCTACAAATGTCCACACAAATCCTTCCATTGGCAACAGCAGAACCAATCCAGCATTCTCTCCCCTGTCTATGTCATTTTTACAACCAACAAGTAAAAAAGCTGAAAGAAAGTTAAAACACCGCTCTCTATTCAATGTCCTGATGATATTTCTCTCTGGCTGGTCATATCTATAAACAGGATTGTAATTGTTAATTCTCGGAAACTCCATATCAGTCCAGTATCGATAACAATGCTGCTATGACATCCAGAGACACCTCTTAAATATGCTTTCCTGAAATTCTGTAGCCTGACAGAACAGTAAAAATCAACTTTTATTTGATTCCTACTTCACAGAAACACAGCCCCTTCTGCCTTTCTGTACCAACATGTCATTAGGTTGTCACAGAAGTGACACCATTGTAGAGAATTGTGGATGCAGCCCAGACCATCACACCAACCTCCCTTCCATTGACTCCATCTATACTTCACGCTGCCTCGGCAAAGCCAGCAGGATAATTAAGGATGAGTCTCATCCTGGTCACTCCCTCTTCTCCCCTCTCCCAACAGGCAAGAAGTACAGGTATGAAAATGCACCCACCCAGATTCAGGGACCGTTTCTTCCCAGCTGTCTTCAGGCAACTGAACCATCCCACTACCAACTAGAGAATGGTCCTGACCTACCATCCACCTCCTTGGAGACCCTCGGACTATCTTTAATCGGATTTTACTGGACTGTATCTTGCACTAAACGTTATTCGCGTTATCCTGTATCTGTACACTGCAGATGGCTCAATTTCAATCTATCTTGCTTTTTATTTTTATTTCTATAAAAGTCTTTCCACTGACTTGATAGCACACAACAAAAAAAACCTTTTCACCGTACCTCAGTACACATGAAAATGAACCACACTAAAACTAAACTAAAGAATGCATTTATATGCATCTTACATAGTCACTGTTCATTCTTTTGCAGTGTAATCATATTTATAATCTACAAAGCATGATGTCAAGTTGTGCACGGAAGATAACATAACTATTCTTGACTGGATAATCTATGTTTTTAGTTCTGCTGTTTGAGGGATAGAGAGGGGGGGGGGGGGAGGGATGGACCTCTACTTAGATTGGACTATGTCTGTGGGGTTCTTTACCTGCTGCTGACATGCCCTTGTACACTGTATGTGTGAGATGGGATCCATGGCGTGCTGCACACATTTCCTGGGATGGTCCTCTGTTGCCATGTCCCTGAGCTCAGGGTGTAAGTCACCACTTGGCACTGGTTCGAGCTGCAGGAAGCAGGCCATTTGTCGCAAGCGAGCATTCTTGTGTGCGGGTGACCTCTGGCTGAACCCATGACTGATGGGCTTGACAACATGAATAAATCTTTGGCCGTAACAAAGCGGCCGGCTCGGCGGTGAGGCGACGGAGTTGTGAAGAGGGAGCAGGCAGAAGTGGAGGGGGTCTGAAGTGTGTCGGCAACAAAGGGCGAGCCCTGAGGTTTGGCCCTGCTCATGAGCCGTGTTTCATGTCCCAGTTGCAAGCCCTCAGAATCACCTGCTGTTTGAGCAAAATCAAAATATTTAAAAACCCACAGATGCTGCAAAGCAAAAATGTGAGCCTTCTTTCATGCAGTGTTTGTGATTAATTGAGGGGAAACTAATCTGGTTCTGTCCTGAACTCCACGCCACAGCAAGGTAAATATTTGTCTGGTAGTGTGCCTTGGACTGCCCGTCCAAGGATACGTTTTCATCGCTGAGCTGTGGTTTTCTTATAACTCAGCGTAGTGTTGCACATAGTCAAGGGTTTGGACACACCGTGACAAGCTGGAGTGTGGCTGAGGTTGGGTTCTTAAAAATATTTCTTTTTAATGAATAGTTTAAAGGAAAAAATGAGCTTGCGTCTGTACAGCGCTCTATGCAGCCTTGGGAAACTCTGACGCACTCTAACAACCAGTGAAGAACATTTGAAGGCTAGACAGAGTGGAGTAGAGCAGCCAGTTTGACTGCTGCAAGCTCTGGCTAAGGACAATGGTGGCCAGGTAAGCAGGATCAGGTGTGTAGGAAGGAACTGCAGATGCTGGTGTATACAGAAGGCAGACACAAAATGCTAGAGTAACTCAGCGGGTCAGGCAGCATCTCTGGAGAAAAAGAAGAGGTGACGTTTCGGGTTGGAACCCTTCTTCAGACTGAAATTAGAGGTGGGAGAGGGGGGGACAGTGAGTGGGGAGAAAAAAAAGACGGCATTGGCAGAGGGAATATTACTGGTCAAGGCCATCTCGGAATATTCCCAACTTCACCTGACGAAGCTGGAGGGGGTGTTGGATTAGCAAATCCTGAAAGACAGAATCTCCACTGGGGCTGTATCCCACATCACTGCCGGTGGGACTCTGGGATAGACCCTGCTCGTGAGGGGAGTAGGAGTTTGGTGAGATTCCAGCATGATTATTCCATGCATCAGAGCGAAGGACAATGGCACCACAGTTGACCCCCATCTCTATTCTTAACACGGGTAAGTTAACAATGGCAAGTCTACATGCTGTGCCATCTCCTGCCACAACATGTAGAAACAGGGAACTGCAGAAGCTGGTTTATACCAAAGATGGACACAAAGTGCAGGAGTAACTCAGCGCGTCAGGCAGCATCTCTGGAGAAGATGGATTGGTGACTTTTCAGGACGGGATCCTTCTTCAGACTCCGACTCTGTACGGTGTGGAAACAGGCCCTTCGGCTCACCGAGTCTGCGCAGACCAGCGATCACCCTGTACGCTAGCGCTACCCGACACACTAGGGACAATTAAGAATTTGCAGAAGCCAATTAACCTACAAAACCTGTATGTCTTTAGAGTGTAGGAGGAAACTGGCGCACCTGGAGGAAAACCCACGTGGTCACAGGGAGAACGTACAAACTCCGTACAGACAGCACCCTTAGTCAGGATCGAACCCAGGACTCTGGCACAGTAAGGCAGCAACTCTACCATTGTGCCACTGTGCTGCCCTGCATCGTCCTGTTGTACGACATGGATTTCAGGTCGACCCTTAATGCAGCACTAAGGCAGGTGCTGTCCATTTCATACGATGCTGCCGTCACAGGTTGGCCTGACATTCAATGGGTCTGGCCTCTGGTCAATGCTTACTTCATCATCATCATCACTGAAGCACCTTCTCTGTTCATTATCACCTCTTCACACGATATTGCTGCCTTTCCTAAGGCAACTACATTGGTTGTGGAGCATCTTGAAGTCATCGAGGCATAGAGTCAGACACCATGCAAACAGGCCCATTGGCCCAACTCGTCCATGCTGACCAAGATGCCCCAGCTAATCTAGCCCCATTTGCCTGCTTTGGCCCAGATCCCTTTAAACCTTTCCTATCCATGTACCAATTCAAGTGTCTTTTAAGTGCTGTTATAACACCTGCCTCAACTACCTTCTCTGGCAGCTCGTTTCATATACCCACCACTCTTTGAGTGAAAAGTTTTCCCCTCAGGTTCCTATTTAAATCTTGATTTTCTTACCTTAAAGCAATGTCCACTGGTTCTTGATTATCCTACCCTGGGCAAAAGGCTCTTAGCATTCACCCTATCTATTCTCATCTTAAAACACCTCCATAAGATGAGGTCTTGAATGACGTTCTGCACTTGAAAGTTCTTCCTAGCTGGAAGAGGAATGCACAAAAGAATGGATGAGACCATCAGCAACCATCAGATCAAATCAGAAGGCACATTATTCATGGCTTTACGTGTTTGATGTCTGGGTCAAGCTGCCTTCTGATGGTGAACTGCAAGTGACATCCCAGTTGTGGTTTTTGGAGACCAGATGAGAACAGTTTGTAATTAGTCTTATGGGCAGCTCCAATTGTTCCAGCCTCCAGCTTGCAAACAGATTCCAGAGATCTGAACCTCCTACTTACCTTCTGATTTAGTTTGTGATTGATCCCAGTTTTCACTTTGTATCTGTCATCCCTTGTTTTGGTAGTACAGCTGAATTCCAATAAATAAGGAGAAATCCTGCCAAAAATGGGCACATATGGAACATGATTATATTTGGATTGCGACGTGTGTGAACTCCAGATAAAAATAACTGGTTCATACCACAGGCATTTAGTTTTTCATTCAACAATTCATCTCGACAAAACCACTCAACAAAAACCTATATTTTATAAAGATCTGACTAGACGTTGAAAGAGCATTTCTGTCTCCAAGGTAAAAGAGGCATTCATAGGTCAACTATATTTAGTCAGTTGAATGTTCAAACTCTGATAAACATGCGCCATATTAAAAAGCATTTCGCATTTTACAATTAAAAGCGTTGATGTAAAAGTCAGAAATGTTGCAGAGTAACTAAGGGGGGGGGGGGGGGGTTAATGTTATGTTGTGCATAAGTTGGTGCAGAGTTCTTTGCACTGAAAATATTTTGGAAGAAGGTTGATGTTTTGAATGACTATACAATGCAATTGGGAAGTAGTTTGATGTGTTAGATTTCTATCTAGTGAGGCTGATTGGGATTATTTTGGTGTATTGCTTCATAACAAGGACTTTTGGGAAGGGAAGATAATTGTATTGCAATTCTGGACAAGAAAGTGATTGTGGAGGTGTCTGGGTTACGGTAATTCTGTGAAAAATGATGGGTCTGACATGCTCTAAACCAATTAAAACGGTATCCATACCAAAAGTCAAATTCCATGTTGTCTTGTGTTAGTATTGGAATTATGTATGTGAAATATTCGACGGTTCTGGATAGGCTTAATCCAGTCTGAGAACAGTTCTCAGACTGAATACAGGCACCTTGAGTTTTACGCGGGGGTTACATGGTTGAAAAACATTGCGTAAATCAAACGTGCAGGCACCGTACGCGACTACGCTGCCATACGGTGCCAGGTATACATGTCATTCTGAAATTAGGAGTGGGTAAATTGAACTTTGTTAGTAATTAGATGAGTCCGTTATTCCGAAAAGATGTAAATCAAACACGTGTAAAAACGCGAGGTGACTTGATTTTGTAAATGGGAAGTGAACAGAAACCGCGTGTGGGAGAGGACCACACAGTAACAGCCTGTGACGGGGGAGCGAGCTGGTGCGGGAAGGATGGCCACCAGCCGGCCTCGCTGACTCAGTGGGTGGGTGAGTCTGCTCAGTGGCCCACATCTGCTTCACCCCAGCCAGCCCCCAATTGTTGCGGCCCATTCGTACCTGTATGTACGGCTGTCCGTACATCAGCCATTCAGAACCCAGGGAGGGCCTGGATGTAATTACAACTTCCTTAAAAAAAAGGATGCAGGCTTCCTGTGTATATATTCATGAGTTTAATATTGGGCAAGTCCAATGTTGAACCATGAGAACATCGTTCCCGGTTGCATTAAAGGATCAGATTGAAAGGACGTTCTTTTTGGAAGGAGATGAGGAGAAATTTACTTTAGTCAGAGGGTGGTGAATCAGTGGAATTCTTTGCCACATAATGCTATGGAGACCAAGTCAGTGAATATTTTTAAGGTTGAGATAGATTCTTGATTAGTATGGGTGTCAGCGGTTATGGGGAGAAGGCAGAAGAATGGGGTTAGGAGCGAGAGATAGACAATAGGCAATAGACAATAGGTGCAGGAGTAGGCCATTTGAGCCAGCACCGCCATTCAATGTGATCATGACTGATCATCCACAATCAGTACCCCATTCCTGCCTTCTCCCCGTATCCCCTGACTCCGCTATCTCCGAGGCAGACAATTCCACAGACTCACAACTCTCTGTGTGAAAAAGTATTTCCTCATCTCCGTTCTAAATGGCTTACACCTTATTCTTAAACTGTGGCCCCTGGTTCTGGACTCCCCTAACATCGGGAACATGTTTCCTGCCTCTAGCGTGTCCAAACCCTTTATAATCTTATATTTTTCTTTAAGATCCCGTCTCATTCTTCGAAATTCCAGAGTATACAAGCCCAGCCGTTCCATTCTCTCAGCATATGACAGTCTCGCCATCCCGGGTATTAACCTTGTGAACCTACGCTGCACTCCCGCAATAGCAAGAATGTCATTCTACAAATTTGGAGACCAAAACTGCACACAATACTCCAGGTGTGGTCTCACTAGGGCCCTGATCAGCCATGATTGAATGGTGGAGTAGACTTGATGGGGCGAATGGCCTAATTCTACTCCTATTCCTTATGACCTTATCACCATACTGAAAATAAATGATAAATACATTGAACACTTTGGTCCCAAAATTCTGTTCCGTTAAAGCTCATGGAAGCTAATTCTGAGTGTGGCTCTCAAGGTGTTACATGTTTAGCAGATACAATCAGGGATAGATTTCAGACCAGAATGGTCACAGGATGAGGATGTCTAAACCACCACACCATGTGCTGGCTCCACAAAAAAGCTATTCAGTTAGCCTTGCTCACTTGGTCTTAAAACACAGCATGCATTTTTTAAGAAAAGTAAGTAAATATTCATTTTCATTGTGAAAATTACTAATAGATATGTTTGCATCTTAAAGGAGTTCATTTGAGATCATGTGTGACAGCAAATGTCCATCTCCCCACTGTCTCATTTTTTAGTTACAGTATCTTCAAACTTTGTTCTTAGATCCTCCCTAATTTATCCAATTAAATCTAATTATGACTTGGAACTCTAGTTTAGTTTAGTTTGGAAACGGGCCCTGCGGCATGCTGACCATCAATCACTCATTCAAACTAGTTCTATGTTATCTCACATTTTCATCCACTCCCTACACACCAGGAGAAATTTACAGAGGTCAATGAACCTACTATACGGTTCAGTTTGCACGTTCTCCCCGTGACCACGTGGGTTTTCCCCGGGTTCTCCAGTTTCCTCCCCCACCCAGACATACAGGTTTGTAGGTTAATTGGCTTTGGTAAGAAGTGTAAATTGTCCCCAGCGCGTAGGATGGTGCTAATATATGGGGATTGCTGGTCGGCATGGACTGGGTGGGCCAAAGGGCCTGTGTCTCTAAACTAAACAAAAAACGAAACCTTCGAGCCCGCACGTCTTTGGGATGTGGGAAGAAACCGGAGCACCCGGAGGAAATCCACGCAGTCAGTTGGGAAACTTGGCACAGACAACACCAGAGGTCAGGATCGAACCCGGGTCTCTTGATGCTGAGAGGCAGCAGTTCCACCAGCTACACCACTGTGTTGCTCACAACATTTATTTTTGACCAATCAGTCAAGCATGTTCTTTTAGCAGTATACAGTACTGTTACTTACAACAGCCTTAGTGCATATAGATAGTTGATGCCATATTGCCTTGAATTTGTTAATAAAACAAACAGAAGAATTTGTCTTCGACATTCTCATTGACAACAGTGGCTCTTTAAAAGCTCATTATTTTAGCCAGCATTCCTGGTGGAAGTAGTAGAATCATGTTCATTATTGTAGAGCTTGTGTTTCACAGACCTTGTGAAAATTAACTACTGTAAATGACCAAAACCCAGGCAAGCAGGAGTCATATTTCCCCCCATTATTTTGCAATTACAGAATATATTTAGGGATTTGTCACTCCATTCCCCCCTGGTGGTACGTAAGGAGCTAAAGTGCTTCCCGGCTGAAGAGGAAAAAAATGGGAATAATTGGTATTTTTGTGTAAATGAACTGTGCAATTGTACACAATTCCAGAGCCAGAAGTGAAATACTGTATATTTTTAAAGTCTGCTTGGCCTATTGTTTTACTGAGGCACAGAGACTAGGAGCGCCTGAAGTTTCATCCCGCCTTGAATTAGCAATCTAAATGGAGTACTAACTAAGGTTTTTAGGCAAATTGGCTTGGTAAAATTATAAATTGTTCCTAGTCAAGTCACATTTATTTATATAGCACATTTAAAAACAACTCTCGTTGACCAAAGTGCTTTACATTTGCCCCTAGTATGTGTGGGATAGTGTTAAGGGCATGTCCCACTTTCACCAGGTAATTCACGATACTCGCAGAATGTTCGTAACGAGTCCATAGGAGGTCGTAGGAGTTTGTAGATATATCGTAGCGGCTCGTTATGCTAGCCATAGGTACCGTGGCATCAGGTAAGTCGGGACGTTTTTTCCAGCCTGATAAACAATGACCACGAGTAAAAAAATGGTCGGGATAAAATAAATTGCAACTTTTTACTCGTAAGGAAGGCATTGAAATAGTCGTGGGAATTCGTAGACATACTCGTAGGAGTTCGTAGGAGTTCGTGAACATAGTCGTGGAAGGTCGTAGGATCTCGTAGATTACCACAATCTTGATTTTTTTATTTAGGTCCTTTAAACTCGGCAGAGGTTTTGAATTAAGTCGTGAAAGTGGGACAGGCCCTTTAGAGTCCAGGGATCGCTGGGTGGTGTGGACTCGGTGGGCCGAAGGGCCACTTTCTGCTCTGTATCTCTGAGCTAGACTAAATTAAAACTAAGTACATAGTCCAGTGATTCCTGCTACTGAGGGTATGTTGGGTGGTGCATGGGATCATTAAAGGCTGAAACATCCCCTCTCCTGCAGAGTGTAAGTTGCCATCTGTCACCGTAAAGCTTGCGGGTGAAGAATAGCCTCTTGTGTTACACAACTGTAACTAGCAACAGTCAAAAGTATTCATGGCAGGAGAGGAGGGAAGGGAAACAAACTGAGAATATATAGATATGTATGTTACACAGTGTTGGTCGTATCCTTGCCAACCTCTTCTGACCTTGGGTCATGATCATTATTCAGTGCCAACTCTAGACATGAGCCACTGCAGAACAGTAGGTCGATTTGAATGCCTCATGTCACAACACCAAACGATGCCACCTCCTGAAAATTGCATTCGGAAACCCAAACTGAAGTGATGCCAAGCATGGAAATCTATATTTATGTGTTAATTCCTCCTCAGAAGCAGTAATACTTTCAATTGTGTAGGAAGGAACTGCAGATGCTGGTATACACTGAAGATGGACACAAAATGCTGGAGTAACTCAGCGGGACAGGCAGCACCTCAGGAGAGAAGGAATGGGTGACCGTTTCGGGTCGAGACTCTTCTTCAGACTTCAATTGTCAGAAGGCCAGATTGTTTGGGTCTCCAGCTAGTTATTTGTGTGATTTAAAGCTTTGTTCATCCAGTAAATATTTAAAGTATTTGCTCTTTCAATCCCATTCACAGTCAGAACCGGGAAATAAGTTTCCTTTATTCAGTTGTTCGGGGTGTTAAGTCTGCAATCTCCTTTTGGGGAGTTATTTTTAGTGCGTGAGTTCATATGCTTCTGAGAAATTGTTGGCCTTTCTTAAAACCCGGTACATGGAGAGGAGATGAATTGTTTTGCGTTCAGATATCATCTAAGGATTTGTGGGCCTACCTCCCCCAAGGCGTCTTGTATTGACGCAAGAAACATGGGATGTTGGGACTGGCGATACTGCCTGACCCTCTGCAGCAGTGCACGGCAGGAAGTAGCTAATACGCAGTCTGGTGGAGCAGACGTTACAGCCAAGGATGCCAGGAATACTCAGCAGCAGAGAGCAATTAGAAAAAGTAGGATCAGCCACTAACCCTTGAATTAACCCTTACTAGTTGCACGTCCATTTACCCAGAACCTCAATTCCTCAAGGCCTGGATAGAGTGGATGCGGAGAGGATGTTCATAAGTTACAGGAGCAAAACTAGGCCATTCGGCCCATCAAATCTACTCGCCATTTAATCATAGCCGATCTATCTTTCCCTCCCAACCCATTCGCCTGCCTTCTCCCCATATCCCCTGACACCCGTACTAATCAGGAATTTGTCAATCTCCGCCTTAAAAATATCCTTTGACTTTCCCACTAGTGGAAACTTACCGAATAGAGAAAGGGCTGGATAGAGTGGATGTGGAAAGGGTGTTTCCATTAGTGGGAGAGTCTAGGACCAGAGACCATAGCCTCAGAATAAAAGGATGTACCTTCAGCAAGGTGATGAGGAGGAATTTTTTTGTCAGAGGGTGGTGAATCTGGGAATTCATTGCCACAGAAACCTGTGGAGGCCATCAATGGGTATTTTTAAGGCAGGGATTAACAGTCTTGATTGGTAAGGGTGTCAGGGGATGGGGAGAAGGCAGGAGAATGGGTTGAGAGGGGAAGATAGGGCAGCCATATTTGAATGGATTGGCTTGATGGGCCGATAGGCCTGCTTCTTCTCCTGTGACTTATGAACTTATGAACGCTGAGTAATTCTAAAGGAAACATGTTTGGCATATTACTCGCATCGCCACACCGTGTATCTCATGTGTATTGGTGTTCTAGTTGGGAACAACCGCTGCATTTTTCAGGCACCTTACTACAGACGTTGAAGCTGACCCTCCAGTACTGAGTGAGGATGGGCTATTCCGAGCTCTGTTATGGGAAGAGATCACCAGATGGACAGACAAAAAGATTCAAGGATATGATCACATCCTTTCTGAAATAATGCAACCTTCCCGCACTCTCCCAGGATTCCCTGGAGCATAGCTGTTCCCAATGAAGTAGGAGCATTTGCAACGGTGTTAAGAACCTTGAATGCTTGACATGGGGGTATACAGAAGCCCATTGTTCATGGCGGAAGTAGAGGCCCCATCCACAAACTATCCACCAGCTCATCCCATCTGGCACCTCCTACCCTATGTGTGGTAGACTCTGGGGGTCCTGCATTGGTCTCATCAGTCAGTCTCTTCAGAACCCCCGGAATGAGAGTAGAAGCGAGTCATCTTCAATCCTCGGTTGCTGTCTGTGTGGAATTTGCACGTTCTCCATGTGACCATGTGGGTTTCCTCTGGGTACTCCGGCTTCCTCCCACATCCGAAAGACATGCGATTCTGCAGGTTAATTGGCCTCTGTCAATTGCCCCTAGTGTGTAGGGAAAGTAGGATAATATTGAACTGGTGTGAACGGTGATGAATGGTCGGCATGGACTCAATGGGCCGAAGGGCCTGTACATAGAGAACAACTGAAATCCAAAGGCACAGCTTAAGAAGACAAAGGGGAGACTGCAACTATTGGGGCCGAGTCAGATGCGACGTTAACAGAGCCTCAATCTGCTGTCTCAATAGGACATGAAAGTTGGCATTAATTCAAGAATAGAAGACTATCCCTGGCCTTCTGACCAATATAAATCCCTCACTCAACATTCCTAAATGGCATGATTGGATCAATAGCTCATAACTGATGTTCAGATCTTGCTGATCATGAATTAACTGTAGTTTTCACACATTACAGTTATAACTACACTTCAAAGGGACAGCATTGGATAAAAAAACATTTTTGAACATCCTAAAAAGGACTTAAAAGAGATTAGATAAGTGCAAGTCCTTTCCGTTTCTATGCTTTGTCCAACATCACACATGCATATTGGAATAGACAGGGATTGATTCAGGATAGCCAGCATGGTATTGTGCTTGGGAGATTGTGTCTCACAAAATTGATTGTGTTTTGAAGAATTAACCAGGAAGGTTAATAAGGTCTGGGGCCTAGACATAATCTATACGGACTTCAGCAAGACCTTTGATAAGGTTCCACATGGTAGGGTGCTCTGGAAGATTAAGGGAGAGCAAGGAAGGAAGAGACAAGGACTTTAAGACTTTTGCCTTCCATCATAGTGAGGAGGTGCCTGGTAGACTCACTGTGGTGGATGTTAAACTGTGTCATTGTGTGTTCTGTTATTTTATTCTCTGTCATAATTGTAAGGTACATAATTTCATTCAAACTATTAGTTTGTCATTCAAACTATTAGTTTGAATGACAATAAAGGATACTTTACTTTACTTTAACATCACATGGGATCCAGGGAGTACTAGCTAATTGGCTTCATGGTAGGAAGGAGAAGGTGGTAATGGAGGTTGTTTTTCAGACAGAAAGCCTGTGACCAGTGGCGTACCACAGGGGTTGGTGCTGGGCCCATCACTGTTTGTGGTTTATATCAATGATTTGGATGATAATCTACAAGGCATGATTAGTTAGCTAGCAGATGACACTAAAATAGCTGCTATTGTCGACCATGTGGATGGTTATCAAGAATTACAGCCAGATCTTGAACTACTGGGCAAATGAACCAAGGAACGGCAAGTGGAGTTTAACTTAGATAATTGCAAGGAGATGTATTTGGGAAGTCAAACCAGAGCATGACCTTCACAATGAAGTGTTGGGCCCTGGGGAGTGTTGGAGAGCAAAGAGATCTAGAAGTACAAGCACATAGTTCCCTGAAAGTAGCATTGCAAGTCGTTTTGTCACGCTGGCCTTCAGCATTGATACTGAGTATAGAAGTTAGGACGTTATGTTAAAGTTGTGTTAGTCATTGGTGAGAACACAATTGGAGCGTTGTATTCAGTTTTTGGTCACCCAGCTATAGGAAAAATGCTACTGAACGGGAAAGAGTGTAGTGAAGATTTACTAGTGAAGCTAGGAGTTTATTCATAGAGTCATCGAGTTACACAGCCCAGAATCAGACCCATCCGTCCACCTTATCCATGCCGACCAAGTTACCGTTCCTGGCTGGTCCATTTGTCTGCATATGCTTCAATGCCTTGTAAATCCTTTCAATCGATATATCTGTCCAAATATCTTTGTTGGAGAGTACTAGGCGGAGGGATGATCTTATATAGATGTATTGCATCATGAATAGAGAGGGTAAATACACAAGGTATTTCTCCCAGGATAGGAGCATCAAGAATGAGAGGACAGATTCTAAGGTGAGAGGTGAAAGATTCAATAGGAACCTGAGGGGCATTTTTTTTCATACAGTGGGTTCCGGGTGTAGCTAACTAATCAGGGTGTGTGGAACAAGCTGCCAGAGAAATGTGTGGGAAGGAACTGCAGATCCTGGTTTCTATGGAAGATAGACACAAAATGCTGGCGTACCTCAGTGGGACAGGCGGCATCTCTGGAGAGAAGGAATGGGTGACGCTTTGGGTCAAACCCTTCTTCAGAATGACTTCAGATTGTCTGAAGAAGGGTCTCAACCCGAAGCATCGCCTATTCCTTCTCTCCAGAGTTGCTGCCTGTCCCTCTGAGTTACTCCAGCATTTTGTGTCTATCCAAGCTACCAGTGAAAGTAGTTTAAACAACATTTAAAATATATTTGGACAGGTACAAGGATAGGAAACTTTTTAATTCAGTTTAGTTTATTGTCACGTGTACTGAGGTACAGTGAAATGCTTTTGCTGCATACTAACCAGTCAGCAGAAAGACAAGACATGATTACATTTGAGCTATTTAGAGGGATATGAGTCAAACGTCAGTGAATGGAACTAATGTAGATGGAGCATCTTGGTCGGCACGGACGAGTTGGGCAGTAGGACCTGTTTCCAGGCTGGATGATTCTGTCTCTGTGGCATCTTGCTGTATGGAAGAGACATGAGATGCGACTGTTTCCTAATGTCTGTTCTGGAGACCTCTTTGGAAATAGTAACATTATCTGTACCCTGGTGTGTTACCCATTTGATGAAAAAGAGCCTTTCATTTCTTTGGTGTGAACTGATGTATTTCCATCTCTCTTGAGAATCGATACAGAAGGCCTCATTGCTGTGGTTATACTGGTGCTCACTGCTGCCTTGGAAACAAGTATGGATGTGTTATGGTAGAAAATGTCACTTATACAGGGGGTAGAGTTTTCCAACCCATATAAATACAGTAACTTGTAAATGTTTGAAAATCATGTTAATGTAACATACTCCTTGGACCTAAAATAGTCCTTTATTTTACTTGAGTAGACAATATCCATCAGGGAAGTAGCTGTTACAGTGCTTGTTCAGGGGTAAGCACCATCATTAACCTGCAATTTACTAATGATAAAAAATGTATGTGGAATTGGGAACGGTAGTGCAGTATGTCATTATTTCTTAGAGGGGCAGTGGAAAAGATTACACAGTAGGAGAAAGTTCCTTCTGGTCAGCTTTCCAAATCAAAGCATTCAAAACTCCCTATCACGGCCTTATCATCAATACCGGTTGAAATCACCTCTTAACTAAGGAGCAGGCATTGCGTTGTGTATCACATGCAATTATTTATCACGTCAACAAGAGGCTGAGTCACTAAAGCCAAATTGTGAACTTTGTTTGATGGCAATAAAGCACAACGGATTAAACAATGACAAAAAGCAAAGTTGATATTGGTAATCTGCAACAACAACAAAAAATCCTGGAAATCAGTTTAGTATCTGTGATAAGAAGGTAAACTTGTTAAGCAAAAAACCTGCTGACTAAATGAAGGGCAGCCCGGTGACGCAGCAGTAGAGTTGCTGCCTTATAGCACCAGAGACCCGGTTCAATCTTCACTACGGGAGCTGTCTGTATGGAGTTTGCACTTTTTCCCCGTGACTGTGTGGGTTTGCCCGGGTGATCCGGTTTCCTCCCAAACTCCAAAGATGTGCATTTTTTTAGGTTAATTGGCTTTGGGTAAAAAAAAAAATGCCATTATCCCTGGTGTGTAGAATGGTGCTAGTGTAGGGGGACTGCTGATTGGCGTGGACACGGTTAGGTGAAAGGCCTGTTTCCACGATGTGTCTCTAACTAAATGCTCATTGATTTAAGCAGGGAAATGGAGCCCAATCCAGCCCAATTACTCCCTGCTGGGAGTTTAGAGATTTAGTCTTCGTTCGGGGCTTTATGCATCATGGGAGGGCAGTTCAGGCTGACTGAACAATTATTTTTTGCAATGTGGTTTTTATGCGTGAGATTCCCAGAATGGAGGGCCAACATTTGTTGTATTTCTGATGAAAGTCATCAATCTGTAATGCTAATTCCATTTCTGTCACCACAGATGCTGTTTGACCTGCTGAATGTTTCCATAATTTTCTGTTTTTATTTCAAATGTCCAACATTTACTGCCAGGATGTGTCACACAGTTACCGTTTCTGGATCAGTTTATACAGCGTCTTGGCATAAATATATATTTTTGGAGATGTCAAGCGTAAATAGGCTTTCTTCCAAGTAAATCTTGGCTGCGTTAATTACTCTCTATGTCTTTCTTTTGCTATAATGCGGAATGAATTTCAGTGTCAAATGAAGATAATTTAAGTGAACTGTTGCAGTGAAGAATGGATCAGCACCACCAATGGAAAAGTGGATGACATTTATTTACTCCCCATGGGATGGAGAGAGGGTAAATGTCTCTCTCCATCCATGGAATGTAAAGGCGACACATTAAACAACAATGTAGACACAAGGAACTGCAAATGCTGCTTTATGAAAAAAAAGACACAAAGTGCTGGACTAATTCAGTGGGTCAGGCAGCATTTCTGGAGAACATGTCTCAGTATAAAGAAGGGTCCCGACTCAAAATGTCACCTATCCATGTCCTCCAGAGATGCTGAGTTACTCCAGTACTTTGTGTCTTTTTACAATAGAGAACAATCCCTGTGGCTAAAATCTTCACATAAACCTTTCTTTCAGATGTCTTAGCTGAAATTCTGGCAATAAGGGACTAAACTCTCTCTAAGTACCCTTTAGTGCAGTGTATGTTCCCACTATATGTTCAGGAAGAAACAAGCACGACCATTCCTATAAAATCTGGATCAGAATGGTGATCATGTAAATGTTAGGGAACTGCGTGTCTTGGAGTTTGTTTGAACTATTGCTAAAATATGAACATTGTCAACATTAATTAAATACTGCTAATATTCTTGATGCACAAGAGAGATAGTATGAGTGTCTCCAATGAAGTCGATAGTAGCTCAGGACTACTCTATAGTTGTTGACAGGATGGTTCAGTTGCCCAATAACAGCTTGGAAGAAACTATCCCTGAATCTGGAGGTAGACAAAAAGGCTGGAGAAACTCAGCGGGTGAGGCAGCATCTATGGAGCGAAGGAAATAGGCGATGTTTCGGGTCGAGACCCTTCTTCAGACTGATGTGGGGTGGGGGGGAGCGGGAAGAAGAAATTAAGAGGCGGAGACAGTGGGCTGTGGGAGAGCTGGGAAGGGAGGGGAAAGAAGGAAAAAGCAGGGACTACCTAAAATTGGAGAAGGCAATGTTCAACTACCCAATGAGGTGCTGCTCCTCCAATTTACGGTGGGACTCAGTCTGGCCATGGAGGAGGCCCAGGACAGAAGGTAGGATTCGGAATGGGAGGAGGGAGTTGAAGTGCTGAGCCACTGGGAGATCAGGTTGGTTATTGCGAACCGAGCGGAGGTGTTGGGCGAAGCGATCGCCAAGCCTACGCTTGGTCTCACCGATGTAGAGCAGCTGACACCTTGAGCAGCGGATGCAATAGATGAGGTTGGTGGAGGCGCAGGTGAACCTCTGCCGCACCTGGAAAGACTGCTTGGGCCCTTGGATGGAGTCAAGGGGGGAGTGAAAGCGACAAGTGTAGCATTTCCTGCGTGCAAGGGAAAGTGCCAGGAGAGGTGGTGGTTTGGGTGGGAAGGGACAAATTGACCAGGGAGTTACGGAGGGAGCGGTCTCTGCAGAAAGCCAAAAGGGGAGGAGATGGGAAGATGTGGCCAGTGGTGGAGCCTGTTGGAGGTGGCGAAAATGTCTGAGGATTATCTGTTGTAAGTGACGGCTGGTAGGGTGGAAGGTGAGCACAAGGGGGACTCTGCCCTTGTTATATGATGGGGGGATGGGGTGTGAGAGCAGAGTTACGGGGTATAAAGGAGACCCTCGTGAGAGCCTCATCTACAGTAGAAGAGGGGAACCCCCGTTCCCTAAAGAATGAGGACATCTCCGATGCCCTGGTTTGGAACACCTCATCCTGGGTGCAGATGCGGCGTAGACGAAGGAATTGGGAGTAGAGGATGGAGTCTTTACAGGAAGCAGGGTGGGAAGAAGTGTAGTCCAGATAGCCATGGGAGTCAGTGGGTTTATAGAAGAAATCTGGAGCTGTGCGTTTTCACACCTCTGTACCTCTTTCCCGATGGGAGATGGGAGAAGAGGAGTGACCAGGGTGAGACTGATCCTTGATTGTGCTGGTAGCCTTGCCAAGGCAGCATGAAGTGCAGATGGAGTCAATGGAAGGGAGTTAGTTTGTGTGATGGTCTGGACTGCATCCACAATTCTCTGAAATGGCTTGCGGTCTTGGATAGAGCTGTTCCCAAACCATGCTATGATGTATCCCAATAAAATGCTTTCTACGGCGCATCTGTAGAAGTTGGTGAGAGTTGTTGAGGAAATGAATTCAGCTTTTGGCATAATTTATTGAATGCATCCATAATATTCTGAGAATCCTAAAGGCTCTGTCCCACGGGTTTGCGGTCGTTGGCGGTGAAGCGCCACCCACGGCAACCACGAGAGCGCCGCACGGATGCTGCGTGGGGGGGCCAAGTACGGCCGGTTCCACGAGCTTGCTGTTTCAGCTTTCGGATCGCGGGGCTGTTGCGCACACGTACCTCACTGGCGGCGGCTGTGGCGGCGGCCGTGCCGCACACGTACATCACTGGCGGCGGCCGTGCCGCACACGTGCCTCACTGGCGGAGGCTGTGGCGGTGAAATTTGGACTCGCGGCGCTCGTGCCGCACTGGCGGCGGCTGTGCGGTAAGAACATTGTTTTGGACAGTGTTGGGTTTTTTTTAGCACCGTGCAGTGTTGGGAATTGTGCGTTTGACCGAGTGCGCGGTCTGTGGCGGCCCAGGAGTGGTAGATTCTTTCTGTTTCGCCGCCAATGACCGCAGACTCGTGAGACAGGCCTTTAAGTCTCTTCAAAGTGCAGGAGGAACTCAGCTGTTTTTGCTCAAAGTCCCAGCATCTACAGTTCCTGTGCCTCTTCAATCTCTTCATTGCAGGCCAGGAGCTTATTCTGTATTCAACCAAAGTTTTCGCAGGTTGTAATGGGGCTGTCCCACTGTACGAGCTAATTCAAGAGTTCTCCTGAGTTTCCCCTGATTCGAACTTGGAGAATTACGGTAATAGCCGCTCGTAGGTACTCGGGGCTCTCGTGGCCATTTTTCAACGTGTTGAAAAATCTTCACGAGTCTTTACGAGCTTTACTGCGTTTCCCGAGTACCTGCCGTTAGCGTTACGAGCCGCTAAGAGATGTCCCGAGCTCCGACGTACCCGCAACGTACATTCTACGTACTTACCTTGGGAGAGCTCTTGAATTAGCTCGTACAGTGGGACATGCCCATTAGATTGTATCCTGGTAAAATAACATTAGAAAATGTACACTGTTCTGTTACTTAGAGGCCGGGTGACCTTAGTTTTTTTTCTACGGATCGTGCCAACCTTCTGCAGTCACTGTCTATACTGAACAAACCATGTAGAGACAGGTCAGACTTAAGCTAGTTATTTATTTTGTTTTCTAGTCATATTCCTTTGTTTCTGGTTGCTCTCCTTGTGCTGGGTGTTGCAGGAGGCAAAGGTGCTGAATAGTTTGCACCTGTCACGTAGCTTCAACAGTCCAGGTTGGAAAAAAGAAACTTCCTTTATTTTTGGAAAAGGAAAACAAATAGATCAGATATTCAGAATGTGCACATGGACTTCACATAACAATCTAATGGTCTTTGAAATGTAGCCATTGTTTTCTTAGAGAAGCCTCTTTTGTATTGGTAATCCAGACAACAGGGGCGGCACAGTGACGCAGTGGTAGAGTTGCTGCCTTACAGCACCAGAGACCCAGGTTCGATCATGACTACGGGTGCTGTATGTACGGAGTTTGTACGTTCTCCCCATGACAGTGTGGGTTTTCTTCGGGAACTCCGGTTTCCTCCCACACTCCAAAGATGTACAGGTTTGTAGGTTAATTGGCTTTGGTAAAAACTGTAAATTGTCCCTAGTGTGTAGGATAGTGCTGGTGTAACGGGGATCACTGGTCAGCGTGGATTCGATGAGCCGCTAAATCTCTAAACTAAACTAAACATAAATCTCCATCATTGCAGAAATAAATTAGGAAATAAAAACAGTAAAAATTGCTGAAAAAGCATAATTGTGCTTCAGGGGATTGCAACCTGTCAGTTTTATTTTGCAGTCTGTACTGTTGACTGCAGTTCCACACCAGTTCAACACCAGCATTTCTTAAACAATTCAATGTCCTTACCTGTGCTCAGAAATGATCATAGAGTCATATAACATAGGAACAAGCTGTTCAGGAAACAAAGTCCACCTCGATATCAGCCATCCACTTACACCTATCCCACATTAAACCTGTTAGATTCTCCATGCATTCCCAGCAATCTCCTCCATTACCGCTCACCTACCCACCAGGGGTGATTTAAGTGGCCAATGAACCAACCTGTCCTACATCTCTGTAATGTGGGAGGAAACCGGAGCACCTGGTGGAAACCAATGCAGTCACAGGGAATTCATGCAAATTCCACACAGATACCCATGCTGCTAACACTGAGAGGCAGCAACTGTACCAAGTGTGCAACCGTGCTACCCCTCTGCTGATGAGGTCCTGGAGGTACAGGCAATAACTGCCAGTGGTGCCCATATTGCCAGTGGAGCTGCATTGCCAGTGGAGCTGCATTGCCAGTGGAGGAGCTGCATTGCCAGTGGTGCTGCATCGCCAGTGGAGCTGCATCGCCAGTGGAGCTGCACAGCCAGTGGTGCTGCATTGCCAGTGGGGCCCACATTCCAAGAATGAAGTTTTTAAAATGACAAACAAAACTAATTATAAACCTCCTGACATGGGTCAGGGTTCACTTGGCAATGGTTAGGTTGGGGTTGGAGTTGAGAATTCATTTTATACCTGAGCAAACTATTCAGAACAGAGTTGCAAAGGCATTTCTCTTTCCTGAGCCTGCTGAATCTTTGGAGCTCCATGGAGGATCAGTCACTGATTATGTTCAAGGTGGAGATTGATATATTGTTAATAAACTCAGGGTTTATGGGGTTAGTGCAGGAAAGTGACCCTGCGGTACATGATCAGCTGTGATCTTGTGGAATCATTAGACCCTTCTGCCCATCGGGTTTGTGGAACCACCCATTAATCCTCCATTAATCCCATTTTTGTATTCTCCCCACACTCCCATCGACTCCCCCCCCCCCCCCCGCAGATTCTACCATTCGCCTGCACACCAGGGGCAATCTTCAGAGGCCAGTTTACTGGCCAACTCACATGTCTTTGGGATCTGGGAGGAAACCGGAGCACCCAGAGGAAACCCACACAATCACGGTGAGAACATAGACATTCCACGCAGAAAGGATATGACAGGATTGAACCCAGGTCTCTGGCCGTGTGAGGCAGAGAGCTGCGTCTCTGTGCCATGTGTGGTCAATGGTGGAGCAGGCAGGACGGACTGAATGGCCTTCTCATGCTTCTCTTTCCTACGTCCTTATTGCGTTCGTATCAACATCAAGCAGCAAGGGGACTTGTTGGGGATTTCTCTTTATTGTTAAAAACCAGGAAAAAAATGGAGAGAAAATGTGAAAGGAGGGAAAGTTGGTTTGCAACAAGGGTTTATAATTAACTGCCTGCAGTGTAAGGGTCCATCGCTACTATCCTGATCTGTTGCTCAAGACTAGCTGAAATCACCTGAATCCCATGCTCTTCGAGGTGACATTACACATGAATTCCCTTCAACCCCCCCCCCCGATCACCACTCACCCCATCTCCTGTGTACGTGCCATTGTGATCAACATTGGCTAAACGTTTATTTGCGGCTGTTTTCTTTTTCATGTCCTCAAAGAGGTTTGCACACAATTCAGCCCTTGGAAATGATGCGATACAGAGTCACTAGATAACCTATCAGTCGCCGTGTGAAAACAATGCCTCTATTATGTTTGGCTGATTAGCCTCCATGAGGTCACTCTAGTTAAAGTCCAAACACCAGTCATACAGCTCGTTGGCAGGAAGGGAAGGCTGATTTCATCAGCGGGAAAACAATGATTCATCATTAGTGTTGCATGGCACCGGAGAATGGAGCCAATGGTACCTCACAGCGTGTCAGTCAAGAGAAGATAGAATCGCACATTCACCAGTTTACATTTTTAGCTTAGTTTTAGAGATACAACGAGGAAGCAGGCCCTTCGGCCCACCAAGTCCACGCCGACCAACAATCACCTGTTCAATAGTTTTGTTTTTTAGTTGAGTTTCAGAGAGACAGCAAGGGAACAGGCCCTTCGGCCCACCAAGTAAGCACCGACCAGCAATTCCCGCACACTAATACTATTCTACACACACTAGGGACAATTCCGAATTTTTCCAAGCCAATTAACCTACAAACCTGTACATCTTTGGAGTGTGGGAGATAACTGGAGCACCCGGAGAAAACCCACATGGTCTCAGGGAGAAAGTGCAGATAGCACCCGTGGTCAGGATCGAACCTGGGTCTCTGGCGCTGTGAGGCAGCAACTCTACCACTACTGCCACTGTGCCACTTTGACCCCAGCAGCCAAGTCGTCTTTTTTGTATTATAACGATATTTATTTTTTAGGTAAATTGTTGGATTGCCACTGCTTAAAAAATATTATTTTCATCACAAATAAAAACAACAGACTTGAACAATTCTATTCTGCATAATATTGTTTAGCCAAGTCGTGTGTGGTGCTTTCACGTTAAATGTTGAAGCAGTAACTTCAAAGTGCATTTCCGTTAAATGCGTCAGCACACACAGGAGCAAGGCAAGATCTACTCGGACTAGTCCTGGACCTGGCAGTGGCAAAAAGCTTGACATACCATAGGTACTCAGCAGATCGGGTAGCATCTATGAAGGGAGAAACCGTCAGCGTCTTGGGATAAATCCCGTTCTGACGATGTTGTGACGTTTTCTTCAAGCGGGATAAAAACAATGTGTGAACAGACTGGTGGGAAGATAAACCTTATTCGCATATGTTTTATCAAAAAGATGAAACAAACAAGGGTGCAGTCCATAAATATTACACATACAAAAGGATGGAACATACTTTTGCATGACATGTTTTTTCATCTCAATACACCCCAAAGTGATTTGAAGCTAATAAAGCGTACTAAGTGTGTCCCTATTGTAAACTGATAAAATAGGTCATCTGAAAGGATGGAGCACAGTACAACAAGTGATACACAATGAAAAACAAAAAAACAGGATTACTAATTTAGATTATCTTTCACACCTTAAAACAGTGACCCTTGAACATTGTAGTCAGATGAGATTAGTGCATCCCCAATCAGTTTCCACCAGTGCATGGGCAGATGGTGTAAATGGGAACAATCAAGTCATTGGATTAGTGAGCAGGAACTCATTGGACTCACTGTAATGGACGATAATAATTAACAAAGACCAAGTACAGTTCTTAGAACAGAATTCAATAGAGCACAGGATATATTCTCTGACAGAGACAGTGCACACTCTCTCTGTACACTGACCCTGAGCTCTCTGTACACTGGCCCCACTCTGTACACTGATACCAATCTATGTACACTGGACGCACTCTGTACACTGACTCTGTACAGAGACCTGAGCTCTTTGTACATTGACCTCATTCTCTCTGTACACTGACCCCACCATCAGTACACTTTAAACCTTTAAACTTTAATCTTTGCCCCTCTCACCTTAATGCTGTGCCCTCTAGTCTTTAGCATTTCAAAAAAAAAGTTCTGTGCCTAGCTTATCTATGCCTCTCATAATTCTATATCCTTCTATCAGGTCTCCTTTCAACCTTTGACTTTCTAGAGAAAACAGATGGGCCGAATTGGCTTCGTTCAATATCGTAATATGGCAATGTGCAATAATATTGCACCTTTCCTGACTGAATGGTGGCTTGTCAGAGATAAGTGAGATAAGTTCATGTCATAGGAGCAGAAGTAGGCCATTCAGCCCATCGAGTCTACTTCGCCATTCTGTCATGGTTACACTTCAGTCTACCCACCTATCAAGCAGAACTATAGATTCCACAGAATTATTGGTGGATTATGGGCCTGTCCCACTTAAGCAACTTTTTAGGCGACTGCAGGAGACTATGCAGTCGCCACATGGTCGCCACATGATCGTGGGTGGTTGCCGGGGAGTCGCCTTCATGGTCGTGAGGAGTTCCCGCATTCTGGGAACTGGTCGCGGCCCCATTATGGTCGCCGCAAATTTTTCAACATGTGAAAAATTAACGGCGACTAGAATGAAGCCGCCATGGAGAGTAGCGAGAATTCTCGTGCCATAGGTGGGTCGGCAGGAGGTCCTCGTGGGTTGCCAGGAGGGCGATGGTTCTTGTAGGTTCTCGTAGGTTGTAGCCGGTGCAGACCGGTGAATTTCATTGGCTCATTGGGAAAAAAAAACGTAAGCAGTAGTTTTCAGAACCAAGGATAACCGACCGGCAATGTTAAATGTCCGCCGAGCTTTACAGCCGTGTATCTCTGGCTTCTTAAAAGTTGTCTCCACTCCTTCTCCCTCCTTCTCCCTCCTTCTCCACCCTCTCAACCCCCCCCCCCTCTTTTAAAGGACTTACCGTACACTGTGCTTTAGCCGTCTTAATTACAGCTCCAACCTTCCTGTTCATCGTGGTATCACCTTGGCTTTGCACCGTGTGACTTTCACTCAGACAGCGCTCCCCCCGCTTGCCCTGTCCCCCGCCTGCATAACGGGCTGGTGAAGGATGCGATGTGTGTGTGTTCCACTCTGACAGTCGCCATTCTAGTTGCTGGTTTTTCAGGCGACTGCCGGCAACTTTACAGTCACCGGTAGACGCCTGAAAAATCGCCTAAGTGGGACAGGCCCATTAGTAGCGGAATTATCTTCAAAGCTTTTGCCAATACTTATTTCTCAACCAACACTGTGTTAAAGAAAATGTGATGACATTCCATAGCTTGATTTAGGGACCATGTTTAGTTCCTCCCACACTTCAAAGACGTACGGGTTTGCATGTTTATTGGCTTCTCTAAGTTGTCCCCAGAGTGTAGGATAGAACTAGTGTATTGTTGGACAGCGTGGACTCGGTGGGCAAAAGGGCCTGTTTCCACACTGTATCTCTAAACTAAACTAAAAGGAAATAATTTGCATGGGAACAGGACCAACAGGATTGCCCTGTTAAGAGCCACGATAGAATTGATGGGTTGAACGGCCTCCTATTCTGTGATGTTAGATTCTTTTGTTATATTAGTGCTATCTGATTTGTGTTTGCGATACAGGGAGCAGCCCTTTACTGAAGGATACAACCCATCTCCCTCTGCTGTAGGAGGATGTGGAGGAAGGCAGGGTTGCACTCCACTACTGGATGTATTTAGGGCAAACTCTAATCGGAAACATACGTATCACTTTAATTAAACGCTGATTAAACACTGCTGGAAAAGCTTGATTTGAACAAGTTTGCCAGGCAACTCATAAACAGCCTACAGCTGCTGCAGTGACCCATTTTAGCGTTTTTATCTGCTGCCGATTAGCGAGGCTCTTGTATAACCATGAGGTCACCACAGTGTGAGCACACATTTCCAAGACGATGACTGGGTTTTTTCCCTTTCGACACGATTCTAAATTTGGCCAGCCGGCTCCCTCACAAAAATACCAAGGGGAAAAAAAATGCCGGGATGTCGTCAATGAAGGTTCCCACCCAAACTGGTGCAAGCGGCAGGGACAGGGAACTGGCGGGAGTCCCAGATACTTGTGCTGTTGTAAACTTGGAAAAGCTTTTTAAAAAAATGTATAAGGAAGTGGAGAGCAACTATGTTGGAATGCTGGCCTGACTCGCAACTAACTCGTCAGAACTGCTTCTCGAAAGAAGGGAAAAGTACTGTTGATGATGATGCTGTCGGTCACAGACGCAAAATAGGAGGCACAGACAGAAAGGGAGACTTTCCTTCTGAGGGCAAAGTGGAAGTTCTGAGAAAAAACATTGGTTGGTTTTGGGATGGATATGTGTTTAGCAGTAGTCTTATTGTAAGTAGTTCCCTTGGGCTTCAGTGGAAGAGGGAGTGGGGTTGCTGTGGGGGGGGGGGTATTAGCAAAGGCTGCTGTTTTGCAGAATGCCGTGTTTCCTAAAAGTGCAACCGTTAGTCACCACTTGTTGTTTCCTGATAGGGTATACGACTGCAGGTGGTCAATAAAACAAGGGAGCTTTAAATAAACCCTGCCTTCCCCTTGCTCTATTTTAGTTTGCATTTCCAGTTTCCTTACCCACCAACTCTTCCACCACCCCCACCACAATACCATTAGTTCCTCACTGACTGAGCGAGGTCCACAGGGGCAGAACCATGCATTGTTTGTCTATTGCCAATTAACGGCCCGTTTAATTGCTTATTAGCTAAAGGGTGGCACAGTAGCACAGCGGTAGAGTTGCTGCTTTACAGCGGCAGAGTCCCCGGTTTGATCCTGACTACGGGTGCTGCCTGTACTGAGTTTGAAGGTTCTGTGAGCGCATGGATTTTCTCTGGCTGCTCCAGTTACCTCCCACACTCTAAAGACGTGCAGGTTTGTAAGCTAATTGACCTGTAAATTGTAAGGTTCCCCTGGTATATAGGACAGTGCTAGTGTACGGGGTGATCGCTGGTCGGCACCGTCTCGATGGGACGAAGGGCCTGCTTCCACGCTGTATCTCTAAAGTCTAAAGCTTGAGCTCTTTGTGGTCAGGACCAGCAGGCGATTTGACTGCGTGCATCATACTGGGCCTCAGATATCCCACACCGCAGAACTATATACACTTCCTGCCGGCATGAGGCGAGAGTAAAGAGGCCTGACTGATCCCTGACTTCTTATAGTCAAAGTGAATGATAATTCTAATGCCCTGACATCATCCAGTGAGTGGTTGGATAGCACAGGAGAAATAAGGAATTGAACCTAAAATCCTTTGATTCTCTTATGCTTGGTTTCACATCGGAGTTGAACTTAAAGTTTACCATTAGTCACCAAACTTGGAATGTCCAGCAGTTGTTAACTGTTCAGAAGCTCATATGATGGTTTTGCCAGAATGACTGTGTTATTTCAATGTGCATTTGCCCCGTTCTTACATGAAACGCCCCATACAGATTAGGCATCAATCAATTGCTTGTACCGAGACTGCTCTTGAACGGCTGTAACTTGTTGCACTCACACGTTCTGTCAAAGCAAGGCCGTGCAGGTGAATTAAAATAAACACATTCCTAGAAACCCAACGCTGACGCACACTTGCGAATCCCAGAGAGAGCGCATCATTCAATAACCATTTTCCTGGTGTAGAAACAAGGAGCTGCAGATGCTGTGTTAACACACAAAGGGACACAAAGTGCTGGAGTAACTCAGCGGGTCAGGCAGCATCGTTGGAGAACAAGGACGGGTGACAAAACGTCATCTATACATGTGCTCCAGAGTTGAATGCCTGACCTGCTGAGTTACTCCAGCACTTTGTGACCTTTTCCATGGGATTGTAGAGTACTTAAGGAGCCAGCCATCTCATTCTATCTGCCATATCTTCAAGAAAGCTGCCCACTTTTACACTCTCCCATTCTTCCCCCAGTCGTTCTGTGATTTCATCTTCCCTTTGCCCAGTGTACTTCCATTACCCTTTTTAAAAAGGACTATTGGCTTAACACCCATTACCCTTCCCTGCTGGAAAGATCACTGTGTAGAAAAAAATTCTCCTCAACTCGGTTTTGTTTTCCTCTATTTTGGGGAAGTCAAACTGAACAAAAGAATCAATACCAAGTGTCAGTGCAGACACACTGTGGGATGTAATCATATTTTGGGCTGGGAGGGTGACTTGGGGAACTAACGTAGGGCACCACAAATGCAGCTGGATGTTTCTATGGCCAGGGTTAGATGCAAACTCTAACGCAGATCCTGCCTGCAGCAGGTCGATTAATACCTGTGGAGCCGTCTCTGCTAAAGGAGCGGTAGCAGCAGCCTGCATATTGCTCCACATGCTTCATGACTCACACTGTCCCTGCTAACACCCGCACCTGGTGGAAACACATTTCAAGGAAACACTTACCCAAAGTTAGCGCAACTATCATTTGGGAACCGAGTGAGAACCTGCCAACTATTTGGAAATGGCTGAAAGCACTATGTGTCTATTATGTGGGATTTCATGCCATTACGTTGTAACCCTGGCCATAGAAACATCCAGCTGCATTTGTGGTGCCCTACGTTAGTTCCCCAAGTCACCCTCCCAGCCCAAAATATGATTACATCCCACAGTGTGTCTGCACTGACACTTGGTATTGATTCTTTTGTTCAGTTTGACTTCCCCAAAATAGAGGAAAACAAAACCGAGTTGAGGAGAATTTTTTTCTACACAGTGATCTTTCCAGCAGGGAAGGGTAATGGGTGTTAAGCCAATAGTGGCTTTCAGATTCATGTCACTGGATGTCAATGTCACAGAATATCTGGGCCAGTGTTCCCTGATCTGATTCATCTATCGGCATGCTCCTGGCACAGTGATGTCCTTTCAGTTCCTTCTTTGGTTCATGGAGTGGGGAAGGAGATGACTTCAGTATTCACAGCTGCTGAACCTTGCCCAGGCATCCGCAGCATTGGAGAAGGTTTCTCAGCTCCCTCTAAAAGCTGGTCACTTGGGAATTAGTGATGCAAGAGATTGCAGATGCTGCATCTTGATCAAAAAACAAAGTGCTGGGGGAACTCGGCGGGTCAGGCAGCATCTTTGGAAGGAAATGGAAAGACGACATATTTGGGTCGTGAGGGTAAAGTCAGAAGAAGGGCCCCAATCTGAAACATCATCTGTACATTCCCTCCACAGAGTCATACAGCATGGAAACACACCATTTGGCCCAACTTGCCCACACTGCCCAACATGTCCCATCCACATTAGTCCCACCTGCCTGCGTTTGGCTCATATCCCACTAAACCTGTCCTATCCATATACCTGTCTAATTGTTTCTTAAACGTTGCGATAGTCCTGGTATCAACTACCACCTCTGGTAGCTCATTTCATACACCCACCATCCTTTGTGTGAAAAAGTTACTCTTCAGGTTCCTTTTAAATCTTTCCCCCTCATCTTAAACCTATGTCCTCTGGTACTCGATTCCCATACTCTGGGCAATCCATTCCTCTCATGATTTTGTACACCTCTATAAGATCGCCCCTCATCCTCCTGCACTCCAGGGCATAGAGTCCTGGCTTGCTTAACCTCTCCCTATAGCTCAGGCCCTCGATTCCTGGCAACATCCTCGTAATGGATCATTACATGATAACAGATGCTGCCTCAACTGCGGAGTTCCTCCAGTACTTTGTTTTCTGCCTGGGTTCCTCTAAACTCAACTCATTCACTGGCCAGCTGCTGTATTCCCCAGTGGCAGCTTTCAATGGGTTAAATGATGAGGACTGCTTGATGTATTCCTTCGAGTATAGAAGGTTGAGAGATGATCTAATCCACAGGCCACAAGCTGCCCAATCAGCAAACCTTGTGTCGATACAAAGCAGATACAAATCCACTTTTAAACTGATGGTTGGGAAGCAAATAGTGTGGGTACAGCTAGACTACAACCCATCTGTGCAAATAGGTTGAGAACCACTGATCTCTTTGGGCGAGTTTAAAATGATGCAGATAGTCGACGGTGGGCTTACCGGGAAACTACTGCCCCTGATGTGGAAGTCCAGGACAAGAGGAATGAGAGCAGGCAAGACATTGTCAGACAAAGGTTAGTGGAAATCGTAAAAGGTGTCGGAATGCTAGGTCAATCGACATTTCCAAAGCTGCCGTGCCTTGGCCTACGTGAGCTTCCGGTTGCCAAACATTTTAACACCCTTTCCCATTCCCTTTCAGTCCTGGGCCTCCTCCACTGTCAGAGTGAGGTCACAAGCAAATTGGTGGAACAGCACCTCATATTTCACTTGGCCAGCTTATAACCTAGCATTATGAATATTGATTTCTCTAATTTCAAGTAAACCCAGCATTCCCTCTCTCTCCGTCCACTCCTCCACCCTAGTCGTCCTACTGTTCACACCCTTGTATCCCTACATTATCACCTCCTCCCCAATTCCACAGCCAACAATAGGCCATTATGACCTCCCCCCTTCCTTGGTCATCCGTTGCCAGCCCTGCTCTGTTCTGGCCTTTTCTTACATCCAGTTCCCTCTCCTCTATTTTCATCCCGAGAAAGGATCCCCGACCCGAAATGTCATCCATCCTTTTTCTCCAGCGATGCAGCCCGATTCTCCGAGCTACTCCAGCACTCTGTGTCTATCTTTGTTATGATTCGGCATTTGCTGGGTTAAGAAAAGGAATTATCAAATCAGGGTGGTCAATTGTAACACAGACAATGGTTAGTAAAATGGTGGAAGTGGTACGAGGGGCCGAATGGCCCGCTCCTCTCATGGCTGCCACAAACCCTCACTTTTATTTTAAAGAAAACAAAACAAAAAATCTGCAGATGCTGCAAAGCCGAAATAAAAACAAGAATATGCTGAAAAGACTCAGCAAGTCAAACAGCACCCGTGGGGAAGAAAACAGTTAACGTTTCAGGTGGACGACTTATCATCAGATAGCACCGTTGCATCTCTTCCTGCAGAGGCTTCCTGCGCTGATGAGTGAACCCATCATCATTGAATCACGTGTAGGAAGGAACTGCAGATGGTCCTATAAATCGAAGATAGACACACAATGCTGGAGTAAGTCAGCGGGTCAGGCAGCATCTCTAGATAGAAGGAATGGGTGACATTTCTGGTCGACACCCTCCTTCTTCAAAAGGGTCTCGACCCGAAACGCCACCCATTCCTTCTCTCCAGAGATGCTGCCTGTCCCGCTGAGTTACTCCAGCATTGTGTGTATTCGTCCTCATTGAATCAGTCTGAAGAAGGGTCCATTCCCTCCCCAGCGCTGCCTGACCCGCTGTGTGTTTGCCTCGCATTGTCACTTTGCTTGCAGGCTGAGAGGGCGGACTGCCGGCGTGGCGGGAGAGGATGATTTGTCCCAAGTAAACATATCCAGGAAGTAGCAGGATGGAGCGCAGAGGCCAGAGGCAGCAGGGGTGGGGACCACAGACAGCGGCACAAGTTGGGTGTCGGATGAAGTTAACTCTTACAATCTCATTTCCCCTTCCCCTGCATTACAAGTGCCTACACTTCAAAAATACTTCAATGATTGTAAAGGGCTTTGACATCTACAGGTGGCGAACAGCACTTTAATTAATTTCTTCCTTCCTTCCTTCCTCCGGCCCCTGTTTATAGCAACGTTATAAACGCCTGCTTTATTCGGGTGCAGGCGGCCTGGTTGCAAATAGATCCCTCCCTCCTCTCCCCCAAAGTGTGTTTAAGAGTGAGGCAGGGGCAGGGGCAGGGGCAGGGGCAGGGGCAGGGGCAGGCGAGAGGTCGCTTGTGCTTGTGGGCGAGCTCTTTGCTTTACGCTGCCGACTCTGTGAGCAGATCCCCGGGTCCTGTAAACAACACGGGGCGGATGCATTGAAGTGCCCAGACTTACAACAGGACACACGCTCCTCACACAATGCCTCCGCCACGACTATTGGGACCGACGGGAGATCTTTGAAGGATGCGATTGGGGTACAGTAGAGACACGAGGAACTGCAGATGCTGGTTTACAGAAGTGCCGGAGTAACACGCCGGGTCAGGCAGCATCTCTGGAGAAGATAGATAGGCGATGTATCGGTTTGGCAGCCTTCATCAGACTGGACAAGGACCCTGACCCGAAACATAGTCACCTGTCCGTGTTCTCCGGGGATGTTACTCAGTGTGAAGAAGGGTCTCGACCCGAAAGGTCACACATTCCTTTTCTCCAGAGATGCTGCCTGACCCGCTGAGTTACTCCAGCATTTTGTTTCTATCTTCGGTTTAAACCAGCATCTGCAAATCCTTCCTGCACATGTTACCTGACCTGCTGAGTTTACTGCAGCACTCTGTGTCTTAATTATTTTTTGGACGGGGAGGAGAGGGAGGGGGGGGGGGGGGGGGGGTACAATCACTCAACGTTTGTAGAAGAAGGCCGCGGCACTTCAAGTGTTAACGAGTCCTTCTGTACCCTGGCCCATTCATGTCTCGGACACAATACACAATCAGCAGCAGCCTGCTGCCTGCCGTATGCCACAGAAAGCGTTGCCCACCCTTGTGTTGCAAATGTGTGCAACCGTTAGTAAACAACAACTCTCCAACCCCCTCCCGTCTCCTGCTCAAAATTTTAAATATATTTATTTATCAGTGGAAAAAATCCGACCTATTGCAAAAGGATGGAGCGAATAACTCGATGCCAAATATGTTTGAAATGAAGAGAGGGGAGTGGTAACAATCTGCATCGTACTTCCCTGCAGGAAATCTCAATTGCAATCTCATAATGACCTCTTTCCTCTCGACCGCTTGAATTCCCCCCACTGCTACAAGGAAGGGGAGGGGGGGGAGAGAAGCACGAGTCGCTTTTCCAAAACAGGTTCGAGGAAAAGGTGGTGAAGCATTGACGCGGTGATTCAGGAATGCGAGGATTCAGAAACACGCCCTCGTCGATTTCACGCATGAGCCGCGAGTATTGTGCTGTGTCCAGGCAGCGCTGCAGCCGAGTCTGACAGTCACTAGAGAGAGAGAGAGAGAGAGAGGCAGCACAGCCGGAGAGCGGGGACACACACACGCACACCACCACACACCACACACCACACACATCCTGCAGAGATCTGCAAAACGGAGCCGGGACCATTCTCTCTCCGGATCGCCTTTTAGCAACGAGACTCGTCGCAGCAACTCGCACCCAGTGAAACAAAATATGTACGAAACAGAAATGAAACTGAAGATCAGAGTGAGACGGATAAAAGAAGGAAGAGAAATCCGAGGTGCGGATAAAGCATGGAGCGCTTATTTCGGTATTTAAGCACCCAAAACAAGTTTTTAGCACAAGTTGCAACCAGCGACTGGAGTCTGTGTTTGCATTAATTGTCCGCATGGTATTTTATTTGTTGGCGGCGTGTTATGGTTAACCCTGGGCTTTAACCTGGTTGTGATCTCTGGTACCGAGAGGCTTTGCTGGAAGCAGGGTGAGTTTTAATGTGATCTTGTGCAGGGCAGAGAGAGAGAAAGAGAACCGTGAACTGTGAACAGGCTGCCTCACTGTACATGTCAGTCTGGCCGGAGCCGCGGGTCACTTTGCTCTCAAGAGCTTATGGTTTAAAGTGCCCTCGTTGGCCGCCAAGTGCAGGCGGCGCTGGCCAGGGTTCAGCCCTGGCGGGTTAGAGAGAGAGAAAGAGAAATAGACACAAAATGTTGGAGTAACTCAGCGGGCCTGGCAGCATCTCTGGAGAGAAGGAATGAGAGACGGCTGCAGAGAGAGATAAGTTAATTGAGAAAATAAGAAACGTTTCAGCTGGAAACCCAGTGCGTTCAAACCACGGGATCTAACTCACATTGTACAGGGTGACAGCTGAGAGAGGGAGCATAGTTGGTGAATTATGCAATGACTGTACATACCCTGCAGAGGACACTTCATAGTGTATGAGTAACACCATGTTAACGCTATCTCAATCATACGTCACTTTGTCCTTTACTGCTAACAAAGGGTGATATGTTTTCTTTGTTTCTTAATTATTTACCTTAAACCTTGTAATGTCACCTATACAGAGTGGGTAGAGCACCGAATGGTGGTGCTCGCATCTCTGCCTCTCTAGGGCATGTTCTGGGTGAACCCCAGATCCACTGATGTCATGCCTGAGGAATGGTATTTCAGTCGTAAACGCTCGCTATCTCATCCAGCCAAAACCCGCACCGGATGAAATTCTCCTGATGTCACAGAACTTGCCAAGTGGTGGGGGTTAGAGGGAAGGAGGGGGTTGGGGGGGGGGGGCACAGAAGCGGAGTGAGACTAGATATGCTGGACCCCAGGGAGTGAATAAGAAAAGAGAGGGGTGGTGAGGAGAGGGGGAGGAGGGGGGGGGGTGGTGGGGGGTGAGGGTTAGGTCCACAACTAGGAAGCTGTGTCTGATGGAGTGTAACAAGTGGTTGTTATTGAGCTGGAGGGAGGGGGGAGGGAGGGGGGGGGGGTAAAGAAGAAGTACACTGTTCTCCTGAGAGTGATAGACTATGCTGCATGATGTCATCCATCTGGCTCACAGCAGTCAGCAAGCTTTGAAGCAGCTACATTCAAGTGGGATTCCTCTCGGAGCAGGATGCAGGCGTGTGAGACAAGTTTCAGACAAAGCGCTTGGAGAACACTTCTTTGCAGTTGTCATGACACGCCACACTTTGTTGATGAAACCCACCGCACTGCCATCTTGCATAGACAATACACTGCAGTGAAATCTGTGACAGTTCTTTTTTTGTTGTTGGTGTAAAGAATCGTTTTTAAAAAATCCTCGTTTTCTTAACAATTAGAGCTGCAATTCCACTGTATTTCCACTGAATCTTCTTCTTCCTGACAGTCTTCTAGATCATTGCTCTGTAAAAAAAAAAACTTCAGCCAAATCTTTTGACAATTATTTGTTGGCCGTTTCTTCTTTGCAATCCCACGATTGATCTGCATTCATTTTGTGACCAGTCTGAAAAATATGCAGTTAATGAGTGCCTATTGAACATGTTGTCCCTTAGTATCAATTTGCTTACAATTTATATAAGAAGGAACTGCAGATGTTTGTTTAAACCAAAGATAGACACAAAAAGCTGGAGTAACTCAGCGAGACAGGCAGCATCTCTGGAGAGAAGGAATGGGTGACGTTTTGGGTCGCGACCCTTCTTCAGACTGGTTAGGGATGGGAAATGAGAATTAAAGATGGTGATGTGGAGAGATAAAGAACAATGAATGAAAGATATGCAAAAAAGTTACGATGATAAAGGAAACAGACCATTGTTAGCTGTTTGTAGGGTGAAAATGAAAAGCGAGTGTGACTTGGGTGTGGGGAGGGATCGAGAGAGAGGGAATGCCGGGGCTACCTGAAGTGAGAGAAATCAATATTCATACCACTGGGCTGTAAGCTGCCCAAGCGAAATATGGGATGCTGTTCCTCCAATTTGCGTTTAGCCTCACTCTGACGATGGAAGAGGCCGAGGATAGAAAGGTCTGTGTAGGAATGGGAAGGAGAATTAAAGTGTCTAGCAACCGGAAGATCAGGTTGGTTAAAACGGGCTGAGCGAAGGTGTTGCGCGAAACGATCGCCCTGTCTGCGTTTGGTCTCGCTGATGTTTAAGAGTCCACATCTTGAACAACGCATACAGTAGATGAGGTTGGAGGAAGTGCAGGTGGACCTCTGCCTAACCTGAAAGTACTGTCGTGGTCCCTGGACAGAGTCGAGGGAGGAGGTATAGCGTCCAGTGTTGCATCTTCTGCAGTTACAGGGGAAAGTACATGGGGAGGGGGTGGTTTGGGTGGGAAGGGATGTGTTAACCAGGGAGTTGCGGAGGGAACGGTCTCTGCGGAAGGCAGAAAGGGGTGGAGATGGGAAAATGTGGCTAGTGGTGGGATCCCATTGGAGGTGGCGGAAATTTCGGAGGATTATGGGTTGTGTGCGACGACTGTTGGGGTGGAAGGTAAGGACTAGGGGGACTCTGTCTCAGTTGCAACTAGGGGGAGGGGGAGCAAGGGCGGAGCTGCGGGGTATCAAATTTATGTTCCTCGTGTACAGGGACAGGCAAGATATTTGCCACGGTGCTGACATTTGATTTGCAGCTTCCCATTTTCAGTGGTCATTAATGGCAATACAGAGATCCTGTTAGTGAACTGCATTTAAATTAAACATTCTTCCAGTAAAACCGAACCAGGAACACATATATTTAGGGAATCATACACATTTATAATTTGGAAGGTCAATACATAATGTATATGTTGTTCAAGAAAAGTTTCAATTCTTGCATTTTAATTTTACCTTTGCACCCAAATTTAGACGCATCCTTTATTCAGATAGTTAAGCAAACAGTGGATTGCAGGCATCAGGTTTCAGATAGGGCTAGATAAGCATCAAGGTCAGATAAGTTTATGTGTGCATGTTTTTCCACATAAACCTCAGTTTCATGATGGTCTGATGATAATGCGATGAGTGCTGGTGATGGCCTCTGCAGGATTAAACTGGGGAAGGGGAGAAAGGGGGCACACACTGGACACTGGTCATCTTTTGAAAGATGTTTCACCAATCTCAGTCTGTCCCAAAGCATTTCATAGACACACATGTTTTTTTTTTAAAGCATCATCAGTTTTACATGATCAATGGATTGGTTACTATTTCTCAGTCTTAAGAGTCAAGAGAGTTTATTGTCTTGCGTCCCAGATAGGACAATGAAATCCTTGCTTGCTGCAGCACAACAGAATATTGTAAGCATAAATACAGAACGGTTCAGTTCAATTCAATATACACATAAATAAACAGATAAAGTGCAATAGGCTGTTACAGTTCACAGTCTGTTTGTTGGTGAGTTTAATAGCCTGATGGCTGTGAGGAAGAAGCTGTTCCTGAACCTGGATGTACCAGTTTTCAGGCTCCTGTACCTTCTACCCGATGGTAGCGGAGAGATGAGTGTGTGGCCAGGATGGTGTGGGTCCTTGATGATGTTGGCAGCCTTTTTGAGGCAGCGACTGCGATAGATCCCTTCGATGGTGGGGAGGTCAGTGCCGATGATGGACTGGGCAGTGGTCACAACTTTCTGCATTCTTTTCCGCTCCTGGACGCTCGAGTCGCTCGACTTGACCCCCACCGTGAAACATTTTGGAAGCACTCGATATTCATGTTTGTTAGTTTTAGTGCATTCAGACCATCTCAAAATGAAGACTGTTTAACATGTTAGATTAGCAAACAAGGTTTAAAGCTGTGAACTCCATTTTGATTATGTATATTTGTGTGAATTCTGATCGCAGTGCAAAGGCTCTGTGACTGTGGTTGTGTTGTGATGTGCGTGTGTGTGTGTGCATGTCTGTGTGCGTGCATGGGTCTGTTTTTGCTTTACATCAGCATTAATCTATGCTGACCAAAATAGCTGTTCTTATCTCTACACTCACCTCTGTCCTAAGCCCTTTAAATTCAGAATTAAATAACCGCTTAATTTTTACACTTTGCTGCTGAATATTTACATTTAGGTCGAGCTGAACAGGAGAACCCTGCTGAAGGATGCAGCAAACTAAAGTGGGCGTTTAGTCAAAAATATAAAGCAACAAGCTCCATTAATTGGTGACCTATCAGATTACTACCTCCAGGTTAGCCAAACACTAGGATATAATTTAATAGGCAGCGCTCGGGCTGATTCAGTCATCTGTGTATTATGTGGGGATCTACAGAGCTTTCCAATTAAGGAGTCGAGTCGATGTTCAGACCCAGAACGTACCCTGACCCAGCAGACGAATGATTTATGACAGGCTTTTGGAGGGAGGGCTTTGACCTGCACCTGTGCTTTGCATCATTCGTGATGTGATGTAATTGTCAAATCAAGGAGGTGATGTAATGCGGCTAAAAGAGCAGATTGGAGTGGCGTGGAGGAGGAGGAGGGGAGCAGAATGTAACACTACACTGGGTGTAGATTGTGAATGCGTAATGTTTCTGTTAAGAGAGTACATTGTACAGTTCAGATGTGTTATGTTTCTGTGCCATGTGCTAGCCTGATGCCCTTCCCTTCCAATGACGATTAATCCACCCATTTTGAAAGGAAAGGGATTCTCAACAGCTGGTCACTGCACTTTAACTTTTTAACAATTAAAAGCAATTGCAGTGGGATTTGAGCATGATATTCTAAAATAAAGCATTGCTTCTGGTTCCAGGCATTATAATTATTTTCATTACAGTACCGGCTTCACTGAGCTCACCTAACATGGTGGAAGGTAGGGAGAGTAAACAAAGATAGGTTAACTTCAGCATATCTCAGGATACGGGGTCTCAGTGATATGTCTGATATTTATTGAGAAGATGCCGTTAGCTCTTTTCTCAAACCATCTATATGTGTTGGGCAAATAATTCATTCAGATGGAGTCTGGCTGTTGTGTTCCATTGCTGTTCCCTCCGCCTCCCTCCCCACTCCATCACAAAGTTGTTGCATTCTTGACAATGGATTTGGGATTTGATGGTAATAGGTGCCATTAAATCCGTAACATTATCAATCACCTCCTCCACCAACTAAATGGATTGAGCCACACAGTGCTAGAGTAACTCAGCAGGTCTGGAGAACATGGATAAGTGATATTTCAGTCTGAAGAATGGTCCCGACCCGGAACGTCACCTGTCCATGTTGTCCAGAGATGCTGCCTGTCCTGCTGAGTTACTCCAGCACTTTGTGCCTCTTTTTGTAATCCAGCATCTGCAGTTCCTTGTTTCTCCAACTAAAAGGCTTGGGTTTGGAGAGGAGCTCCAGGTGTGTTTCTGCATTGCTGGTTTGTTGAGTGAATCAGTGTTAGGCTTCTATTTGCATGTAACCATTCATTCAGCAGTCAGGGCAGGGTGAGTGAGATCATGGCTCCTTAACTGATTTTCCACTAGCAATGTGATCAATGGTAACTCTTGTGTCTCAAACATACCACTGTCCTGGCTGCTTTTTATACTCATCCAGTTAGTCTCCCTTCACTTTTCCTTCTTGGTTGGCAGGGACAGTGTGGGCTTTAAGTTTGCATATAGCACAAAACATGTCCTTTGGCCCATACCATCTACGCCCATCCTCAGACACCCATCTATACTTATCTCAATTATCAGTATTTGGCAGCACGGTGGCACTGAGGTAGAGTTGCTGCCTTACAGCGCTAGGGACCCTAGTTCGATCCTGACTATGGGTGCTGTCTGTACGGTGTTTGTACTTTCCTTGACCTATGGGGGTTTTCCCAGGTGCTCTGGTTTCCTCCCACACTCCAAAGATGTTCATCTTTGTAGGTTAATTGGCTTTGGTAAAATTGTAAATTGTCCTTAGTGTGTGTAGGAGAATGTAAGTACGAGGGGATCGCTGGCCAGCACGGACTCGGTGGGCAGAAGGGCCTGTTTTCATGCTGCATCTCTAAACTAAACTAAAACATTTAGATCCATATCCTTCAATGCCTTGGTCATTCAAGATACTTTATAAGTATTGTACATACTCGGGTTGTAAATTCCAAACCACATCTCCCTTAGGTTTTTGAACAAATTTAATTTGCACCAAAAAGGATGTCGGTTACCTCCTGCCTGACTTATTTTTTTAAAGAAGGATTTCAATGCAAAATGTCACCTATTCCTTTTCTCCAGTGATGCTGTCTGACCGGCTGAGTTACTCCAGCCTTTAATGTCCATCTTCCTTTTTTTTTAATTTGCCTTGCCACCGGCCAGGTTTTAAGATGGCTTTTCATTTGGTCAGGTATACTCAATTCACCGTTGAAACGATTGCATTGTCACCAAGGATTAACTGCGTCCGAAAGATGTGAGGGCAAATAATCTTTGGTTTTTCATTCATGTCCAAGGGGAAGAGGCGCCACACTGCACAGGGCTGGCTGTGGTAATTAGTAAAAGTAAAAGATCTTTTCTCGGAGCAAGTGAGGAGAGGCTGCTGAGGTGACAGCTGTTAAGATCAGACCAATTTTCCGCTTCATCTCCCCTAGGGCCTGTGAGGCCATATGAAAGCCCTGAGCAATGTGCCAGCAACCACAGTAATCATTAGCAGGCCAATAAATTATGGGGGATAACAGTGAGTCTGGCCAACCTCTTGATGCTAAAGGTTCTGTCCCAGCTTTATTTTTGTCTCTTCTTTTCACTTCTTGCATGGATCGGTCGGCAGGTTTGCACGGAGGAGCTGGATCTCACCGCTCTGGGCTTGAGCGTTTACAAACCTCTGCTGCCCCCATCCTGCCTTGCACAACGTCCGTTTAACTATGGCTATGGCTGGTCTTGACAGCACGGAAAAGTTGGCGTGCCTCCTTTCTTGGTTGTAACTGTTGTTTAACCTCTGCTTTCTGTGCGCACCATCCCTTCGTAAGGTCAGGGGTTTTCTGTTGAACCTTGGCCTTCGGCTGTGCTTCCCCTTTTCCCTTGAGGCATGGTGTAGCTTGCAGTCCAAGGACTTCATGTCTTTGGGGTTAATCAGCTACTGGAACACCCGACCATTCTCATCAGATCAGACCTGTTCTTTCTGGTAGAGAAGCCAATTAGAAGATGGGTGTCGCTGTTTAACACTTGAGTACATTAGGAAACAGGTCCAGTAAGTAAATTCCTCAAAGAGTCACACGGCACAGAAGCACGTCTGCAGCCATCCATTTACACTAATCCTACGCTGATGCCATTTTATTCTCCACAGATGCTAATGGTGATTGGTTTCAGTGTTGTTCTGGTCACTGTGTGCCTCCATTGGTAGGCTGTGAACCTAACCTAGTGGCTCTGCAACTGGTGTAAAGCAAAGACACATTGTTGACAGACACGAAATGCAGGAGTAACTCAGCGGGTCAGGCAGCATCTCTGGAGAAAAGAAATAGGTGAAGTTTCGGGTCAGAACCCTTCCCCAGACTGAAAGATCGAGATGGCCAGAACAGAACAGGGCCGGCAACAGATGACCTCAGGAAGGGTGGAGCCCGTAATGGCCTGTTGATGGCTGGCGAAGATGTGCGAACGACAGGGATACAAGGATGCGAACGGTGGGTCTAGAAGAATGACTAGGGTGGGAGAGAGGGAAGGGAAAAGAATGTTACCTCAAGAGTTTGCAATCATTTTCACCGCAGTATTCTCCGTACTCCGCTTTAGAGGGATTGGGGCTAATCTACAGAACAATTGGGAAAGTTCAAACTACGTTGTCCCCACTCCAAGACCAAGGTCACTCCATTGTCAGTCACCCTGATAAGTATACGGGTATTTGCATAGTTACAGGCCGGAAGCCAACTGATCACTGGCTTGTTGATTGATGCATCCTAGATAATGTGGTGAATGCTTCACATTTCCAAAACAAGTACCCACTGCCAACCTCCCCCCCCCCCCCTACACACAACACCAACCTCCAACAATAAAGATTCACAGCAAGACCCTGCTAGAAAGTGACCCAGTTGGCCTATCTGCAGAGCCAGCTCTCCAGGGAAGCACACGTTGATGACATCATTGACCATTGCCTGCTTGCCTTGGGCCGACTGAGGAATAGAGTGAAGGTCAAGAGCTCGCACCCAGCATGAAGCTCTCCTCTCCTGTGCACAGCTGAGACATGGATTACCAATAGCAGGCTTCTCCAAGGCTGAAGACCTTTCCCTCTTGCACTTAACTGAGAACAGAAAGGGAAGAAGCAAACATTGAACTGACCACTATGGTGCTCTGCAAAGCAAAATCCTGCTCGCCATCTCACTCTTCCATCCACTTTCAATAATGAAGTCTCCCAAGTTATTTGGACCTAAACTAAAATTTCAATGGCAAAATGCAGCTTTAAATAGACACAAGATATTGGAGTAACTCATCAGGTCAGGCATCATCTCTGGAGGACACAGTGAATAGATGATGCTCTGGGTCGGGAGCATTCTGACAGACTACTTCTGGGTAAAACACTGAGGTGAACGTCGATGTCTAGTTACGTTTAGTTTAGAGACAGAGCGTGGCAACTGGCCCTCCAGCCCACCGAGTCCGCGCCGACCAGCGATCCCTGTACACTAGCACCATTCTACGCACGCTAGGGACAATTTACATTTTTTACAACCTGTACGTCTTTGGAGTGTGGGAGGAAATCGGAGCACCGGGAGAAAACCAACATGGTCACGGGGAGAACGTACAAACTCCGAACAGACAGTACCCATAGTTGGCATCGAACCCGGGTCTCTGGCGCTGTAAGGCAACAACTCCACCGCTGTGCCACCATGCTGCTAATGTCATTTAGGAAAAGAGAAGTCATGTGATTTTTCACACCCACCTCTGTGACAAGATGGTTCCATATCTAACCCATGATTTGCAGGACCGAACCCCAGACAGCACAGCACTCCCTCAGCAAGTATCTGGAGTGTAGACCAGAACCTACTAACATTATGTCTTGGAGGCAAGTGCAAGGTCGATTGAGTTAGGATTTAAGTGGGTGAGTTGAAAATCATTTTATGTGGCGTGGTGGCGCAGCAGTGGAGTTGCTGCCTTACAGCTCCAGAGATCCGGGTTCGATCCTGACTATGGGTGCCGTCTGTATGGAGTTTGTACATTCTCCCCGTGACCATGTGGGTTTTCTCCGGGTGCTCCGGTTTCCTCCCACTCTCCAAAGACGTACACGTTTATAAGTCAATTTTACTTTGGTAAAATTGTAAAATTATCCCAGGTGTGGAGGACAGTGTTGGTGTACGGGGTGATTGCTGGTCAGCGCAGACTTGGTGGGCTGAAGGGCCTGTTTGGGAGCTGTATCTCTAAAGTAGCATCTAAAGTCTAAAACTCCTGAGAACCACACAAGGAAAGTGCCTGACTAGATCATAGTTTATTCACTCCCCCCCCAGTGACTAACAGAACACTTAGTTCATTCAAATCAGGCACAGAAAACTCTTATTGCAGTATATAAAATTGCAATAAAAGTTGGATGTAATGGGTTATGTGATGCCAATTCATAGCCCATGATAGAAGTCACCCTGAGAGACAATTCATCGTTACACTCTGAAAGGAAACTGTTCTTGTTTATCGCATTCGCTACAGTCGCCGTTTCCATTGCTGATAATTTAGTGTTTTGTGTTTTAATATAAAATCAGCTCAACGTTTCCATGAGGCCACGAAGCAGGACCAGCTGCCAGCTGATTGATTTTTAAATAAACTCCATGCTCCAAAATAGGAAATAAAGGATTTGCTTTTCCGATGTTTAACCGATTCAGAGATATAAAGCAAGCCGGTCTTAACCTGCCTTTGCAAGTATTTTGCCTTTTAACGTAGCTGCGCTCATATTTCAGCCGCTTTCTGACTTTGGGGATTAGCAGCAGAAGAAGTTGTGAAATGACTGGTTTCCCTGTCAGTATCCGTGCGGGCATCTGTGTCGGGTACGAAAGTGTGATAGCGTGGAACTAGTGTATGGATGATCGCTGCTCGCCATGAACATGCACATATGGAGCGACACAGTGGCGCAGCGGTAGCGTTGCTGTCTTACACCTCCAGAGACCCGGGTTCAAACCTGACCACGGCTGCTGTCTGTATGGAGTTTGTACATTCTCCCTGTGACCGCGTGGGTTTTCTCTGGGCGCTCTGGTTTCCTCCCACACACGACAAAGATGTACAGGTTTGTAGGTCAATTGACTTGGGTAAAAATTGTAAATTGTCCCTAGAGTGGAGGATAGTGCTGGTGTGCGAGGTGTTCACTGGTCAGCACAGACTCGGAGGGCCGAAGGGGCTGTTTCCATGTTGAATCTCAGTCTAAAGTCTAAAGTAAAGTATGTGCACACACACACAGATAAGTAAAGTAAAGTATCCTTTATTGTCGTATCCTATATCCTTATTATCCTATATCCTTTATAGATGCGACTATACCTGGTGCTTTCCACTCATGCCCTGATTCTCCTGCTATTCTGGTGTAGTTCAGCCACCAAGCAGTACTTTAGCAGTCAGTATGCTTTCCTTTCACTGGTATTGGTGCGGGTTTATTATTGTCATGTACCGAGATCCAGAGCCAACCATTGTTTTCCATGCAATCCAGGCAGATGATACCATACATGAGTACATCAGAGAGGATAGAGATTTTAAAGTGTAGAATGGAAGTAACAGACGTAAGTAGATTTGTTGGGGCCAGCACGCACAGAGTCTCCTTGCTCCGACACCATCTTGCTGATTATTGCTTCCTTCTCCTCTGAACCATAGGAAAAGGTCTACTCTGGGATCGTTATCTTTCAACAATTGTTTTCCCCGCCATTGTTTTCTTTCCCAAGCCGAACCACACACAGCCAGAATCGCCAGCATTTTGTGCATGTTCTCCAGAGAAGCTGCCCGACCCGCTGAGTTACTCCAGCAGTTTGTGTCTTTCTTTGTTATCCATCAATTTGTTACCCGTGATTTTACCGTAGGGGGGCGATAAAGGCAGGTGTTAAATATGGGGCAGTTGTTGGCTCATGGCTGGAAGGACTTCAGGAAAATTCTCTTTGTTCATTACTACTGATTGATGAGGGGATACGGTTAGGGGTGGCTGTTGTCATTGGACATGTTATGAGTTGAAGATCAGACATGGGACGTTTTCCAGCTTTCTTTCCCCCCTTACAGTCACAAAGGTCCCGGCCCAAAACGTCACCCCTCCAGGTCCTCCAGAAGATGCTGCCTGACCCGCTGAGTTACTCCAGCACTTTGTGTCTTACCTTTGTAAACCAGCACTTTCAGTTCCTTGTTTTTTCTTGTTTTCCTGTGTCCAGCATACAGGCAGGAGATTCTAATCACCCACCTAGTGGCAACAGGCTTCCATGTTGAGACACTATCTAGGGTGAGGCAAAGCACTAGATGAAGGGGGTCCCTACCACGTCTCTGTGGTGGTGTGTAGCAGGTGGACACACTGCTTGGAGTACTGTGTCCAGTTTTGGCCACGGGATTATAGGAAAGGTGTTGTTATGCTGGAAAGAGTGCAGAGAATATTTACAAGAATGTTGCCAGGACTTGAGGGCCTGAGTTGTCGGGGGAGAGAGGTTGGGCAGGCTGTGACTTTATCCCTTGGAGCACAGGGGAATTAGGGGTGATCTTAGGGGAGGTCTATAAGATATTGAGGGGAATGAGTAGACCTTTCCTATTCCTCAGAGTAGGGGAATCAAGAACCAGAACTCATAGGTTTAAAGTGAGAGGGGAAAGATTTAATAGGAACCTGAGGGGCAACTTATTCACACAGGGTGATGGTTATATGCCACAAGCTGCCAGAGAATGTAGGTGAGCCACGTACTATAATAACATTTAAAAGACATTTGAACAGGTACATGGAGTGAAAGGTTTAGAGGGATATGGGTCAAACACGGACAGGTGGGACTAGTGTAGATGGGAAATCATAGTCAAAGGGCCTGTTTCTGTGCTGCTTGACTCTCTGACTCCAGGTGCCCTGGAATGAATCAGAATAAGTGAGATCACAAGCCCACATCCTTACTAGCTGGCCACAATCATTCCATGTGGTTAAAGCTAGGTTTCACAGCATCTTCCTTTCCAGTAAGTAAAAATTAAAAAAACTGCAGATGCTGGAAATCGAAATTAAAAACACAAAGTACTGAAAAACACTCAGCAGGACAATGGAGTTGATGTTTCAGCTCAAAGGTCCTTTCGCTGCCTTTCCAGTGCAGCTTTTTGAGGTCTTGTACAGCAAGAGCCTTTGATTTGAAGCATGGGCTCAGTTTCTCCTTCCACAAATGCTGCCTGACCTGCTGAATGTTTCCAGCAGATTGTTCAGAGCTTTGCAAAGCCTGGAGTGAGTCAGGTGCGGTGATAATTGGCAGGGCTCTGGCAGCTCGGGATCTCGCTCAAAAAGGTGGCTAAAGCAATGCAGAGAGAACATGTTCTTATTCATGTAATGACCCTGGTTAATGACCATTCTTTGGGCCAGTCTGTTACAGGGTTACTGTGCCAGACAGACATGAGGTGGATTGGGATAACAGTGTGGTCATGTTTTTTTCCTTCTTTCTTTCCAGGGGGATTTTCCGCATTTTCATCCTGTTTCCCGGGCTTGTGTGAGGGAAAGCCCACCTCACTCCTGCCGATGAGCATCTCTCAGCCGTGCTTACCCGTCGCCAACATCGGTCCCACGCGAATCCTTCCTCATCTCTACTTGGGGTCGCAGAAAGACGTGCTAAACAAGGTACGTTTGCATCTCCACTAACAGGGCTGGATGAGGCTTCAGGGCTGATTATCGGTAAACACTGGAGAACTTCCCTAATATATATGCCTCTCTTGAGCTTCAAGCTTTGTTTTTCAGTACAAGTAGGGTGCCAATCACCCCGGTGATTACTCTTATTGTAATACACCATTTAATGATTTATTTCCCTCTGTGCTGCTGCCTGGCTCATTCCAGTTGCACAAGCTCATGGGAGTTTGGTGAAGGCAATGCAAAGGCTTTGTGGGCAATGGTTTGCAATCTAAGGTCCTTCTGCCACAAGACATGGAGGGGCTATGTAGGCCTGTATAAAAGCCTCTCAAACACTTTTGTATCGTTCAAGGAGGCCACATGGGTAGCAACGGTGCCCTATACACAGAACGTGCTCATACCGTAAATGTATTGGACCAATGGCACTATGAGTGTATAGACTGAATGGCACCATAGATGCCATTCAATGATTGTTCATTTCTTGTACGTAGTTTTATGAATGAAGTTTATTTTTGAAATACATTTTTAAAAAACTTCTCCCACTTCAACGGGTGTAGGATGGCAACTATGCTGCACCAAATTCCTGGGCTCTCATTACATAATCTCCCACCCCAGGCCACCACTTGAACAGCATCTATTTTTAATCTTCCTCCAAAACATTTTCCTTGCGAAAATGCAACTGATGCTTTGGATGCCAATGTCTTATGTCTCCTAAGCCGGTTTCAGCAGTGGCCTGGGATCATCTTGGAGGGTTGGCAACCCTGGGAGGGAGAGGAGCAATGGAGAAGTAATCATTTATTAAGACAGAAATGCAAGAGACTGAAAATTGGAGCAGATACAAACTGCTGGAGGAACTCAGTGGGTCGGGCACCATCTGTGGTGTCGTCCTGAAACAGGGTCTTGACCCGAATTGTCTACAGTTCTCTTTCCCTTAAAAATTCTGCTTGACCCACTGAGTTCTCCCATCAATTTTTTTTTTGCTGTTCAATATTTATTAACATAAACCGTTTATTGTACACATAAAATTAGTTAGAAATAAAACACAGAAGCAGGCAGTTAAGCCCATGATTTGTGTGCTGGTTGATAGAGAGTTCCCAAGCTAATGCCACCTTCCAGCACGGTCGATAGACCTTTCAGGTCACAGTTTTCCAAGTGTGCGCACAATTGGTGTTTTAAATGCAATGAGACCCTTATTTTGTAGCTATGCCCCCTTGTTTGTGACTCTCCCACTAATGGGAACATCACAACATTTACCCTCTCAAACCCTCTTAAGATCTTACCTGTTTGAATAAAATCACCCTCACTCTTGTAAACTCCCAAGAGATACAATCCCAAATTTGCCTCTCCCATTGTTTAAGTCAGTGATAGTCACAAAATGCAGAAATAAATCAGGGGGTCAGGCAGCATGTCTGAAGAAAATGGATCGATTACATTCTAAGTTGGGACTCGGTGTCCGTGAGTTCCAGAGCTCCATCATCCTCTGGGTGGAAAAAGGTTTTCCTTGTGTCCTGTCCAATTTCAGTAGAGCCATATGTAGACGGTGGGAACAAGTGTGTCACCCTATTGTGGGAAATCTGTGGTAAATAGGGAAAAGTTGACATGGGCAGCAAGCCAGGTAGCATCTGAAGAGGGAAGAAGGCATTTTGGGTGGAGCGCTTTCATGAGCACCTCCAGCAAGGAGCCTGAGTGTGGGCTATAACATTTTACTGGGAGAAACTGCACGGAACCCAGTCATTCTGTGACTAGAGAAAATGACTCTCACTGGGGCTGCTTTAGGGTGGCAAGGATTACTGAGCCAGCTTTCCAACTGACGGCTGATTTCATTGGTGGCCTCCTAGTAATTTTCACACACAAAATACATTCGGCAGTGACCTTGTTTACAGTTGCTAGATTTTACGGATTTGTAACCAGGGAGTTACTTGAATTTGCTTTCACTGCACTGCCACTGTTTCCTATTTAAAAACTAGACCACAGAAACAAGCCATTAGATCCATGTTTGGAATGCCAGTTTTGAAGCCAGTTTCTAGTCTTCTGCCTTTCATCCTTCCCCACCCCTACCCTTGGAGCTTGCCGCCTGACTGGCAGCCTACCCACACTTCACTCTCACTCTGAAGAAGGGTCTCGACCCGAAACGTCACCTATTCCTTTTCTCCAGAGATGCTGCCTGACCTGCTGAGTTACTCCAGCATTTTGTGTCTATCTTCGGTGTCAACCAGCATCTGCAGTTCCTTCCTACACACTTCACTCCTTCCCTCTGTGCCATCTGCTAAAGGTAGCAGTTAGCCAAGGCTCGACAGCAAAGCCACAACCTCTACCACTAGGAAATCAAAGGGCAGTCAGGTGTCCCACCAGCAGCCAGTTCCCTCTCACATTGTCCACCATTCATTACTCGGAAATATATCATAAATTCCACATCATCTCCAAATACAATACCTGAGCTTCATATATTGTGACAGTACAGGGCTACCATGACAGCGGTGGTCGAGTGATTTGAGGTACAGCTTACCATCATCTTTTCAAGGGCACTTAGGGATGGGCATTAAATACTGACCTTATCAGCAATGCTTATGGTCAGTAATCTGTTCCAACGCCTGACATTCTCTCAAATCCTTTAAATTTTGCATGTGATCAGTTCATGATACATGTGTGTGCGTGCGTGTGTACATGCATGTGTGTGCGAGAGCAGATCAGCATCACAAACACACAGAACTGGCATCTGTCACTAGTATAAGGCATGTTTCCTAATAGAGAGATGATGCTGTTGTTAATGGCATTCAACTGACTGCCGATGTACCCTCAGCAATCCCAATGGTGGGCTGGGGAGAGATGTGTTGTTTTAATGCAGGTACAATAAACCTGTGTGTGTTTCCCTGCTACAGGACCTCATGGCACAGAATGGAATCACGTACGTTCTCAACGCCAGCAACTCGTGTCCCAAGCCGGACTTCATCTCCGAGAGTCACTTCATGCGCATTCCAGTCAATGACAACTACTGTGAGAAGCTTCTTCCCTGGTTGGACGAGTCTGTGGATTTTATAGGTAAGTAGACCAACTGGGACCCGTTGGGTTCCTGTCACACGGGAGGCCTGGTCCCCCCAACGCAACCGTTCCCCAACGCAATATTGCACCACTAACCCGTAGTCCCCACGGGAGGCGTGGTCCCCCAACTGAAGGCGTTCCCGAATGTAAGATTCCAGCGCTCCCCTGCCTCACTCAGCAGTGGACTTAAAATAAAATTCCAAGCCTGCCTGCTGCAGCAGTTCCAATTGCAACACCAATTGGTGCTCCCCCTCCTGTTGAAGGACTAAGTTCAGAGAGTTCCTGTCTAGCAACTTTGTATAGGTAATACATGTGGCCAAGATCTCGATCACTCGGGCAGGTGCTGGGTTTGGTAGGACTGAGTACAATTCATTTCCCTGATACAATTCCAAGGATCATGCCTTGGTTTTTACTTTCTTTGGGCCGAGATGCGGGTAATGCAGACAAAATTTTCCCTGAGAGGGTATTGGAGAACCACTATTCTGAACTGACGTCTCTTAAGGCGAAGGTACTCACCTAGTGCTGGAGAGAATAAAGACGTTTAACTTGGAGATGAATCCTCAGAGGCTGATGGTTTCTTGTTGTTAAGGGGGTAGGGATCCCAGGGTTGGAAGTAGCTGTGTATTAATTGCTGCTGTCCCTCATGTGGAAGATAGAACTAGTGAATGGGTGATCGCCGGTTGACACGGACCCGGTGGGGTGCAAGGCCTGTTTCCATGCTGTATCTAAAATAAAGTAGTCCTGTTCACTCAAGAGAGGGGTGGGGGTACATTTGTGGATGTGCATTCATCTCAAGCTGTTTTATCTCCTGTTTAGACAAAGCAAAGGTCTCCAACTGCCGAGTGCTTGTTCACTGCTTGGCGGGAATCTCGCGATCGGCTACCGTTGCCATTGCCTACATTATGAAGACCATGGGGCTATCCTCAGACGATGCTTACAGGTAAATGACCATACCCTCAAACTGGAGTGGGGCATGTGAATGTGGATCACTACCACCTTGCTTCATTTCTTCCTCCCAACCCCATGACGGTGATTGGAAGACACTCTTCACTCTCTGCTGCTCAGCTACAAACCATTGAGTGAGATTGAAGGAGACTTGCCCATTGTGACTTGCCCATAATTAAGATGAACCAGCAAAACACAAAGTGCTGGAGTAACTCAACGGGTCAGGCAGCATCTCTGGAGGGAATGTACAGGTGATGTTTCGGGTTGAGACTTTTCTTCCAACCCGAAACTTTATCTATTCATTCCCTCCAGAGATGCTGCCTGACCCACTGAGTTACTCCAACACTTATGTTTTTCTCAAGATTCTGGCATCTGTGGTATCTTGTGTCTCCATTCAGATGAACCAATTTGCTAAACATGATTGCAAGTGTGGATTAGAAAGCAATAGGGTAGACCATATGACATGATGGTTCATGGATCATGTTGAATGTACCCGCCTACACCTATTTTCATGTGTATGCGGGTATGTGTATGCGTTTGTACGGGTGTGTATTAAGTGGAGTTTCATAGGTATTCTAGTCTTTGAGAGGTGTTCAAGGCAAGATTGTTTGGCATTGTATTTCTTGCGAGCTTACAAGAGTGAGGGTGATCTTATTCAAACATGTAAGATCCTGATCCTAAGGGGGTTTGATAAGGTAGATGTTGTGATGTTACCATTAGCGGGAGAGTCACGAACAAGGGGGCGAAACTACAAAATAAGAGTAGGCATTTAAACACAAGTGTGTGGATATTTCTGTCAGTGGGTAGCAAATGTCTGAAACTCTCTGTAGATGTATTTAAGGTGGAAATGGATGAATATTTGAAAGATAGAGGGATTGAGACTATGGGTCGGAAGAGGAACTGAGGCCGGCATAGATAGCCATGATCACATTGAACAGCGGGGCAGGTGTGAGGGACCTGGTAGCCTCCTCATGCTCCTGTTTCCACGTCTAAAGTCTAAAGGTCGGCAGTGAGAATGATGAAATGGATCACTGTTGCATTGCATGCTGGGATTGAATGGGAAGTGTTTGTGTTACTTATTGTAGACGACACTTTTGAAGTGCTTGGGTGTGTGGGCTGTGGTCTCTGCACCATCGATTCACTGCAAGCAATAGCTAATGGTTGTTGTGTTTCTGTTGAAGGTTCATCAAGGACCGGAGGCCATCCATCTCTCCCAATTTCAACTTCATGGGGCAGCTGCTGGAGTACGAGAAGAGCATGCGGCTTCTGAAGATCCGCGCCCTGGGTCTGCCGAAGGCGCTGGTGGACCGGCCGGAGGAGGATGTGGACAGGGAGGCCAGAGATGGCAGCAGAGGCGGCAGGGAGAGGACGTGCCCCGAGCTGGCGGGGCAAGGTGGGCAGGAGAGCGGCGATTGCAAGAACGCCTCGCACATCGCCCTGCAGCAGAGCCTCAACGGCCTGCACCTCTCCACCGAGCGCATCCAGGACACCAACCGCCTCAAGCGCTCCTTCTCCCTCGACATCAAGTCTTCCTACTCGCCCAGCGCCACGCCCAGCCTGAGCAAGGCCGCCACCCCAATGGATTCTGACGACATCCCCAAGCTGTGCAAGCTGGAGATGAGTCTGGGCAGTCCTGGCCAGGAGGAGCACATCCAGACACCAGACAGCCCGCTGTCAGACGCCAGTTGCGAGTCCAAAGCCCGGCAGAGGCGCAAACCAAAGCACAATGGCAGTCTGTCTGCCTCCTCCGGCTCCCCCGTGCACCCCCTCAGCTTGAACTTAACCAGGACCTTCGTACCTTGCCCAGTGCACAAGGGTAACGGTGTGGAGGGGAACTTGAAGCAGGCTCTGCTGCTGAATATCCCCAGTGCCCAGCAGCAACACCAGCTGGGGACCAGCAGCACCAACCGCTGGGGCAAGCACACAGAACTGGCGCAGCCGCCCACCTCCGTCAACCCTCCCGTCAACGGCCCGTGGTACTTCGGCACGGAGGGGCAGCCCGGCCACAAGGGAGGAGGCACCAACCTCTTCACCGGCACCGCCCCCACCCCCTACCCGCCCTTCGGCTGCACCGCACCGCCGGCCGGCTGTGAGCAGTACGGCTCGGTGAGGCTGCGGGAGAAGCCGGGGGAGCCGAGGGACGCCAGGCGGAGCTGGCACGAGGAGGGCACCATCGAGAAACAGTTCAAGAGGCGCAGCTGCCAGATGGAGTTCGAGGACGGCATGTCGGAGAGCAGGTCCAGGGAAGACCTGGGCAAAATCGGCAAGCAGTCCAGCTTCTCGGGCAGCATGGAAATCATCGAGGTGTCGTGACGGCATTGGCAGGGCAGCTTCTACTGGGCGACAAGGAGAATCTGTGGTTATTTATGGTCTGACAGCAGACACCACTGCCGCTGCACTCTCTGTGTGTAAAAGCAGAGTGCAAGCGCAGGAGCCATTTTCTCTCGCGATGCAGAGAGTGGATTGACACATCACTTGAAATTTGTCTTGAACGTTTTCAGAAAAGCTAATTCATTTCTCCACACACATTCTGGCAATGGTGAAAAAAATAGAAGAAAATGTGGGCAGATGGCCACCCGGTCGGTTTAAAGATGTACAGTGCGGTATTTAAGTACTTCAAGCAATACTCAAGAGAAAAGAAAGTCTGGTTTTATCTTATTAATTATATATTTTGTGTTGATGTTTCCACATCGTACTGTGGTCTGCACAGGACTGCTACCTGAGAAGGCCATTTATTGCACTTTGTCCTGCCTTGTGTGTGACTGAGCCAGTTGAAATGCAGACTGCAGCACTTAAGGCTGGAAAAGTACCTTCTATGAGATAATCTGTATGAACTGATTGCGAATGGATGCAGACGTTAATATAATGTAAATAGTGGTGTATCTATTATTATGGCTGATTTAAATGTTATTAAATAGTTTAAAGATATCCTGGCTGCTTGATGCAAATACCTCAGGTTTGAATAAACAGAAAAATTAAAAAAGCTTTTTCTTTTACCGCCCTCCCCATCTTGTTTGTGAAATGTACACAAGCTTCAACCACAAAACAGAAGGAAAATCTTCTCAGGTTTTTTAAACTGATTAGCCGGGGCAGATCGCTGTGATTTCCAGAAAGGGAGAGAGTCGCATGCTCCATCCCACTGGACGTCGGGACTGCATTCAGACCAACCGGTGGCTGCACACACCCATCGCATTCGGTGCAAACATGCAGCGACCTCATTGCATCACACGCCACTAACCATTAGACGGCCAAAGCGAGGAGCTCGCAACAGCAGAGGGTGCCCTTTCGGAAGCCGCATGTTAGACTTGTCTACCCCTGCCCCACTGCTTGTCTCCTTTCCCCATCCCTTGGCACGTGGGTGGGTAAAGCTTACTATAAACATGCAAAGAAACAAATCCTCTCATGTCTGGGCTATCGGCTGGTGGAGCCGGCTCTGTCCGTGTAACTCACTTCAAGCTGAGCAATGCTGGTCAGATGCTAGGCCTGTGTTGCTCGAGAGCCAAGAGAGAAATATTCATGAAATATTTTTATCTGTCCCTCTGCCTAGAAAAAAGCATCATAGTTATTTTTATTGATTTGCTGATTGGAAAAAAATCAATTGGCTTTCTCTTCATTTTCAATTTGCTCTGTAGGCAAGGGTGTGACTGAAGTGACCATCAGCCCAGTTCATTCCCAAGAAGTTTTCCCCATAGACTTATTCTTCCTGTACTACCGCAGTGCAGCAAACGCTGTGTTTTCCTAGACCTCTTCAGGGGCAGTTAAACACATCGGTGTGGGACTGGAAGTTACAAAGGTTAGATTGGGCAAGGAAGGGCATGAGCCAATCAATTCAGTTTTGGTGGCAATCAGTCCCTTATCTTACAACATACTAAACTAACAAATGTTTAGAAAACTGTGCAACCTACCAGCGTCAGATTGGAAATCTCATTTTCTGAAATCCCCTCAGATTTCTGCATCATTTCTTGTCGTCAAAGACCTTTCCCTTCAGTGTTGCCTTTGTGCCCTTTGATTGTTCTTCCTTGTGCCCATTGCCCCTCTTTTGTCCATTGCCCCTCTGTGGCCCATTGCCCCTCTTTTGTCCATTGCCCCTCTGTTGCCCATTGCCCCTCTTTTGTCCATTGCCCCTCTGTTGCCCATTGCCCCTCTGGCCCATTGCCCCTCTGTTGCCCATTGCCCCTCTGTTGCCCATTGCCCCTCTGTGGCCCATTGCCCCTCTGTTGCCCATTGCCCCTCTGTGGCCCATTGCCCCTCTGTTGCCCATTGCCCCTCTGTGGCCCATTGCCCCTCTGTTGCCCATTGCCCCTCTTTTGTCCATTGCCCCTCTGTTGCCCATTGCCCCTCTGTGGCCCATTGCCCCTCTGTTGCCCATTGCCCCTCTGTGGCCCATTGCCCCTCTGTTGCCCATTGCCCCTCTTTTGTCCATTGCCCCTCAGTTGCCCATTGCCCCTCTGTGGCCCATTGCCCCTCTGTTGCCCATTGCCCCTCTGTGGCCCATTGCCCCTCTGTTGCCCATTGCCCCTCTTTTGTCCATTGCCCCTCAGTTGCCCATTGCCCCTCTGTGGCCCATTGCCCCTCTGTGGCCCATTGCCCCTCTACTTCTCATTGCTGTGCAAAATCCTCCAAAGACGTTCATGTAGGATCCCATGGATCTAGTTTAGTGTAGAGATACCATGCAAAAACAGGCCCGTCGGCCCACCCAGTCCGCACCGACCAGCGATCCCCGCACATTAACACTGCCCTACACACACTAGGGACAATTTTACATTTATACCAAGCCAATTAACCCTACAAACCTGTATGCCTTTGGAGTGTGGGAGGACACCGAAGATCTCGGAGAAAACCCACGCAGGTCACGGGGCGAACGTACAAACTCCATACGTACAAACACCCGTAGTCAGGATCGAACCTGGGACTCTGGCGCTGTAATGCAGTAGCTCTACTGCTACTCCAACGTGCCACCCTTGATTTGCTGAATGTTTGAGCATTAGGGAACATGATCGTAACCTTGGCAGGATGAGGATCAGTAGTCTGATGGTAATTGTTGCCAGTATTGCTTTCCCTGTCATCCCACTGATCAGCTGTGATCTGACCTGACCAATTTTAACGCAATACTATCCAACCCCATCTCATGGAAATCCACACTTCTGGGATCTGAGCCCAGCCTCTGCTTCTCTGGATGTTCCCAGCCCTCACAGATAGTCAGTGAAGGCTGTTCAGATTCATTGGGAGCTCATAACAAACTCTGAGAATGCTGGAAATACTCAGCAGGTCAGGCAGCGTGTGTGGGGAGAGAGTAAAGATCAATGATACAGGTCGATGGTCTTACATTGGATGTGTTGTAATGAAAGACTATTGACCTGAATCATTAGCTCTGTTTCTCCCTCCAGAGACACAGAGTGTCTCCAGCATATTCTGTTTTTATTTCAGATTTCCAGCATCTGCAGTTTTTTATTTTGCGATCATCAGGAAACGAGATGGATTTTAGTTGCAGCAAGTTAGTATCTGACTGATGTGTTGTTTGGACCATTTACCTCAAAGCTTCAGTGCGAGTAGACACCATAGCACTACCATACACAGGACACACTTAGCTCGAGCTGCTCCAGTTACAGCTGTAAAAGGAGGTCAGGGTTGTGGGCAGAGGGGGTGAAAGTCAATCCGAGACAGCCCTACGTGCTTCCTGCTGGCAAGCTGATGAAACACAGAGTAGAAATTTCCAGGCATCCGGGCAAGGAAGATGTGGGGATTTTTTAAACAATTAAACATGATGAAAGATAATGACAACAGGTAACACATCTCATTGAGCTCATTCATCCCTGCAAGAGCCAATACGCCACCAGCAATTAATATTGACATTTACAATGACACCTTACAATGGTTAGACGATGGCTTTGTGGTAGAGCTTGCTGATTTGCAGATGAACCAGATATCTAGTAGCGTTAGTCACAACTCTTCAATCCCACTATCTTCCATGCTGTTAAACCAGGGTATCACCACACACAGCATAGTAAAGCTGCTACCTCATAGTGTTAGTGACCTAGGTTCAATCCAGATCTTGGGTGCTGTCTGTGTGGAGTTTGCACCTTTTCCATGTGACCATGTGGGCTTCTCCTGTGTACGCCAGTTTCCTCCAGCTTCCCAAAAACATGCACGTAGGTAGGTTAATGGGTCACTGTAAATTGCTTCTAGCGTGTCGAGTCAGTGGGAGGTGGATGGGAATGTGGAAAGGTTCACATGGGGTTCATGTAGGATTTGTGTGGATAGATGCTTGTTGGCAGATGTGGACTCATTGGGGCAAAGGGCTTGTTTCCATGCTGAATGACTATCTCACTTTGGGCAGCACAGCGGTGGAGCAGAGATCTGGGTTTGATCCTGACTATGGGTGCTGTCTGTACAGAGTTTGCACATTCTCCCTGTGATCGCTTGAGTTTCCTCTGGGTGCTCCGGTTTCCTCGCACATTCCCAAGACGTGCAGGTTTATAGGTTAATTGGCTTCTGTAAATTGTCCCGAGTGTAGGATAGAACTAGTGTATGGGGTGATTGTTGTTTGGCACAGACTCGGTGGGCAGAAGGGCCTCTTTCCACGCTGAGCTCAACTATGACCTTATGAGGAGCAGTCATGTTTCCGGGTTCTGTTCGTAAATAGCAACACACTGTATTCTATCCTGTGGACTGGACATTACAAAGATGTCCTTTGTTGGAAATAATGGCACCAAGCAAACTGATGCTGCTCCATCTTTTATCGTGGATGTTCAGGGCTCGGAGCTCCACCACAACTGGAGGAGGCTATTGGCCCCATCAAGTTTATTACTCTGAAGTAAACCTTCATTTCTACCAAAGAGTTTCATGTTGTTTGTGAGGTGTTGGTATTTCAGGACACTTGTGTACCCGGCATTCTGAGTGAGCCAGCCAAAAAACATCCTCTGATTCTTAGATTAGGATGGCTCTTTAGGTGGAGAAGGTGCTTAGTAAAAGCATACTCCTTCAGTAGGAGCCCAGACTTGGAGTCGGGATGGAAAACTGACTGGGATCCGGGAGGACTGATGGTGGCTTCTGACTCTGGTGCCTTCTGACTGCAGTCAACAATTGATGGAGGACTTGCAACAGAAGGGACTCCCAAATAGTTGCTGCAAGAAGGGGCTTAAAATTCTCTGGTGCCCTCAGTGGTAGAGAAATAGCCATGATCACCCACAATCTAGTTATACTGTAGATCAGATTCATGGGCTGGCTGTGGGATAAGAGAATGGGTTGAAAATGCCATTGTGTATCTGCTATCTTTATTTTCATTGGAAAATCTCAATGCAAAGTGGGAAAAGTGATACATGTAAACATGTATCACTCAGATACATGTAAACATGTATCACTCAGATACATGCTCTCTCAGTTTTGGACTTTGGAAATGAACTCTTTCTGGTCAAATCAAAGCATCCCCCTGTTTTCTCAAAGTAATAATTACTTATCTTGCAGACAGACCTTAATAGGTCCTTGTCTTCATTTAAGAAGAATGATTTCGCAAATCTCAAAATGCATCACGTTTGAAAAGGTTATGAGAGAATAGCTTCAATCAATTGTTGAGTGGTTATAATTTAACATTCTTAATAAAAGTATAAAAGAAAAACCTAAAAGAGGGGTTTTATTTAATGGTTCACTGTGGATTTTGCCAGAATTTACAGGAAATAGGAAGGGAAACGTTGATCTTGATTGGGATGTTACTCCTATAACTGCAGCTTTATTGCCAATCCAGGAAACGTACTGTTTTCTTCGAAATAATCCTGATTGTATCTTTCGTCTTGGAATTTATTTATTTATCCTCTGGCCTGTTTAAGGGAAACTGTTTTCTAATTTAAACCTCCCATTTTGTCAGTGTTGTAATGAGGAACATTCAGTCCAATGTAAAGCCACTTCTGAACGCTCTGTGGGATTCCTTGCCCTCTGCACCCATGTTTCATGTTTCATGTTTATGGCACGAGTCACACCAGCTGACCAACTTGCTTTCTGGAATGGAGTTGCTTTGAGCGAGCGCTGAAGTTTGTTGGGGTAGGGAAGCCATCTTTGGTTTGAAGCCTTATCCTCAAGTACAACCATCCACCTCCACTAGTTTATCAGCTTCCTAAACATATGCCAAGGGCAATTTCACAGCTACTATCCTCTCCTGTCCACCGTCCATAACTAGCTTATATTTACATGCACCGATTTCCTTTCATAATAAGCTATAAACAGAGATACAAATCAGAAATATAAATCGTGTAGATTAAATATTTATTATAATGACATTTGATGCTTTTCCTTTGTCCCAATTTTGTTTCTGACCTTAGTTCAACCCAGGCTATTTATTATATTCCTTATTTTGGTCTGTTTGTTGTGTACTGTAGCCTTTATCTTGTGTGATTGATGCATCATTTTTGCTGGTCTTTTACATTGTGAAGTATTTGATATTGTTACCAAGTGTAATGAAGAGACTTCATTTTCTGTTACTAGCCCTATTTATTAAATGCTGTATTATGGTGCTTTTTTGTAATTGGACAGTGGTGTAATAAATAAATGGATAGACATTTTAACTATGGTTTTCTTCACGTTTAATGAGATTTATTGAAAGGAAGTTTCTGTGGCTAGAAAGGTTCGGGAGTTTTGAAACCTTTTGTTCGAATAAACCTACTTTTCCACCTTTGGGATCTAATATAGTTATCTTAGTTTTGGGATTCAGAGCCATTAGGACTGTGATCTTTGGGTAAGAGGGGCTAACGTTACTATTAAAACCCTTGAGAACCTGAGCCTAATTAGATATCAGTATGATGGAGAGGATTTAGGTCCTTTTACTGAAGGGTGCTTTGTATTAAAGTCTAGGCCTTGTACCTTCAGAATGCACAGTTTACATCAAAGAACGTTTACTTCATGCTCATACTGTGCCCTTTCATAATTTGAACCAATATAAATGTTATCACAGATGCTTCAAAGCATCTGAAGAAGGGTCTCGACCCGATACATCACCCATTCCGTCTATCCAAAGATGCTGGAGATTTTGTGTCTACAGTGCAAGCCGGCATCTGCAGTTCCTTCCTACACATGCTTCAAAGCATTATTGTATCCATAGATTTAAATCTAATGTTCAAAATGTTTAGGTTGTAAACTGTGGGTATGATGATCTGACAGTACATGCCTAACAACAAACAATACCAACTTTACAGCCATCTGTAGCCAGAGCTGACACTGACAGAGCTGGCATCTTTTTTTAAAAAACATATTTGTATATTTTTGCTTAAACATCCAGCTTCAAGTTAATTAATCCGTATTTTCTAACCTCTATGTTTGAGATTTTTCACTTTAGATTCACAGTAAAACAACATGGAAACAGGCCCTTTGACCCAACATGTCCATACCAAGCAAACTTGTCAAGCTGAGCGGAGTGATTCTCATTTGCCTACAATTTGGCCCCTATCCCTCTAAATCTTTCCTATCCATGGACCTGTCCAAAGGTTTTAAAACATTGTAATTGTGCCTGCCTCTACCACCTCCACCGGCAGCTCGTTCCATATACCCACCACCCTCTGTGTGGGAGCTGTGTCCAATTACAGCTACTGTCTAACCACATTGGAAGGCTAGAGCCGCTCACATATGATCCATATTCTAATGGTTTTGATAATTATGAACAAAGGTAGCACTTATCAGCGTTAAATTGGGATAAGACCAATTTTGATGCACAGGAAATTGCAAAGGTTGATGTGGGGAAGCTGTGAACGGGTAAAGGAATGTATGACAAGTGGGAAGCTTTTAAAACTGAGAAAGGAACAGTTTGTGCCAACAAATTCCTGTTGGAATGAAGGGCAAGACTGGCAGGGAACCTTGGCTGACAAGGGATATTGAAGATAGACACAAAATGCTGGAGTAACTTGGCGGGACAGGCAGCATCTCTGGAGAGAAGGAATGGGTAACGTTTTGGGTCAAGACCCTTCTTCAGACTGAGAGTCAGGGGAGAGGGAAACTAGAGGTAAGTTTCGACCTGAAATGTCACCTTCTTTTTCTCCAGAGATGCTGCCTGACCAGCTGAGTTACTCCAGCATTTTGTGTCTATCTTCAATATCCCTTGTCAGCCAAGGATCCCTGCCAGTCTTGGGTCTATCTTGGGTGTAAACCAGCATCTGCAGTTTCTTCCTCCACAATGGATATTGAGGTTAGGAAAAGAAGGAGATATATGTCAATCTTAGACAGCTGGGATGAAGCGAATCCCTTGAGGAGTATAAGCGATGTCGGAGTACACCAAAGAAGGAATTCAGGAGGGCAAAAGGGCAACAGGAAATATCCTTGGCAGATAAGGTAAAGGAGAATCCGAAGAGATTCTATAAATATTAATAGTGAAAGGTTTGGATAGAGTGGATGTGGAGAGGATGTTTCCACTAGTGGGAGAGTCTAGGACTAGAGGTCATAGCCTCAGAATTAAAGGACATTCCTTTAGGAAGGAGATGAGAAGGAATTTCTTTAGTCAGGGGGTGGAGAATCTGTGGAATTATTTGCCATGGAAGGCTGTGGAGGCCAAGTTGATGGATATTTTTAAAGCAGAGACAGATAGATTCTTAATTAGTACAGGTGTCAGGGGGTATGAGGAGAAGGCAGGAGAATGCGGTTAGGATGGAGAGAAAGATCAGCAATGATTGAATGGCGGAGTAGACTGGATGGGCCGAAAGGCTTAATTCTGCTCCTATCACTTATGACCTTAATATATAAGATGAAAGGATAACAAGGGGGAGGAATAGGTCCGTAACTATCAACGTAGGCCTCCCTTGCATTTTAGTGCCCACATTATTAAAAATGACCTTGAGCAATGTTTTTTCTAATTTACCTGGCACAAAAAATTCTGATGGACTTTCACCATATATCCACAATATGTGTAAGAAGCCATGAATGTTGGCGATACAGATGGCTATAAATTATATATCTTCAAGACCAGACAGATGGAGAATGTTTTCAGTTGTGTGATTCTATCTGAGGCACAAACCACTTAAACTGCATCTCCGATTTCTCCATGTCACCTGATCTTGCTACTGTTTTGTAACTCTCTTGTACTTGAATATGGTTCTGAAGATTATTTTCATCAATTGAAAGCAATGAAAAAACAAACACTGTTTGTCAAAGTATACAAACTGAGAATGGTGATCTTTCCCAGATTGTGCAGTGTAACAGGGAGAGGGGGGAAGATCATTGTGTACAACCAACTGGCAGCAGTGGAGCAGCGGTAGAGTTGCTGCCTCACATTGCCAGAGACACGGGTTCGATCCTGACTATGGTTGCTGCATGTATGGAGTTTGTATGTTCTCCCCGTGATCACGTGGGCTTTCTCCAGGTATTCCGGTTTCCTCCCACATTCCGAAAGGGTGCGGGTTTGTAGTTTAATTGGGCAATTGGCCTGTAAATTGCACCCCTAGTGTGCGGGAACTGAATGCGAAAATGGGATATCATAGAGTGCAGAGAACATTTATAAGGATGTTGCCAGGAATCGAGGGGCTGAGCTACAGAGAGGTTAGGCAGACTCAGGGGCGGAAATCCCGGGGGGGTGGGGGGGACACCCCCCTCCCCAGTTTTGAGAGGTGGGGGACGATCCCCCCCCCCCCCCATTTTTTGTAATCCAGGTTTTAAAACTCGGTGAAATCTCCGCTTTCCGCAAGACTGATGATCGAGGGCGCCAATTGGACGAGAGAGACGTTGGTCAGCAGGCAATGAGGGGGGGGGACCATGAAGATTCAGCGCAATGATTGGAGGGGGGAGGTGTCGGTCAGAGGCAGAAGTAGGGGGTTGGGACTGAGGTTAGAGCGCGGTGATTGGAGGAGGGAGACATCCGTGGAGCAAATTTTCATAGAGCGGAGCTTGAATTGCATGCCCAGGTCATAGGTCACAAGCGAAAAAACACTCTCGGCAGCCCTGGACACAGACCTGCGCCTCAACCGCAGCCAGGATCGATCCCGTGTCTCCGGCGCTGCAATCCCTGCCGAACCGCCACTGGACCATCCCCGTCCCCACTCGAGTGCCCCCGTCCCACGCCTGGGGGTAGCCAGAGATGTCGGGAGTCAGACGGGAGCGGGGCCCCCAGGCCCACAGCCAGCGTAGAGAAACAGCGCTAAATCCAGCTCAACTCTGCCTGTCCCGCCAGGTTAACCTACAGCCCTGCCTGGACTTACGGGAACGACGGCCCAGGTTTACAGCCAGTGCAGAGCAGTGCTAGCTCCACGGCTGCGGACTGGTGTCCGGTAAGTCCAGGCAGGGCTGTAGGTTAACCCGGCGAGACAGGCAGAGTTGAGCTGGATTTTGCGCTGCTTCTCTGCGCTGGCCGTGGGCCTGGGGGCGCCGCTCCCGTCTGACGTTAGGATTATTTAAAACTCGAAACATTAAGTCACACTTGGCGCGCGGCTGCCAAGTAATTGTGTCCCCCCCCCCCCCCATGTTTTGACAGCGATTTCCATGCCTGGGCAGACTAGAATATATTCCTTGGAGCACAAGAGGATGAGGGGTGACCTTATAGAGATGTATAAGATCATGAGAGGAATAGATAGGGTGAATGCACCCAGAGTAGGGGAATCAAGAACCAGAGGACATATTATAGGTTAAAGGTAAACCTGAAGGGCAACTTTTCCACACAGAGGTTGGTGGGTATATGAATCAAGCTCAAAGGAGGTAGTTGAGGAAGGGACTGTAACAACATTTAAAAGACATTTTGCAGGTACATGGATAGGAAAGGCTTAGAGATAAATGGGCCAAATGCAGGCAGGTGGCACTAGTGTAGATGGGGCATTTTGGTCAGCCTGGGCAAGTTGGGCTGTAAAGGCCTGTTTCCATGCTGTATGATTCTATGACACAGATTAGCCAAGAATGGAACACGTTGCATATAAAATGTAAATGAATAACAAAACTCCACAGGTGCTAAAAATCTGAAAGACAAGCATAACTCTGGAAAGTACACCCTCTGTAGAGAGAAAAAATAGAATGAAGGTTTCAGCTCAATGAACATTTATCAGAACAATAGGTAAAATCTGAATTGGCGGTGAGGCAAATTAGTGGAGCTGAATTAGGCATGTACTTTGTGAAGTAACGGTGTCTAAGGTGCTTTGGCACCTATCCTTCAACTGAGAAAAACTGTCACATGGTGGACACAAGGAACTGCAGAGGCTGGAACCTTGAGCAAAACACAAGGTGCTGGAGGAACTCAGTGGATCAGGCAGCATCTGTGGAAGGAATGGACAGGTGATATCTCAAGGAGGGACCCTTCTTTTGTCATATCTGAATCTGATGCGACTACCTGTCAGTTATCTTGCTGGCGTTTGTGAAAGCTCCCGTTTACATTTTTGCTGCATTTCCTTCATTACAACATCCGCAATCATTGGCCACAAGCACTTTGCCCACAAACACAAGAGCCGACACGGCTCGTCGGACCCCGGGACCAGGAATCCGCCAGGGGGCTTGGCGAACGGTGGAACCGGGAGGGAGCTGAGACGCCGGTAGGACGGTGAACCTTGGTAATGCCTCCAGCTCCTTGAAAGTCAGCTGCAGGAGGCGACCTCCAGGACACAAGGATTCTTGATTAGTGCAGGCGTTATGGGGAAAAGGCTGGAGAATGGGGTTAGGAGGGAGAGATGGATCAGCCATGAATGAATGGTGGAGTAGACTTGATGGGCTGAATGGCCTAATTCTGCTCCTATCTCTTATGACCTTATGACAGGGATGGCCAGATGAGGAGAGGGATGCTGGTTCATAGGAACCGCTCCAGTAGACCAAGCGTGCGGGCTGACCGGACTTTGGAAATGGTGCCAAAATATGGCAGGTGCCCACATGTGTAATATATGCAAAAATAATTTCACTGTGAACCATTGATTTGTGGTTATGTGAGGTTACAGAAGCTGCCATGTAAATGCAAGTTCTGTTTATTTCTGGTAGTAAATCTTCATTTTACACCGCTAAAAGATAATATTAATTGATTACTTGGTGATGCATCTTTGAGCTAAATCTAAATCCACACTGATGTTGTAAATTACTAGTTGCCATATCTTTATGGTTGAAATCAAGTTTGCAGAATGAGTCATGTTCAAATGATGACACCATTACCTATTACTCATGTCTGGATGGATCATAATGCCTCTTATGTTGCAGAAAGGAACCTGCAGAAAAGCCAGGCTACAAAGAATTCATTATCTCCATGTGAATGTCCCATTGCTTTCTTCACAGTAGCTTAATAGTACACAGACTGACATGAGTGATGTGGCTTTGGCTGCCAATACCCAACATGAGGTAATTACACCCATTCAAGGTGGTACTTGCTGTCACATTGAATCATGTTCTGATACCCGTCCAAAGTATGAGGGAAGGATTACACTATGCTGTTTGCATAGTGGAAGAGAATCAGTTAGGATCAGCAGGCATACTCTAAAGTGGACTAGATAGCATAGTGCAGCAGTTAATGCTGTTGCTTCAGAACTTTACAAGCACGTCACCAGGACATGTGGGCCTGAACGATAGGATGAGGTTGAGAAGGCTCGGACTTTATTCCCTTGGAGCGCAGGATGATGACGGGTGATCTTATGGAGTGTATAAGATCATGAGATGTATAGATAGGGAAAATGCACAGGGTATTTTACTCAGACTAGGGGAATCAAGAACATAGGTTTAAGGTGAGGGGGGAAATATTTAATAGGAACCTGAGGGGCAACTTTTGTTCACAAAGAGTGCTAGGTATATGGAACGATCTGCCAGAGGAGGTAGTTGAGGCAGGTATTATCACAATGTTTAAAAACCATGTGGACAGGTACATGGATAAGATAGGTTTAGAGAGCTATGGGCCAAACACAGGCTACTGAGACTAGTGCATATGGGGCATGTTGGTTGGTGTGGGCAAGTTGGGCTGAAGGGCCTGTTTCCATGCTGTATGACTCTATGTCTCTGACTCTATAACCCCAGGAATCCACGTCCAGTCCTGACCTCGGGAGCAGACCATGTGGAGTTTGCATGTTCTCCCTGTGACTATGTGGGTCCCCCGTCACCCCACCCCCCCCGGCCGGATCCTCTGGTTTCCTACTGGATCCCAAAGGCATGAAACTCCAGAAGTCTGAAATAAAAAATGCTGGAAACTTTCAGAAGCTCGAACAGTATTTGTGGGAAGAAAAATAGTTTATACAGTTTGGAGTTATAGTTATACAGCACAGAAACTGGTCCTATGGTCCAACTCGTCTGTGTCAACAAAGTTGTCTAACCAAGCTACTCCCACTTGCCCCTATTCCTCCAAACCTGTCCTATCTGTCTTTTAAATCACCTAATTGTAATTGATCGTAACTGGTTCTACCACTCATGGACATGCTTGGGACAATTTACAGCAGTCAATTAATGTATTAATCTGCACACCTTTGCGATGTCAGAATAAAGTGGAGCCCTAGGAGGAACCCTAAGCAGCCACAGGAAGAACATGAGTGCACAGGTCTTCCACGTGGGTTGGACTCTTCTTAGCCGGGCACGGTATTAAGGCCCTGTACCACTTTCCCGAGTTACTCACGAACTCTCCCGAGTTTTCCCCTTGATTCGAACCCAGGGAATGTCGGTAGCGAGCCCGTAGGAGTCCATAGATGTTTCGTAGCGGCTCGTAATGCCAGCCGTAGGAACTCGGGGCATCAGGTAAGTCGGGACGTTTTTTCAACAAGTTGAAAAATGTCCACGAGTTTTAAAAAAATAGCCCCGAGTACCTACGAATTCCCTGAGTTTGAATCAAGGGAAAAACTCGGGAGAGTTTGTGAGTAACTCGGGAAAGTGGGACAGAGCCTTACTCTTGGCTTGAGGTCCTCAATCCACTCTGCATGGTCACACTGCCATTTGTCCAATTGCTCTCACCATTGAATGTGCAATGGGTATCCCAGTGGTGAGGCCATTGGGCCAAGCAACTAAATGCAAGAAAGCACTCCCTGCTATTTTGAGTACACATTGCAATCCTTGCAATGAATATTGACCAGCTTGCAGAAAGTTCTGAAGCAGCCCAGTAAGGTACTGTTGAAATAAGTATATTTTACTGAAATTGTTGGGTGATGGTTGCAAATGGTACCCTGAAGTTCCAACATATGTTGATAAGGGTGTAAATGAGGATTACATGGTTGTTGACTCTCTATCTCCCCCCTTCACTATCTCACTCTCTTCCTTCTCCTTCTCTCCTTCTCTCGCTCTCTCTCTCTCTCTCTCTCTCTCTCTCTCTCTCCAACTCTCTCATGCTATGTGTTGCCCTTATCATACATTCAGATATTCATACTTTTTGCATTAAATAGGGACAGTGAGAATAGAGGCAATGACTTCAAAGAAACAGGAGTGGAAGAAAGTTTGAGCAACCTTGGAAAAATGAATCAGAGATCAAGAAGCAATTTGGGTTTCATTTTGGGATGAATTGTGTGAAAATAAATTAGACGCATATTTTAAATGACCTGAATGCATTGGTTTTAGTTTTGTTTTGGAGATAACGAGTCCTAACTGACCATTGATCTCCTTTTCACACTAATTCTACACTATCCCACTTTCACATCCACTCCCCACGCACGACGGACAATTCACAGAGAACTAACCTACAAACCTGTCACTCTTTGGGATGCGGGAGGAAACTCACACTGTCACAGGGAGGACATGCAAACTCCACCCAGATAGCACCAGAGGTCAGGATCATACCCGGCTCTTTGGCGCTGTGAGAGCAGCTGTACCAGCTGAGCCACTGTTGTTTCATATGTCTGTGGCAATGATTGCACTGCCAGTTTGTACTGCCAATGTGATGGAAGAGATGCTAGGCATGAGTCTGCTCCATAACGGAGCTTCTCAAACACACAATGATCATACCCAAAGGCATCATATTATATAGAAAAATGGGTCTGATTTACTTCGGATTTATTGATACAAATAATGAACTGCTTTGTCTCTCCCTCCCCCCTCCTCCCCAGTGCCCCACCTGGACTCACACCTATTTCCCCCCTCCCCCTCCTCGTGCAATCCTTCCTACAGTTTAACAATTTGCAATTCTTCAGTCCTCTGTCCCCCACCTTCTGCTTTAATCTCAGGTCTGTTCCAACCATCTGCCTGTATCCACTTACTACCTGCCATGCATTGACTTGCTTCCTCTCTCTCCCAGCTATCTCTCCCCCCCCACCCCCATCCCCATTCTGCAATTAGAACGAAGGGTCCCAACCTGAAACGTCACCTATCCATGTTCTCCAGTGATGCTGTCAGACTCAGTGATTTACCCCTGCACTTTGTGTCGTTTCGTGTAAAGCAGCAGCTGCAGTTCCTTGTTTCTAAATTTGAACAGCTTTTTAACATCAGTTTTGACTCAGTTATCCTTCAGTGGTTCAGTCTTGTTTAACCTTTCACACAAATCACCCCAATGCTGGTTGGTGAGAAGTTGACAGAAGAAATGAAAGTTATTACAAACTTGTGGGATAAGGAAAGGCCAGGATGACTAAATGAATGTGGCTAAGATTCAGCAAATCTGATGAGTAAGAAGGAAGCAATAATATAACTCTTAGCCCAGGTCATAATTTATTGATAAGACTTTGTTTTCATTAATTGTATTTGTCGTGCTGAATACATTCTATATCTGCATTGCGCGTCCGCTAGATCAAAAGTAAATAATTAACAAGGAGCGCTGCAGATAGGGAAATTATCATTGGGTCTACATACAGAGGACTACATTCAGATTAATAGTTCAATAAAATCTTTCGCTTCCTTGTTGTAAACCTCACTACAGAAAAGTTACCAGAAAAATAAAGGTGTCACAACGCAGTGGCTACTTTGTGAAAGTTTTATTAAAATCAGAAAACAAATAAAAACTTGGCTGGAGATAATAAGACAGAAAAGAATTTAAAAAAAATGTGGACTCAAAATGCTGGAGTAACTCAGTGGGCCAGGCAGCATCTCTGGAGAAAATTGATAGATGACATTTTAGGTCAGGAAACTTCTTCAGACTGATTGCAAGAGGGGCTGCGGAAAAAAAAACTGGGAGAGAAGAGGGGGCCGGACAAAAAAGGTGCTTGCCCTTGGAAGTAAAGTCAGCTCTTTCCAGTTTATTTAATTAGCCAAAGTAAAACATAAAACAGAAGTCTCGGTTCCTGTTGTAGTCACTGCGTGCATCAATCCTGTGTAATCACAAACAGTATGGAGCAAAATGTGGCATTTCCTAATTTGATACGTTTCTTTCTATAAATATTACTGCTGTAGAATGGATATCTTCTGACAGCGTGAGTTTAATGAGGGTCACAATATATACTTACTTGTCACACTTTTTGTGTAAATAGGGAATTATGTAACGATGTTAGATGCAGGTAGTTCAAGCTAATTATAGAAACCCTTTGTGCTAAAGAAAACAGTTACTAGGCCTTCTACTAACTCAGCAACATTGCCCACTATTCGGGTGACCCAGGTGAGAGTTTACGTACCCCTTGGATATTTTGACTTTGATGGGTTCTACTGAGATATTGACAGAAGTTTACAAAGCCTAAACTACAGGACACTCAAACAAGCACAAGAAACATCTATTCTCTTGCTATATAAACCATTAGTTTGAATTCAAAGCTTGAATACAAGCTTTATGTGTAGGTTTTGTGGCTTAGAAATTAGATTGGTTAACATCTGTCTTGTATGTACAAATTGAGTCCAGATGAGATATAAACAGGGTGGGTGCCTCAATTGTGACACCTCAAGCAGCAACCTGTTACTGGAGGTGTTGTTGTGGCCAGGATTGGGCATGAGTTGGGAACGTCTGGGTAAGAGGCAAAGACAGTTCCTTCTGCGAAGAGCCGACAGCAACCCAGTCTTCCTTTCTATGGAATAGGAAAGGTTTAGAGGGATATGTCCAAGTGCAGGCAAATGGGACCAGCTTACTTGGACATCTTGGTTGGCATGGTCGAGTTGGGCCCAGGGGTCTTTCCATGTTGATTTATTAGGAATCTATGTCACACCATGCCTGAAGCTCTCTTTGACACAAAATTAGTACAACAGAAAACATTTCAACTTAAGCACAGAGGAAATTGTTCAACATTTTAGGGTTAGTTTAATAAAAACTCATATATTAACTTTGGGAGGTAAATCAATGTGACTAACAAAATTGGGAGGATTTACTTCCATGAAATGACAATACTAATTCGTCCAGGAACTGTGGGCATTTTGATTAGGTCTGTGTTGAACAGACATCTCTCTGAGGTTAGATAATCAGAAACAGGAGATACTGTATGTACTTTAAGTCATGGAGTGCTGTTACAAATTAGATTGCAAAGTGACTCAACTCCAGCTAATGTTGACAACCCACAATTTGAATCAATTTGCCAAGAATTGGGGAAGAAGTATTTTAAACCTGTGTCATCTATTTTGTGTGTGAAATTGGTAACAATCACGTAGAAAGCATTCCTATCAAAACTAAAGAACTAATCAGTGGGGCCCTGATGTGCTGGAGGGAGTCAGCCTCCTGTGATGCCAAACCACTGGGATTGCTGAACAGTCTTACAGCAGATTATTGAAACTTTACCACAGTATTGTGTTAACATTGATTGTTGTTGTGACAGTAAGGAGCCTCACATTTAGACAATCCATTGTCATAGGAACTGGTGACCATGACGCCAAAAAAAAAAGCATTTGTATAGCACCCTTAATATAGTCCCAAAATCCCTTACAATCTTTGAAACTTCTCTGTTGTAATTTAGGAAAAACAGAGTACCCAGTAACATCTAACAAAGAACAATGTGATAATGACTGGACATTTCTTGTTGTTCATAAGTCATAGGAGCAGAATTAGGTCATTCGGTCCACTCCTCCATTCAATCGCAGCTGATCTATCTTTCCCTCTCAACCCTTCTCCTGCCTTCCCCTATAACCCTTTGATGATACAAAAGTGGGTGGTTTTGCAGATAGTTAAGATGGTTGTGAAAGATTGCAGGATCTGGATCGATTGGCCAGGTGGGTTGATGGAATTTAATACAGAGAAATGTGAGGTGTTGCATTTTGGGACGTCGAACAAGGGCAGGACCTATAGTGAATGGTAGGCCTCTGGCGAGTGTTGTAGAGCATAGGGATCTAGGAGTGCAGGTGCATAGTCCCTCGAAGGTCAAGTCACAGGTAGATAAGGTAGTCAAAAAGGCTTTTGGCACATTGGCCTTCATCAGTCAGAGTATAGAGTATAGAAGATGGGAGGTCATGTTGCAGTTGTATAAGACGTTGGGAGACCGCATTTAGAATATTGTGTTCAGTTCTGGGCACCATGTTATAGGAAAGATATTGTCAAGCTTGAAAGTGTTCAGCGAAGATTTACGAGGATGTTGCCAGGACTGGAGGATGAGGGGAGATCTTACAGAGGTGTATAAAATCATGAGAGGAATTGATTGGGTAGATGCACAGTCTGTTGCCCAGAGTAGGGGAATTGAGGACCAGAGGACATAGGTTCAAGGGAAAAAGATTTAATAGGAATATGAGGGGTAATGTTTTTCACACAAAGGGTGGTGGGTGTATGGAACAAGATGAGGTAGTTGAGGCTGGGACTATCCCAATGGTTAAGAAACAGTTAGACAGGTACATGGATAGGACAGGTTTGGAGGGATATGGACCAAGCGCAGGCAGGTGGGACATGTTGGCCGGTGTGGGCAAGTTTTGCCGAAGGGCTTATTTCCACACTGTATCACTCTATGACTGTAACTCTAATCCCTGAAACACGTACTAATCAAGAATCTACCAATTTCTGCCTGTTGTGATGGACTGCCTTTTCTTATTTCAGTTGAACAGGAGAAATAATATGTAGACACAAAAGACTGCAGATGCTAGAATCTTGAGCAAAATACAAAGGTCTGGAGGAACTCAGCAGATCAGGCAGAATTTGTGGAGGGAATGAACTGATGATGTTTCGGGTTGAGACCCTTCTTACTGATAGGAGTATGAATAAAATGAGGCATAGTTTGAGAAATTACAGAACTTGAGATGGTGTCCTGTTAGGTTTCTCCACCCCCACATCCATTTAGAGCATTTTACTCCTGCCTATTAGTGCAGTAGGAATGGGGAAGAAAGGGGAATTTACCATGTGGACAAGAAGTACCTTTTGCTCAGCATGTGCCAATCTAGGAAAGGTCTACACAACCTTCTGCTTCGGTATATATAATAAACACATTCTATGGACATGTGATTTCCCAGTAAGGCTGGCACCATCAGGCTCTTGAGCTACAGCCCGACTGTACAACTCTACCTCAGCACCAAATTACTGAGGTTGCTCTCCATACTTTGGCTTCTACTGCAGGTCCTCCGCTAATTTTCTGGCAACAGGTGAACTGGCACCTCCTTCAATCCGGACAAAATTATGAGAGCGCACTTGAAATCCCCCTCAGAAGTCTCCCTAAAAATGCGGTCCCGGCATCCTAGGCAAACTGTTCCAGTACCGCTTGACTCCTCTTGGAGGCCTTGATCTTGCAAAATGGATAATCTAGAACCAAACATGCAGAAAAATCAGTGGTAGATCTGTATCATGGTTGGGTTTAACTAGAATAACTGATAATGTATTATGTATTATTATTGTGCAGTTGCATTTAATGTGTCTGTGAAGCTGCAGCAAGAATTTAATTGATCCCGGTCCTGGCGCATAAGATAATTTAACACTCTTGACTTGATTTATTGACCTCAAGATGGTGCTGGTGATGAACATTTATAGTGACCTCTGGTGAAGATGCTTCCACGATGCTAATTGCTACGGTTATGGGGGAATTTGTACAGAAGAGGAACTGAGGCCAGCATTGATCAGCCGTGATCATCATGAATGGTGGGGCAGGCTTCAGAGGCCCACTCCTTGTGTTCTTATGGTAAGGAGCACCGGGATGCTGCTCCAGTTGGAATGAAGAAATTACAATATGCATCCAACTCAGGCTGGGTCTAGATGAAGATGAGAGCTTGATCCTCCCATGCACCCACTACCCCCATCCCACGTGGACCAACTTTTTTCTCTATAAATAAGATACACCAGAGCAGCTGATATGAATAAAGCATAGCTCTTGAACAAGTACTTTTTATACATTGAAATGCAATTCCTGTCATAGGATCAAAAGCTGTTTGCTGAACTCATTTGAATTTTATTAAATTAGAAAATGTGCCGAACCTGCAGTTCCCTCTCTGTCAGTGATTTTTTACTGAGCTATATGCAAAATAGGAATGTCACTGTAGCTAGGTACATGCGGCAATAAAGTACCTTTGAATTGACCATTATCATTAATACACCATTTTTCAGGTGATAATTGGGATCTCACTGCCATCTAGTGGACAGTACTTAAGTTGCAGTGATGCAACTGTCCATTGCACAAGCAGTCCATTCCTGCTCTTTTCTCTGTAGTGTTGTCGATTAGCTTCATTTTACTGGTAATATTATTTTCCCTTTTGAAAGCTAATATTGAATTTGCTTTGCAGTTGTCTCAGTTAGCAGGTTTCAGATAGGATTTTAATAGATGACAGGCGGGTGCTGGTTCAGGAGGAACTTGTTTTCAGGTGAGGAAGCCATAGACATGGCGATCAAAAAAGAACTGCAAATGGTGGAAAATCAAAATGAAAACCCCCCAGAAAATGCTTAAACCATTTGCCAGGTCATGCAGCATTGCATGAAAGAGAAACAAAGTTAGTTTCAGGTTGAAGATCCTTAGTCATAACTGGGAAAGATGGTGTTTTCACTCTCTAGTTCTGATGACGGGTCTTAGTGCTGAAACGTGAACTTGTTGTGGCTAAAAGGCAATACATTTGTTAGGAGTGAGAGCTTGGTGAAGATGCAAAATAGCCCAGAGCTGAATGTGCCGAGTTCTCAGAGATGGAGGAAGATATAGAGCTAATGTGGAAATTTAGAAGTGCAAATACTAAAAATGTACTTAGAGGCCCATTCATCTTTAGCGTACAAACCTTCTCTAATATTCACCCCTACAGAAACAGGCCCTCAGGCTCACCGTCCATCCAGCCCCATAAATACCCAACTCCAACAATCCCATTTTACTCATTCTATATTCTCATCTACTCCTCAGATTCAACCATTCACCTGTCCATTATTGATCAATTAACATACCTCAAACATATCTCTGGAATTTGAGATGAAACTAAAGCATCCAGAAGAGACCCATTTGGTTACAGGAAAAATGTGCAAACACCATGCAATCAGGACTGAAGTGAACTTGGATCACTGGAGCTCTGAGGCAGTGGCTGCATTGTGCTGTCTTTGTTGACACCGAAAACAATTGGAAATCCAACCAAAACAGTGGAGTTTCGTGGGTTAGGGCAGGTAAGAGTTGATGGGCGAGACTCACTGAATCTACTGATTGCCTCTGTGTTCAGACAGCCAGCCTATTTTCTTTTAATATTTATTTATTCTCTTTGCGTTTAGTCATTTACTTCGGGAACTGTTTGAAAAGTTCTTGCGCACCATAAAGTTGTTTGAATTTCCACAGAAGAGTTGGCCACATAAATCCTTTCATTAATTTAGTCCTGTCATTTCTGAAATCAAGATTACACAATTGATCTGTGGCTACCATTTTCAAGTGTGACATGGCTTTAATTCTCTAACCTATCAAGATATCTTATGATGTCAAATGAAAAAGGGGCATTCTTTTTGGGACAAAGAATCATGCTGCAATCATGCATACAATGTACCAGTTGGAATCTGAATCGCATGGAAATCCCCGATTTACGGTTAATTGGAGAAGGCATTTACAGTTAATTGGAGAACACATCTTGTTGTGACATTTCTATGAAATAGATGACACTAATTTATCAGCATGTCAAAAGGCAAAGGTAGTTGTGAGATTATAAATTCTAAACAGTATGCATTTTCACAGTTTTATCACCCAGAGGACCAAGTTGCCACTGGCCCAATTGGTTCACTTTTTTTTATTTTTCTACAGTGAAGTGACAAGCTACAAATCATCGGTCTGAAACAAACATGCTATAATTTAAATTAAAAACTATCCCTTGAATATAACCAGACTTACAAGAAGCACACAAAACTTCCTACTTCAATATAAAGAAATACATTGATTAAATATTGTTTCGCTTTACAAGATATTTACAGGTGTGTACAGTATGGTAGACTTTCACTTTTCAATTATAGCAGATCAGCAAGTGCAACTAGAAAATGTACTTACAGATTGTAGATAGACATCTATAGAAATAAGGGGATTCTGTACTTCTAAAAATATATACATTTTATTTATAGAAGGAAAGCAACTTTCATCATGGTGCAGGTATTGTCCCTGAAGCCAGAGCAGATATTGTCAATGGTTACTGCAGGGTGTCTACAAAGGCATCAAATTCCTCCATATTCTTCTCATAGATTGCCAGCTTCTCAGGTAAGGAATCCTGGGATAAAGAGAGAAAATCAATAAAATAAATGTTCTCCATTGTTTACCAAGTTTTAGAAAAATGTTGCAGGCTCACATTTTCTTATTCTTCGATTGTAAGAAGGATCAACTTTGTACCAAAACTGTGGGATTGCGGTCCCAACTTCAACTTGCGCAGCTAAAGTGGGCTGATATTGCAAGGAGCAATATCTTTGCACTTTTGAAGATCGGGAAGATCTCTTAGGGTGCTGGTCGGAACTCTCGCTCAACCAAAATTAATTCCATGTCAATGCCCAGCTGGCCATATTTCTTTATTCTTGTTCCTCCAACCACATGTCAATCTACTCTTAAATGCTGACGTGTGACTAAGATTTTATAGTGTTCTACTTAAATTCTCAATTACGTCTTGATTATTATATTCTACACCTCATTCACATTTGGCAATGAATTTTTGTATCATATCTCTCTGGTCATTTATCCTAGTTGAAATACTCTATCTCATATTTGACGATTCTCGTATTCATCAATAATTTATTTTTGGTTATTATACCATTTTGTCAATATTCTCCTGCAGCTTCCTTTGTTTCTCAAAATAATTCACTATACTTTCTATACTGCTAGTATCTGCACAAACTTTAATCTTACATCCAAATCAATGATCTACACAGTTAGATGAAGCACACCCAGACTGTTTGGCACCACTAGGCACTTCTATCTTGTATGGCTGATCATCTCCTATCTTCAAATCAATTTTGAATTTAATTTGTGCAATGCTTCTCGGGTAATGCATTGTATGCCATCTCCTCAAAGTCTGTTCAGGCAGTCAAAGAGATAAATTGAATGAAAGAAACGCTCTGCTTTTTGTTAAAGAAAATTTACAAAATGTCACGGGCATAAATGCCCTGTTATTTTTGAACAGGTAATTTGTGTCTAGTATGGGACCATGCACCATGCGAACCTGAGCATTGAGTTGGGGGCTTCAGTTCCAGAGGATTGCTGAGGGGAAAGCTAGAATGTTGGGATCACCAAAGATAGACACAAAATGCTGGAGTAACTCAGCGGGACAGGCAGTATCTCTGGATAGAAGGAATGGGTGACGTTTCAGGTCAAGACCCTTCTACAGACAGGGATTTTTTGTTCTGTATCTTTTCAATCTGGCTTTCTATATTGATTATGATTTGCATAAATATCATGATGAATGCTTAAGTAATTCCTATATTCCTTCAGGAAAATGCCAGTAAAAGTGGTCACAATTACAGCTGTCAGGATCCTTTTTGCACAGACATCTGATTTACTCTTTAGTACTCTTACATAACAAGATAAGAAATAACTGAAGGCGGCCATTTGATCCCTCATGTCATTCAAGAAGATTCTTAACCTCTGTGCCATTTCTTTCACAAACCCTAAATTGCCTTAACATCTAACAATTTGCTGAGTTCAGTCTTGAATATAGTCAGTAACCGAACCTCCATAGCTGCCTTGAGTTGGGAATTGCAAAGACTTGTTATTCTCAGGGTGAAGAAATATGGTTTCATCTCTGTCCTGAAAAGCCAACCCATTAATATGAGATTGTGGCTCCTGGCTCTCAATACCTTAGTCAAGCAAAAAATCTACTCCAAAACTACAAGTAGAGCATACAAGAATTTTATACATTTCAATGAAAACACCTATCACTCTTCTAAACACATCAGAGTAAGTCTCAGTCTACCTGACCTCTCCCACCAGGAAAACCATGACCCTCTAACCCTCCTCTTAATCCAGCAATCACAGCATTTCCTCTATCACATCCTTCCTTACATAAGGGGACCAGATCTATACACAATATTATGACTTACTCAACTGGAACAAGGCATTTTTGTTCTTGCACTCAACTCCTTCTACAATAATGCTATGACAATAAACTTTACTGCATAAATAATTTCTTGAAGCAACGACACAAGGATGTTATCAGGACTAGAGAGTCTGAGCTATAGGCAGAGGTTGAGTAGGCTGTGACCCTATTCCTTGGAGAGCAGGATGACGAGGATTAATCATATAGAAGTGTATAGAATTATGAGAGGAATAGATCGGGTAGAAACACAGATTCTCTTGCCCCGAGTAGATGAATCGAGGATAAGAGGACAAAGGTTTAAGGTGAAGGAGAAAAGATTTAATAGGAGTCTGAGGGGTAAGTTTTTCACCCAAAGGAACAAGCTGCCAGAGATAATTGAGGCAGGGACCATCCCAACGTTTAAGAAACAGTTAGACAGGTACAAGTTTGGAGGGATATGTGCCAAACGCAGGCGGGTGGGTCTAGTGTAGCTGGGACATGTTGGCCGGTGTGGGCAGGTTGGGGGGAAGGGCCTGTTTCCACATGTATCACTCTATGACAATATAGTGCAGTAGAAAACACAAATCAGCGGAAAATTAAAGCAGCATTGCAGTGTATCGGCGTTCCACAATAGTAATCTGACACCAGAACTTTATATTAAAAGGAATGACCATAAATTGTATCATTAAAATACTGATGGAATAGTTCTTCATTTTTGAACTCTGGCTTTTCTGTTGTGGTATCAAGCTGCTGACAGATGGATATTGCTACTTCCTCTCCAGCAGGGCACAATATTATGATCACAGACGTGAGACCACAGGGTGAAAATGAACACAACAGCAGCTGTCAAAAATGCAGGGGCCAAGCTCAATGCACACTGATTCATGTCTATTATTGGATTTTTATGCTATATCTTCAAATGATTGATATATTCTTGTTTTGTTGTAATTCCCTAACTAATTTCTTACCAGATCCTCAGCCATTGACTGCGCGCTGATGTCTATGGAGAGACTGCACAACTGAGGAGGGTTCTGAAATTCCCTGTAAAAGGTGCCAAGATCCATGGGCAGAAAGTCATCCTTGGAAAAGGCAGGCTTCTGAACCAGATGAAGAGAAATTCGTTACATTCAATGTTATTGTGTTTTTTTAATAAGAAGTTTAATACAAGGATAGAGATGTAAATGAGGTACTTGATTTACAAGCAGCAAATTAGCTTAATCATGGCTGTTAAATGAGAAATGAATGGAAAAATACAGTAGATTCACAAGCCTTCTATGGAAACAAAAAGGAAAAACTTGAGTGGTCCTGATCAAATGTTATTTGAACTAAATGCCATTCAAGGTTCAAAATGGTAAATGTATGTAAATCTTTTAAAAAAAAAACAATCAACATGCATAAAAACTGATGCTAATTTGCCAAACACAAGAACAGTATCCTGCTGTAGTGTCTAGAAATAATTATTTTTCCCCATAGGAGTTAGTGGCCCAGCTAACTTTCCACTTTGATGATTTGACATCCTTCAGGAATTAATTGCAATGCAAGATGGTTTTATCTTTTGACATGTAAATGTGTGCAAACTTAGACTTAACTTTGCAAAAAGAGAAAACTATTCCTCTGGGTAATTTTGGAAAGCATGTTCAAGATTTGACATTTCGCACCTTCAGATGTTTGACTGCCTGACCACTTTCAAGAATCTTTTTGAATTTGAGAAAATGACAAAAATATAGTCAGGCAGTGTCAGTGGAAGTTTTAACTTCTGTGTTATGTTAATCTTTGTGCAGACATTAAAAAAAAAAACAAAGTGAATTAATCCCATATTATCAAAGACTTGTTCAAACTACATCGAACAGAACTGCTGGAAGTTGAGATGCATGACAAGTCAGGGTATCATTCAAATTTATAACAGAAGCTGAACTCAATAATTCTGAGGATCAAAGGAAACTGCAAGATGGTATAGATAGCATGGTAAAATAGTCAAAATGCAATAGATAAAACTCAACATCAATTAATGTTTAATGAAAAAAATGCAGATGCTGGAAAAGTCTAAGGTAGACAAAAAGAGAAACTCAGCGGGTGAGGCAGCATCTATGGAGCGAAGGAATAGGCGACGTTTCGGGTCGAGTCCCTTCTTCAGACAGATGTCGGGGGGGGGAGAGGGAAAAGAAAGGAAGAGGCAGAGACGGTAGGCTGTGGGAGAGCTGGGAAGGGGAGGGGAAGGAGGGAGAAAGCATGGACTACCTGAAATTGGAGGTCAATGTTCATACCGCTGGGGTGTAACTACCTAAGCTAAATATGAGGTGCTGTTCCTCCAATTTGCAGTGGGACTCACTCTGGCCATGGAGGAGGCCCAGGACAGAAAGGTCAGATTCGGAATAGGAGGGGAAGTTGAAATGCTGAGTTACTGGGAGATCAGCCCCGACATCAGTCTGAAGAAGGGTCTCGACCCGAAAAGTCGCCTATTCCTTCGCTCCATAGATACTGCCTCACCCGCTGAGTTTCTCCAGCTTTTTTGTCTACATCAATTAATGTGGTGTGTTGATTAAAAGAAAACTGCTCTCCCCTAGGGGAGTGGATGCGGAAGATTTATGCTGACATTTTCCAGTATAACTGTAACAATTTCTATGCACGGGTGTGGCAACGGACATTCAACTGCTGGAAATGATGTCCCAATTTTTCCCCATTACTACATTGCTGCCGCATGAAACACTATTTCTTTAGAGCCTCAAATTATTCCTAAATCCTCCTGTTTTTGAGGGAGACTTTGAGTGTACAATGATTCATTTTTACTTCTACTTCTGCAATAATCTCATTTTTAATTCTCCCCACACTTTCTTCAACTCCCCCACCCCCCAATTCTACCATTCAACTATATATGAGGAGCAATTTGCAGATGCCAATTAACAAAATAACCCACAAGTCATTAGGATGTGGAAGGAACCAGAATAAGAACAATGTATAAATTCCTTGCAGCCAGCATCTGAGGTCAGGATTGAACCAGGTGCTCTGGCTCTGCTCTGCCACGGTGCTGCACTTGATTAGAACATAGCTTAAAGCAGGAAAAATACATAGTGGAACCAATTTTATTTTTAATATCATAAAAGATAAGGGAAGCCAGTTATTTTCTCTTTGTTTCAGTTTGCCTTAACATTGGATTCTTTATACCCAGAATAGTTTTTACCATGAGGATAGACACATACTCATCAGGACAGGCAGCATCTCTGGATAGAATAAATGGTGTTCTTACTATAATGGGATGCTTCCCCAAGCTCTATTAATTAACCGCTCCTTGATTATGGTATATTTCATTATTTTGAAACTATTTGTTCATGAACTGGGGCTTTGCTGACATTTGTCCATCCCTAATTGCCCCCAAATTGAGTAGTTGATGAGACATTTCAGGGGACGTTAGTAGGTCTGGAGTCACATCATGGTCCAGAGTGGGTGAGGATATTGAATGCTTTTCTATGAAGGAGATGGTAAAATGGATACATTTTTATGACAAATTGACAGATTGATGGTTATAATCGAGGTACCAGGTTTTCCATAAAATTCCAGGTTTATTTAAATAGGTAAATTGAAAACCTCCAGCAACCCGTGTGATTTGAATATGATTCTCTGGATTGATGTTTTGTTGACAACTTTTGTAAAACAAAACAAACAAAAAAAAGCTTTGACTGTGCTTTTGCTAATTTTTCAGCATTAATTTGCAAACCTTCCCCTCGAAGATTCACTGGAACTAGAGTTTAAAAAGATGAGATTATCAAGTCTAAGAAAAAACATTTTCATTGCATTGAACATCTTGTGCTTTCTTATGCTCATAATATTTTTGCATTATATGACTGATGTTACTTGCATGATTGATTACACAAAAAGCTAAAATGCCAGAAAAAAATGACTTACAAGTTCCACCATAACAAATTCATCCTGTATGAGGCCACTGCTACCACTGGACTGGTTTGAGTGAAGACTTGCATGCAGGGGTGATTCTTGGGTTGGGGAATCAGGGGGATTTACCTGTGTTAATAAAGCAGAAAGATGCTATCCGTTCAGATGTAATAGCTCGCTAAACTGCAGCAATTAGGTAAACAGAATCCACAAACACAAATAAAGTGGCAGGCAGCCAATGTCAGATGACACACTAAGATACTGCAATAATGAGTGACAAAACATTGACGTAAGGTCATAATTTTGCACCCATTCGTGAATCCTAGTTTGTCAGCTCCCAGGAGGATGGACATAGCAGAAGTACAGCAAAATAAAATGTTCTTGCACATTCCCAAACAGCACGGTAGACTGCACCATTTACAAAGCCTCTTGCTGCAGATTGCCTGCATATCCCCACTGAGGAAAATTAGCCTGCTGAAATATTTTTAATTTATTTAATTGGAAGCTTGGAATGGTGGATAATAACGCATGCTGATAAGACAAGGTTCCAATATTCTTATATTTCAGAACATAAAACAGATTTTGGGAAGAGAGGTAGAAAGGACCAATTGTAAGCTAAATATGGGAAGATTATAAGTCACAGTGGTATTCAGCTCTCAAGTTTAACAGAGATAAAGAATATTTGATCCAGGAGTGAATCTGAGAAAGATATACAAATGCAAAAAAGTGGAACTGAGGCATTTGTTCACTGGTTTGGCCAGGTAAGAATACTTGTTAACTGCTCTCACCCATAGGTGGCGTTTTATATCAAAGAGCGTACGTCAAAAGACGTTCTAAAGCAGCCTTAAATCCGTTCTAGTTTATGAAGATTACTCCAGGATGTTTGCTGCGAGACTCACCATGACATCAGTGTCCTCAGATTCAACAGTTTTTGGTGCAAATACAGCAAATGGCAGATCCATGTTGAAAGCAGTGCCCTGTGTAAAATAGGAAAACATAAAGTTAGATAGACACAAAATGCTGGAGTACTCAGCAGGACAGGCAGCATCTCTGGAGAGAAGAAATGGGTGACGTTTTGGGTCGAGATCCTTCTTCAGTTTGTTGTGTGGACAGATCTGGGCATAGCATGAATAAAAAAAACATATTTCTAAAAAATGTAATCTGTAATCATTCACTTTATCACTTTTAAATGTCAACCAGGCTGTGAAACATTGAGATACATAACAGAGATCTTAACAAACAGGGGGAAATTGTTAAACATATATTTAATGCTTAAAATTCAATTTCTATCACTACTTTCTCAGTTTAAACAGAACTGCAACCATGGAGAGAAGGAATTGACGACGTTTCGGGTAGTGACCTTTCTTCAGTCTGAAAAAGGATAGAGACCTTTCTTCAGTCAGAAGAAGGATCTCGACCCGAAACGTTGCCAATTCCTTCTCTCCACAGATGCTGCCTCACCCGCTGAGTTTCTCCAGCATTTTTTGTCGACCTTCAATTTTTCCTGCATCGGCAGTCTTTCTTAAACAGAACTGCAACCAGTTAGTTTCAATTGAGAAGCAACTTTAAGATTGTGACAAAACCAAAATCTACCATTAAATTAAATCTGCTATTAGAGCAGTTGAAATCTGGGCTATGGTGATAAAGCTTACCTGTTAAAGCAAAAAGAATAACATATTTTTCACTTTAACAGTCATTGAAGGATTCCTTGTATTACAGTGGATGCTCAAGAACCAGCAGAAGGTTGCCACTGCCCATCAGGCAGCATGGTGGCGCAGCGGTAGAGTTGCTGGCTTACAGAGTCCGAGACTCGGGTACAATCTTGACAACGGGTGTGTCTGCACAGAGTTTGTACTTTTACCCCGTGACCATGCAGGTTTTCTCCGAGATCTTCGGGTTCATCTCACACTCCAAAGAAGTACAGGTTTGTGGGTTAATTGGCTTGGCATAATTGTAAATTGTCCCCAGAGAGTGTAGGATAGTGTTAGTGTGCGGGGATCACTGGTCGGCGCGGACTCGGTGGGCTGAAGGGCCTGTTTCCACGCTGCATCTCTAAACTAAACTAAACTAAGATGTCACTGCAAAGCTGGCTTTGCATCACTAATGAAAGGATAGTTGCCGAGGTTACAATCGAAGTAGCCCATCCAAACTGGCAAAAAGGATCTTGAAATAAAAACGATCTTGAAATAGATCAGGCTGTATATCTTGTACACATGTACTGAAATGCCCAAGATGTCTTAATAGTAGAACTGTGAAATCATGAGTGCCTTAATTTAACATGTTGTTGTAAGATTCCAATCAGAATTATTAGGAACAAAATCAACACGACAACCTGGATGGATTAATGTTGATTTTGTCCCTCAGGGAAAAGATAATAGAAAAGCGGCTTCTGGAAAAGAAAACTATTTGAATTTTATTTTTGTGGAAAATTACTAAATGAAGGTTAGAGTCCTGTCAATATTATGAATCTTGATTTTCAAAAGATTAAATAGGCAATAAAAAATTGCGTCAAAATAAGATTGAGTACTGTAAAATTAGTGAGCTTCATTTGGATTGGCTAAAATTACACATTTGCATCCACGAAAGGTAGCTATTAAGAGGTACATTTTCAGTCTATGGAACGCTTACTAAATTTGCCAGAATAAAATGTGGGAAATGTCTTCACACAGAGCAGGATGGGCGTATGGAATGTGTGGGAAAGAACTCCAGATGCTGGTTTAAATCGAAGATAGACACAAAATGCTGGTGTAACTCAGCTGGACAGGCAGTATCTCTGGAGACCCTTCTTCAGTCTGAAGAAGGGTCTCAACCCGAAACATCACCCATTCCTTCTCTTCAGAGATGCTGCCTGTCCCGCTGTTACTCCAGCATTTTGTGTCTATCTTGGGTGTATGGAACGAGCTGCCAGAGAAAGTAGTTGAGGCAGCTAGAATAACACCATTTTAATACATTTGGACAGGCACAGGGATAGGAAAGGTTTTGATGGATGTGGGCCAAATGCAGGTAAATGGGACTAGCTTAGATCTTGGTCAGCATGGACAAGTTTGGCCAAATGGCCTGTTTCCAAGCTGTATAATTCCATGATTCTATAAATGGGATTACCTTGGATGGGGTATTTTGTTCAGCATGGACAAGTTGGGCTGAAGGGCCGGTTTCCATGCTGTGTGCCTCTGTGTGTACACCAATGATGTCCCCCTTCCATTCGACCACACTTCCCTCAATTATATCACTGTTTCATTGTATCTGATCTGATATGCTGCTTGTGAGTCACCCAGTAATGGAGCAGGAATTTCCAGCATCTGATCTGAATATTGTCCAATGTCTTCAGACTTTCGCACAAACTATTTCTCCAGACCACTGATCAATCCCTCTTCATGGCCACTGAGGAGACAGAATTTTACCCTGAGATGAGCTGAACGTACAGCCACTGCATCACCAAAACCACCAATGGACGGTGGGGGCGCTGCAAGCCGGCAGCCCTGTCAGCAGCGACTGTTTTTTCCTACTTTTTTTGTTTTTTAGTATGTTTTAATGTATGTTTTTAATGTTTCTTTGTGTGTCTTGTGTGGGGGGTGGTGTGGGGGGGGGGGTAAGGGGGAAACCGCTTCGGTCGCCTCCTCCACGGAGAGGCGACTTTTTCCATGTCGCCTCCCCCGTGGCCTAACATCGAGGATCGGTGCTGCCTTCCCGGAGACGCGCCTGGGGCTTCAGCCGCGGCGCAGCGCGGACTCTCGGCGTGGAGCGGCCGTGCCCTCGCCGGGGCTCGCCGGAGGGGAGCGCTCCGTTTCGCTTGCCCGCGGCAGCCTGAAGCCGCAGTCCGCAGCCTGGGATCCCCCGATGGGGACCCGGGAGAAGAGGAAGCCACCACCGCCGGCCCGCGGCCTACATTTACCGCGGGCGCGGCAGCGACTTACCATCAGGAGCGGGGTCCCTCGCCGGGGACCCCTGGGGGGGAGCTTCGACCGCCGGCCCTGCAGTCTGCGGTGCTTCTGGCTGCGGCGCAGCGGGAACTTTAAATCTTCGACCACCGGCCTATGGCCCACACCAACCTGAAGCCGCGGTCTCCGGTGGGGGAGGCACCGTTTCAGGACTTACCTGGACTTTCACTCATCTGAATGCCCGCAGCGGCGGCTGCGGAGGGTTGAGCTCCCGACCACGGGAGAAAATGGAGGAGGACTGGCCACATTTTGTGCCTTCCATCACAGTGATGAATGCTGTGGTGGATGTTTGTGTTAAATTTTTATTGTGTTTTTGTGTGTTCTTTTTCTTTGTACCGCTGCTGGCAAATTTATTTCACTTGCACTTTATGTGCAAGTGACGAATAAAACCGATTGATTGATTGATACAAATCCACACGACTAATTTGCAATCCATCCATACTTCTGAAGCTTTCAATCCATCCTGTTGTTACTTCTAACTTGATTTCTTCAGTGCTGTCCCAGACAATTTTCCATTTTCTAAGAAACTTCTGAACATAAAATGCTCCTATTCATTATCACATCGTTATCATTCATTCATCATGCATGTTCACTGATCTCTGTAGACTTCCAGTTTAGCAATGCCTTGATTTCAAAATTCACATCCTTGCGCAATCAAATTCCCACCCTAACCTCATCATCTGTTCCTGTAGAAATTACTTCAGTTCGATAAATCCTTGAAATCTCAGTGTTTCTGTTGTTCTGACTCATTGCATATTCGGAATTCTAATCACTTGACTATTTGGCTACTGTGTTGCATCAGTTCCTGAAACTCTACAGCACATACTGATCCTTTAAAACATTCATTTAAAACCTGTCATTTTACCAATCTCTTTATGGGTCAGTATCATATTTTATTTGGCAATGTTCCCGAGGAGGATGCCGTGAAATTTTTTCCATGTTAAAATTCATAAATCTTTTTTTTTTTCCCCAAACAAAATAGTTTGGGTGAGGGATATGGTAGGAGCCATGCATAACGGCATGATAATGGATGCTCTATGGACCTGTTAACTCTGCAGTATTAATATCTGTATGCTAACATATATATCAAGGTGTATTTCAGTAAAGAAAGTGTATGATCAGCTGAAAATGATCAAAACAGCACCATAAATGTTGAACATCTAATATAAAATGCAGTTATGACAAGTTCTTGGAGGTAACATGTTGACAATGTAGCGTCAAAAGTAAAGTATTCTTCAATCCAAGCCATGTTTAGAATCATACCTGACCGGCTGGTTTGTTAACAAATGCTCCCACTTTCCTGGTGAAGGTAGTTTCCAGTGCGTCTTGTGGTGATCCACTCTTCCCTTCACTGCTCTTTGATAACATTTCTGCTTCGCCACTTTAAAATGAATAAAGGATAAGACTGATCAGACAAACCTACCAAATAATTAATTTATGGTTTTATTATATTTCATTGTTCTCATACAGTTGAAGAATTTTAATTTGAGGAAACCAACATTTCTGCCTAAAACCGGATTTGTTGTTGAACAGGTCTAAGATTGGATTCTGTATAAATGTGCTCCACCATTCAATAGCATCGAGGTTGATCAAATTCAAACAATTCAACTATCACCTTATTCCACAATTATGTTAACATTCAAAAATCTATTGATCTCTGATCTTAAATATATATGAATGATTCAACATATTTATACATTTGGAGCAGAGAATTTAAAAAGTTCAAAAACTTTCTTATCTCAGCCTTAAATGAGTTATGCCAAGGTCTGAACTTTTGACTTACTGATCTAAACCACAATTGAGCAAAACATTCTCTCTGCACCTACCATTTAAGAATTTTAGGTAATTGTAGGGGTGGGAGATTTCAACCTTCACGTGGTCTGCCCTGTTTCGACGAATGCAATCAACCCGGCGTGCACAATCAAATAAGATCAAATAGACCAAGTTGTCCTACAACTTTAGGCTGTGCACGCCATACGCAAGAAAGAGAAGGTAATTGTAAACCAGGTTTTCCTGAAAATAATTTTATGTAGAAATGCTGCTCTACAAGTCTGTGGTTGGGGGAGTCAAGGGTGTTCAAGGTGGTGGTGTAATGAAGTAAGTGATAGGTGTCCCGCACAAGCACACAAGTTCTGAACTTCCTGGCGGTGGTTCTGCTGACTAAGCTGCATTGTTGGAAGCCCCATGAAGACCATAGGCAGAGTTCCAATTTCTTGCAATCCCAGCATGTCTGCTGGGGAATCTGCCCACTGAACCAGAGTCAGATTAGACCTGGAGCAGTAACAATGGAGAAGAACAGTTGCAAGACAGATAAAGCTGCAGTCATACAGCACAGAAACAAGACCACTGGACCACTGAATCTGTTGACGATAAAGTACTCATTTACACTAATGCCACGTTAATCCATTTTTTATTCTCCCCACATTCCCATTAACTCCTCCTAGATTCTTCTACTCATCCTACCCATTAGGGGTAATTCAGTGTGTTTTATTAACTTACCAATCCACACAGTGTTGGCGATCTGGATAGAATCTGGGCGATTGGAGCTGTGAGAGCAGCTCTACAAGCTAGTATTAGGTTAATTTATGTACATTTATTTGACTTAAAACAGTTAAAAATCATTCAGATTTTGGTTTAAATTTTTTTTTCTCACATTTAAAGATAGCTTGACTACTTGTTAATATTTTAAATCTGTGTAAGAGGCTTGTTTTGTCAAGTTTAAATTCTGCACTCTTGTGCCTTGGTGACCACGTTACAAGGAAGGTGAAGCCAGTGAAACTGTCAAAGGTAAGCGTGGGTAAATCTAATTACTTGAATCTTCCAAATTCTAAAGAACACAGACCTAGTCTCCACCAAGAAAATCTTCATGTCAAGAGGTAAATCTGTTCCTTTTCCTCCAAGGCAGATATATCCTTCCTTGAGCAAAGAAGCAAAAATCATAAGGCTGACAATTTCCAATTTTGAGTAGTTCTGCCCACGATCTTTGGGTGGAACTTATAACTAGATTACAGTGCAAGCTGGTAGAGCTGCTGTCTCACAGCGCCAGAGACCCCAGAGCTGGTCCTGACCTTGGGAGATGTCTATGTGGAGTTTGCACGTTCTACTATGACCTATGTGAGTTTCCTTGATGCCCTAGTTTCCTCCCACATTCCAAAGTCTTTATAGGTTAGTGACCTCAGTAAAATGGCCCGGGGTATGTAGGGGAGAAAGTGGGATAACATGGAACTAGAGTGAACAGGATGATCAATGGTCAGCATGGACCCCACTGTTCCCATACTGTATCTTTAAATTAATCCAAATTAGGCTGCATGCGTGTATTTTCCTCTGAACCCTTCCTTATGGCATGGAAGAACACCACCGTTTGCTCCAAGTTCAAGAACAGTCACAGAGGGGAAAAGGGGCTCTCGATGCAATTCAATTAGATTTAATAATTTTTAAAAAGAATTGCAGGTTATCTAGCAAGTTGCAGAAAAGTATTTACAAAACTTGTTCTACATAAACGTCCAGATGATGGCCAGACAAGCTCATTGCCTCGAAATAACCTGTTTGGGTACATGTTCCAAAAGGATTGATTACACTTGAATTAGTATAAATAGTTTAGCACTTAACTATCTTGTTGCTTCTTGCCACTGAACCGAATATTTATTGTGAATTATTCAGTATTAATTTCCACAGTCCATTTATAAATGAATGATGTAAGATATGGAATAATTTTGTTACATCATGTTCAAAAGTCAAGTGAACAGTGCTAAAATGAGGTAGCAGTTATTCTGTTGCACAGCGGCTTGCTAATTTATTACGAAATTTCAGGCAGTAACTTATGAGACTGAATGGGGAACGGTTGCCAATCAAGGAACTTGTAGATGAATTGAAATGAGAAGGGAACCCAACCAAAATAAAACTGCCTTGAATCGATGCTCATTACATTTTACAAACCTTTTATAATCTATGATATAGAATTATACAATCATTACCATCATAAATGCTACTGTTAGTTCTGTAGACTGTACCTGCTAGAAGGAGTTGCTGCCACCTGTTGATTCATATCTGTGGATTACTGGTTGGCATCCTATCACCATCAGCCTGGGTACCATGGGCAGGGTGTTGAGGCTGAAAAGGTACACCACCTTCTTTGCCAGGAATTACTATCTGTTATTTATGAACGGAAGAAAAGGGAAATATTCAAGACCAAATCACTTACCGTGGAAGCTTAAATTAAATTCAGATGCAATTTAACCAATACACTTTGAGTGAAATACAATGCAACTGCAGTCATGGAGAAAAGCAAATTAGGCACGATTGAAATGTGTTGCTGCAGCTTTGCTTTTTGAGCTCACTTAGTGCTATATATACATCAGTACATTGCATTAAAAAACTTTAGCTCTTAATATTGTACTCATTAATGTAAAATACAGTGGATTTAAAATGATACTGTTTGCCACAGGGTTTCAGGACACAACATGGAGCAGTGTTTGAAAGAATAGGAACACTCTGGTTAATGCACAACCCTCATAGATTACTAGTTGATGCAGGGTCACTTCACACTCAACTTTTTTCTAAAATTTAGAAGAACGAGAGGTAATAGCATTGAAACAAAATACCCAGAGGGAGCTTGATAGAGTAGATATTGTAAGAAAGATTCTTTCAGATCTGGTTAATGAAAGGACGTGGAATCTAGAAGAGGTTAGAGCCTTGGGATAAAGGATTGACAACTTGAGACTAAAATGAGAAGGAATTCCATCTCCCAGGGAGCTGCAAATCTCTGGAATTCTCCACCACAGTGGAGGGGATATTCCAAGGCTCAGATAGATTGACACAGGCAGGAAAAGATGGAATTCAGATGATCTTGTTAAATTACAGAGCAAATTCATGGTCTACCCCAACACCTATTTGTTATGTTCTCACTCTTTTCCTCAGATGCACAAAAAATTCTAGAGGAGAAAATAATATTCATGGGATGTGTGACATGTTGCAACATGTGACATGTTTATACTCCCACAGCAGACACCAGACAATGGAGATTATAAAGTAGAGACCGGCAAGTCCCACCTGACATGTTACAAGAAACCCGCTCTGGAGGGTGGGAGGCTTACATTGGGCTCGTACAGTGCAAATGTGAATCTGATTTGTGTAAGAACTGCAGATGCTGGTTTACACCGAAGATAGGCACAAAATGCTGGAGTAACTCAGCAGGACAGGCAACATCTCTGGAGAGAAGGAATGGGTGACATTTCGGGTCGAGACCCTTCTTCAGAGTCTGAAGCAGGGTTTTGACACGATACGTCACCCATTCCTTCTCTCCAGAGATGCTGCCTGTCCCGCTGAGTTACTCCAGCATTTTGTGTGAATCTGACTTAATTTGCACTGCTCGTTTTTTCTGGGTTTGGGTTTACTTGATAATAAAATGGAGTTAGAAGCTGCTAGATCCCCAGGATGAGTAGCTGTTTGGTCCATCTTATGCGTCAGGAGAAGTGCTCCATCTAGGCTCTTCAAGAACTCTTCTATCTCACACAATCCCAGTCGCTAGCATTCTTCCATTAAGTCACAGGCTTTTCATTACTACCAACCTAATCTTTCTCTTTATACCCATCATTAGACTTCAGCCATCAAAATATTCTCCCACCTGATGGTCCATTTCACTAGCTGCTGGTGGGTATAAAAACCACAAAATACAATTGAGCTGCCCGTGCCTTGCCGTGATTCTTAGTTGTTTAAACATTCCCTGCATCTTCCAGGGACAACTAGTTCTCTTTCACTTGAAACAAATACATAGTGTGTTAAAATTGAACAACACATGAAACACAAAAACCCTGAAATGGCCTTTTAGGAGCAGGAGGAATTATATTTATTGTAGCTGTACTGCGAGTGTAGGCTTGGAAAATAATTTTGACGAAGATAAATGAACTAGGAAAACGTGCTTTGCTAGAATCTTGGTACTAATATTGATTTATTATTGCCAAGTAAACCGAGAAACAGATACAGATAAAACCCTGTGTGCTAGCCAGTCAAATTATACTCTACATGAGTACAATCAAGCCATTACAACAAGTACAGCAGGTAATGCAAAGTAAAATATACCAGAGTACAGAATGTAGTGTTACAATGTTATAGCATTACAGTTACTAGGAAAATGAAGATAAAAAAGGAATGCAAGGGCTGCTATGAGGTAGGCTGAAAGATAGGGACTCCATCCTGAGCTTAGGGAGGACCATTCAGTGGTCTGATAACAAAGGGGAAGAACCTGTTCCTGAATCTAGTTCTCGATTACGTTGGCTGTTTTCCTGAGGCAGCATGGAGCATAGATGGAATTTAAGGCGGAGGGGGTGGAAAGCTGGATTATGTGATGATAGTCACAAAAAACTGGAGTAACTTAGTGGGACAGGCAGCATCTCTGGAGAGAAGAAATGGGTGACGTGTCGAGTCTAGACCCTTCTTCAGACTATGATGATGTGATGGACTGAACTAGACGTATAACTCTTTTTAATTTATTGCGATCTTGGGTAGAGTTGTTGCCAAACCAAGCTGTGATGCAACCTGGTAGGATGTTTTCTACAATGCACCTGCAGAAATTGGCGAGGGTATTTGGTGACATGCCAAACAGTCTCAATATTCTGAAGAAGTAGAGGCACTGGTGGTGCTTCCTTGGCCTTAGCTTCAATGAGGTTGGTCCAGGACAAATTGTTGGTGATATTTACACCAAGGAACTTGAAGCTCTTGAGCATCTCTACTTCAGTACCCAAGATACTAACAGGGGTGTGTACACCACTTCATTTCCTTAAGTCAATAACTTGCTCCTTAGTCGTGCTGATAGAGGGAGAAGTTATTGTCTCGACGCAATCTTTCTGCTTCCTGTACTCAGTTTTGCCATTGTTTTTATCATCCAGCACTACAGTGTTGTCCAGAATTTAGCCACACATACCGCACAGTGGTGAGTGTATAGGTGGTATAGCACAAGTGTTGAGAATTAATAATGAAGGATATTTCTTGCCTATCCTCACTGAATCTGTTCAATGGTCAGGAAGTTGAGGATCCAGTTCCAGGGTGCTGAATCCTTGATCCAGGAGTTTGGAGATGAGCTTGGTTGGGATCATGGTGTTGAAGGCAGAATTAGAGTCAATAACTTGGAGTCTGACATACTGTAGGTATCTTTGCTATTCAGATGTTCCATTCCCTGTTACGGCAATAGGTGAAATTCAATGAGTAAAGGCTGATCTTAGGCTGGGGTAAATATGCACAATGACCAGTTTCTCAAAGCACCTATTGGACAAAGCATTTTAATGAAGAAATGTTATTGTGCAGTACAGGATGAATGTGCACTTAATCTTAAAAAAAGTTTATTTCCTTTACTTTTGTTCGCTGATTTTCTCTGCTATTTTCCTGAAGGTGCATTCTCAAACTGAGATACTTTGCAGTCTGGTACCTCATCTGGTGTTCACTTGTGAGGATAGAGAGTAAAGGGTGAATTTGGACTTTCCATTACAGAGCCCATTTCGTAACTGATGAAGTGGCTGTTATGATAATGCACAAAACACATTTTAACTGTTGAAAAGTAGCATGATTTGTTAGCTGTGCAATACAAGGGAGATGCAGAATGGATTGCAAACCACATCAAAGATAGCGATGATTCGGTGACTCCTCAATAGGTGCCATGACAGTGATGGCAAGGACCTGCAGGGGCATCAGATTACTAATGAGAGGATTAAGGTAGCATAACGGGGATTGCCCTGAAAGTAAGCAAAATAAGTATGTTCTCCTATGCCTAGATTTAGTAGCTACAAGAAGATAATTACCTGAGAATATTGGCATGTTTACCAACATCCTTTTGTGAGTAATACTCCAAACCACTTATTTCAAATAGCAAGTTATCTTTCAAGTGCACTTGACATAGCATTTTCAGCACAGCAGAATGTCATTTGCTCCAGTGCCCAATAGTCAGAAAAACACTTCCTCAGTTTATTGACACTTCAATCTCACCTTATGCAACATCCTGCCTTCCCTTAGGAGCAGTTTTACGTCTATTCAACCATTGCCATTAATTGTATTCACGAGTCTGGGATTCCCTTGTAGAATCATAAATTTAAAAGAGATTTTGTGCAAGAATCAATGCCTACTATAAATTACAATTAAAACACAAAGTACTTGCGCTATAACTGCGTGCGTGACGACAGATGGCGCAATGGGCTAAGTGTTCAGCTGGCAACCGGAAGGAAGCCGGTTCGAATCTCGCTTGGAGTGCATACTGTCGTTGTGTCCTTGGGCAAGACACTTCACCCACCTTTGCCTGCGTGTGAATGTGTGTGTGTGAGTGATTGGTGGTGGTCGGAGGGGCCGTAGGCGCAGATTAGCAGCCACGCTTCCGTCAGTCTGCCCCAGGGCAGCTGTGGCTACAGAAGTAGCTCACCACCACCGAGTGTGACTGAGGAGTGAATGAATAATGCGATGTAAAGCGCCTTGAGTATTAGAAAGGCGCTATATAAATCCAATCCATTATTATTATTATTATTATAACTCCTGGATAAGCACTCAACTAAGAAAACCAAGCCCAAAACCAGTGTTATGTAACTAAATACACCCTTACAAAAAAATGACTCCATTTGCAAAAAAAACCCCCCTACATATTAATTAGCTTTAAAAAAAAACCTGATCCTGTAGATGCAAGTATATCATTGGGGTTATCAAGTGGGCACCTCCCTTCATTGGTGTTTCATTGAGTTAGGCCCACGACACCTCAGGAAGGCTCAACAGATGGTTCTGGCATTTCTATAAAATGCACTATCCACTGACTAACTGACCATAACATTATATCAGGCCTCAAACTAGTAGTAACAACATCCTGCCATCCCTTTGGAGCAGTTTTACAAGTCTATTCAACACTTGCCATTACTTTTATTCACGCGTCTTGGATTCCTTTGTAGAATCAAAAATTTAAAAGAGATTTTGTGCAAGAATCAATGCCAACTATAAAAATGCTATTTATATCAGCCTCATTTCCCAAGACTGAACTAAACTGAACATAAGTGCACTTGCAAGTACATTCTTTATGCGTTGAGGACTTTTGCCGTTGCCATTATTTCAGATTGAGAGCTCAAGATCTCGAGCAATTTCTGGATGAAAGACATTATCCTCAAATCCCCTTTATTCTCTCTAATGATTATCTCAACATTTGCCCACTATTAATTGCCGGGCCAGATAAGATTCTTCTCACCCTGTTGAGGTCTCTTTGAACTTCACCCAAGTGGATTAACTCTTCCCTTGGTCTCATCACCAATGAAAGCAACCCTGCCTGAACAATTATTCATGACAAAGATATTCCTTCATAAACAATATTCCCTCTGAACCTTCTTTGAACCGTCTTCTGTCTTCCCTCCTGAAATGCATGAACTAAATGCAGACGACTAGTTTGGTCACAAGTAGAGTCGCAGGAGGAAAAAAAATCAAAACACTTGAGTGAGGTTGAGAGCAAGAGTTGGCCTTCCTGCATTCAAGGAAACAGCAGCACTGGAGATTATCAGAGTAAGAGAACATAGGGCCATCAGAGAAGGCAAATAGTGGAGTTTACAGATAGAATTCTATTTCATTCAGTCTTATTGCACCTAACACCACTTATGTAATCTTGGTCAGCAAAGAGCAAAAAATGTCATATTTAAACCTCTTATTTAGCGGACAGATTCTACATGTTTCATGCCCCTGCCTTCTTCTTGCAAATGAAACATAAACCAAAGGAATAGTTAGATCTCAAGCCGGGTGTTGAGCAGCCAGGTTGTTGTCCCTGCCAAGAACAAAGAACTGTCATTCTAACAGCTACTGGCATCAGAACTGTTCCGACATGTTACAGTAAAATCTATTATTACCTGATTCAATATCTTAAGTTGTCTCAGATGCAAGTATTCAAATATGTCCAAGAAACCTGCTCTGTGTGATGGGTATGGCTTGGTTCTCCCTCCCCTGTGCAACTGTACTTAATTGTGAAATACTGGTTCCATCATTTTTCAATGCATAATGGAGCCTTACGAATACAAATTACCGCTTTCTTGGATTTTTCTTCTGCTTTAATAAATCATAGCAAGTTTGCAATTTGAAACTAGGAGCCTTCAATTTTTATCAGCCAAGCAAGCACGATGATAAGATTGTAAAGCATAACAAGGGCATGTAGATCATCAAGCTCATGCCAACTGTGAAAGAGCTACTTAGCTTCAATGCCCCTGCACCTTCATACGGGCAATAAACGTTATTTTTGCAAATGCACATTCATTTCCCTTCCATCATCCTTCAAGAAGCACATTCTAGATGATCAGTGTGTAGTTTTAGCCCACCCCCAACCAACCAGAGATTTTTCTACATAGGTTTCAGTCAATGATGTTTATTTTGAGACGTCCTACAAAGAGCAACCTAAAGTCAACCGATTGAAGTTTGAGCAGGATAAGATCCTGATGGGTCTTCACAGGATGCACTTGGAATGTTTCCTCGTATGGGAGAATCTAGAACTATGGGTTACTAATTAAAAATAAGTAAATTTTCTTCTCAGTCATACACTGTTGGAAGTCTCTTCTTCAAAGGGCGGTGAAAGCAGATTCCTTGGATATTTTTAAGGCAAATCTAGAAAGATTGTTGGTAAACAAGGGGATGAAAGGCTACAACAGGCAAACTCAAATTAATTAAAATTACAATCATATCAGTTGTAATCTTAATGAATAGCAGAACAGACTTGAGTGGCCCACTGTTGTTCCTAACTCATATGTAGATGGGACTAGGTGAGAGTAAGTAAGTAAGTTCGGCACGGACTAGAAGGGCCGAGATGGCCTGTTTCTGTGCTGCAATTGTTATATGGTTATATGTTTGGCTTTTATTTCTTGCTTTCTAATTGAATCAAGCAAAGGAAGATTGCCAGGGTTATATTCAATACTGATGTTGTTTTATTGAAATTACGGTACCTTTTATTTGACACTATTGGTTAAAATTAAGTCTTTGAATCAAGAAATGTTGAGTTTACCTGATGAGGATGAGCAGCAGATACACCAGCAGTTAAGGCTGCTGGGGAATAGGCGAAGTCAGCTGAACCACCACCGAGAGTAGCAAAGGGCTGATAGGAAAGACGAGAACTGTAGAGCTGGGAGAAGGAAGAAAAGCACAGAAAACAGAGACAGAATCTAAATTGTAATTAGAGTGAGCAAACAAGGAACAAGAAGGAAACAAAGGATTGACATCACAGCAAAACTACAATGCAAGGTTTACAAAGCACACAAATTCTGAATTTTGATATTTTAGTTTCATTACTATTCCAATCTAAAAATTAATTGTCATGGTTATACAGATTCTTAGTGCAGCGATTAGACTTCATTCTTCCCTATCACTCTCCCACCAGCTGTTGAACAAGACGTCATTCCTCTTCAGCTAGTAACGGTTGACTTTATGAACTAACCAATATCATAACGGATGGTGGCACCAAAAAAACATACACAGAAAAATAGAGATGCAATTTCCACTTCTTTCAAGGAAATCCTGTGACATATGTTACCTGGTACATAAACAGATTCTCCAAAGCTATGGAATCACCTTATCGGTGTGAAGAACCTTATAGAAAACAGTTGAGACCCACATTTGAGCCCATTATACTTAAGTTTGACTGTTGATCTGCACCTGGTGCACAAATCAGTCTTCTAGATAGATGATCCATCCAGATTTCTACTAAAAAGTCCTCAATGAAAAATAAAGAAGAAATCTATTTATTGTTCTGAAGAAATTAGGATTTTTTTTAATGATTATCCAAAAGATTCAATTCCTCTCCAAGTCATACGTTAGCCTGCTCTCCAGGCTTCTCCCTCTCTAGCAAGTCACCTTGATTACAGAGTTTAATAAAATCTATTTCTTCCAATAAAAAGGACATCTTTGTAAATTTAACAAAAAGTCTCCCCATCTTATGTCTACTTTACAACTACATGCAAGTCATAATCTAAACAGGTATACAACAAACCCAATCCCAATGCAGATTACTGTTGAGCAAGGTTGTGACATTGCCCCAAATCTTTTCTTGTCTTCCTTGCCGAAATACTGCATCGTATTTCCAAAGGCTTCTTAACAAATGGGAAAAAAGGGAAACAGGACAAAAGGGAAACCGTTAAACTATGTCACCTCCAGGATCAGGGTCATTCCAATTTCAATCACTGAGTTGCAGTACATAGACGACATTTGTGCATGTCTGGAGTCCAAACTCAAAACTACTGTCAACATATTCACTGAAGCATACAAGAGAACAGGTCTTCCATTTACTGCAAAACAAGGTCTTATACCAATCTGCACTTGTTGTATACACAACATTCACCAATAATAAAGGTTCACACAGAAACCTTGGAAAAGGATGTTTTTGGCACCTCCAATCTACTTGGCACCTCCAATCTATCCATACCGAAGCCCAGAGGCCCTCTCAAACCAACCACCCGGTTTCCTGGCTGCCTCGTCAGGGTCTGCCAATCGCACACCAAGTCCCCAGGTGGCTGATGAGACCAATGATTGGGAGTAGAAACAGGTCCTCCCAATCCCCAAGAGGAGGAGGAGAATTATATTCGGGTACTCCACCATCATCTAAAGCAAGAGCAATTTTCTTGAAGCCAACAAAGCAGTGGATTCTGGTGCTTCCATTCAGACAGCACTGGTTAGGGACGTGCAATATGTTGGATGAATTTCTACTGCAAGTCTCCTTTGTGGACCTTGCCAGAAGGTAAGCCGAGAGAAAAAACTTTAATATTGTGGTTTGTTACTGTTTGAGGTAGTACGAAAAATCAATATATATTTTGTTGAAATATCAAAATGATCTTTACTTCACTGCTTCCTCAAAGGGATTCTTCAGTATGATAGTGGTCAAAGAGAAGCTTGTGGACCATCTGGCTCTTAGGATTGACTGGCACCACACATCTGCACATATCGGCGGTGCTGGCTCAGAAGGCCGAAGTACCTATTGTCTATTGACCAAGAACTGTACTCAATGTGCAAACAAAATAAATTTCTGACGGGTCTCAACCCAAAATGTCACCCATTCCTTCTCTCCACAGATGCTGCCTGTCCTGCTGAGTTACTCAAGCTTTTTGTGCCTATCTTCAGTTTAAACCAGCATCTGCAGTTCCTTCCTACACAAGTGCTTTCTTAAAGCAAGATACATTTGATAATCAATCCAGATGCAAAACTACTATTGAACATACATGCAGGAAACTAATCTAACATGCTGGAAGTAGTAAGTGATTGTTCTACATAATGGATCCATGGCCTTTGTGTCTTTAAATACTGAGCAGAAAAGATACCAAAGTTAAAAAGAGCAAAAATAAAAGAGTGATAAGTCATAAAGTAGTACACGTGATATCAAGCATGTCTTCTAAAAGCCAACAGTCTAGTAGAAATATGCCAAGAGAAATAAATATTACACAGACATAATGATTTGTGAACAGGCAATCCTACAATCAATTCGGAGTACAATGCCATGGGAACGCTGAAGAGGAAAACAATTTTGTTTTACAGATCCAATAAATAACAAGAGAAAAGCTGACTAAATGGAATTCTTACTTCTTTTCCACTTGGGAATTGTGCCCTGTACAAGTCCAAACTATTAATGTTTATTAAGAAAAGTAAAGCTAGACAAAAATGCTGGAGAAACTCAGCGGGTGAGGCAGCATCTATGGAGCGAAGGAATAGGTGACGTTTCGGGTTGAGACCATTCTTCAGACTGATGTGGGGGTGGGGGAGGAAGAAGAAGAAAGGAAGAGGCGGAGACAATGAGCTGTGGGAGAGCTGGGAAGGGGAGGGGAAGGAGGGAGAAAGCAAGGACTACCTGAAATTGGAGAAATCAATGTTCATACCGCTGGGGGGTAAATTACCGAAGTGAAATATGAGGTGCTGCTCCTCCAATTTGCGGTGGAACTCACTCTGGCCATGGAGGAGGCCCAGGACAGAAAGGTTGGATTCGGAATGGGAGGGGGAGTTGAAGTGCTGAACCACCGGGAGATCAGGTTGGTTAATGCGAACTGTGCGGAGATGTTGGGCGAAGCGATCGCCAAGCCTACGCTTGGTCTCACTGATGTAGAGCAGTTGACACCTAGAGCAGCGGATGCAATAGATGAGGTTGGAGGAGGTGCAAGTGAACCTCTGCCACACCTGGAAAGATTGCTTAGGTCCTTGGATGGAGTCAAGGGGGGGGGCAGGTAAAGCGACAAGTGTAGCATTAACAAAAGCAATGATCTTAGTGCTGATTCCTGATAACTACTGTACGTTTCCCTCTAGTTGTAAAAAGACAATTTCACAACTATTCTGCTTCCTATTATATGGCTAATTTTCCATTATGCCTCTGCAGCCCCTTTTATTCCATGGTCTTCAATTTTGATGACAAGCCAAGTACGTGGCACTTTATAGATCAGCTTTTGGAAATTCACCGCATTTCCCTCATCAACACTCTCAATTACTCATCAAATAACTATTTATTTGGCTGCAAACTAGTTATCTAAGATAATTGATAGATTTCTCTAATTCTCCCACCGGGTGGCGCCGTCAGCGATGGGAGCCTCGCCAACGGTCTGTCTGATATTTGTCTTTTTCGTTATTTTTAGTGTGTTTTAAAATTAATGTTATCTGGTTTGTTTTATGTGGGGGTGGGGGAGAGGGTCAGGGGAAACTTTTTTTCAATCACCTTGCCGGAGATGCGATTGTTTTCCGGATCGTATCTCCGGTCGCTCTGCGGCCTAACATCATGGAGCTGGCGACCTTGCTTGGGACTGACTTTGAGCCCCACCGCGGGGCCATGGACTTACTATCGGAGCCTGCGATCACTTGCCTGGAATTGACGCTCCAACCACAGCCAGCGGATTTCAACATTGAGGAGCTCGCAATCTCAGGAAGAGGCTGATGTCAGGAAGCTCCAGTCCCGGAAGATTTCAACCAGCTCCGACCTGGGGTAGATCGCCCGGCGCGGGGGAGCCGAGATTTCTCCTCTGATGCAGGAGCTTGATCGCCCCGACACGGAGGGCCCGCCGCTGACTACGGGAGTCAAGATTGCCCCGTCCATATAAGAATCGAGGCCCCCAACCACGGGAGAACAAAGTAGGGAAGTGATTTAACTTTTTTTCGCCTTCCATTACAGTGAGGAATGTGGAGGGGTCACTGTGGTGGATGTTTATGTTTAAATGTTTTTTGTGTGTCTTGTTGCTTTTTATTGGTATGACTGTACAGCAAATCAAATTCCTCGTATGTTGCAAAACATACTTGGCTAATAAAGTAATTATGATTATGATTATGCTCAATCCATATTTATCCAATAACCATTCATTTGGGCCTTGATCGTTGTTTCTTGAAAATTGACTGGCAAGGTAAAACTTACTGATCTGTACTTAGTAAGTTTGGCTATACTTATTTTATTGAACAACATTTTTCCACTCCTTGCACACCATCGTAACCTAAAGGTTTGGAAGATTAAGGCTCAGTCTTTTTCACATTCCTCCCAAAATCCCTCAGCCAACTATAATGCATCCATCTGGACCAGATGATTTATCCATAGATTTATCCATTGAAACTAAATGTGTCAAATTATCCGAGTTGGCTCAAGCAAATAGATTAAAAAAATCTTTAATTACTATTCCATTATCTATCAGCTTGGCATTACTTCTCATAATGAACTTAGAAATGTTATATTATTCACAAATTGCATCTTTTGATATGTTTTTGCGACGTTCATGAAGTGTTTTTCAATTCAAAATTAACAGGCATACTCAGATTAGTCTGTAAGGAATAATGGCCTGGAATTAGTGGTACAGTGCTTCAAATATGCCTTTGTGCAGTATAATTATATATCAACTCATGCACATGAAGAGGGACAATTGTTATCTTATGCATAATTATGGAATCATTTTATACGGATGTAGTAAATTAAAAAAGAAATAGATTACAATCAAGCAGTGATAAGTGTCACAGGACAATTTCCTTTTTTTAGAAGACCTGTTCATATTGCAACTGTGTGCTAGGATAAAAGGCTCTTTGAGTGATAAAGATCGACTGACTATGCCTGCCTCAGAAACATGTTTGCCTTTATGTCAAAACGTAAATAAGGTTGAAAGTTCGTGTTACAAGATTATAAAATGATCAAATCCCTGCTGAATGTTAGTGCAACAGAGATTATCAACCCCCCCCCCCCCACCCCACCCAGCTTTGCATCACTGGCTAACTTGGATATAGTACATTTCAAATTATTTAATAAATATGGTGAACAGTTAGCCCACAGCATGATTCCTGCACCAATTCTTAAAATCTTGTTTTTATTCCTACTCTATATTTTCTCCTCACTAATCATTCTTCTATCTACGTTGGTATCTCACCTCAATCCCATAGGCATTCATTTTATTCTATAACCACCTTACTGAAAACACTTTCAGAGCCTAAATACATCACACCTACTGGGTTGAATTGATTCTTCTAGTTACAAATCATATTCAACAGATTTGTCGAATATGATTTCCCCTTCATAAATCAATGTTATCTTTGCCCCATCCTAGGATTCAGACACCCTCAGTAAAAAAAGCATTTACCCTTCTCCTGACGTGAGCTCATTCATTGGGCAAGGGGAGCATTGCACATTTACAAACCATAATTGGTTGATGTATAGACTCACTTGATGCGTAAAGGTCAAACCTAGCATGGGGACCTTCAGTGTGTCCATCACCGCTGGCCTGGATGTCTGATAATGTGTTTTACTAATAGTAAACACACACTATATACAAACATAAACACAAAAGAGAAGGAAAAAAAGAGAAAAGGAAAATAGAACTTAGAGAGAGAAAAGGGCAGCTTTTCACGCAGCTTTCAAAAAACTCAACTTTGATAGAGGTGACAATATTTGAAAAAAGACAATAAGAAAAATGTTATGAACCCACAATTGAATCAATTTGGTACTGAATACAACTGCAATTCGACTCCATTTTTATTAATTTTTAATGATCAAATCTTCAACTAACTGCTTACCTCAGCTCCAATGATGACAAGGCAGAATTTCCGGCTTTTAAACTTCCAAAATGAACTCTGCTCCTCTTCACTGTTCTCGTTAATGATTCGAATACTCATTGAACTGTGACAAGTGTCAATCTTTCAAAGGATCACATCTCATGTGCGAACCGGAATGGATTTGCCAACACCAAGGGCACTTTGAATTTTATTCTATTCAAGCAGTGGAGTTCAGTGGATAATGATTAGGAGCACGAGCTCCGATTTATATATTTTTTCTTCTTTATCTGAAGACTAAAACTGATTCTAGCACCTTCTTCAGCACCAAGGTAAAGATCAAATTATTTTCAGAGAGCAGGTAATCTTAATATCTTTAAAGACGAAATCCACATTGACCTCAACCTGACTACTGACCAGTTTCCTTTCCAGAGCTGTCTCAGGAAACAATTAGTTACCTTCCCAGTGCTTTCTTCATCTTAAATTTCCCGCCCTTCCCGAAAGTTCACAATCCTTCCCAGTCACAAACTCATGCCCTACTCCCTCATATTGGCGACCCAACTCAATGCCCCAAACACCATCCATCCCTATCATCAGCCTCTTTTCTCTCTTCACTGACAGTCACAGGTACCTTACTAATATTAAGGATGGACTCCTGCCACGAAATTTGGTCCAGCAATCCAGCATTATGTTCCCAGCATCAGCAAGTAGGTAGCTTTTGACTTTTCATTTTCTACATTTCCCCATTAATAACAGAACAATTATCATCACCTACTCCTCCTTTAATGCTGACACATCCAATTTCTGCAGGGACCACTCTCCCTGTCACAGGTTGGTTTGCCCATAGCTCCCTAACTATCCTTCCCCCCACCCTCACTCCCTCCCCATGCACTTTCCCCTATAATCATAGGATATGTAGCACCTGTCCCTACACCTCCTCCTTTACCTTGCTCCAAGGACCTAAACAGTCCTTCCAGGTCAGACAGAGATTCACATACACCTCCTCCAACCACGTCTATTGCATTTGGCGCACTCCATGTAGTGTTCTCTGTATTGGTGAGACATTGCGCAGACTAGGCAACTGCCAAGCACCTATATTCTTTGTTGATGCAACTTATGTTGATGCAGCTTTTGTCCAATAAATTACAAAAGTTGTGATTCAGTTTAAAATTATCAATGATTACTTCTGGAGTGTGCAATGCATCATTCACAAATATCTTAATAATGGGCAAAAGATAAATTACTCCAATTAGGTTATATTGCTGATCAGTACAATAGGTTACATTTGTGTTGATTTTAGTTTCTGGCATACATTTTTATATTTGTATGTGGTAGATATTATGGAATCACAAACTTGTCTTACACAAATCTTTAATGACATAAGTAGCCAGATCAGCATAAAGGTCTTCTATTCTTAGTGATGTACTGTTATAATATTACACAGTATTTTTAGACATTGAAATTTAACAAGTGAATTATAAGCACTAACCATGGCTCACACAGTCACATGCGTCCAATCCATGTGAACTGCTAAAAGAATCCATGAAAGGTCGATTCAACTGTTATCTATACTATTCTGTCCTGCCAAATCTGATCTAAAAAGAAGCATTTCTTTAATCAATTACAAGCGGCAAAGGGTGTTTTCTGTCCCTTACCTGTGAGGGAGGGGAAGTGGAGAATGATGTGGTGCACACTTCCTGGGAATCATCAACAGAAGGAAGAGTTCCTGCATCCTCTTCATTAGGTGCCCTGCAGAGGCCATCAACAAATATTTTAATCTATCTTGCAGACTTTTTCCAATCTATTATCAAATCATACGGGATGAAGATAAAGTTATTTAGATTTACACCAGCACTTTATTACAATTTTATTTATAAATGTCATCAGCATCCAATTCCCTCAAAATAATAGTACTTTTCTATTGTGGTTCTTACTTCAGTGCTTTGACGAACGATATAATACAAGCTACGTCTTCAGAATGGGACTAAAACATCAGAATTCTATGTTAATGTAACTGGAGCCTATAGCACAGAAATGCATGGTCTTAGCAAATTTTGGGGGACAGATTGCAATTTCACATTTCATAAAACGCATATTGCTTTGCTGATATCACACCCTACACTATTTAATATGAGTTTTCTCAGTGCCTGGTTTCCCAATGTTTGAAGTAAAAACATTACTGATGTAGCAATACCTGAACTTTCAGTTCTTCATGTTTGGTAGTTATATCCAAAATGCAATCTTGCCAAACTGAAAGCTTTTCATTCTATATGATTGCATTTCCCAGTAAATTAAGCAAAAGCAACGTTAAAGAGCACTGTTCCCATTAAATGGTTGTATGGCAAATCAGAGTTTAAAAAGTCTAACAATGCCACTTCAAAGAAACGAAGATACAATGAGAAGGTCATTTCTAGTTAACAAAACAATCCATTGCTCAAGTGACTATTGCTTTACTCATCTTTTCTTAAGGCATAGAAGTATGCCACATGACCCATCAAGTCCATGCAGGTTCTCAGACCATTCTCATCAGTCTCATTCCCCTGTTAATTTCCTTATAACCTATTCACTCTCACATACCCAGCAGCACTTTACTGATTCTACTGCTAGCCATCTGCACTAGCAACAATTTAGTGATCATTTAACCTGCCAGTATGCCTTTGGAATCTCAAACATCTTAACCTATTGAAGAGAAGCTTGGTGATTAGTATTTTGCAGTTTAATGTGTGGATGCATTTAAAGCAGATCTAAAACTCAGCAGAAAACTTGTTCCACTCAGCCCTAGCAATCAATGTGAAGGAAGGGAGCAAAGTTTTCACTGTACACCAAAAATTAAAACACTGCTCCAAAATTTTATTTATATATAAAAGCCCTCTTTAATTTGGATTAGATCCACAGCAATCTTTTACCCCAAGAATTTTACATTCATGAAGAATCAATTGGAAAGAATGTTTTGAACTGATTTGCTTCTATGTGTCAGAAAAGCTGATCAAGATCACCTGTAGTAAATGCTGACAGTGATTAGAGTGCAGGCTCACATTCAAGATTCTCCATTCTGATTCATCAATCTCAAGTACAAGGGTGGCATGGAGGCGCAGCGATAGAGTTGCTGCTTTACAGTGCCAGACACCTGGGTTCTGTACAGAGTGTGTATGTTCTGCCCGTGTCCGTGTGGGTTTTCCCCAGGTGCTCCGGAGTCCTCCCACACTCCAAAGACGAACAAGTTTGTAGGTTACCGGTAATTGGCTTCGGTAAAAATTGTAAATTGTCCTTTGTGTGTAGGTGGGCTGAAGGGCCTGTTTCGCACTATCTCTAAACAAAACTAAACTAAAGTATGTCTAGACTTTGGGAGGGATAGGGTGAGGAGGTTGTTGGAGTCTGGGTGTGTGGTGCCTGAAGTTCTCAACCGCCGCTGCTACGTTTTCTGATTTCTCTGACAATTGCAAGCTTCAAGAATGCAAAGAAAGGCATGTAGTGCCTCTCACTTAATCAATGCCAGCACTGGCAAACATGGAACTAACTTAGTCTTGGAGGATGATTAAAGCTACCAACCACTAAGTAACACTGGCATTGCACTCAACCAAGAACACTGACTACTTGTATTGGTAGTGCACCTGTCAAGTGGAAAAACATTCAATTGCATCATAGCACGGAAAATGGACAAAAAGTTCTTCCAAGTCAAAGCGATAGATGTTAAAAAGTGGCAAATGTAATTTGAGGATTTCAAAAACAGGAAGGTGGAGATCATTGGACGAGGTCGATTGAAACATCAGCCATCAATGGGAAGAAAACAAAGTGGGAAATGTATCAGCAAAAGTCCAAGAAATGTAGGCCTTAACATGTGGCTGGCTGAAGAAATTCCAGAAGTAAAAAAAGGCCAAAAGTAGGGTTTTTATTGTTTGGCATTGTAAACCAATGCACAGCATGAAATGGCATGATAGATAAGTTGAACTTGATGCAGGGGAGAATATAGCAGGCATTTTTCCATGTGGAGGATAGATTCTGTCTGAAAATAAAACACAGTCAGAGGGTGCAACTGGAAATAATTTACAAAGGCACAGAATAGTAAAAAAGCAAAATGTTGCTAATGCTGAATATCTGAAATAAACAAAAATGTTCAGTTGGTCAGTCAGTGTCTGTGGACAGTGAAAACATTAATGTTTCAGATTGACTCAATTTTACCTGAACTGAGAGTAGTCAGAAATAAAGGTATTAAGACTGCGATGGGGATTTGACAGAAAATAATGTAAAAGAGGATGCAAAGTATCAGAAGAGGCAATAAAGCTGAAAACTCAAGAAATTAATACAGTAAATGTTGTAAAAATTCAGCAGCTTGGGGTGCACATGTTGGAAGAGAAACAGCACTAATATTTCAGGTCAAAACTGGTGCTGAAGGGAAACAAAAGGCCAGCCTGAAGAAACTGTAAAAGGAGGTTCTTTCAAAATTACCAAAACATAGTCAAATTCTGGATATCTGAAATAAAAATGACAAAAATGTTGAACAAGGAAAAGGATGCTGGTTTCACAAAAAGGGCACAAAGTGCTTGAGTAACTCAGTGGGTCAGGCAGCATCTCTGCAGAACACGAATAGGTGACATCTTGAGTAGGGACCCTTCTTCAGACTGATTGTAGAGGAATAAGATAGAAAGCTGGGAGAAAGGAGAGGCAGAACAAAGAGTGAGTGGCAGGTAATAGGTAAACACAAGCAAGGATTTTTTTTGATAGGCAGAAGGTTGGAACAAAGGCCAGAGATTAAAACAGAAAGTGTAAGACAAAAGGATTAGAGTTGAGAATTGTGAAGCCAGAGGACGGAATGCAGCGGGAGAAATAGCTGCGAGCCCATGGTGGGTCATGGTTGGGGGGTGGAGAAAGAGGCGGGCAGTGTGAGAGGTTATCTAAAATTGGAGAATTCAATGTTCATACCATTGGGCTGTAAATTACCCAAGCGGAATATGAGGTGCTGTTCCTCCAGTTTACGTGTGATCTCATTCTGGCAATGAAGAAGGCCCAGGACAGAAAGATCAGTAAGGGAATGGGAAGGGGAATAAAGGTGGTTAGCAACCGGGAGATCCAATAAGCTTTGGTAGACTGAGCGCAAGTGTTCAGTGAAACAGTTGACGAGTCTACATTGGCTTCACAGATGTACAGGAGGCCATATCGGGAACACCGGATGCAGCAGATGAGGTTAGGATGTGGTGCATGTGAACCTCTGTCTCACCTGGAAGGACTGCTGGGATCCCTATATGGAGGTGAGGAAGGAGGTATAGAAACAGGTGTTACATCTCCTGTGGTTTGGGTGGGAAGGAATGAGGAGCTGCGGAGGGAGTGATCTCTGCAGAAGGCAGAAAGTGTTGGAGAAGGGGCGATGTGACTGATGGTGGGTTCACGCTGGAGGTGACGGAAATGTTGGACAATCTTGTGCCGAATGTTGAGGCTCGTTGGGTGAAAGGTGGGGACCAGGGGAGCTCTATCTTGGTTCTTCTGGGGGAAGGGGGAGTGAGAGTGGAATATGGGAGACAGTGGAGGAATTGGTGATTGATCCTTCTATGACAGCAGGGGGAAACCATGTTTACTAAAGAGGATATCTCAGATGTCCTAGAATGGAACCCATTTTAGGAGCAGAATTTAGTAGGGAATAGCGTCTTTGCAAGTGGTAGGTGAGAAGAGGCGTCGTCCAGAAAACAGTAGGTGACGGTAGGTTTGAAGTAAACGTGAAAAATGTTGATTATCTCAAATTGTCAAATCCATTGTTTCCAGTAAGCTACATTGTACCAAGTGTGAAGATGCTATTCAAGGTAAGAATGGAAAATGCATGGAGGAGTTTAACAAGACAACTGACTGGACAAGGAGTGCTTATCTTTGCTAGGAGGGTATGTAAGAGTTGGTAATCAATTAAAGAAATGTATGACTACTTTAGAGCATTTCAAATATTAGTGTTTCAGCATCAAGGCAGTATGGACTAGTGTTATAAAAAATAGTTAAAGCAAACACATTATGTTAACATGGAACAAGGTTGAGAAACAAAACGATTGTCAGATAAGTAAATAGAATGTTAACTGCAGAGAATGGATGAAATTGAATTACATTAAAGCTTATCGATGGTGAAGGTCGAGGCACTAATTTATACTGGCATGAGCTTTGAAACAGGGAGATGGCCCGTGACAGTGTGCATTAAATCTTCCAGTAACATGTTAACGATCTAATGTGTTAACATAGTAATTGGACTCAAAACATGTAAATTAGGAGCAGGACAATAAATAAGAGTGTGCAGAAGAGGATGAAATGTCCAAATTAAAAATGTTCTTGCATTGTGTTAAAAATGGCTATTGCTTTAGTGATCTCATGTGCGAGAGTCCCATTCACAGAGAGCTCAGTTTGCAAGATAACAAACAAGGAGAAAAATTGTACAAAGAGCCACAGAGACATACAGCACAGAAACAGGGCCTTTGGACCAACATGTCCATGTCACCAAAGTACCTATCTATAATGCATTAGGATCTGTCGACTGCTATGCCTTGGTTATTGAAGAACTTCTCTGGAGGCTTCTCAGAGTATTGGCCTCTACAACTCTTCAGGCATTGCAGCCGAGTGAAATAATTATCCTATCAGGACCCCCCACCCCCAGACAATGATATCTCACCTTGGGAATATACTTCCTCTTGTAGAGATACCCTCACCAACTAAATGGATTTTTACGATCGATCCTATCTCCCTCATGTCTATCAAATCAGTCCTCAGCCAGCTTCACTGCAAGAAAATAAACCCAATGTCCGCTGGGTTCCATATCTTGGTGAATCTTACCACATGTGCTCCAGCTCAGTCTCATCCTCCCTAGAGTGTGATGAGCAGCACTGCACTCAGTGCTCCAGGTCGCTGCTAACAATGAAGATGTAGCATGACGTTCTTAGGAAATATTGATTCCAAATAAAATATTGGGAGGCAAAGATGTAGAGACAGGCAAAACACAAGCTGTCTCACAGGTTATTCATGATGGGCAAATACAATAACACTAATTTTAATCTTCCACTTCCTCTTTGGGCATTTAGCTACTTCAACACAGCTGCTTCCCCCTATTCACAGCATGACTAAATTGGGCATTTAAATGTGTTGGACATCACTGACTATATGCCTTGCTCAAGCATGATGAGACAGCATTCCATCGCAATTGTCTGATATTTTTCACTCAAAAGTACTACATTAGAAAGACTTCCATTTACATTTTTTCCTAAAATATTTATGATTGAAAATGGGGAAATCTAAGTAATTCGGTACTGAAAAACAGGAGGAACTTCAAGTTATCCTGAATTCGGACAAAGGGTCGTCAATGTGAAGGGCCTGTCCCACTTAGGCTATTTTTTAGGCGACTACAGGCGACTAGGCTGTCGCCACATGGTCGGCGGGTATGCCACCTGTATGGTCGTGAGTAGTCCCCTCAGTCGCCCAAAGAGTCGTAGCGTCTTTCTGGTCACCGCTGGATTTTCAATATGTTGGAAAATTTTCGGAGACAGTCGGCGACAGTGGGTTCGACACCAATGAGCGTAGCTTGACATCTTCTGACGTAGGTGCTGTCGTAGTTGTCGCCAGGTTAACGTAGGTTATCGGCAGGTTAATGTAGGTTGTTGCCAGGTGACGTAGGTTGTTGCCGGTGCTGACTTCAGTTTGTTTTTGTTGTTAAAGTAAAATTATTCTATTTCAAATTTTATGTCGAAGGGGAGTCCAGTCGCCGGATTTTCGGCGACCTGCTACGACAATGACAGTCGCCGACAGTCGCTTAAAAATAGCCTAGGTGGGACAGGCCCTTTAAAGAGTGATTTAGTTTCCCTTCCCACAGATATGGTGTGTCCTGCTATTTTTGACTTGTGTTTTTATTTTAGAAAGAGCATCTGCTGTCGCTCCTCCCACCGCCCCCACCCCTCAACCCACCCCCAAGCTATCCAACACAGGTTTGATGCCTACTACCCGTGTGATAAAATACACGGAAATAAATTGGTTTACTGCCTTTTAGTAACATTAAAACAGGTCTATGATACAATACATGGCGAGAAAATAGTTAACTGGCTTTCAGAAACATTAAAACAGCTTTTGGGCCATTCTAATGCTGTTTGTTGAAATAATATAAAAATTAAGATCTAGCATTGTCACAGAACAGCACTATTTGGTTCCCATCTCAATCTGGACAACAGCAGTCTCAGTGCAGTCTTCTCTGTTAAACTAGTGAAAGTTAATGCAGCTGTTATAATTTGTTCTCTCGGGCAACCTGCACTTGGTTCATAAGGGATATAACAGTTCTGTAAGGAAGCAACTCTTACAGTTCCTGGGGAAAATCATTACTAAATGAATAGACGCGGCAATCAGGAGTGGGTGGTGGGGTTGGGTTAGAAGAAAGTGAGCAAGGGATGTTCCAATTAGGATCAGATAGACTCGACTCACAGACATTACTCACAGATTGCAAGTTCTCAGTGGAAGGATGCAACAGAGAGGATTTTTACAAGGATTTCAATAAATGACTGCTTCTTTGGAAAGCCTGTAAGGCAGCCAGATGCCCTTGGCAATTGAACCCTGTCAGCCGAAGGAAAGCAGATACATCTTCTGTCTTTTAAAAGAGTTTGGATGCAGCTGTGAGCAGTAAATGGTGCAATGTAGCAGAACTCAGTAGCAGGAGCCTGGAATGATCCTGAGGCTAAGTAGTTGAGAATGGCTGAGATCACCATGAGCAAAGCAATCTGGGCTCGTTAACATGGCTGTATCTGAGTTGGGAAGAAGTCACAAAGCACATCAAGGACAAAGAGGACAGCATCACAGCATGTTGTTAAAGAAGGAACTGCAGATGCGGGAAAATCAAAGGTACACAAAAATGCTGGAGAAACTCAGCGGGTGCAGCAGCATCTATGGAGCGAAGGAAATAGGTAACGTTTCGGGCCGAAACCCTTCTTCAGACTGATAGGGGGTGGGGAGAAGAAAGGAAAAAAGGACAAAGGCGGAGGAGGAGCCCGAGGGCTGGGGGAGGGGAGGAGACAACCAGATGGCTGATGAAGGGGAGGGGACAGCAAGGGCTAGCAGAATTGGGAGAATTCAATGTTGAGGCCCCCAGGATGTAGACTGCCCAAGCGGAATATGAGGTGCATTTCCTCCAATTTACGGTGTTGCTCGCTGTGGCCATGGAGGAGACCCAGGACAGAGAGGTCAGATACGGAATGGGAGGGGGAGTTGAAGTGCTGAGCCACCGGGAGTTCAGGTTGGTTATTGCGGACCGACCGGAGGTGTTCGGCGAAACAATCGCCAAGCCTCCGCTTGGTCTCACCGATGTAGATCAGCTGGCATCTAGAGCAGCGAATGCAATAGATGAGGTTGGAGGAGATGCAGGTGAACCTCTGTCGCACCTGGAACGACTGCTTGGGTCCTTGAATGGAGTGGAGGGGGGAGGTGAAGGGACAAGTGTTGCATCTCTTGCAGTTGCAAGGGAAAGTACCAGGGGAAGGGGTGGTATGGGAGGGAAGGGAAGAATTGACAAGGGAGTTACGGAGGGAGCGGTCTTTGCGGAAGGCAGACATGGGGGGAGATGGGAAGATGTGGCGAGTGGTGGGGTCACGTTGGAGGTGGCGAAACTGACGGAGGATCACTTGTTGTATGTGACGGCTGGTGGGGTGAAAGGTGAGGACTAGGGGGACTCTGCCTTTGTTGTGAGTGGGGGGATGGGGAGAGAGAGCAGTGTTGCGGGGTATGGCAGAGACCCTGGTGCGAGCCTCATCTATGGTGGAGGAGGGGAACCCCCGTTCCCTGAAGAATGAGGACATTTCAGATGCCCTGGTGTGGAACGCCTCATCCTGGGAGCAGATGCGGCGTAGACGGAGGAATTAGGAGTGGGGGATGGAGTCCTTACAGGAAGCAGGGTGGGAAGAAGTGTAGTCCAGATAGCCATGGGAGTCGGTAGGTTTGTAGTGGATGTCGGTAAGGAGTCTATCACCTGCGATGGAGATAGTGAGGTCAAGGAATGGTAGGGAAGTGTCGGAAATGGTCCAGGTGTATTTGAGTGCCGGATGGAAGTTGGTGGTGAAGCGGATGAAGTCAGTCAGTTGTGTGTGGGTGCAGGATGTGGCACCAAAACAATCATCGATGTAGCGGAGGTAGAGGTCGGGGATGGGGCCCTGGTACGCATTGAACAAGGATTGTTCTACGTACCCGACAAAGAGGCAGGCATAGCTGGGGCCCATGCGTGTGCCCATAGCTACGCCTTGTATTTGGAGGAAATGGGAGGAGTCAAATGAAAAGTTATTAAGTGTAAGTACCAGCTCCGCTAGGTGGAGGAGGGTGTCAGTGGCTGGGTATAGATTGCTTCTACGGTCGAGGAATGCGTGGAGAGCCTAGAGAGTGGAATGCGCGGAGAGCCTAGAGAGTGGAATGCGCGGAGAGCCTAGAGAGTGGAATGCGCGGAGAGCCTAGAGAGTGGAATGCGCGGAGAGCCTAGAGAGTGGAATGCGCGCATTCCACTCTCTAGGCCCTCACCCCCTCATCTTCACCATGGACGTCCAGTCACTGTACACCTCCATCCCCCACCAGGATGGTCTCGAAGCCCTCCGTTTTTTCCTCGACCGTAGAAGCAATCTATACCCGGCCACTGACACCCTCCTCAGCCTAGCGGAGCTGGTACTTACACTTAATAACTTTTCATTTGACTCCTCCAATTTCCTCCAAATACAAGGCGTAGCTATGGGCACATGCATGGGCCCCAGCTACGCCTGCCTCTTTGTCGGGTACGTAGAACAATCCTTGTTCAATGCGTACCAGGGCCCCATCCCCGACCTCTACCTCCGCTACATCGATGATTGTTTTGGTGCCACAACCTGAACTCCCGGTGGCTCAGCACTTCAACTCCCCCTCCCATTCCGTATCTGACCTCTCTGTCCTGGGTCTCCTCCATGGCCACAACGAGCAACACCGTAAATTGGAGGAAATGCACCTCATATTCCGCTTGGGCAGTCTACATCCTGGGGGCCTCAACATTGAATTCTCCCAATTCTGCTAGCCCTTGCTGTCCCTTCCCCTTCATCAGCCATCTGGTTGTCTCCTCCCCTCCCCCAGCCCTCGGGTTCCTCCTCCGCCTTTGTCCTTTTTTCCTTTCTTCTCCCCACCCCCTATCAGTCTGAAGAAGGGTTTTGGCCCGAAACGTTACCCATTTCCTTCGCTCCATAGATGCTGCTGCACCCGCTGAGTTTCTCCAGCATTTTTGTGTACCAGCATCACAGCATTATCCCTTTAAACATCACAATTTCAAGAGAAAGGGGACTGGTAAAACCTGGTTGTTCTATGAGGGAATAAGAAATGCCACTTTTTAGTCGTGTCAAATTGAAAGTTTTCCGAGTTTTGTGATTATTGATATTATCGGGGGGGTGGGGGGGGGGGGGGCTATTCAATAGATCTTGCTAGTCTACTATTTTTGGGTGCATTTATACACCATGCTCTGGATATTGCACTATGTTAAAATGGCGGTGTATTTGAACAGTTTAGAAATTTGCACATAATTATAGTACAACTACTTATTCAAAAGGGAAAAACGTAGAAAACATGAGAAACGAAAATAAGTACATGGAAGATGAAATGAAATAGACAAGAAAATAAAGGGTTATTAATCTTTATTCTGCTTTTCAAAAGTGTTTGGATTTTAAGTTGGGAAATTATAATTTCCCACAATGTTACACCAGTGTCAAATATAGCATTGGTGTGAAATAGACTAACACACCCATTGCAAATCTGGATCACACCATTTAGGAGTACTTCCCAAGTCAATCAGTGACAACTTATCTCCAAGACATTAAACTAAAACTAAGCTACAATGTTATTGTCCAGAATGGACTTGACTGGCAACTTCAATAAGCTACCTAAACCTTGACTCTATAGTACAGCTGTCAATGTGCACTTTATACTTAATGACTATATATTACTGTCCCACCTGTAGTTACAAGGGTGCAGTGGTGATGCTCCACTATAGGGACGATCTACAAAGTGGTCTATGATAATTCCCATGATTGGCTGGGTCCGCTCCAGCTGCCTGTGAAATAATTCAAAGTAAAAATTACAACTTAAAAGAACTCCTAGAAAAAAAGATAACCATTATGTTCCCTGCTTAACTGATCACATTAAGCAGTGGGACATAGGTCTAACTTAGTGATAGTCCACTTGTCAAAACTGATACCTGGTAATAATATCAAAATTATAGCATGTATAGAATAACCAGAGCTATTCTGTTTAGCAAGGTGAAAAACCACACTGATATTGAAAGGTGCAAGTGCAGTGGAAAAGGCACCACACTTTTTTCCCCCTCAGTTGTATTTTGGACAAAAGATGCATTTATGGGTTTTAATTTTAGAGATATTTCCTTCCAGAATGTCTTACTTCTCATATTTAAAACTATAGGACAACCGAGGTGGAAGGGGATTCAAGGAAAATGTGGAAGGTAATTGCATTCCAAATTTGATTTGCCCAAGCTCACTCTGAATTACAACAAGGCACAAAGCACAACACAGTTGATCTGACAACCTTCGGCCTCTGGGTGAATGGTGGAAAGGAAAATGAAAAAAAGAAATGGCGGCCACGGTAGAATTGCTACCTTACAGCGTTTGCATCGCCGGAGACCCGGGTTCGATCCTGACCACGGGTGCTGTCTGTACGGAGTTTGTACGTTCTCCCCGTGAGTTTTCTCCGAGATCTTCGGTTTCCTCCCACACCCCAAAGACGTACAGGTATGTAGGTTAATCATCTTAGTATATATGTAAATTGTCCCTAGTGTTAGTTGCGGGGATCGCTGGTCGGTGTTGACTCGGTGGGCCGAAACGCCTGTTTCCGCGCTGTATCTCTGAACTAAACTAAAGAATCATCCTTCATGTATTATGAAATGGAAAAAATGGAAATACTATTTTCTAAACATCTTCTCCTTCTCAAGATCAGATTGCAACCTTGAATTTACTATTAATTTATAATCTGTACTGTGATAAAACTCCATTTCTAAGACAGAAGGAAGTGAGATATTTTGACTCATTAGTTCCATGTCTGATTACACAAGATAAATTGAAAACTATATATATTATCCCCCTCTCCTACATAGCTCTTTATGTCTCTGCTCAAAATATGTTTCTTTATATGCAGTTTCCCTTTAAGTAGACATTGAGACAGGAAGAAGTTGGGGCAAAATATTCCAGACTTCAGTAATATCATATAAATAGATTTCTGATTTGTACTTTTACTTTATTGATTTATGACTCCTTTTCATTGATTCCCCAATCAGCAAAAATTGTTGTTCTCTACTTAATGCTTCAAAAGCTAATCTACTACTGCTCTTACATTACTAATCAGTGTTTTAAGTTTAATTTAATACCAGTGGGAAATATCAGTATTCTTGGTTAAGATAATTTCTGTTTAAGTTATGGCGAATAGCTTGTGATTGATAATTCTTTCATCATTTAACACATTGAAGGCATGCCAACTCTAATAATTCTATTTAATTGAGCGGTATTTAAAAAACACTGAAATGAATTCAAAAGATTGCTGCAGTTTCTTGCTTAAATCCAACCGATTAAAAGACTGCTGACTTATAAGGCAAATTAATATTTAAATTCTATATCTGGCCCTTGGGCTAGAGTAAGAATTTTATTTTTTTGCTAGCGTGCTGTCAATATGTACTCCTGTGTAAAACAGTGCAAATCTACTCTCTAAAACAAATTACCAGAAATAGAAAATTTGAAAAGTTGCCATTCCTTTTCCTTTGCTTCAATTTTTTCTATCTCCGTACAGTTTACATTTATATCATTTCTGACATCATTCCCTTCCTGACATCATTCCCTTCAAGATGGCGGATGTGCAGGAGTGGGCGCCGTTTGTATGGCCGCCTGCCTGCAGTCCGTCCTCTAACTTTTTTATTGTCTAAAACATTTTTTTTGGAGTCTATTCTTTCTATGTGGGGTGGGGTGGGGGAACTGTTTTAACCCCAGTCCTACCTGGTCAGAGATGCGGTTTCCTCCAAATCGCATCCTCAGATCTCCCCATGCAGCCTTCCATCGGGCTGGAACGGCGTTCCTGCCGGGGGACCACAGCTTCGGCGGCACAGTGCTGGGACACCAACAAGGAGCGGGCAATGCCTTGCCGGGTCGCCGCTCCGGAGTGCTGTGGCCGCCGACCACCAACATCGAGCAGCCGCGGTCTGTGGTCTGCGGTTTGAGGGCGTCCCGCCGCGGGCGGGCGTCGCTGGATCGGAAGCACCGCGGAGTCGAAGCTCCAATCGGCACGGCCTAAAGTCCACGGGCGTCGCAGTCTCCGGGGAAGGAGCGGCCGCTCCAGACATTTCCAAGCTGCTGAGGACTTCTCCACCCGATGCGGGTGGGGCCTATAATCATCGGGCTGCCGTTGCGGCGACTGGCTGCAGTGGCCTCAAACTGGCCCCGACCTCGGCTGGACTAGGAGGAGGAGGACTGGACATTTTGGTGCCTTCCCTCGCAGTGGAGAGTGTAGATTCTACTGTGGGGGGATGTTCGTGTTGAATTTCTTATAGTGTGTTGTGTCATTTTTTTCTACCTCTTTTTATTATTTGTATGGATAGTCTTCCCTGTAAAGCACTTTGGCTTTTGATTGAAATCGACTGAAAAGTGCTATATAAATAAATGTACTTTACTTTACTTTATATCAAGGCCAACAGCAAAGGAAAAAATAAATAACTTCACCCTCTTATCTATTTTACCTAAATTACTGTACGTTATTACAGTCCGGAAGTGGCGGCGCTGTTGCACGGCTGCGGCTCGCCTGCAGTCCGTCTGTTTTTACTTTTGTTGTTGTTTTCTTCTGTCCTGTTTAGTCAAATTTTAGTTTATTGGGTTGTGTACGTGTGGGGTGGGGTGGGGTGAAACATGACTTTTGTCTCTTCCTTTGGGGGAATGCGACTTTTTCTTGTCGAATCCCCCTTCTCTGCCTCCGTCTGCGCTGAGGCCAAAATGGCGGAGCTGCCGGCCTCCAACTCCAACTGCGACCGACCGACCTCAAGGCTCCGGAGGCAGAGCCAGGACTTACCAGCGTGGGGCTGGCCGGCTTCGGGGCTGCGGTGGCGTTCCGGCGGTGGCGACCGAGGACGCTGGTGGCGACCTGAGTCCGGAGGCTCGGCCACAGGCCCGGTGGACGACATCGTCGTGAGCTCGCAGGTCGCAGGTGGGTGACCTGTTTTTCTGGGGCTCCCGCAACTACAGCTGCGTCCGCTGGACTGGAGGGCGGCAGCTTCGGCAGCTTCGGCCACCCCGGGCCGCGGAGTTTGAACCGGCCCGTCGCGGACGGAGCACGGATTCAGCCGCGGGACTGACTTACCATCACCCGGCGGGGTCACAGCGTCAGAAGCCTGGATCGCCTCAGCGCAGAGGGAGAACGAAGAGGGAAGAGACAGAGACTTTAAGACTTTTGCCTCCATCAAAGTGAGGAGGTGCATGGTGAACTCACTGTGGTGGATGTTAATTTGTGTTTATTGTGTGTTTTGTTATTTATTATATGTATGACTGCAGGCAACGAAGTTTCGTTCAGACCGAAAGGTCTGAATGACAATAAAGGAATCTATCTATCTATCTATTATTCAATTATCATGCTTCATAGTCAGTATTCTTTGCTCCCGGACAACATCTCATAAGCTAATTGAATGTCAGGTACATTGAAGCATGAACAAGAATGTGGAATTAATCTCTGATGTGGGTAAGAGAAACTAAACTCTGGGCAGCAACGGAAAGAAAGAAGTCTATGTTAATCAGTTAGAATTTGGTCTTTGGTGGTGACCCAGTATATTCCTGCAATGTTAAATTCTGCTGGCTATTATAATGTCAAACATATAGACTGATTCCCACAGTAATTCAAAACTTATAGGTTCTTACTTAAATTGCAATAGGTGCAGAAATTACAGACTGCGCAATGTCAGGCCCCTGTTGCAATGGGCTGTATCAACCTACCCATCCACTGAGCTTTTTCGAAAGCCCCCACGCTCAAGGTCTCTTTTATAAACTACTGCAAATTATAGTAAATACTAGACTGTGGGACCCGTTCACACGGGAGGGTTGGTCCCCCGACGCAATGTTCCACGTCTCCACCAATTCCAATATTGGTGGCCAGTAGGGGGGGGGGAGGCTTTCTGGAGCACTGGTATGGGTGTTGTTGGCTGCAGGGACTACTGGTCTCCAGAGGGCTAGTATGGACATTGTGGGTCAAATGGATTCTTGGGGTGGCAGCTCAGTCCCTCACGCCTGATGTGCTGGCAGCTCACTCACGGCTGGTGGGCTGGCAGTTGACTCACGGCTATTCCTTGAAATTCCATTTCAAGCAGAGTGCAAGGCCACCAAATTCAAATCAATTTTCCTACCATTTCAAGCAGGGTGCAAGGCCACCAAATTCAAGTGCAGTTTCTTACCTCTTCGAGCAGGGTGCAAGGCCACAAAATTCAAGTGCAGTTTCATACCACTTCAAGCAGGGTGCAAGGCCACCAAATTCCGGTTCAGTTTCCTACCACTTCAAGCAGGGTACAAGGCCACCAAATTCAAATGCAGTTTCATACCATTTCATGCAGGGTGCAACGACACCACATTCAAATGCAGTTTCATACCATTTCATCCCTCCCCTTCCCACCGGAAAAGGTGTGGCCTTCATGGCGTGATTGACAGGAGAGAGATTCTCAACATTTTTTAAACACTAATAACACTTTTGTTTTTCATTGATGGGAAGAATCCTCTGCACCTGATGAGGGGAGGGGAACTGAGTAAGATGGCCAAAAATCACAGCCGTATGTGGTAGCGTTTTATCTAAAATCAATATAGTGCAAACAGGAAGTTACCCAAAGCACCCAAACCACTATTTGCAGTAGTGCCTTTCAACTTCAAGCCAAAGCACACAAACCACCATTTGCAGTAGTGCCTTTTAACTTCAAGCCAAAGCACCCAAACCACCATTTGCGGTAGTGCCTTTCAACTTCAACCCAAAACACCCAAACCACCATTTGCAGTAGTGCCTTTTAACCAACTCAAAGCACCCAAACCACCATTTGCAGTAGTGCCTTTTAACTTCAACCCAAAGCACCCAAACCTTTTTACTTCAAACCATATTTTCATTTTCAAACCACATTAAGGGCACTCACAGTTGAGTGTTATTCAGAGCTCAGAGAAACGTGACCCTTTGGCTTCCTCCATCTTGCAGAGACTAAGTAAAGCACACCACTTCCTGGTTTTATAGTCCCTCCCCCTCCCTCCAGCAGGGGCAGCAGAGAGAATGGCAAATTATTTAAAAACATGAATATCTCTCTGAGTTTTCATCGATGGGAAAAATCCTCTGGTCCAGGAAGGCGGAGGGGGGCTCCGAGCGAGGTGGCCAAAAATGACGGCCGTAGGTGGCGGCGTTCTCTCGGAAATCACACCACAGCGAGCCAAAAGCGGTCAAGATCAGACTTTTAGTAATATAGATAGATGTATATCTTTCAATTTTGATTCTCTTGTCCCAAACTATCCCAAATATTTTAAAAGTCTAGAATTTAAGTATGGACTTCTTTATTAAATTAAGGAGCCACAAAACATTTTATACTGTTACTGCTATAATGCAAGCACCAAAACTGCTTTACTACGAACATAAAGCAACGGACAGAGGTTGTGAGATTTATCAATTCTTACACTTGCCACAAATAAATTACCAAAAATAATTCTCATTCAATTTTGATTGGGCAGCTGATCTGGCACGAACAATGAGAGACAATACTCCTTCTCAGGTTGTAGTAAAGGGCTCAATTTAATATCTTTGAGCAAAATCCTCACTATTCCTTGTTCTTGCCTTCATTCTTGAGTACAGAAATTGATGCATACTTCCAAACAAAGATAGAGAGAACAATAAACTAGAAACTGTTGCGGGAGTCCAGAACCAGGAACCACAGTTTAAGAATAAAGGGTAAACCATTTAGAACAGAGACGAGGAAACACTTTTTCTCTCAGAGAGTTGTGAGTCTGTGGAATTCTCTGCCTCTGAGGGCAGTGGAGGCCGGTTCTCTGGATACTTTCAAGAGAGAGCTAGATAGGGCTCTTAAAGATAGCAGAATCAGGGAATATGGGGAGAAAGCAGGAACGGGGTACCGACTGGGGATGATCAGCCATGATCACATTGAATGGCGGTGCTGGCTCAAAGGGCCGAATGGCCTACTCCTGCACCTATTGTCTATGGTATAAACCCGATTTATTTTCTTCAGGATTTTACTTAGTTTTGTCTTACCAATATAAAAATAAAAACAAATGCCAATCATGACTTCCCAAAATGATTTTTAATCCATATTCCATAAAAACAAAATTATTGGGGTTATCATAATGCCAATCTCAGACAGTTGGGCAAGGGAAGAACCAAATTTCAATAACAGCAATATCTGCTCCAATCTCATTTTCAATGCACCAACATCCAGTTTCAACAGACAATTTGGGAAAAGTGATCAATCTAATGTCCTGAGGAGATTCTGGAATCAATATTATACTGCCTGAAATATTTGAGGTAAGATCAGCCATGATCTCAGTGAATGTCAGAGCAGACAAAAGGTGAAGTGACTATTTCAGCCTCTTTCTTATTTACTATGGTAACATTTCACATCCTCAATAAAACTTAAGTTAACTCAAGAGTGTCAAGATATTTACAATGATAGGTTATTTTAGAGTTGTTCTGCTTTGCAGGTAAAAATGTTTAAGGTACTTACAAAGCACAGGAATGGTAATTCCAGAGCCCAGAGGTTTTAGAATTTCAGTGATAACGATAATCATTTTAGTATGTGTATTGTATGATCAGCTTTTAGATTTTGAATTCTTCTGTTTATTGGAGAAAATAATATAAAACTAGGAGGTCTGGAGGGCATTCAGCTGTTCCTGTTCTTGAAACATATTTTGCATCCAACTTGAATAAGCGAGTTCAGTATTCCAATAAACACAAGGGATCATGGGATTTGTCAAAGGTCATTCGGGGAAAAAAAAGCAAACACAGCGCTGTATAAACTGTGTATAAATTGTTAACTATTCTAGATTAATTCATTGGTAGAATTCTGTCAACTCAATAGCTTCCTTTCTTGTTCTGCTGTTCACACACTACTTACAGTCCCAGTTCTAGTTCAGTTAATTAATCTGCAATTATGAGATTTTCAAAAAGTTAAAGATTTATTATTTTCATTTAATCCTTAATATGTTTGCTACTGGAATAATAAAATATTACTTGTGTTTGCAGGCATGATATTCACCTCCAGAAAAAAAGTATGAATTATTAGCCGGGGGTCCTAGAGGCCGGCTAGGCCCCTGGCGGGGTCCAGGGGCAGCACCTCGGTGGGGGTTCAGGGGGTTCCTGCATTTTCAATAAATTGAAAGTAATTCCTAAGCTTTCTGCTGGAAGTTTACATAACAGTAGCTTAGAATTTTTCTAACACTTAACCAGTAAAATAATCCCCAAAAGATAAATATTTCATGAAATAATTGACTTCAAACAGCGAAAAAAATCTTCACAAAAATATTACTTGAATTTCTAAATGAGCTATTTGTAGAGATGCCAAAAAGAACACAAAAGTAAAACCTGCACATCACCCTAGAAAGGTACCATCTTATCTGTCAATACACTGATGTCACATTTACAACGCTAAGAAGGTAGAAAACTAAAAATCTCTGCCAATAACAATGAAAACAGCTAAAGAGCGTCAGTGTGTTCCCTCTGCCCACGGCCTCCCGCGTGTCCCCCCCCCCTCCCTCCCCTGCTATTGGCTGACCTTGCTGACTTCCATCATGAATCTCAAGCTTGCCCACCTCCAGACCGGTGCCTCCACTGACTCTCCTTCCCTCACCCTTTTATTTTACGATCTTGCCAACTAAACTGTGTCAAAATCGGGCACAAAAAATGGAAAAATCTGATTCATTGTTAAGAAAAGAAAAAAAAAATCGAAATTCCGATTTAAATCGGAAGAATATCATGCCTGTGTTTGAAACATTTTCTTTATTCATAATTTATGTGTAAAAAATATTTAATCTGAGGCAGGCAGACTGTATCAGTGATATTGTGGGCTGATGCTTTACCTACAGGCGGTGTGAATGTACCGTTATGGCAAAGATTAATCTCAGAGGAAAACTGAGTACAGGGTTGGCCTTGTGAAGGATCCGCCAATCCGATATAAGACATTTAACTGTGAAATGCCTGCCCTTTAGTATTGGATAGATTGAGTGGAGGGTCTGTGCTGTTCCAAGTTTGCGGTGGTTGCGGTGCGTTTCCCCCAGCCATCTTGCCCAGTGCACGTTGACCAGCACAGTTCGCCAGCCCTTGTTAGCAGAGGCTCTTTGTGCAGGTGGTACCCAAAGCCCAAAGGTTTTGTGGAAGTTCTGCGTTAGGATCGGGCACGCAGCGAGCTAGCGAGAGGGCTGTCAAATCAGATCAGCCCTGGTTGCCGAGTGGCCGAAGGGCGGATTTTAATGGGACGTTATTAAACCGTTCCATCTGTGCAGCATCGCCAGCTCTCTCTCCTACATCCCCCACCCCAACTGTCAACAAAGTCTGACTGAGGAAATGCTCCCACTCATATTACGAGTTGGCTCTGCGTTTGTCAACTCGCTGGGGCGGGCGGCGCCTCCTTCAAAGAGAGCAAGAACAGGTCCCATCAGCTGGGGAGCTGTGACCCATTCCTGAATGAAGCCTCTAGTTTGGCTGTGGTTCAAATGGCTGCAAAGTCTCATCATTGGTTGACCACACAACTTGTAATTTGTGTAAATCAATATCAAATTTGAATGGCTGTGACTCAGACTAATGCCAAGGATTTGATAATTGACAGGTTCGTTCCAGGCATTCTTGCATTTTCAAGGCTGGTGCTGTATTGAGTCAATAATTTAAATAAATATAATTGTGGATTTGTGCAGCCTGCAGTACACTGTGGCCTACTGCTGACATTTTTGACGGATACATTTATTTATAAATTTCATTGAAATGAATACGCAGGTCCGTACACATGCAGCAGCTCAGCTGGCGAGAATGTTTTTTCTGAGTGACCTATGACCTGGCATGCGCAGTTGAAATACCAAACTTGCTTATTGTCAATGAAATGCTACTTTTCCCCTCCCTGACTTGGGAAGCTGAAGTATTACTGATATAGTTCATGCAGTACTCAAACAAAATGATCTTACCCATGTTGCAGGTATGTTACAAAACTTACCTTCAGCGGCGCTGCAGTTCTGCCACTGACCGTGTGCGCGACTTTGGCGCCTTTGAGAGGGGGGCGGGATTAAAATGCCGTTTTCTCCTGCCTGTCGGAGTCGATCTTTCTCAGCCTGTTCAGCTGCTGCAGAAAAATGGCTCCGACATCCATTCTCTGAAGTTTTTTTAAAACATCGCTGGACAATTTAATTGCTGGAGTAAAATAAAAATCGACTTCAAACGCCGTCAACGGCAACAACGGGACGGATCTCCCGTATGGGACAAATAAAGATAAGCCGTTTATTTATTACTTTAATCAAAATTTCACGTTGCGAAAATGTGATTTGGGCCCCATACGAACCGGCAGTGTTTTGCCTGCCGATATGGGGCTTAAATTCACAGCAAACCGCAACGTTCCAATCGATCGCGTTCCACAAAAACCCACTCGCAAGATGATTAAAATGGCCATTAATTTACGGGAATTAAACACTAAATTCCTTCCATTTGGCCTATAAATTCATGACAATGAGATTAAAAAATCATGTTATATTGTGAATTCTTGTGTGAATATTATTTGGACACTTAGGCTATTTAAAAATGTTAACCTTTTCTTAAGAAATGGATAGATGTTTAGATCTAGTAATTGAATTTTGTAATTAGCTACAATTAGGTAACTAATTATATGCTTTAATTTCAAGGTCATCCAAGTAAGATTGTTTCATATTTGTTTCAGAATGCTTCAATCTATAATAACTGAAAATTTCATTCAGTTCTCTTAATTTTTAAGAAAGTTATGGGCTTTTGACTGTCCTCGATCACAGCTTTTGAGTTAAGTCAATGGAAAAGCAATAGGGAACAAGATGCTAATTTCAGTATGAAAATGGCCATAACTTTTTTAATACTGAAGATATGAAAGTGAATTAGGTGTCAAATTAAACTTATTTTTATGCTTTATCTGATGGGATAAATTGCAGACTTGATTTTTTAAATCTCAAAATTTTGTAACATTGCTACATGTTGGAAGATAATGATACAGGTGACCCCCTGCGTAACAACTGATCAGGTACAGGAAATTCGTCCTCACAGAATTCACAAATTGCTAGCCAAAAGTTTGAGGTATAGAATAAAATTGGCTCTCATGGAATTTATGTATAAAAGTAGTATATAAATAAACAAATATTTTTCAACTCGTATTCACAGCTGGTACAGCTTTACTTTGCGGAAAGTTGCTATATGGATAGTTCTCTAGAATCGCAAACCCCTGTAACATGGGGGTTGATTGCATTTACTGTAGATACAAGGATAAGGAAAAATCTGTTAGAGATGATATGACCCATCTAACTCAATGCTCTCCTCAAAGACAACTCACATGCAAAAGGGTGTACAGGGGCATGTTCGTACTACCCCCCACCCCCTTGTACTGAATGATGGAAACCAAGGTGATATCTGTAACTTAATTCAGAGGCAAAATAACATCACTGCTCTTCTGGATCAACAAAGTCTCTCTTCTACTTTACCACCAAGAGACATTCCTGTTTATGATGGTGATCCTTTGCAGTATGAAGTTTTCATCAGGGCATTTGAGAGAGGAGTGGAAAGAAAGACTAAAGATGACAGTAACGGCTTGCATTTTCGAGAGCAATACACAAGAGGGCATCCAACATGGATACCCACAGCTGCCAACATTTGCCTCCAACCCAGGGCCATCTAAGAGCAAAAGATCTGCTTAAAGAACATTTTGGTAATGAACCAAAATGCCACTTCATATGTGGACAAGGCATTTGCCTGGTCAGTGATCAGATCAAAGGATGTGAAAGCATTGCAAGCGTTCTCACAGTCCCTTCGAGGTCGACGCAATGCAATGGAACATCTCACCGATATGGAGGAAATGAATGTTGCTTCCAATATGAAGACCATCCTTCTAAAACTGCCTTACAAGCTCAGAGACAAGTGGAGGGATACGGCATGTCAGCTACAGGAAAGGCGTGGACATAGAGCGAGATTTTCTGACCCGATAGACTTCATAGAGAGACGTGAAGACACTGTCAGATCCACTTTTCAGAAACATCCAGGATGCTAGGCCAATTGCAACTGTCAAAAGCTCTACTTTTGCTAAAGCAAGAGAAAGGTCAGGACCAAGAGGAAGCAGTTTTGCAACAACTGTAATACCTGTAGAAATAGCAGTGCAAGAAAATCTGACAGCAAATGGAACGAAAATAAATTTATCCACCACCAATTCTCGAGGTTCTTGTTTGTTAATGTAATAAAAGTGGTCACACATTGGGGCGGTGTCCACAGATCAGGAAGAAGGGGCACAGAGAAAGGATAGACTTCTTAAAGGAGAAGGGAGTCTGTTTTGGATGTTTGAAAATAGGACACATGAGCAAAGACTGCAAGAGTCGTTTGACTTGTGATGTGTGCAACCAAAATGATCTTGCAATACTTCACATTGAACAAAAGGACAAAGTGAAGCCAGAACATACAGAACAGGATGAGAAGCAAATTGTGAGTAATGCTGTTCCCTCACCTCATATGTGTGGGCATCTTGGGGCCGGTGATGAAACCTGCATTTTCTCCATTGTACCAGTACAGGTAAAGAGCCACAAGGGGGACACAGTGTTGCAAACATATGCATTTTTGGATCATGGAAGCTCAACTACCTTTTGCACAGAAAGCTTGATGAGAAGGCTGAACATTACAGGACAAGAGACCAGTATTCTCTTGCGTACCTTGAACCAAGTGAATCCTGTGATCAGTCATCATACCTCAGGTTTGGAAATATCTAGTCTGGACAAAGACGATTTTATTCAACCATCTGATGTGTTCACACACAAGACCATGCCTGTTTCCCAGCTAAACATTCCCAGACAGGAAGACCTGATACAATGGCCTTACTTGAAGGATATCAGGATTCCTGAAATAGACTCTGGCATCGAAACAAATGCTTCAAAGGTATTGGAACATTGGGAGCTGGTCAACAGCCAAGTGGGTGGACCATACACTGTGAGGACCCTACTGCGGTGGGTCATCTATGGTCCCCTGAGAAGAGACAACAACAGCAGATGAAAATGGCTGCCCTGCTGCTGCTGTCAATCGAATATCCATTGTAAACCCAGAAGAGCTACTGGTCAAACAACACAATCACAACTTCAGTGAAAGAACCAGCAAGGAAACAGAGGAAATGTCCAGAGAAGATGTAAAATTCTTGGATATTGTGAATCGCTCAGCAAAGATGACAGATGGACACTATTGTCTAGACTTACCTTTCAAACAAGAAAACGGCAGCATGCCAAATAACTGTTGCATTGCAGAACAGCTCATCCACAGTCTGAAACGCAAGTTTGGCAAGAATAAGAAATGTCATGATGAATATACATCTTTCCTCACAAAAATGATTGATAATGGTTGTGCTGAAATGGTACCAGTGGACCAGCTGAATCGAAGTGATGGAGAACTCTGGTACATCCCTCATTATGGGATGTATCACTCAAGGAAAGGAACCTTAAGGGTGGTCTTTGACTCTGGTGAAGTCTTCAAAGGAACATCACTTAACTGCCAACTGCTGCAGGGTCCAGACCTTACCAACTCACTCATTGGAGTTCTCATCAGATTCAGACAAGAACCGGTTGCTTTGATGGCTGATATCAAAGCAATGTTTCATCGGGTCAAGGTATCAAAAAAGCATATTGACTATCTGTGATTCCTGTGGTGGCCCGAGGGTGATGTGCAGCAAGATCTTGTTGAATATCTTTTTCAATATGAAGGTACATCTTTTTGAAGCAGTGTCGTCACCAAGTTGTGCAAACTTTGCATTAAGGAAGACTGCTGAAGACAACAAAGCTCACTTTCCAACAGAGGTGACAAACACAGTAAAGAACAACTTTTATGTAAATGATTGTTTAAAATCCATGCCTTCAGATCAGGAAGTAGTTCAAATGGCAAGAGACCCGACTTCCCTCTGCCATACGGGAGGATTCATGCTGTCAAAGTGGATCAGCAACAGCCGTGCTGTATTGGCATCCATTCCATTAGAAAACAGAACCAAGGAGACCTGAGAGTTGGACTTGGACAAAGACAATCTGCCAACGGAAAGAGCACTGGGATTGCACTGGTGCATTGAAACAGATTTGTTCAAGTTCAGAATTGCTGCAAATAGAAAAACCGCGCAAACCGGAAGAGCACAAGATCAGAGTTTTAGTTATGTATAGATAGATATGCTCTCTTCCTGTTCATATTTTATTATGTTCTTGCCTCCTGATTCTTCCGTGAAAATAAATCACCCGTGTGTAAATTTCATCTGGAATTTTACTAGTCTATGTCCCTTGCTATGTTTAGTATTTTCCTCACTGATTACTACATTTCCAAATGTGTAAAGTGCAAACTTTGAAATTCCGACTCGCTAAAAGAATCAGTTTAACACATTTGGGAACTGTGGGTGGGCACAGGGTGCTTTCTGTATTTGAACTAAACTAAGGTATGATAAGTTAGTAAAGCAAGTGATTCTACTGATGACAGCTCCTTGCCCTATTCCATATCTTTTAATTATTTTTAAACACCTCACTTAATTGTAAAATGTATTAAGTTTACATTTTGCATTCACCTTAATTGAATCATCTCCTTTTGTTCATGATGACAACATAGGAGTTATTTAATCTATTCGTATATCACCATTTTGAATCACAGCAAGATCATTTCTAAATCTCACTTCCAGAGATAGCACTCTTCTTAGCCAGTCAGATCAGTATTCAATCCCATTATTCTATTTAAAAGTATTTAGTGCCCTAGATCTATTGCTATATACAAATAAACAACCATTTGCTAGTTCTATTCTTGAAATAACCCCTACAATGAACTGAGTGTAAAACAAAGCATCATTGTTTCGCAACTCTGTATTTGCTTTCCAAGAAGTTTCACACTTTATCCAATTTAATGATCGAGGAAGTGCAGAACTATTCTGTGTTTTATATGCAGATATGAGTGCGGCAACAGTATTTTCCATGACCTATTTTTCTCCTGTAAGGCAAGTTCCTTGTTTTCTTCACTGATTGCCCTTCCCAACTCCACCTATGATTGCACCATTTTATACTGACTTCCTCCCCATCCTGTACATCTTATTTGCAGCAAAACTCCTCTTCCCCTCCCCACAACAAACCTGCTCAAATCATCTCGCTGCCATCTTCCCCCCAATCAATGAGTAATCTTCCACTAATACTGCACTTGTTCATCTGTCAACTATTTGTCAAATAGTACGCATTGATCCACTGTATGGCTTGCACATAAATAAATGATCCAGAACTGTGATTGCAAATGGATTTCATGCACACTGAAGGTTCATGATCCTGCACCAAACTGAAACAGCAGTTGAAGAAGAGTCTAAGAACGTCTTCACTATTCAATGTGAACACTTCCCACAGGACCTGTTTTGTAAATACAAGACACTAAAGTATATTAAAAATCATAGATTTATCATGCAATACACTTGAGCAATCAGGCAGATCACACAAATTAATGTTCATTTTTTTCTGAATCTGGCTATGAGATTTGCACTGTGGCAAGACTTTGATGATGATGGGGATTTAAACGATGTAAGTGGGTGATGTGGTAAAGTCAAAATAAGCAATGCCCATGACACTATCCCTTGATAAGCAATAAAGCTGTAGCTTCATCCTCGCTTCTGACAAAACTGTTGTGGTTTCCAATGCCAGCGTGTGTCATTGACACTTGGAAACATATAAAAACAATTAAAAAAGGAAGAAAAAATTAAAGTGGCATTTTTGATAAAACATTCGAACTAAATGCACTTAATGTGAATCTTAGATTATTTAAAATACATTATAATAAAAATCTTACAGCTCATTCTTACCTTCTTTTCATGCCATCTCCAATCAAAGGAATAGGCTTATGGATGCTGCTCAACACCCAACAGCAGATTCCCAGAGTTAATGCTGACCTAATTTTAGTTCCCCTTTCTCACATCTTATTCCGAGGTGACATTATGAGGTAGAGTTCCACCAGGAGCAAACAGTGGTGCAGATTTTTTTTTTACCCTAGTCACTGCTCATTCTTGCAAGCAGCATCAAATTATTCAACCATAGATGGGGTGACAATGAAGAACGAAGTGCTTCTTCAGTAGCAACAACCATGACTGGTTGTGTTCACAAGCACACATAAGCACTCTGCATTGCACCACCTTATTTCATTGGGAAAGTGAAATGGTCATTCTTAAAAGCATTTTAATTTCACTACATAACCCTAATAGGTTTCAATGCAATTTAAACATAAACATCGGATGCAATCATCTAACCCCTTATCAATATTCCAAAAAGATTAAGAATTGCAAATCCATATTCAAATTTATTTATGTGTATGAAGGAACTGCAGATGCTGGTTTAAACCGAAGATAGACACAAAAAGCTGGAGTAACTCAGCGGGTCAGGCAGCATCCCAGGAGAAAAGGAATAGGGAATGTTTCAGTCATGACCCTTCTTCAGACTGAGAGTCAGGGGAAAAGAAAATGAGAGATATAGATGGTGATGTAGAGATATAGAACAAATGAATGAAAGATATACAAAACAGTAATGATGATAAAGGAAATAGGCCATTGTTGGCTGTGTGCTAGGTAAGATTTATCCTAACTTTTCTTATGCCAGCTCCATCAGTACAAGATAGTATTAGACTTTACCTGCCAGACATGAAAGCCAGGTTAGTTCTGTAAGCACAAGACAGGGTAATAGTGCCAACGGGAGTTCCAACCATTCCAACCCGTACAGTCTGAAAACCTACAAGAGAGAGAGGGAGAGAGACATCAGTGATATAATTCACTGAGATAAGTGGAACTAAATTTCTTACATAGAGTACAACGTGCAGTCACTATGACGTGCGTTTCAGCTTTTGCTTCGGAACATCAAGGGAATCAGGGGTTTTGAAGATAATACTGCAATATGTTACTGAGATTGAAGATTTGCTATAATCTAAATGAATGGTGGAGCCACGTTCAAAGGGCTAGATCAGGGGTGGGGAACCTGCGGCCTTCTAGGCCATTAAGTGCGGTCTTTTGAATGAATCCAAATTTTGTAGAACAAATCCTTTTATTTTTATTAATATGTTTTTGTTCGTCTTTTAATATTTTTTTTATTTTAATCTTAAAATGAACGTATTTCAAATACCAAAGAGTAAAAGAAGATTCAACGAAATAATCCTCCCCGACTGATGGCCACAATTAAAACATTAGTATGTCATGAGGGCTATTTTAACACCTGTATTGCTCATGATTTAGTTCTAATGCGACTCTAGACTCCAGAAAGCAGTCACAACAAAGTCATTAAAAGGTTAGTTAACTTTAGAATTAACAATTTTTTTTCATTTTCTTTAAGTTAGTACATAGTCAAAGGACAAAGGACATTTATTGTCACATACACCAATTGGTGCAGTGAAATTTGAGTTACCGTGCAGCACACAAATAAGATAAATACAACAGTATAGAATTTAACATAAAACATAAAAAAACATCCCCCACAGCGAAATCAACGTTTCCCACTGTGAGGGAAGGCAACAAAGTTCAGTCCTCTTCCTCTTGTTCACCCGTGGTCGGGGCCTATTAAGGCCTCCGCAGTCGCTGCAAAGGTGGCCCGATGTTTCAGGCCCTCTCGCCGGGATGATGGAGATCCGGCGTCGGAACGGAAAAACACTCTCAGCGGCCTGGAGTTCCGAATCGGCCACTTCCTACTGGAGACCGCGGCTCCCGAAGTCCACAGGCCAAGCTGGGCGGAGATTCAACGCTGGTGATCCTCGACGAAAGATCCCAGGCTCTGCGATGTTAGAGTCAACGCCGCCCACTGCTGGAAGCTCCGCAAACCACAGCTCCACGGTGATAAAGTCGGCAGGCCCCCGGAGCTCCAACACAGCGTGATGGTAATTCAATGCTGCGCCGCTGCTGAAGCTGCAGCTCTGGCCGGTCTCCGGCAGGAAAGGCCGCGCCAATCCAGATGGTAGGCTGCGAGGAGGGGGCGAAGATGCGGTTTGGAGGAAAGACGCATCCTCGACCAGGTAGTGACTGAGAAAAAGTTTCCCCCTTTACCCCCCCACCCCCCACATAAAAAGACTAAAACACCACCAAAAACAAACCTTTAGACAGACTAAAAATAACAAAAAGGATGAAACGACAGACAGCTGCTGTCGAGGCTGCCACACTCGATGGCGCCACGACTCGGACAGTTAGAATTTTACAAAATAATGTACATTTTGAAGGATATCTAATTGAAGTTTCTCGGAAGCGGCCTTATTAGATTACAGCTAACATAATGCGGAATTCCAACATGAAAAGGTTCCCCACCCCTGGGCTAGATAGTCCCTACTTGTGAGGAAGGAACTGCAGCTGCTGGTTAAAACCAAAGATAGACACAAAATAGGCATGCTCAGCCCCCTGCTGTACTCACTCTATACTCATGACTGCGTAGCCGATCATAGTGCGAACACCATCATCAAGTTCGCTGACGACACCACTGTTGTGGGACGTATCACTGATGGGGACGAGTCAGAGTAAAGAAGAGGGATCGACCGACTGACCAAATGGTGCCAGCACAATAACCTGGCCCTCAACACCTGCAAAAACAAGGAACTGATTTTGGACTTTGGAAGGGGTAGGATGGGGACGCACAGTCCCGTTTATATCAACGGGTCGATGGTGGAAAGGGTCAAGAGCTTCAAATTCCCGGGCGTGCATATCTCTGAAGATCTCTCCTGGTCCGAGAACACTGATGCAATTATTAAGAAAGCACATCAGCGCCTCTACTTCCTGAGAAGATTACGGAGAGTCGGTATGTCAAGGAGGACTCTCTCGAACTTCTACAGGTGCACAGTAGAGAGCATGCTGACCGGTTGCATCGTGGCTTGGTTCGGCAACTTGAGTGCCCAGGAGCGGTAAAGACTACAAAACGTAGTAAACACTGCCCATCATCGGCTCTGACCTCCCTACCATCGAGGGGATCTATCGCAGTCGCTGCCTCAAAAAGGCTGGCAACATCATCAAGGATCCACGCCATCCTGGCCACACACTCATCTCCCCACTACCTTCAGGTAGAAGATACAGGAGCCTGAAGACTGCAACTTCCAGGTTCAGGAATAGCTACTTCCCCACAGCCATCAGGCTATTAAACTCAACTCATACAAAACTCTGAACATTCATAGCCCATTATCTGTTTATTTGCACTTTATCTGTTTATTTATTCATGTGTGTATATATTTATATAATGGTATATGGACACACTGATCTGTTCTGTATTATTCATGCCTACTATATTCTGTTGTGCTGAAGCAAAGCAAGAATTTCATTGTCCTATCTGGGACACATGACAATAAACTCTCTTGAATCTTGAATCTCTTGAATCTTGAATCTCTTGAAAAGCTGGAGTAACTCAGCGGGACAGGCAGCATCTCTAGAGAAAAAGAATGGGTGACGTTTTGGGTTGAGACTCTTCTTCAGACTGGGTCTGAAGAAGGGTCTTGACCCAAAACATCACCTAGTCACTACTTGATCCTATTTCTTAAGAAAGCACAGATGAATTCAGGCTTCTGTGGTTTCATGCACAATTGCATTGATGCCAAGGTGGTTAAAGAACTCGTCGGTACTCGGGGCTCTCGTGGACATTTTTCATGTTGAAAAATCTTCACGAGTCTTCCCGTGCTTACCTACCGTTAGCAAGTCTTTCCGAGTACCTGCCGTTCGCGTTACGAGCTGGTAAGAGACGTCCCCGAGCTCCGACGTACCCGCTTCGTTCATTCTCCGTGCTTACCATGAGTTTTGATATTTTTTTTTACTCGAGAGAGCACTTGGAATGAACTCGTACCGTGGGACAGGGCTATTAGGCTGGCTTATTATCATGACATTAAGGATTCTTCATGTAATAGATTAGGCATAGATAGCAAGATCGAGAAGAATGGATACAAAATTTACAAACAAACCTTCACCCAGGCCACTCAGCTGTACTTCTCCAAAATATATCCTGCAAAATTGAAAACAAAACCATCTCAAATATTCAAGTAAAATATAATGAATGACCATACCTTAAAATAATTGGATAAGTTCAGAAAATTTGAATCACTTGTAATGATTTCAAATCCAAAGCATACCATAATAGATTTTGTGCAAATTTAAATTGAGGGAAGTAATTGCCATAAATTCAGTAGATCAGCAAAAACAAAATTAAAATAAATATTTTTGAGGGAAAATTATTCAAAAAAAGTTTGGAGATGGCAGTAGATGGCAGAATAATACTAAAGCTTGTTTTTATAATGTGTAGGAAGGAACTGCAGATGCCCTTTTAAACCGAAGATAGACATAAAATGCTGAAGTAAATCAGCGGGACAGGCAGCATCTCTGGAGAGAAGGAAGGGTGACGTTTGAGTCGAGACCCATCTTTAGGTTTTATAATAATCCATTAAAGACAGGTTTAAATCCTCTCACACGAGAAAATCTGGGTTTGGTTTAAAAAGATTTGGAGATACTTGCAATGGTAAAATGACTATTAAGCAGTTGGATTGTTGTAAATATCCATTGATTCATTTTTATATAAACGCTATCTTAGTTTAGGTGCAATTTCAATGTCACATGGAATTTGCTTTCATCTAAAGTGGCTTAGCAAGTCATCCATTTATTGTGATGAGCTTCAAATGAGTCTTACTACCTCATGGGGATGGATTATTATAAGTAAATCATATATCCATACATTTAGCACAGTCATTTCACCCTTTCAGCAAAAATAAGTCAAACCTCACCAGCATACTGTTTGAAGAAAATGACAAAATTAGAACACTAGAAGTAGCTGGGAAATGGCCTTTTACCTGTACAAGATTACATAGTCATGTCCTTGTTTTCTGGATAGTTTGTATGCAGGTGTCACTCTTGTGATTGCAAGGAGTGATTTCAACAGCAATGACAATCTGTTGTAGACAGTGTAGGAAACCTTAATTTCTTTATCACACCTGAGTAAAACAAAAGATCAACATTGTTGGAGAAACAAGATACCTCAAAACAGACTCTGCATTTCCATTTCATTTGACATTAGGGATAAAGTACCATATTTCCCTGCGTCGAAGGCGCTATTATTTATCCTAAAATAAGGCCCTAAAATTTACCTGCGTCTTGGAGGGCGAAGGTTAGGTTGTTAGCCAAGAAAGATAGACAGAGTGGAGTTGGCCAAGCAATACCACTCTCGTAACGACTGCTCCGCGGAACCTGCCACGCTTTAGACCCTGGAACTGTGGGTAGCGGCTGTAAAATGACAGCACCGCTGAGGGGGGGGGGGGGGGGGGAGATGGGGAAGAGTTCCTTTCACAGAGTGTGGGGAGTCTGGCCCAGGTCAGCACGGCCTGGGCTGCACAAAGTAGCAAACTTGGCTGGGTCGCCAGGGGTAAATTTGCGGGGAGGGCAGGAGCATTGAGAAAGAGGGGGTCGGGGATCATGCCAGCAACTCACTGGAGCTCTGGTCGCGGAGCCACCGCATTGAGACGGGGAGGGAAGCAGCTCGGGTGTTCCACTATCCGGCCGCCGGGACCGGATAGTGGAACCGACCGCCACCTCAGCGCCACCAATTGCCCACCCGTCAGCCACGGTGTCCTTCGGCACAGGCGCAACCGGTGGAGGTGGTGGTTGGCGGGTAGCTACTGGGCAGAATGCTGGCTGCTCCGTCCCGGGCTCTCTCTCTCTCTCTCTCTGTTATGTGATCTCCCTGAGCCAGGAAGTCCCCATCCCTCAGACCTGAACCGCACAGCGCATTGTGGGACAGGTGAAGATGGAGGCTCCCCGGTCACCATTGCCTCCTTGAAGGAGTTTCACATCTTCCTTTCTACTGAGTAAACCAAACCCTTGATCCTGTCCCACCAATCTTTTTCAAAATTTAGCAACTCAAAATGGGGGTGCGTCTTCGACGCAGGTGCGTCTTCGACGCAGGTGCGTCTTTGATGCCGGGAAATACGGTAGCTGAAAACAGTGTTATTTGAAACAGCGACAATCTTCCCATCGGGTATTTTAATCAAGTACCCATCATCCATGCTAATGCAAGACAACTCTTTACCACTCCAATATTTTGAAGCTCCAGGAAGACAAAGCTTGTTCTCAAATTACCTTTGATTTAACAAGATGGTTTTGCTTTCAATTTTTAATTCTCAAAGAATTAACTTACTTTTCACTCATTTCCAAACACCATGTTTCCAACTCCATAGAATCTCCCTGGAATAAAAAGAAAGGGAAAGTGACACGTTTTCAAACAATTTGGAGTTTTAACAGACATTAACATTTATGGCTAAAATTTCTGCGCAGAAGTGGCAGGGACTCATTTTACATACCAACATCATATCCTTCATTATATGTACTAGATTGTAAGTACACTAATCTTACTTTAACTATTACTGACTGGTAATTACTGTCTCAATTTGCCATTTTTCTCTTTTGCTTCAGTATAATGTTTGACTTGCAACAGCATGGTTCAATATAAGTAATCAAAATATGACAAGATGAAAAAAATAAAACGTTGTTGTTCTTCGTCCTTAAAAGAAATTCCTTTGGTATGTAGGTGTGAATACCACCTTCAATATTCTCCACTCCCATAAGCATTCATTCATTCATCATCGTTGAAAACATTACCGACGCAGTGATGCTGGTTTCTGACGGGAACGGTGACGGATGCAGCACACATCTGTCCTCCATTTCCAGCGGACTTCCGCCGCTGGAAGTATCGGATTTTAGTGTGTGTGCTTTATCATCATCCCTTACAATGCTATGTACGACAGTGATCGCAACATCTACTGAAGTGTGGATGGCCGTTGGCTCGCTAGTAGCTCATCCGCCCTTTGACAAGTCTTGTTTTTGGTCCTGCTGGGGGTCCACAGCCAACTTCTCACCTGGCAAATCAGGTGGGAGAGATGGTTTAGTCGGCGACTATCCGACCATGGAGCAGATAGCACGGGATTACATGGTACCCGTGGCCAGGGAAACTCCACCCGACCCGACCACATAAGCACTGAACCTTAAAATTCCTCCTGGTAATATCACAAAGGTGATATTAAGGAGATTTCACTAATCCAACAGCAATAACAAACACTGATAAAAGTGCAGCTTTGAAGTGGGAACTGTTACCTTTCCATTGTTGCCGATTCACTTTGCTTTACAGGAGGGTGGTAGTTAGATAACTTCAGATAAATTCTACAGAGAACCTTGAAGATTACATAATCTGCTGCCTCAATGGACAGTACTGGCAGATGCGCAGAGTCCATTAATACAGGCTGATAAAGCTAATTCCCTATTCTTGTTCCAAATTGTGTTTGCACTGTTGATGTATCTATCTAGCCGAGCCATGACAAATCTGTGAAACTTGGTGATAATGAACATAATTCATGAAGCGACTACTTCTTACAGAGTGCACTACCTCTACCCTACTCTTAACTTGCTAATGTTGAAATCTAGTTACTGATCATATTCATGCTATTGATGAGGGACAAAAAGCGATGCGAGGTCGTTGAAGAACATGACATTAGTTGTGTTTCTTTTGTTTGCTCTCCATCTGGTTATTATGTGCTCAGAACTCTACTTTCCAAAAGGGACGCATGGATCTTTCGTAGAATGACTGATCCTCAGAGGCATTCGCTCTTGTTCTGTTATGTCAGAAAAGGTGTGACTACTTATGAAATCTGGAATCATCAGAAAAACTACCTCACTCTTTCACAACTAATAGAGGGGCAGTAACTTATAAATGAATGACGACTCTCTGCTCTCTGATATGATTAAATGAGCCACCTCTAGAAGCAAATAGCAGCTTGCAGCGACAATCAGAAAGGGGAAGATGGTTCGTGACAAGGATGCTTCCATAAATAAAGACCTGGAGCTGCATATATCCACCTTCTTGTGTGTAAAGTAGAAATACAAAGAGAAGAATTTTCCTTCTGACACTGTCTGGTTCAGGCTAATCTGAGGTAAGCAGCTCAAATTCCAATGTAAACTGAATTTAGGTCAGGCATAAACAGATTATTGGTGGGTAACTGCCTTAAAGGCACGTGAGTCACGTCATCTGACACTTTACTACTATTAGACAGCCACACAAAATTGGTTAGTTAGTTTCGTCCTGTGTAGATTCCAGACTTGTCATCCCAGGGCAACATGAGATATTACTGGTCAGAGTCATAGATGTAACAAATAGCCTTTGTCAAGTTGTTAGCACTTATAGCCAAGAAGTTCATGAAATTTAAGATGTTATAACTATTCAACCTTTCACCTTGTGCCATTTCTTTGGTGAAACTATTCAATGGGATCCTCCCTTCGTCACCATAATCTTTAAAATCATCCTTTAAAATATTTGCCAAACTTTTGAAAGTGATCACTTAATTCTTTTCTTCCACCCTTTCAGATAATTCATTTCAGATCGCAATTCATCATGTGTAAAAAAATGGCTCCCCGGGTGTTGTTTTTAATCTAAATTTGTCTCATCTGCCATCAGAATTTTTTTTCCCCTATTTGCGCGGTCAAAATAATTCACGATTTTTAGTAACTCCATTAAAGTTCCTCTTGGTACTCTATCTATGCCAAAATCGTATGTTTTATGCAGTAATACAATTAGTTTTATGCTACATTCTTCAACTGATAATGCCAAAACTCACACGATTTACATTTAAAAAAAAATCTGTTTGAAACAAGGTATTCGAAGAACTCAATAGGGTCAGGCAGCATCAGTGGAGGGAAATGGACAAATTATGTTTCGGGTCAGGACCCTTCTTCAGACTGATGGATTTGGGTGGGGGGGGGGGAGGGAGAAAGCTGGAAAAGAGAAGTATGGGTGGCTAAAAGCCTGGCAATTAAAAGGTGGATGCAGGTGGGGGATGGGGTAATTGGAAGATGAATGGAGATAGTGATAAGGTTAGAGGTGAAAATGAGTTAGCAGAGATCAGATAAGGAACGAAGAGGAATGGTGAAATGTAAAACCAGTGGGAGGGATATGGTTGTCAACCTGTTCCTCTCCTCTCCTCCTCATCTTCCACCGCTCCCAAGTCCCCAGTTCCATTTTATAACTCATCTTTCCGTTCCCCTATCCCCTTTCACCCATGTCCCTCCATCCAGCAATGGCATTTCAAAGAATTTGTGGTGTTGTTGGGAGATCTGAGGAAATTAGAGGGCGAGAAGGGAACTGGCTAGAATTTTTTTTTTATCAATGGTTGGCAAGTAGCTGATTTATGGAAAGAATCAGTATGACTCTTGGACTTGTTTAGTTTCCATGCTCCAGCTTTAGCACCTCTAGCTGACAAGAATGTTTTTTTTGTCTTTATCCTTCAGTAAATCAGGCTTAATTTTATCTCTGTCCTATGGTCTTTTAATGCTTGATACACATTAAAAAAAAGTATTATCTTATTGTTTAATTAGTCATTCCGTAAATTATACAATTTCAGTTTCTAATCCATCAGTTGGAGACTTGTTTGCAGGCTGGCTAAGGTAAAAATATCAATTATTTCATGACCTCAAGTGCACTGTCAACCCATTGAACAGCTGAAGAGTCAAATGCATCAAATTCAACAAACTGATTACTTAGCCAGCTGTTCCACTGCAGTATGTATCAGTGCTGCAAATCAGAACATTCAAAGATGAGGCTGAAAGATATCGATGGTCCTCACAGGGTACAATCAGCTCACAAAGAAATCAATGCAGTTTCTCCAGAGTTGTCAGGGAGACAGGATATACAAGATTGATGATTGTATAGCGACAGTAAATACAAAATGTTATTTGGCAAATGTATTTTCAGAAATAATGATTCAGCACTTTTAAGCCAGTGGTGAAAGCAAATCTTAGTGGTATTTTATTTATAGCAAAAGGCAAGCAGGCCAGTGAAAATTTAGCCCTTGCAAAGCTCCAGGAATTGCAGCTGTTATTGGTAAGAAACTTCTAAGGTCTGCCAACATGAAATGCAAGCTCCCTCCTTCCTACGATTATTTGAAGTTGCTACATAATCGAATTAGACCTCCGTGTTGATCCTTTTCATAAATTAATATCATTAGAGCATTATGCAAAAAAGTTACGAATATACAGAGAGTATACAAATATTGACTTGCAATGATAAAATTAAACTACAAACCATACCTCAGAAGTCTTCAGCGAAATTTCCACACACATCGACCGTCCAATTCCTGGAAGTTGCCCCGCCAGTGCTTTCTTTGCCTCATGGGTAACTTCAGGAATATCCTTTATTGCAAGGTTAAACTGAAATAGGTAGTACAGTGCTATTTTCCATCAACTGAATTATATACGAATAAGATTATTATAGCATCTTCATATTCATTCAAGTAGGGGTTGATGAATTTAGGACTTTCACTACCATCAAATGTTATATATTTTTTTAACTATGAATATTTAGTAGCAATCTACTCTCTGTTAACCATACATAAAGTATTTTTCTGATATAGGTAATTACTTTCAGTGAAATACTTCATTCAGCATAAAGTGCCGATTCTGGATGAAAACGTCTTGGCTGTTCAACCATTTCTACAAAGCAAACCAATCGCTTGCCAAAATCATCAGCCTAGATATATAGAGTTTGCACAGGGGTAACAAACAATTTGCTGGAGGAACTCAGCAGGTCAAGCAGCATCTGTGAGGGAAAGGAATGGTTGACATTTTGGGTCAAAACCATGCATCAGGACATAGAGGTAAGAGTAGTTGAAATCTATGAAACCACAATTTTGCAACAGTTAGCATCCAAGGGAAATATTTATGATATAGGGCGAGTTTTCTTACCCAGTCTGAGCCTGTGGGAGAAGAGCTTGAACGGGTGCAAATCCTTTCTCCAAGACGTGCTTGTACAATTACCTGAACTGTCTGAAAAATATAATGTAGTTAAAAGCATAAGATATTGAAGGAGCAGTGGATTCTATGGCTTCTGCCATTCAACAAGTTGGATCTTGCCCACAGCTCCATTTTCCCATCTGATTCCGGAATAATTGAAATAAGACACCATAGTTTAATTCCATTTGCTTCCATTTGCAGCCCTTTAATTTTATTTATTAATCTAATTTTTGTTGCAATAATTCAGAAGTGAAATTTTACAACTAGTTGATTCTAGCAGAAATCAACTAGAAATGGAGAGAGCAGAATTAAAATAAGAGTATTACGTTCCACTCTGCTTCTCCACAAACTAAATTTGAAACAAAACCAACAAGTAGGTTTTTAAGTACATAGGTGCTAGTTTTCAATGCAATCGTTCCACATGAAGATTGCCTGGCGACTATCAATTCATGGAAGGCAAGCTTTTCAGTTTGTCACACTATCGCCTGGAGCTTAGCAGCTGATGCAATGCTTTTTTGTTTTGTTCAGGCCAATATTTATTCCTTAATCAACAAAATCAAAACACAGATTGTCTGGTCACTGAGTGTCACAGATTGCCATTTGTGGGATCTCAGTGCATTCAAATTGACTGCTATTTCCTTTTAAATAATAGTAAATGAATTTCAGAAGTTCTCTGTTGGACATCATAAACAACAAAAAGAAAATGCTGCAAATACACAGCATACTCAGAGTATTTCCAAGTGGGAAATTTTGACTTTCTTTTCCCACAGATGCAGCATGACTTCGGAATGTTTCCAGCATTTTCTATTTTTGCGTTAGATTTCCAGCATCTGCATTTGTTTTATTTTCACTCTATTGGTTGCAATTCATTTTGGAATATCTTTTTTTTTTTTTTTTTTTTTGAAAATATTTTTTATTGGAGATAAGTACACAACCTATTAACATCATTACAGTCTTACATTTTTAAATTGATAATATTATCAATTATTATTACATTGTCTCCAATACCGTTTGCCCTTTTTTTTTAAACTAGATAGAACTAAAAAGATAGATGAAGTAAAGAAAGAAGAGAGAAGAAAAAGAGAAAAAAAAACAAAAAAAAACAAAAGAGAAAGATAGTTAAAGAAGAATGGAAAAATTTATTAAAATAAAAAACTTAATTCGAGATATATTCGTACATTTCAGAGTATAGCATTTCATCCATTCTTTAGCCCGAGTATTAGTCAGGTTCCTGTGCTGAGCCATTCTGACCCTTTAAATAATCAATAAAGGGAGACCATGTTCCAACGAATAATTCCTATTTGTCCAACAGGGAAAATCTGATTCTTTCCACGTTTAAGGTCTCCGTCATTTCTATAATCCACATTTTGATTGTGGGGGACGTAGGGTGGAATATCTTGATTGCATGAAAGTTTACGACTTTAAACTAGTCTTCCTTATATAACAAATCCACAAAGTGCAATATAAAATGGCCACAATGAACAAAGTGTGAGATGAAGGAAATTCCATTGATCCAAAAGTTCTCAAGAGTGTAGGTATAGGTGTAGGTATGGAAAAGATGCAGTCTGGAATGCATGAGACAGAATGGTGACAGAAGGTTACAATTAGAAAAGAATATTGTGACACACTGTTTAATATTGGTAGGAAAGCGAGCATTTACTAGCCAGATTCATAGCTGCAGGCAACGTTTTCATTATCCAACTCAATCTATACACCAAATACAGGTTCTTGTTTAAACTGTGAAAATTGTCACCACATCTCTGCAAGCATTGATAAAGAATATATTATTTGTACCTTCAGGGCAAAGAATTTAATAAATTTATCCAGGTCCTTTTTATCCTGAGAACTCAGCTCGCCATCCATGGTGAAAAAAAATCTGAAGTTAAAACAGAAAAGAAAGATTCAATTAAATTGTGCACGTAAAAACCCTGGGAAAACTGCAGTGGTTTTGAAAAATGGCAAGTTTCCATTAGCCAGCTCACCAAAGTTTAAAACCTTCAGCCTCTCCACATCAGGGGGAAAATTAGGCTCATTATTACTTCCTCTAAATGTTTCTCATTGGTAATCTAGGAGCTGGAGAGTGCTTTTGCTCAGCGCAGAGCCACGATAACTGAAACTCATCTGTATACTGCCCGCTGATATACACACAGTTCATGACAAAAAAATTATAAAGGGACAAAATATAATATAAATAACTAACATTGATGGTTGTAGATCCTATAGGTATAAATGTATGCAATTTTAATATTCAACTTAGAAATCTTTACATGCAAAATACTCAGTTGTTCTTGCTCCCTCAAAACCCTCCAGTTATTTAGAACATAGAACAAACAGTGCAGCACAGGAACAAGCCCTTTGAACATGATGCCAGATTAATCTAATTCCTTCTGCCTGAACGTAATTCATAACCATCCATCCCCTGCATATCCTCATGCCTATTCAAAAGCCGCTTAAATTGCATTATTGTATCTACCTCTACTACCAGCCCTGGTAATGCGTTCCAGGCACCGAAGATTGTGTGCAAAAAAAAAAATTGGGCCACGCGACTTTGCTCTTCTCACCTTAAAGCTCTGCCCTCTAGTCATTGACATTTCTGCCCTGGGAAATAGGTCCGAATGTCTTACTTTATTTATGCCTCTTAGTTTTATATACTTCTCCCTTCAGCCTCATACATTCCAGAGAAAACAATCTAAGTTTGTCCAACCTCTCCTTATAGCTAATCCTTCCAATCCAGGCAGCATTATGGTAAACCTCTTTATGCATAGGTGCAAGTAACCTGGCATTACCCCTTTGGAGAAAGCATGCTTTTCATTTTATGTTTCACTCAGCTGTACAAATGGCTTGGTGACTGATGCATAATTGAAATCAAAGAAAATAATAATTGTTTAGATTTCTCGATTACTTCATTTCAATACTTACATGTTAAATGTTTAAGTCTGAAGGAAACCAAGATGAAAATAGTGAGGTAAAACGCCAAACAGTGATGTCAATTGGTTATCTGTTATTATACACTTCAAAGGTAGACACAAAATGTTGGAGTAACTCAGCGGGACAGGCAGCATCTCTGGAGAGAAGAAATGGGTGATGTTTCGGGTTGAGACCCTTCTTCAGACTGATGTCACTCAGGGGAGTAGCAAAAATGTCAGAGGATTATATGCTGAATGCGACGACTGATGGGGTGGAAAGTGAGGATAAGGGGGACTCTGTCCTTGTTACGAATGGGGGAAGGGGGGTCTCGACCCAAAACGTCATCCAGTCCTTCTCTCCAGTGATGCTGCCTGTCCTGCTGAGTTACTCCAGCATTGTGTCTACGATTTAAACCAGCATCTGCAGTTCTTTCCTACACATTATACACTTCAATTAGATTTTTTTGTAGTACCATAGATTGCTCTACAATCTTACAGTATTCTGCTGCTTTGAACGTATTGTTGTGTTTATATTGTTTGCTCTATGAGCGTCAGGTGAACAAAGAATTTCATTGCACCTTGGTGTATACGACACTAATTTGAATCCGTGTACCTAATCCACCACCTTTTCAACCTACCTTGCTACTTTAAGGGAACTTGAACCCCCAAGTTCTTAGTGCCCTAATATTCTACTTCCACTTGACATCCCAAAATATATCACCTCACATATATCTGAATTAAATTCCATCTGCTAATGTTCCACTCACCTTCCCATCTGTTCAATATCCTGCCGTACACTTTTAGTTTTCTTTGAAATCGACAAAATCAATTTTTGGGTCATCTGTAAACTTTACATTCACATCCATCTTGTAAATATATCATGAACAACAACAATCCCAGCATTAATTCCCGTTGTGCATCACATACTTCCAATTAGAACAGCATCCTTCCTGCAATGCTCACGCTGATACTAAACAGCGGTCTAACTAGGCAGCTCACCCTGGACCCCATTTGCTTCGACAGTTAGATAGAGCTCTTAAAGATAGCGGAGTCAAGAGATATGGGGAGAAGGCAGGAACGGGGTACTGATTGTGGATGATCAGCCTACTCCTGCACCTATTGTCTATTGACTTTCTGGTAGATCTGTGGGAAATCGCATCACACAAATTTGATTGTTTTTTTGAAGATGTCACCAAGAGGACTGGCAAGGGCAGTGTGGTAGTGAAATGAAGAACTACAGATGCTGGTTAATGTCAATAAAATCTGAAGGGTCCCGACCCGAAATGTCACCTAGCCATGTTCTCCAGAGATACTGCCTGTCCCACTGAGATACTCCAGCATTGTCTACCCGCAGGGAGGTGAACATTGTCTATAGAGACTTAATAAGGCCTTTGACAAGGAACCATGTGGTAGATTAAATCGTGGGCTAGCCACATGGATTCAAAAGTGGCTTGGTGAAAGGAGGCATAGAGTGGTAGTGGAGGTTATTTTTCTGATTGCTGGCCTGCACCCAGTGGTATGCTGTAGTGATTTGTGCTGGACCCAGTGTTATTTGTAATTTATATAAATGGCTGCCTCGCCAACAGTCTGTCTGTCCCTTCGTTGTTTTTTTAATATGTGCTTTTGGTGTTCTTTAGCTTGTTTTATATGGGGTGGGGTAGGGGGTTGGGGAAAACTATTACCTCGACGGAGATGCGATTTTTTTTCCCGTATCGTATCTCCGTCCGCACTGTGACCTAACATCGAGGAGTTGGCGGCCTTTGCTGGAGACCGGCCGAGAGTTCCATCGCGGAAGCCCGCAGGACTTAACATCACGAAGCTCGCGATCCCTTTGCCAGGGATCGACGTCTGAGCTCTACCGTGGGTGCCTGCGGACTTTAACATTTTGGAGCCCACGGTCTCTGTTCAGAGACTGACATCGGGAACTCCAATCTGCGGGAGCTTCAACTGCGCCGACGCGGGGGCTTCGACTGCCAGCTGCAGGAGCTTCATCGCCCCGATGGATGGTTCAACTGCCCCAACCACGGAAGAAAAATGAGGGAAGAAGATTGGACTTTATTGCCTTCCATCACAGTGAGGAATGTGGGGAATCCACTGAGGTGGATGTTTGTGTTAACTTTTATGTAGTTGTGTGTCTTGTTGCTTTTTTAATTTGGCTGTATGGTAATTCGCGTATCACTGTACCTTAATTGCTCCACGTGATAATAAAATACCTTTGAATCCTTTGATTTGGATGACAGTGTAGTTAATATCAGTTGTACATTTGCAGTTGACAGCAAAATTGGTCTTATAATGGACAGCGAAGAAGGCTGTTATGACAGTGCCCGCTGCCTCAGATGCCACGCTGATCCCCAACACTGGCTGACAAGCCAGGAGAGGACAATTCCCAGCATCATTGTTAACATCTGGGTCCAACTGGATGACATCGGATTATCCCACCTGAACCTTGTCATCCTACTCCTTATAAAACCCAGGCATTCAAGGAAGGACCCTCTGCTAGCTGTGTTCCCCTGTTGCAGGTTCAAGGAAGACTGAACCACCAGGACAGGAAGAAACCCTAGACAGCCAACACCTCTACTGAGGCCCAGACCGAGTGGCTTGGGAAAGCCCAACACGCCAATGCCTCTTCCTGCCCATGGTCAACGAGGGACTGCGCCCACACTGAGGCAAAGACTGAGTCACCAGGATAGCCTCTTGAAGCACAAAGCTGAGCTGCCAGGATAAACCTGAAACTGCCAAAGCCTCCTCTCAAGACAAGGGTGAAGTGCAGGGAGAAGCCAGAAATCGCCATTCTCCTTCCTTCTAAGACCAGAAATGAAGAAGGGTCTCGACGGGAAATGTCACCCATTCCCTCTCTCCAGAGATGCTGCCGGTCCCGCTGAGTTACTCCAGCATTTTGTGGATAACCAGGAGTGAGCTGCTGGGAGATCGCCAGTGCCACCATACAAGCGCCCTGATGGCAAGGTACAGCACTCCCTGGACTTTCTTATTACTGTCAATAAAATATATCATGTGAGTTCACCCCACTGCGAGGGTCAGTGTGTTCACTACCAAACCTGGCTTCATCCTCAACGCCACATAACCATGTTTACATAAGGATTTGGATTCAACTAGAAGGTGAGCCAAGAAATGACAAATGGTTTTGAACTCAGACATGTGTGAGGTGATACATTTTGGTAAGTGAAACCAGGGCAGGACCTTCAGAGTAAATGCTAGGGCCATGGAGAGAAGAGAGACCAAGGGATACAAGAACCAATTTCTCTGAAAGCTACCACACAGGTAGACCGGCTGGTGAAAAAATGCTTTTGGTATGGTAACGGTATAGAGTACAGCAGTTAGGTTGTCACGCTACACCTGGAGTATATTTGGAGTATTGTGCGCAGTTCTGGTTGCCTGACTATTGGAAGGAAGTCAATCAGCTGGAAAAGTAGCAGAAAAGATTCACCAGGATGTTAACAGACTGGAGTGAAGGAAGCCGAGAGGGTTACCTTTACAGGTATATAAAATCACGAGAGGCATAGATATAGCGGGTCCTTTCCCCCAGAGTTGACCAACTAGATGAGATAGCATACGTTTAAGGTGCGAGGGGAAAGATGTCAAAGAGACCCAAGGAGCAATTTCTTCGTACCGAGACTGATAGGGAATGAGCTGCCAGAGGAAGTTGTAGAGGTGGATACAAGGGCAACTTTTAAAAGACATTTAGACAGGTACATTAATATGAAAGATTAATGGGCCTGTCCCACTTAGGCGACTCTTTAGGAGACTGTCAGGGATTAGTTTTAATGGAATTCACCTACGACAACCTATGACAACACCTACTTCACCTACAACAACCTACGACAGCAAAAATTGTCGCCACTGTTGCCGAAAATGTTTCAACATGTTGAAAATTTTGCGGCAGTTGACTGTGGTCGCCCAAAAAATCGCCTGTGGGACAGGCCCATAAGAGTGTGCCAAAAACAGTTAAATGGGACTAGTTCAGTTATAAAACTTAGTTGGTATGGACGAGTTGAGTCAAAGGGCCTGTTTTCATGCTCTATGACGCTGGGAATTGGGAATGCAAACATTGTGTAGGTGGAGCAGGATTGGGAACTTGGACAGGTTGTGGCCAGGATCAGAAGCTGGAATTCAATGCATAGTCTACTATTAATACCATTAGTTTGAAGATATGGGCCCATGTATGTATGTCCTGCCTGCATTTTGTAAGATCTGACCACCTGGCTGTGCTTCTACTCCCTGATTCCAAACAAAATCTGGGACAGAAAATCTTTATGTGACCATCTGAAAAAAAAGATGAAATCCTATATTTGCTTTGAGCTGGTGGTTTGGTCCATATTCAAGGAAATCTAAATCAATACGTCACTTCCATTGCAGACTTCATCTTTGAGCGTGTTGACGAATGAATGCCAAGGAAGGTGAGCAAATCGACCTGAAAAGGAAATCTACTTATTATCTTTGGCAAGCCATAAAGAACACCAAGAGAAAATTCCTATCCAAGCTACAGTTCCAGAGTAACTGCACGGACACCCGTTCAATTGTGGCATGGTGTGCATGCTACAAAGGGCTACCAAGTAAAATCGGGTAGTATTGTTGGCAACAACACATCCATCTCCAACTTGCATTCTGTACTCATTTTGAACTGAAGGTATATGTTGGAAGGAAGTTCAAAGCTGGTTTAAAACGGATAGACACAAAAAGCTGGAGTAACCAGATACTGAACCAGACAACTGAAGGTAGGTGGGATAACATCACCTGCCCCGATAACCTCAAACACCAGTAGCCATGGTCACTCTCGCAGAGGTCAGATCGGCCTTCCTGAGAGTGAATCGGCAGAAAGCAACTGGCCCGGTTGAAGACCCGGCCATGTCCTGAAAACCTGCATGGACCTGTTGACAGTAGTATTCACAGACATTTTCAACCTCTCCCGACTCCATTCTGAGGTTTTCACTTGCTTTAAGAAGACCACTTTCATCCCAGTTCAAAATAAAAACAATTTAGTGGTCCTTAACATCGACCGTCATGAAGAGAATTGAGAGAATGGTCATGGCATAAATCAATGTCGGCCTACCAGCCAACCTTCTTCCACTGCAATACCCCGCTGCTGCACGAGAACCACAGACATCATCTTACTAATAACAAGGACACCAATGTTCGACTTATTTTTGTTGATTATAGCTCCACCTTCAACACATTTCCACTGAACTCCTCTCCAAATTCTGGACACCCCCGTGCTCTGTATGTCCATCCTTGACTTTCTGACTTACAGAACACATTAAGGATAGGCAACAAAACATCATCCATGATAATTCTCAACTCCAGTGCCCAGCAAGGCTGTGTTCTCAGCCCCTTACTATACCTCTTGTACACTCATCACTGGGCGGTCAAATTCTGCTCAAACATGACATACATTTGCAGCTGACATAATCGCAATGGATTGGATCTAGAACAATAAGGCAGCGTAGAGAAAGAAAATAAAAGAGTAAAGTAACATGGTGTCAAGACAATGATCATTCACGCAATATCATCAAAATGGATGTGCTAGTCAATGTCTTCAGGAAATGGGGTGGAGTACATGGCCCCAGTCTGCATCAATCAAAGTGGTGATGGTCAAGAGTTTTAAGTTCCATGCTGTAACTATAAACAACAATTTGGTCCAACCACATTGACGCTATTGCTAAAAATGTACACAAATACCTCTGGTTCCTCAGAAGACCAAGGAAATTTGGCTCATCACAATGGCACTTTTCTTTTTACAATTTATACAGATGCACCACAGAGAGCATCCTATTGGGATGCATCACAACCTGATTTGGCATCTGCTCTATCCAAGACCACAAGAAATTGAAGTGATCTGCACGTTGCCCATATATAAAATAAAACTTACACAAACCAGGCTCCTCCCACTCCCCCACTATTGACTATCTACACTTCAAGCTTCCTCAGGAAAGCAGCCAACATAATAAAGGACCTTTTTTCTATTTTCTCCTCTGCCCTTGAGAAGATGATACAAAACCTCAAAAGCACAGTTTCTTCCCTGCGCTAATCAGATTCCTGAACTGATCTTTCATAAGCCAAGGTAGACACAAAAGGTAGACACAAAATGCTGGAGTAACTCAGCGGGACAGGCAGCATATCTGGAGAGAGGGGTCTCAACCCAAAACATCACCCATTCCTTCTCTCCAGAGATGCTGCCTGTCCCGCTGAGTTGCTCCAGCATTTTGTATCTATCTGTAAACCAGCATATGCAGTTCCTTCCTGCACACTTCACTCCTTAAGGTAAGGATATATAATCCAGATTACCAAATCTACCTTGTTGCAGCCCTACCCCCTTTTTCCCCTGCATTTTCTCTGCAGTTGTACCACTGTATTTGGCACTCTGTTCATTTTTCTTTTTGCACTTCCTATTTTACTTGGCTAATGTTTGATTTACTCATGTATGGTATGATTTACCTGGAGAGCATGCACAATTGTTTTTCACTGCTTATCGCTATATGTGAAAATAATAACCAATACAATTTTATTGTTAATTAATATTCTGCACCTATCTTTTCCATGTCTTGTACAATCATATACTTCGATGAGTATCAAGATGTTTCATATCCTGGATGAAAAGCCAGATTTTTCCTGTTACTCCTTGACTGAAGAGGTTAGCTTCTAGTCTTTGCCTAGAACAACATCCTGTATTCGTAAATCTTCCTTGTCACTCTAATGCTCCCACATCTTGATTCAAAGAACAAGACCAGAGGAGGTGAACCAATGCCCTTGGGCACTCAGAAAGTGCTGCAGCATCAAACATGCCATCAAAAAGATACAACTGAGTTGGGCATCTTCTAAATTATACATTTTTAGAGAAAGCCATCCTGGAGAATAGTTAACATACTTAACTTATCTCTACCAATTGCTGAGGTACAAGAGTTCAAGAGACATTTATTATCACATGCACCAATTGGTACAGTGAGATTTGAATTACCATACAGCCATACGAATAAAACAATAATACACGATAGAATTTAGCATAAACATCCTCACACAGTAGAATCGACGTTTCCCACTGTGAGGGAAGGCAATAAAGTTCAGTCCTCTTCCTCATTGTTCACCCGTGATCAGGGCCTCTGAGCTCTCCGCAACGGGCGGCCCGATGTTTCAGGCCCTCTCGCCAGGATGATCTGAGCTCCGGCGTCAGAACAGAGAACACTCTCAGCGGCTTAGTGTTTCCGAATCGGCCACTTCCTACCGGAGACCGCGGCTCCCGAAGTCCGCAGGTTGGGCTGGGCAGAGATTCAACGCTGGCGGCCCCCGGCAAGAGGTCCCCCAGGCATCGTCCCGCTCCGCGATGGAATCCAGTGCTGCACCGCTGCTGAAACTCTGGCCGGTCTCCGGCAGGAAAGGCCGCTCCAATCCAGATAGTAGGCCGCGAGGAGGGGACGAAGATGCGGCCTACACGCATCCTCGACCAGGAAGTGACAGAGAAAACGGTTTCCCCTTCTCCCCCCCTCCACCCCCCACATAAAAAAGACTAAAAGACCTCCAGAAACATACTTTTAGACAGACTAAAAATAACAAAAAGGATGAAAGGACAGACAGCTGCTGGCGAGGCTGCCGCACGCGGCGCCACCCGATGACGTCACTTAGGTAGAACATGGAACAGCAAGTACATCACAGTACTAGGCCCATCAGCCCACAATGTTTCTGTCAAACATGATACTTAGTTACTAGGTGGTGTGCATTGTTTGTATTTTTATTTCCCTAACCTTCTTTTATTGTAGATGAAGTTCTGAGGGTGTATGACGAGAAGAGATTTCTGATTTTTTTCCAAACTTGATGGAGATTTTCTTCTAGTTATTCTCAATGCAGAAACATTTACTGTCATATCAACCTCACCTTAACACAAAGGTTCACAGGAATCTGGAATCCATCTTGTTCCACTTCTCAATGCGTGCATGCTCAATTATTAATATAAAACTTTTCTGTCATGTGTCTCTTCAAGCGTACACACACAGGTCTTCCCTGGGTTACAAAAGTCTGATTTATGGAGACACCTCACATATGAATAAGTATTTGGTGACTAGCGGGATGGATGGGGACAGCTGCTGTTAAGTTGTAGGCATCTTCTCCCTTGTGGGTGTACTTTGTTTGGAGCTACAGCATGGAAGCAAGCCCTTTGGCTCACCAAATCCATGCCGACCATTGAACACTCAATTGGACTGGTCAATGTTATTCCATTTTCTCATCTACTCCATACACATTAGGGACAATTTACTGAGGCCAATTAACATATAAAACTAGAGCACCCAGAGGAAACCCACAGGAGACATGGGAATATGCAAACTCCATGTAGATCAGGATCAAGCCTGGGTCACTAGCAGCTCTACCAGGACATTTCTGTGTGTATTTTCTCCCCACCATCAGCACCCTACTCCCAAGCAGAAATGGGAACACTGTGCAGATTAACTTGCTCACTCACTGAATGCCAGGTGACCTGGTGGCCATTCTTCCTGTGCCTGGCCAATCTCCCTTCAGCTATTTTTATGATTCCCTCCCACACACTGCTTCTGTTAATTTCCAATATACGAACAGTTCTCAGGAAAACAGCACTGTTTATTAGCTGGGAACTGCCCACATATTGCCTTTGGATGATCATTTTTTAAACCATCCTATAAATCAGGGATCGGCAACCTTGTTCTGCATAGGGGCCGGGACGCATGTTTGTGAGCGGATGGCGGGCCACATCTATCACGTGTTCACATGGATCCCACCCCGGATGCCAGGCATCAAATCACGTGTTCACATAGATCCCGCCACTTCCAGGACGCCACCTGGAGCACTGGCCCCTAGTTACGGGCGCTCACGAACATGGCGTACCTACAGACCATTGCCTTGGCTCTGTCCAGAAGGCAGTGGCTCAAATACTCACACTCACTCGTCCCTGGCCTATTGACAACCCCGATCCCGACAATGAAGCCCAGGCACAGAAGGTGCGCGGCGGCCGTGCCGGTGGCTTTGCGCAGGATGCGGTACCGCCAGAGTTCGGTGCTCAGTCGCGCTCGACGCTGCTCGGCGCTCGCCTCTGCTCGGCGGCTCCGCTATTGCGGCCGCCAGCACAGGCCTCCTTGCGTCCTTATGTCACTTAGCCTGGGCACCGCGGCCTCGGGCCCAGGAGGTACCGGTGATGACGGAAGTCTGCGGGCCGGATCAATTGGGAAAAAAAATACACCTGCGGGTCAGATGATTTTGGATTACAGGCCACATTCGGCCCAGGGGCCGTAGGTTGCCGACCTCTGCTTTAAATCTTTTGAATCCTTTGACAACTCATAGTCAAAGGATCGTTAATCAGTTAAGAATGGTTATTAGGTTGTTCAAGGTGACAACTCACATTACTGAAAAACGTACCAAGGATCTGTTCATTGAATAATAATAAGCCTTGAGTGTCATAGAAACTGTAACATTGAATTTGTAACATTTGTATCTGCCATAATTTTGTTTTGTGGTTTTATTGCATAACACACCTAAACCCAAAGTCCACGGCAGACTGTGGCTCCACTCATCATTGACATAAGGCCAGAACTACACACTGCCACCCTCATAACCAGGCATCTTCTGCTCCTCATGAAGATAGCAACCCAGAGTTACTAATTAATGACTGGCCTGGGATTCACAGCTACATCACAAATAGCACAGCTTAAAATGGTGCAGGAATAGAGAGAGCGAACGGTGTATGTACACATCTTTGAAGGTCTCAGTACAATGTGAAATAGCTACTAAAAATATATACATAGGAACTTAAACTTCATAATCAGAGGCAAGATGCACAAACAAATACGGTAAAACTTTTGCAAAAACATAGGCTTGCCTCAACTGGAATATTCCTTCCAATTCTGGTTATCAAGATTTGGAGAGAATACAGAAGAACACAAATGGTATCAGAGATGCAGCATTTCAGTAATGCACAGATACCAGAAAAGGCAAGATAATTTTTCTTAGAGCAGAGACAGGCAATATTTTTCTATGTAAGTGTATAGCAAACTCAATTCTTATGAAAATTTAAAGAACATTATACAATTTTATATTATTTTTTCAAAAAAACATTTGAATTTGGTGCATCAGGTTTGGATGCAATTTTGATCACGTGCTGAGTCCATCAGCACAACAGCAGCAACCACCGCCCCCCCCCCCTCCCCTCACTCCCACCCCCTCCCCCCCCCCCAGACCGTTCCATGCTTACAGGCAGCAGTTGATTTTTAAAATATACTGTATTTCTCCCATCTATCCACTATGTCATATCAGAATCCTCCTAAAAGGTACAGAGCGATATTATGTTGTTTTCATATTGAAATCAAAATATGTAAAAGACTGGATAAAGCTAAAGATCGTAATGGAAAAAAAACTCGGTGAGTCAGCCAGCTTCTGTAGAGAGAAATGGACAGTTGACATTTGGGCCTGAACCCTTCTTTGTCTGAAGAAGGTCCCAACCTGAAATCTCGTCTGTCCATTTCCTTCCGCAGATGCTGCTTCTTCCCGTTGAGTTCTTCACTGGTTTGATTTTTGCTGAAAACCAAAATGTTCATGTGAAAGATTTCAATGTTGATTCCTCTATGACTTATGATATGAAATCATGCAGTGCAAAACTTATACTGTTCTTCCTGAATTCAGAGAGGAATACAAATGTTGAAAATGTCATATAATGTATACAATGAAGCTTGACAATTTTGACAGCACTTTATGACTGGTTTTCCTGACGGTGCATGTAGCTCAAGGCCAATGCGAGTGAATAAAAGAAAGGGAACTTTATTAAAAATAATGAAAACTACAGAGCCTGTGGCCTTTCCTTAAGGATGGCTCATTTACTTCATCTATATAATCATTCTGCATCGAATAATAGTGACACATACAGTAATGCCTTTTTGAGAAATACTCATGCAACCAGAACATTCATGCAACCAGCAAACCCCTCCCCATGGGTGCTGAACGGTCAAGAGTGTATTTCGTACCATATATGGAGTAAACCAAATTAAATATTTCTAGCAGTGAAGGGTCAGTATATTTAATAAACGTGAAGGAAAAAAAATATATACACCAAATTCTTATGACCTTATTTCTGTTTCCTCAAAATGAAGGAAGAGATAATGTTAAAATAATTCTAACAATTATGCAGTAAGTGCTGGGTGATGAATTGGATGGCATTCAAAGAGGTGTCCTTGATACCATGGGCCAAATGATATCATAAAGTTCAGAATTGTTCTGGGAAAAGAACAACTTCTGTTTAACTGTTGAACTGAACTGTTTATGCAGCAATGGATGCCAAATTTTAAGCTGTTACATTCGTATTGTATAATAGCATAATGCTTAGCTTCATTGGAAATATGTCCTTTTTCAACATGTTAATAATCACAGTCTTAAAAACTTTCACAAATATGCGATAATCAAACATCATCGGTAAACTCAGCAATAGCAAAGTGGATTGTTCCATATGGAGAAACATAGCTCATCTACAACTCAAAGTTATGCATCAGATCACACAGGATTTGCAAAAAGTAAAGGAATCTCAGGAAACCGACTGAACTACGTATTTTCAGTATTACCCACAGTAGATAGTTTTAGACATGTTTGAAAATCAAAGGAGAAAGACAATATTTTCAAGAAAATGTAAACTATGCCTCTTAAATACTCAAGTTAAAATTGTTAGGTTGAACAAAGAAAAAAAGTTAATTACAAATAAAATATAGTTATGAAATTATAAACTTAAAATGTGTTGTGGGAAAGGCCACAGATAGTAAACTCATCAAAGGTAGACACAAAATGCCAGAGTAACTCAGCGCATCTCAGGAGAGAAGGAATGGGTGATGTTTCGGGTCAAGACCCTTCTTCCGACTGATGCTCATCATGCCTAGATATTTAAGAGCAGAATGTGGGATCAATGACCTCTTCAGAATTAGGAAAGGGCAGATGGGAAAACAGTACCAGGAGTTGGAAGAAGTGGAAAGGCAAACAGAAAATGGAGAGGGTGGAAATTAGAGTTGAGTAACGGATATATGGACATAAAGGGAGGTGACAAGATGGACATATGATTGTGTGGGAAGGTGTAAAGTGGATAGAGTTGAGGGGACATGATCAGGGTTGGACAGAGGCGTGGGGATAGGTGAGGAAGACAGGGAAGAAACTGAGGGAAATGAGACAGTTGGCAAGGGAAAGAGGAGTATGGGAGGACAAGACAGCAGGGAAGGGGGGGGGGGGGGGGAGGCGGATGGTGGTGTTCAGTGTCAGCGATTGGAAATCTGGTTGAGTGTGTCAGAACAATCTTATTCTCACTGTTGGCAAGACCAAGGAGCTGATTGTTGACTTCAGGAAGGGAAAACCAAGGGATTATGTACTTGTTGATAGCACCTACAGGACAGTGGTGGAGAGTCAATCATTTATCGTTCTTGAGTGTAAAGATCTCTGATGACCGGTTCTGGATATAGCACGTTGATGTAAGTACAAAAAGCTCACCAATGCCTTTACAGTGAGGCATTGGGGATGGGACGGTGGTGGGGACAGAAAAGGTGGGGGATAAGGACAGAATGTAGCAGATGAACCTGTGAGAAGGGGACAAAGAAGTGGGGGTCAAATGGTGTCAGGGGACTGAATATCAAGGGCTGAAGCAACAAGGGGGGGGGGTGGAGGAGTGAGATTGGAAAAGGCAAGTTGGGTAGTTAAAGGGGAAGAAGAGTTGGGGGCTGATGTGACAGGAGTGGGGTAGACATGACACGAAGGTCGATATGACGGGGGGGGGGGGGGGGGTGAAGGCTTGACATGGTGGGATGGGGGAATTGGGTTGACACGACAGGAGAGGGATGAGGGGTTGACAGGTCGGGAGTGGATTGTTTACACGACGGGATGGGGACTAGGGGGTTGCCACGATGGAAGGGAGGCAGGATGGGGGGTGGACAAGGGTCCGGCGGACACTTACCCCTCACATTCCAGCGAGGATGAAATCTGCCCTCACTCCTCGCCCCCCAACTTGAATCGGCGATCCGGTCACAGCGAGTGGAGCAGCGTAGTCCGCTGTTGCCCCGACAAGAGGCCGGTGACCAGGATCAGTTCCGGGTGCGGGTGCAAGTCCAGGTCGGGCTCCGGGATCAGCTCCAGCTCCAGCTCCAGCTCCAGCTCCAGCTCCAGCTCCAGCCGCCGGGCCTCCTGTGTGTTTACCTCCGCCACGCTCCGCAAACCCACCCCCCCTCTCTCTCTCTCACCGCCCGCACATTCGCCACAACCACCTGCGACAACACCCTTGAACCAAAATAGCATGAATAAATAAAGCGACAGAGGGCAGCTTACGGCCGCGCACTTGAGCAGCGTGAGAAAATAGTTTCACTCAACAAGACGCGGCGTATATGCGGTTGTTAATTGAAGGGTAGGTTTGGCGTCACCTCAGCCTACAATTACCAGCGTGCACCGGGCCGGCACAGACTACATCTCCCAGGGGGCAACGGGCTGGGCGATCCAGCTGCCCAAAACATGTCTGGCCATCAGAAGCTGCAGAGCAGCAGCTGCCACAATGGAGTGATTGAGGGTCAGGCAAAAATAACAACTTTATCATTGTGTCGTTTAAATACCCTTGCTCAGTTTAAAGAGGTTAAAAGTTTAAAAAAGATTAAGAACACAGGATTAATGGTGACTTCCTTAATGGATTCAGAACTGCCTTAATGGTAGAAGACAGAGGGTTGTAGTGGAAGGACAATATTCAGGCTGGACATCTGTGACCAGTGGAGCTCTGCGGGGATGTTTGCTCTGACCTCTGTTGTTTGTGATTATAAATAAATGAGTTAGACATAAATGTTGATGAATTGATTAGTAAGTTTGCAGATGACACCAGGAATGTTAGGGTCACAGACTGGGAGGAAGGCTGTCAAGGTATAGAGTGGGGTATTAGTTCAGCTACAGAAATGCATGGGGAAACATCAAGTGGAGATAAACCTGAGCACGAGTGAGTTGTTGAACTTTGGGAGGTCAAATGTGGAGGGAAAATATACAATTAATGGCAAAGCCCTTGACATCGGGTCCATCGGGTGGCGCCATCAAGTGTGGCAGCCACGCCAGCAGCTGTCTGTCCTTTCACCCTTTTTGTTATATTTAGTGTGATAAAATTATGTTTTAAAGGTTTCTTGGGCTTTTTTTATGTGGTGGGGGGGGGAGGGGAATAGGGGAAACCGTTTCCCAGTCACTACCTGGATGGAGATGCGTCTTTTCTCCGAGTCGCATCATCGCCCCCCCCCCCCCCCGCGGCCTACCAACTGGATTGGCGCGGTATTCCTTGCAGAGCTTCAGCAGTGGCGCAGCACTGATTTATCATCGTGGAGCGGGACGATGCCTTGCCAGGGATCGCCGTGTTTTGAGCTCTGGAGTGTTGGGCCTGCTGATTAACACCGTGGAGCTGTGGTCTCCGGAGCTTCTAGCCGTCGGCAGCACTGACTTTAGCATCGTGGAGGTCTGGGACCCCTTGCCGGGGGTCACCAGTGTTGACCTCCGTCCAGCTCGGCCTGTGGACTTTGGAAGCCGCGGTCTCCAGTAGGAAGTGGCCGATTCGGAAACTCCAAGCTGCGAGTGTGTTCCGATCCGTTCCGACGCCAGAGTTCCGATCATCTCGGCGAGAGGGCCTGAACATCGGGCCGTCCATAGTGGCGACTGTGGAGGGCTCAAAGGCCCCGACCACGGGTGAACAAAGAGGAAGATGACTGAACTTTATTGCCTTCCATCACAGTGGGAAACGTTGATTCCGCTGTGGGGGATGTTCATGTTAAACTCTATCGTGTATGGCTGTATAGTAACTCAAATCTCACTGTACCAATTGGTGCATGTGACAATAAATGTAACTTGAACTCGAACATCATTGACATATGGAAGGTTCATGGAGTCCAAATCCATAACTCACTGAAAGAGATAACAAGCAGATAGAATGGTATAGAAAGCATATGCTTGCCTTCACGGGCGAGGACATTGAGTCAAGAATGATGCAGCGTTCTAAGACTTTGATTCGGCTGCATTACGAGTATTGCATGCAGTACTGGTTGACCCACTATGGGTAGGATGTGGAGGCTTTGGAAAGGGTGCAGGGAAGGTTTACCAGAATTATGCCTGGATTAATAGGTATTACAGACTTGGATTGTTTTCTCTGGAACAACGGAATTTGAGGGGAGACGATAGAAATGTATAAAATAGATAGGCATACAGCGTGGAAACAGACCCATCGGCTCAATCTACCACACCAACCAACGTCCAATCTACACTAGTCCCACCTGCCTGCGTTTGGCCCATATCCCCCTAAACCTATTTTATCCATGTATCTGCGTAAATGTTTCTTAAACGTTGCGATAGTACCTGCCTCAACTACTTCCTCTGCCAGCTCGTTCCATATATTCACCACCTTTTGTGTAAAAAAAAGTTTTTCATCGGGTTCCTATTAATTATTTTTCCCCTCACCTTAAATCTATGGTTCTGGACTCCTCCACTCAGGGCAAGAGACCATGCGTGTTTACCTGATCTATTTCTCTAATGATTTTGTATACTTCTATAAGATCACCCCTCATCCTCCTGCACTCCAAGGAATACAGTCCTGGGATGCTCAACCACTCCCTATAGTTCAGGCCGATGAGGGAAATTAAAATTAAATCTTCTCTGCACACTTTCCAGTTTGTGATTCCAGATTGTCAGACCATTTTTCCCAAGACGGAAGTATCAAATACTAGTGGGCTTAGCTTTAAAGTGAGTGGGTCAATGTTTAAAGGAGATGTATGGTGCATGTTTTGTCACATTGGGTGGTGAGTGCCTGGAATATGCTGTCAGGAATGGTAGCGGAGGCAGATACGATTGTGACATTTAAGAGACTTTTGGATGGACACATGGATATGCAGAGCATGGAGAATGTCTGATTATGTGCAGATAGACAAGAGTTGATCTCGGCAGTATGGTTGGCACAGACAGTATAGGCGGAAGGTCCTGTTCCTGTGCTATACTGTTCTATGATTATATGCAAATTGTTAAATGATTTTGAATTATTTAATATTGTGTTGAATATTTTCTTTAATTCACATGTTATAGTTGAAAAAGCTGAATACATTTGTCCAGTATTCTTCCATTTATGATGAGATTACAGTTAAATAAATCCCCAAAAAAGCAAAAAATGGCAACATGTAGCTGCGTCATGTGGAATTTTCAAATGTTCATCATCCACAGTATTTGTTAACAATTCCACAACTTTTGGGTACTTTGCTCCAGAAGACATTCTGCCTGTCTAGACGGATTGTTTATTTGGCCTTCAGCCAGACTCATTGCTGCCCTTACCCAATTTCCACATGTATCTACCAGCACATTTATTGGATTGTGATAACATATAGAAACTCGCTGCTTCCAAAGAATGATAATAACAATTTGGTCTCTGAATGAATTTATGGCTTTGTAAAATAAAACTGATCAGTTAACATACTGTACATGTGTAACATTGATTCATGCATTTAAGTGCAGTTTTGGCACATGGAGCACTCTTATCTCTGAACTGCAAGTTGTGAGTTCAAGCCTCATGGCAGAAACCAGTGTACATAACCTCTGATTTACCTTTGCTTTACCATGGGAGGACTGTAGTGCCATTGTTTAGATAGAACATATAACAGCACAGCACAAGAGCAGGCCCTTCAGCACAAAATGTCCGCACCAAACATGTTGCCAAGACCAACTCTCATCCGACTGCACATAATCCATATCCCTCCACTCTCTGCATAGCCATGTATCTATCCATAAGTCCCTTAAATGCCACTATTGTATCTGCCGCAACCACCATGTACCAGGCTCTCACACCTGTGTGTAAAAAAAAAATGCCTTGCTTATTTCCTTTAAAGTGTGCCCCTCTCACTTTAAAGCTATGCTCTGTGGTTTTCGATTTTTCCCTCTGGGGAAAAAGGTTCTGACTATCTATGTCTCACATGATTTTATAGATTTTAATCAGGTCTCCCTGCAAACTCTGGCATTCCAGAGAAAACAATCCATCTGTTCAACTTCACTGTAGCTAATCGCTTCTAATCCAGGCATCATTCTGATAAACCACCTCCGCACCCTTTCCAAAGCTTCCATATCCTTTCTGTAATGGGGAAACCAAAAATGCATGCGATACTCCAAATGTGGCCTAACCAAAGTCCTTCAAAGTTGCATCATGACCTGACTCTTATACGCAATGCCCCAACCTATAAAAGAAGCATAACATATTCCTTCCTTACCACTCTATCTACCTTTGTTGCCACTTTCAGGGAGTTATGGACTTGGACCCCCAAGATCCCTCTGTATATCACTGATGTTAAATGTCATGCCATTAATTGTACATTTTCCCCTTGCATTCGACCTGTCAAAGTGCAACACTTCACACTCGGTTGGATTAAACTCCATCTGCCATTTCTCCACCCGTTTCTGTAGCTGATCCACATTCCGCTGTATACCTTGACAGCCTTCCTTATAGTTTGTAATTGTAGCAATCTTAGTGCCATCTGCAAACTACAAACCAACCCGTCTACGTTCACATCCAAGTCATTCATGTACATTAAAACAGCAGAGGTCCCAGCATTAATTTGATGCTGTCTCAGCAAATGTAAAATAATATTTGACACTTTGCAAAGTTCTTCATACCACAAGCAACTTTAAAAAGATAGACTAAGCCACCCTTTCTGGGACATTGCTTTGAGCAAACCAGATGCAAAGATTTCCTAATTTGCAACAGCATCTTCCAATGTGGAGTTTTCATCAACTGCAAGAAATTCAAATCTCCTAAGATTGTGAACAGTTCTGAAACCAGACAATTCAGCAAATCTTAACATTTAGATTTTAATCCTGTATCTTTGAAGTTCTAATCTACACCATGTGGTGTTTTTTATTCAGCAGAGGAAATTTGAGAGTCAGATGTTATATCCTTATTAGTACATTCCAAAAAAATAGAATTTAAAAGTAGGATACAAGGAACTGCAGATGCTTGATATCTTATCTTTCCTCATGGAGAATGAGAATATAACACCTCTCATTTCCATTATTTTAGACTGCATCTTCAAAGTTCAGGCCTCAATGGATCCATATTTAGTTAAAAAGATCTGGTCAGGTAACAATGTCAGAATGACACAAAAAGCTGGAGTAACTCAGCGGGAAAGGCAGCATCTCCGACGTTTTGGGTCAAGACCCTTCTTCAGACTGGTTAGGGATAAGGGAAACGAGAGATATAGACGATGATGTGGAGAGATAAAGAACAACAAATAAATGATAAACAAATAAGTAACAATGATAAAGGAAACGGGCCATTGTATGCTGTTTGTAGGGTGAAAACGAGAAGCTAGTGCGATTTGGGTGGGGGAGGGATAGCGAGAGAGGGGCTATCTGAAGTAAGATAAATCAATATACATACCACTGGGCTGTTCCTCCAATTTGCGTTTAGTCTCACTCTGACAATGGAGGAGACCTAGGACAGAAATGTCTGTGTAGCAATGGGAAGGAGAATTAATGTGTCCGGCAACCGGGAGATCAGGTAGGTTCAGGCGGGCTGAGTGAAGGTGTTCCGCAAAACGATCACCCAGTCTACGTTTGGTCTCACCGATGTATAAGAGTCCACATCTTAAACAACGGATACAGTCGATGAGATTGGAGGAGGTGCAGGTGAACCTCTGCCTAACCTGAAAGGACAGTCGGGGTCCCTGGACAGAGTTGAGGGAGGAGGTATAGCGACAGGTGTTGCATCTTCTGCGGTTGCAGGGGAAGGTACCATAGGTGGGTGGGAAGGGATGAGTTAACCTGGGAGTTGTGGAGGGAATGGTCTCTGCGGAAGGAGGAAAGGGATGGAGATGGAAAAATATGGCTAGTGGTGGGATCCCGTTGGAGGTGGCGGAAATTTTGGAGGATTATGTGTTGTATGCGATGGCTGATGGGGTGGAAGGTAAGGACTAGGGAGACTCTGTCTCTGTTGCGATTAGGGGGAGGGGGAGCAAGGGCAGAGCTGCGGGGTACTGAGGAGACACGAGTGAGAGCTTCATCTATGTTGGGAGAGGGGAACCCCCGTTCCTTAAGAATGAGGACATCTCGGATGTCCTGGTATGGAACACCTCATCTTCGGTGCAGATGCGGCGTAGACGGAGGAATTGGGAGTAGGGGATAGTCTTTGCGAGAAGCAGGGTGGGAAGAAGTATAATCAAGATAGTTGCGGGAGTGAGTGGGTTTATAATAGACATCAGTCAATAGTCGGTCCTGCTGCAGTTGTACAGGGCCCTAGTGAGACCACACCTAGTGTGCAGTTTTGGTCCCTTAATTTGAGGAAGGACATTCTTGCCATTGAGGGAGTGCGGCACAGGTTTACAAGGTTAATTCCCGGGATGGCGGGACTGTCAAATGCTTTGAGAATGGAGCGGCTGTGCTTGTGTATTCTGGAATTTAGAAGGGTGAGAGGGGATCTTATTGAAACATTTAAGATTATTAAGGGTTTGTATATGCTAGAGGCAGGAAACATGTTCCCGATGTTGGGGGAGTCCAGAACCAGGGGCCACAGTTTAAGAATAAGGGGTAAGCCATGAGGATACACTTTTTCACACAGTTGTGAGTCTGTGGAATTCTCTGCTTCAGAGGGCGGTGGAGGCCGGTTCTCTGGACACTTTCAAGAGAGAGCTAGATAGGGCTCTTAAAGATAGCAGAGTCAGGGGATACGGGAAGGCAGGAACGGGGTACTGATTGGGGATGATCAGCCATGATCACATTGAATGGCAGTGCTGGGTCGAAGGGCCGAATGGCCTACTCCTGCACCTATTGTCTATAGTCTATTGACTATTTCCTGTGATGGAGACTGAGATCAAGAAGAGGAGGGAGATGGTCCAAGTAAATTTGAGTGCAGTATGAAAATTGGTGGTGAAGTTGATGAAGTCTATCAGTTCTGCATGGGTGCAGAAGATAGCACCGATGCAGTCATCAATGTAACGGAGATAGAGTTTGGGGTTAGGGCCAGTATACGCCTGCAACAGAGATTGTTCAACGTACCCTACAAAGAGGCAGGCATAGCTGGGGCCCATGTGGGTGCCCATAGCTACGCCTTGGACTTGGAGGAAGTGGGAGGAGTCAAAGGAGAAGTTGTTGAGGGTGAGGACAAGCTCCGCTAGGCAGAGTAGTGTTAGTAGAGGGAAATTGGATGGTTCTGCGGTCGTGGAAGAAACGGAGGGCTTTGAGGCCTTCCTGGTTGGGGAATAGAGGTGTAGAGTGACTGAACGTCCATAGTAAAGATGAGGGAGTGGGAACTCAGAAAGCGGAAGTAATTAAAGAGACGAAGGGCATGTGAGGTATCTTGGACATAGGTCGGGAGAGATTGGACCATGGGGAATAGGATGGAGCTCTTCTCCACCTTCAACCTCACACATAATTGTATTCCATGCCAGTTAACGGAGTCATACAGCACAGAAACAAGCCTTTGGCCCAACTTACTCATGCCAACCAAGATGCCTCATCTAAGCTAGTCCCATTTGACTGTGTTTGGCCCATTTGCCACTCACCCGTTGCTATCCATAAACCTTTCCTATCCATGCTGAACCATAAAGGCCTAATCTCTTTTCAACCTGAAATGTCACCCATTCCTTCTCTCCAGAGATGCTGCCTGTTCTGCTGAGTTACTCCAGCATTTGTGCCCTTTCTCCTTTCGATGTGTCTGACAAGGAGTGCCATCGGCGAATCGAGGAACGTACCCATTCAAAGTCTGGTACCCAGATCCATCAGCGAGCATCGATCTCTCCAAACTTAAATACCCCAGCCTAACTGCCTGATGTAATGACATCAACCTGTTGGCATGAGTTGGATTGCTGCTCGATGGTGCGCGTTCGATTGCTTTCCGCTGGACATCTGATGGCATCCGGTGCTCGATAGCAGCTGCTCTGGCCTGCAGAGCCATTGCTGTCTGTAACACAAGAAATCATGGGATGTGGGGAAGGGATTTAGGCCACACCAGGCTTCTTCCTCTCAAAGACAATCATTCTGCTCGGTTACGGGACCCCTAACCAACATGTTTAATCTCTGGAAGTTCCTCTCCGCCTTTCCAAAGGTAAATGAAGCAAACATTCCGGCGTTTCGTGCTTGAAATTCTGCCATTAGGCAAGTTGTCAAGGTGTCTTTCTCAGACTTTGCTGCTCAACACATCATCCATTTACTTCCATGGATTAAATTTACCCTTGGTGGTCTCACGGACGTGAAGCGCTGCCCTTGTGCGTTGTCATTGTATCATTAGGCTAGAAGTTCAATGCTTTTTTAGAAGGGTGAGATCTACACAAAATGTCTGCCCAGGTTGTGTTTAACCAGCAGTTTTATCAGCACAAAATGGGCAGGAAAAGATGATCGAGTGGAGACGTGAGATCGGGAGATACTTGGCTTTTATAATGCTTTTTGTTAGGCATTTGTGTGAAGGCGTATAAAACCAGCTCTCTGTTTTCGTAGGCCTTCATTTTTGCCTTTTTAAAAAAACGAAGAGCCCAGAAAATGAGCCATTTTAAAATAGTTCAGTAAGACAAGTTAGAGGGTCCTGCAGATATATAGTGTAATAGCATACTATGTAGAATGTGCTATCTCAGTGTGTTTCATTGCTGATTTATTTCTTTAGCAGTGCAGTCACTATTACATTAGCAAAAATATTCTAGCCAAATGGGTTATTAAAACTGGCAAAATGTGGGAGAGCTAGAGTGGGATTTGGGAAGACTTCCATGCATGATATTGGAGTGATGGCAAGTATTTCTAAAATGGTTATAACAAGCATTCTAGGCAGAATTTTATTTTTAATTTTGACATAATTTCTTGATCATTTCATTTGCCTTCACTGGAACATAAACCAAGTCTATATCTGCATAAACGATTTTAGCTCAGTAAAATGCCAAAAATGTGTTCTATTTTATTCTTTGATTTTTCCCGTCATGTATGAAAATTTAAGTCAAAATCCATTTAAAAGTATTTAATGGATGTTAAGTGAAGAACATATTCAAACTATGTTGTAGATTTTTTTTAAGGAGGGAGAGAAGTAAAAATCATCAATAGTATAATTTTTGTATGCAAGTACATGTCATATGCCATAGCCTTGCATGGCGGCAGAGATATGTTTATGATCAATTGGGTTGTTTCAATAGAAGTTTAATGCGTCTAAATGATCAGTTAATTTAGAGTACAGCTGGTAAATTATTTTAAATGTCTTTAACCATCAGCTTGAGCATCAGAGTTATAATTCATCTGCATTATTTTTGGAATGTGTGTTTAATCTCAACGAAGTGTAAATAGAAATAGCGGAATCAATTTTTGAAATTGAGTTCAGAAGGTTGTAATCTCCAGTTGAATGTTGAAGCTTAATGTTTGTGGCTTGATCAGAGATATTCTTCAGTCTGCATATTGCCTCAAGTGCGGAGGATAACACTTCGTAAGTCGTGATAAACTTTCAATTGGAAATTATTTGGACCTCTGAACTATTGGAATGAGGAAAATTATTATGCTCACATGAAGGTTGTTTTAAAATGCAAAACTAAAAGTCGAGAGCAGGAAATAAGTAAGCAAATTTGGATTATAAAGGCTGGTGACTTCTGGGGAATTTAGCAGAGAATTATATTTTGGTGTAATGAGTTGAAGAAATAATGCTGATGGCATGTAGGAACATGGGGGCATTATATGTAAGATGAAGTTCTTGATTTTAAAAAAATGCAAACAACTTTGTTTTTCATCATTTGATAGAGCTGAATGTTTTTGATTTTTAAACCACTGAATATGTATTAATTTTTTTTTTTGAGCACAACTACATTGAGAGTGATAATACGAACAATTCACTGATAGGTACATGGACATGAAAGGTTTAGTGGGATATATGGGGCAAACGAGCAAATGTGAGGTGAGATGGGGTATCCTAGTCAGCATGGACAAGTTGGGCTGAAGGGCCATGCTGTATGACTATGACTAAATTTCTATCATTCCATGATTACTGTTTCCCAAAGGCTCCATGACGACTGAAATATGAGTTAATCCTTTCTCGTTGTTTTATTCCCCGCCTTACCCTTTAGGATCTGTATACTTCACACTTCGTAGTATGCTGGTGTTTGTGTTTTGTTCCTTATTTCAACTCTCAAGGCCACATTTTCTACAAAAATATCCCCCCTACATAATTGTGTATTCAAGTCTGGTTTTCTGCAATCTACATTTTGTGTTCCCAATGTAGACTTTAATCTAAATTAGGCTTGGTTACCGTAGTTATTTATTGTATAAAATCACCACTTTCTTTCATGAGTGTGTTCTTGTTTATCCTCCATTTCTGCCAGCACTTTTCCTCTTGCATCCCTTTTAACTACTTATCAGCTTGTCATATAACAAGTCAGTTGGGTCAGTTGTAATCAAACATTTGTAGATACTACAAATCTGAAATAAGAACAGATTAGGGGAATTAAGAAAATTTGGGAGATACTTGGGTTTGGCAGAAAATGTGGAAAGAAAAGCAGTTAATGTTTTAGCCAGGAATTCTTTGTCTGAACTGTTTCAGAAATAATGCTTGATCAGTTGACTATGTGCACAGTTTGTAAGTCCATGAAGGAAGTCCTAAAGCAAAATCAACAAAAGTATGAATTTTGGTGGTGGTTGGCAGTAAAAAAATTCCAGGTAGGACTTTAGGAGTGTTTTTTTTTTTGTTTGTTAAATTGAAGGTTGAAACCTTAATGATATGGCTATTCTTGAAAAACTGACTTTTAAGAGGAGCAGGAATATCTGCTCTGTTCCTGACTACAGATCTATCAGATGACATGGAAAGAGCAGGATAATTGCAATATTAGTTAAAGAGAAAATCTTCTCTTTAACCATCATTAAATCAACAAGGTGTATGTTTCCAAGAAACCAGCTGAATTGATGAAGAAAGGAAATCAAGTCAAGTCAAGTCACATTTATTTATATAGCACATTTAAAAAACAACTCTCGTTGGCCAAAGTGCTTTACATTTGTTATAAGAATAGTATAAACAAACAAACAACATATATACATATAGCCCTCGCTCAGAGGACGTCAAGAAAGGCTTGGGAGTACAGATAAGTTTTTAGTCTTGACTTAAAGGAGTCGATGGAGGGGGCAGTTCTGATGGGAAGGGGGATGCTGTTCCACAGTCTAGGAGCTGAGCTTATGCGTAGAGCAATGTCAAGTTGCTGAGTGTGTCATATTAGGCCCAAAAGGGTAAGTTGCAGGTCTGAAGAATCAATAGACAGGATAAATGTTGCCAAATGGGGTTTTGGGAAGATTGATCAAAATTTTTTTTTTTTTTTTAAAGATTGAAACGATTTGGTTCAATCTGAACCTGAAACCTCAACCTTAAGTTCAAATAAAGAAAACTGTAGATATGAGTTGTGTTAGATATAGTAGATTGAGAAACAATATGGAAAGTTATGACAGGAGATAAACAATGGTTAACACATTAAAGAATTAATCCAAATTTTAAAACAAATGCATGTTTCCAAGAAGCATAAAAATGGAACAGCAAGATTGATCTAAGCATAGTTAATAAGAGAATTTCAATATGGGATTAGAAAATGAGGAATGCTTGTAATATTGCCAAAAGCATGGTGACCTGTGGTTTGGAAAAGTAATCTGTAAAAGACCGCCAATATATTGATACGGGTAGACACAAAATGCTGGAGTAACACAGCGGGACTGGCAGCATCTCTGGAGCAAAGAAATTAGTGACGTTTCGGATCGAGAATAAGGGTCCCGACCCAAAAAGTTCCCCATTCCTTCTCTCCAGAGATGCTGCCTGTCCTGCTGAGTTACTCCAGCATTTTATGTCTATCTTTGGTTTAATCCAGCATCTGCAGTTTCTTCCTACATATATTGATAAGGGTTATGTAGTAAGAAATACAGAAAAGGGAGTTGTGTACAATCTTCCATAATGGGAAAAAGAATAGCAGAAGTGAATCCTTTGGAGGCTGAGACTGAAGAAACTGCATTGGGGGGAAATGGTGGAGAGATCTTTGGCTTTCTTAGCAGGAGATAATACTGGAAACATACAGGTAACGTGTAGCAATAGATCTAGAGGTAACGAGGAGTTTAAATAAATTATCATGAATGAAATAATAGAGATGGGGAAAGTGGTGGGACTAAAATATGATAAATCCTAAGGATTTGATCATGCATCCCAGGATTTTGAGAGCAGTGGCTTTAGAGATGTATTAGTAGTCAATTTGTAAAATGTAATAGATTCTGGAATAGTTCCCACAGATTGGAAAATAGAAAATGTAATCCCACTATTTAAGAACGGGAGGAAGAAAATGAGGAACTGCAGATTGACAGCAGCAGAAGAAAAAATGGCATCTATTTATATGAATGTTAACAGGGCAGAGTCAGCATGGATTTAAGCAAGAGAAAACAATGTTCACACATCTATTCAAGTTTTGTAGTTGGCAGAAAAGATGCTGGGAGTGAATGGATTTGCTATTTTGGGGACTTTTTAAAAGACCTTTTGTAAGGCTGCTTGGCAGTAATAAAATTGGAGCACATGATTTTGTGCGTAGATTAAGGATTGGTTAATAGACAGAAAACCCAAGGAACAAAAGGGTCATTTTAGGTTAGGAGGCCATGACAACTAAGGTGCACATGGATGGATATTGTCATTTATAGCATTTGAATGAGTGTACCAAGTCTGATAAATACAATATTATATTGCGACCCATGTTTGTACAGAGAGTTGTGAAGAGGTTTCAGAGAGACTTCAGGGGGATCTAGACAGGCTGTGAATAGATGAGGACATGGTAGAATGTAATGTAGAAATTTAGTTCATCCACGTTAATAGAAGTAGATATGTGGAGTGCTTTTTAAATGGTGAGAAATGGAAGTTGGTTTTCAGAAGAATGTGGGTGTCCTTGTACATGAACCTCGGAAAGTTAACATGCAGTAACAGCAGGCAAGTCGGAAGGCAAATCATTTATTGGACTTCATTGTAAAAGGATTTGAATGTACTATTAAAGAACCTAGTGCTGTTTTTTACAGGCTCCCGGTGAGAGTACTTCTGGAATATTATGTATAGGTCTGGTTTCCTTTTCTAATGAAGGTTTTTACATGTGATTGTGGAAATGTAGTGGATTGTCACCAAATTTTAGGCCTGGGTTGGAGCATAGTTGGAGCATAATAAAACTGACTGGCTCTGTTGCCTTGAGTTTGCAAAAATAAGAAGGGATCTGTTTGAAACATAGAAAAATGTCTTCAGCTTTTGACTAATTGATGTTCCTCTGCCTGAGGTTTGAGAACCAGGAATCTCAAAATAAGTTGCTTGTCACAAGGACATTAACGAGAAAAGATTTCTCCATGGGTTAATAAATCTTTGGAATTCTTGGCTGAAGAGGCCTCACTCACTAAATTTATTAAAAGCAGGGATTGATAGCTTATTTGATTTATGAAGGGAATAGAGATATGTAGGGTCAGTGCCACAAAGTGGCCTAAAGGTGAAAGATCGATTTATGTTGTTAAATATGTAGACATGTATTTTGTACTTGTCAAAATCATGCCAGTTATAGGAGAGGATTTCAACTGCCCTAAATATGAACTGGAGTAGCATCGCTGGGAAAGCTGTAGAGGGTGCACAGGGCTCGAAATTAACGTTTGCCCGTTTGCCAATGGCCACCTAAAGTCCCGCCAGGCAACCTAAAAGCCGTGTCATTTTGCCCGGCTTGGCAAGTGAAGGAAAGCTTGGCTGATGTGGACGGCCTAATGCCAACTGTGCTGGCGTTTCTCAGCGAGCTCCTGCCTTATCCTTGTTTCCTGCCTTGCCCTGTGGAGTGCGGCTTGTTTGTGAACCAATGGCTCAGGCAGTAGATAGGCGCTCGACACCGCTGCAAATTGTTCTGTTGCTGTTGTTCCCTTAAAGGGTCTGTTCCACTTTGAGATTTTTTTTCGGCGACTGCGGAGCGTCAGTGACGGTTTTAAAGGGCGTCAGTCACTGACGTCCGTAGTCGCCAAAAAATCGCAAACCTTTAAGGGAACAACAGCAACAGAACAATTTGCAGCAGTGTCGAGCGCCTGAGCCGCTTCTTCCCTTCTTCCCTTCCCCCTGCTCCAATCTTGTTCCCAAAGTCTTCATTTATCCCATAGTCAATGTTACTAAAACAGATGATGAGGCCTTTGTGCAGTACTATTAGTGGGATCTAGCTGTCACAGGCTGGGTCCACAAATGGGGGGCATCGGGTGAAAGTGGGAGGGGAAGGGGGGTCGGAGAAGGGAGGGAGACGGCGGGGGGGGGAGTGGAGAAGGGGAAGAAGATTGGAGCAGGGAGGAGGAAGAGGGGGGGGGAAGGAAGAAGTGTTGGGGGGGGAGTGGATAAGGAGGGATGGGGACAGGTGGAGGGGAGAGGGAAGTTCAGTCTACACTCACTGAATCCATCCCTGTGAAACATTAGAGACGGTGATTTGGATCTGGAAGCGGACCAATACAAAATAAAACTGACCGATTCAGACATCTTTTCAATTGCACAATTGATTTTATTGTATCAACTTTAATATATTAATGTTTAAAATCCATGCATTGAAGGAAGAATATTTTACAGCCCATCTGTGGTCCCCAACCCTAACCCTAACCGGGCGTCACCCGCAGGACAGCATACGTGTGACAGGGCGCACGACATGATGAGACACCCAAATGTCGCCCCTGGATTTTGAACATTCCTAAAACCTGGGGCGACAGGGAGACACCGCGCGTCACTACATGCGTCACGACCCGACCACGACGTGACAATCTCTTTTCAGGCTGTCGCCGAAAATGTCGCCCGAGTGGGACAGGCCCTTAAATCCCTCACCCCACGGGAGGGGGAGAGAAACTGCAAAGCCACCTGCCTGCGTTTGGTCCATATCCCTCCAAACCTGTCCTATCCATGTCTCTGTCTCTGTCTCTGTCTTTCTCTCTGTCTCTGTCTATATCTGTCTCTGCCTCTGCTCTCTCTGTCTCTGTGACTCTGTCTCTCGCTTACCAGTCCTTCCCCACTTTTTCATCAGAAACCCACCCTGAAATTTGGGCATTGAAGCTTCCCCTAATGCTCCAGTGTCGTGCCAAGTAACAGCCATGTTGCTGAAAGGGTTGTTGTGATACAGCATGGTGCTCCTGAAGTCCCACACCAGAAGAGCTACCCAACATCTGCACTCTCCTTGACCTTGTCCTTACCATACCGGCAAGTTCAGCTTTGGCTGAGCGAGGCTTCAGCTGGCTGAAGCAGCTGAAGACCACCATCAGAAGTTCCCTCCAGGACGACCAGGTGATCGACCAGCTCCTCCTCATCATGCTGCATGCCAGTAACATCAAGGACTTTGATCCCTGGCCAGCCATCAGCTTGTTTGCATGCAGGAGGGATGAGGGCAAGGAGGCCTGACACGGGAGAAGACCCAGCTGCAGCATCTGCCTCGGGACCTCACCCTGACTGTGACAAGTCTGATGAGGAGGATGCTCTGCTCGAGAGCGACTCAGATGACAATTAAAGTGACTTTTAGATGTACATACAGCTCTGTTTAGTTTGCTTTTCAGGGGATGGTTTAAATATCAAGCAGAACATTTACATGTTCCCACAAATATAATGTTTCTGTTCATTTAAAGTTTATATTCCCCCCCCCCCCCCCCCCCCCAAAAATAATAATAATAACCACCAGCCATTTTTATTGCCCCTCTGGGCAATCTCATTTGCCAAGTTCCATGATTGATTCAATATAGTCACCTACTTCCATGACATCTTCTTAGTGGGCACAGAGTAAAAGAGGTACTATGTACATTCAAAAGTATGGTATAGGTCTGGTCAGGTAATAATAATAATACAGTAACAAGTATGTTACAAGAAAAAGAAAATCAAAGTACGCTTCCATTCTCTTTATTTCTTTTAAATTACAAAATCCTAGAGCAGAAGGGATATATTATGTATCTATTTTTCCCCTCTTGATGTTGTTACTGTGTCTACCTTCAAAGGTGTCAAACAGATCGATTCAATTCTTTATCAACTTACCTTGCTGTGACCAAAGATCATAGAGCGGAGCAAGATACTTCACTCCTACGTAATCCAACGCACTGAGGTGTAGTAAGTAACGGAGCGTCACGGCCGCCATTTTTCAATGCAAAATGCGGCTTCCGTTATGCCTCTCGCAGTCTATTATCTTTGGTGTAATCAGTGTTGTAGGGGAACAGTGTGTGATATTGCTCATCTATCACTTCACATATTATAGTTAATTTTATTGTAAATGTTTTCCCCCTGTTTCTGCCCATTTCCCCCCCCATCCTTCCTCCCCAGCCCCCTCCTTTGTGCAGTTTCCCTTGCATTGTATTGTGCAGTTTCCCTTGTATTGCTTTAACTCACACTGCACAGTAAGTGCACGTATTTATTATTCCTTTCTATGTTGATGAATACCACATAGAACAATAAAATTGCAAACACCATCTCCACTTCATTCACCTGATCATGTAGTAGAATACTGCATCCATCTGAGTGGACACTGCATGTGATTTAAATGGTACATAACCTTATGGAACTGAGTGACATAGATGGCCGATGAGACAGTATGTTACCAAATTGAAGATTGGCTCAGTTTCTTAGTTTTGATGACCAAAATATGTGATATAGATGTGTATATACACATGCACATGAAATCCTAATATTGTGAATAAAATATCCATGAACACAATGTCAAAATATTTTTCCATTCTTTCATTCTGTATTAGTGTAATACAATGTAGTGCATACATTCAGCCGATAAGTTGGTCAAATAGCATGGGGACCTTCTTGCTTTTTTTTTGAGACATGGGTTTTTTAAATGTGAATGTCTCATAATGACACATTTGTGGGTCAGCAGTATATTGCACCAACCCCCACAATTTCAAATAATTCTAAATTGAACTTCATTAACAAGGAAAACACTTTTTATTTCCGTCATTCATCGTAATATTTACATCATTTACATCATTTTGTGCACGGGATATACAGGGTTGCAGTGTTTGCATATCAGCTAACCAATGAAAGTGATGTAAAATTCAACATATTTCAAACAATGATAGCCCCACCCCTTGCTTACCCCAAAGGACAAAATTCCCAACATATACAATAATAAATAAATCGTCATTTGTGTGGGTAATGGGAGGTTCTCATTTTTCCTCTTGAGTAACCTGCATTGGGAAAACAGACGTTTTGGCGGGTTAGAGATGTCAAGTAGCGTTGGAACTGCATTCCAATTTAGCCTGTTATTGGTTTGCCTGTGGAAAACTGGTCAAGTTCAGTGTTCAGAACAAAGACGGCAGTTGGTTGACAAGTACACCGGAGTTCGGTGTAGGAGATCTTGTCGATGAGTATTCTGGACCCGCTGTCGACATCTGAAATTACAGAAAATATCATATAGGATTAACTAATAAGAAAAAAATTGATTATAACTACATACCTGCAGAATGGATGATATATCACTTAAGTGCAATTATTTTCAGTTGTGGGGAGAGACCTGTATATTGAAGAGACTTACATTTTGCCTCTAGGTAAATTTACCTTAAATGTAGAAGAGCATATTAAATTCTTCTTACATAGACCATTTAAGTATTTTCTCTCTATCCTCTTTTGGACCTAAGACTCTCAGGCAGAAAGAGGGAGGAGGGGGGGGAAGGCAGAGAGAGAGAGGCAGATAGGGCAGAGGCAGAGAGAGAGAGAGAGAGAGGCAGATAGGGCAGAGACAGAGAGATAGAGAGACAGGGCAGAGAGAGAGGCCGATAGATGAGGGAGAGGGGCAGAAGGAAGAGGGAGAGAGGCAGAAGGGAGAGGGAGAGAGAAGGGAGCGGGAGAGAGGCAGAAGGTAGAGGGAGAGAGGGAGTGAGGCAGGAGGGAGAAGGAGAGAGGGAGAGGCAGAAGGGAGAGAGAGAGAGAGGGAGAGGGAGAGAGAGAAGGGAGTGGGAGAGAGGGAGTGGGAGAGAGGGAGTGGGAGAGAGAAGGGAGAGTGAGAAGGGAGAGAGGAACGATGGTACGTTATAATGCGCAGTCGTCCCATTCTGACAACCCCCCACTCCACCATTGCACCCTTCTTCACTGCGGCCCTGTGATGTCTCGGCTCTGACAATTCGAGGAACCTAACCGGTAATAACACTAAGAGCAGCCCCAGGCCGCCGCGTTCCCCGACTCTAATCTGAGCTTGAAAAATCTCGTGATGGGCCTGATGTGTCCCGCGGGCCATATTTTGGAGACCCCTGCCTTACAAGAACAAATACGTACAGAAGTACATAAATTGATTACTTTATTATTGTGGTAAGTATAGATCTATTAAAAAAAATTCTATTAACTTTCTAATGTACCGACAAACTTAGTTTCCCAATGACCGTTGATGGGAGAACAGAAAATAACATTTTCAGGACAATAATATCGACAGAAAACAATAATATTTCCTCACCTTTCTTTGTTATTGGGGAACCTGAAGAAAGACAGGTAGGGTCGTCTACATTGGCATTTGAGTCCTTGAAAAGCGCTATATAAATAAAATGTATTATTATTATTTATTGCCGATTAGAGCCATTTATAGCAGGACAGTGAGCTCTGGATGTAGATGTGGACGCCATGACAGTATCGAGGCAGCCCAGTAAAATGGAGGCAACAATCACCCATGACGTACTACGCTTTTTTTCGCTGAGTGGCGTATCTTGCTCTGCTCTATGATCTTTGGCTGTGACTGGGCACAACAGAGATTGATGATTCAGTCCTTCACAGAAAACATGCTTGCATCAATCTGTAGGGTGCATGGTTAAGCATATATGTTACCATGGTCCAGGATTTATTGACACAGGTTGATCATGCGCTGAATAATCCAACCACATTTTTGTTTGGAAGTGGAAAGAAATAATAGAAATTGCATTCATTGCAACGTATAGAAAGAGTTGAGATACTGTATTATAATTTTGCTGCATGTCATTGTGGTATATATCATGTCTTGATTGGTGAATATGTTTAGTTTGTGACTTTATTTGAAGCAGAAATAATATGTAAATGCTTCATTGAGCATAATTCCGACTGGTAACTATGCACTTCGTCCGAGCACATTATCGCACGCATCATGCAAGCCGTCTTAAATGACCACCTAAACTGTCATTTGGCAACCTAAAAAGCTGCCTAGGTTGCTTGGCTGGCAACGGCGAAAAAAAGTTAAGTGAGAAGCCTGGTGCAGAATTTTGAAAGATTATTGGAAAAAACGTTTAAAAAATCACAACATAATGTGGCCAATGAGAGAGGGGACTTTCCGTACGATTATGGGGAATAAGGGTGGAAGGAGCATCCGTAGAAGGACAATTTGATGGTCATGAATATTATTGATTTAGGTAGAGTTTAGTCTCAGAAAAGGTCCAAGAGTGACTGCAAACCTTTGAAGTGGCTTGGACCAATTTTACTAGTTTGAGTTGTAATTTAGCCCAAGTAGTTTGGAAATATGTAACTCTGTCTCAGGACAACAGGTGGCCTAAAAGGAAGCGGTAGTGAATGTTCCCAGCAATTATGTTCTCAGCAAGAAAATTAGTGTGGCTCTCCCATCTTGGAAATTTCCAGAATGTGGAGGATCATACAAGACAGGATAATGCAAAAAGAACGAAGGTCATGTGAGATCTGTACTGCAAACTGGTGACGAGAACTAAAAAGGGCAAGTAAAACATTTTTTTTTTTTAATTATAAGATTGCCAATGAAAAGTAAAAGTTTTGGATTTTGTTGGGGTGGGTGATGGGGATGTGGAGGACCCTATCCATTCACTGGGTGTGAGGAGAAGGAGATGAGAGCAGATGTGTGAGAAATGGAACACCAACATTTTGTGTCTTATCTTTTGTTTAAACCAGCATCTGCAGTTCCTTCCTACCACACATGTTTGATTGTGAGCCCTGTCAGCTATGGAAGGGAGGTTAAGGAAAAAGGTAGAGCTTGGAAAATAATAGTTATTCAGCTGTTTTGTCTCTTGTCTCTTTAACAACGCAGTATGTTTATATCGAGCATGGTGAGTTGTATACAGTTGAAAACTTGTGAACCTCCTCTGAATTTATCAAATCTGATATCTCACATTTTTTTATGCGACAGTTTTGTTGTCTTTTGTGACTCATGAACTCCACATTTCCTATACTCATGCAGAAGTCCCAAGTTTAATTAGCTTTTCTGTCAATTTCTGTTTTGCATCCATTTTCATTTGGTCCATCTGACTCTGCCCTTTATTTTCTCAATTTTTCTTTCTCTACTTCCTTCTCTGGATTACAAACGCACAAATTCCATTCCCACAGTTTAATCGACTACATCTCCTCACATCCTGCTTCCAGCAAGGACTTAATTCCATTCTCGTTGCTTCTCCTGCCCTATTCTTTTTGTCCTGTGATACTTTGCACAGCAGAGTTTCTTGCATGACTTATTCTCTACCCTGGTTGACTGGGATCTCAATGGCCCCACAACCTCCCGTTCAGCAGCCTCCATGTTGGATGGATTCTCTAATGTGATATCTGCTTCCTCCATAGTGATGCTGCCACTAAACACATCTTCAGCATTGTGAACGAACCATCCACCTGTGACTCTCATGATCACACTTCCATCTCCACCAACCACCGCTGGTTGAATTTTCCCTTGAAGTAGGTGCTTTTACCTCTTCCAAGCAAACCAACACTTCCTTGGTGACACAATGATGCTCTTGTACTACACCTGTTTAGTGTACAGCTGCTCCTTGACCTATGATGGGGTTACGTTCCGATAAACCCATCGTAATTCAAAAATATCGCAAGTCGAAAACGCATTGAATACAATGCGATCACGTGGCCGGAAGTGATGTGCCATTGCCATTACCGCTGCCATTGCCGAGCGTTTGCCGATCGTAAAGTCGAAATATCGTAGGTCGAAGCATCGTAAATCGGGGAGCATCTGTACTGCATTTGATGGTCATGATATGTTTCTTGTTACATTGGAGGTGCAGATTAGATGCATGCTTTGCAGAGCACCTCCATTCAGGTTGCAAAGGTAACCCCGAGCATTCCGTAGGCAGTTACTTGTATTCTCCACTGCATTTCCACTGACTTCTGTGCCTTTGGCCTATTGTACTGTTCCACCAAAGTCCAAATCAAACCCAAGGAACAGCACCTTTTCTCACAAATAGGTACATTCCATCGCTCGGGACTTGATGTTGAATTAAACAATATGAAATGTGCCAACTGGATCGTTCCGATCAAAGATCAACAGCCTGCATCATGAGTTCAGCTTTTCTCAATAAATGCTACTTGACCGTTTTGGTATTTCTGCCATTTCCTTTCATTTCAGATTTCCAGCAACTGCAGTATTTTGTTTTCTCACATCGCCAGCATTGTTTCTTTTTCACTCTCTGTTCTCATTCATCTCCAACTTGCTTCTCCTGACACGTTGCATTACAATTTAATGAACCTCGCTGCCCTCCCTCACTGTCACCATTGTTTCTGTGTTGAAGGTAGACACAAAATGCTGGAGTAACTCAGTGGACAAGCAGCATCTCTGGAGAGAAGGAATGGGTGACGTGTCGGGTCGAAACCCTTCTTCAGTGTTTGTGTTTTTGTTTTGTTTTTATGTCATTTAGTCACTCGTAATCTCTACCTTAACACAGGTATTCTTGCAGTTCTTTCCACCCCTTCCCATTTCTAACTGATCCCATGTCTGAAGAATGGTCATCAATTTGAAATATTATTTTATCCTTTCCCCCTCTTCCCTCCAGGCACAGTCTGGCCTGCTGAATAGTTTCAGCATTTTCAGTTTTTCGGTAAAATATGGGGTTCATTCAGACCCTAAAGGATAAATATAATTGTGTAGATGGAAAACATGGAACTAATCCGAAGTAAATACTTTGCGTGCTTCTTCGCAAGAAGAGGAAAAATTGTAGTTAAGGACGGAAAGTGTGGAATATTGGATTTGAAGACCATTGAAATCGGAAACATTTGGGGCTTTACCAATTTTGAATGTAGCTAACCCACCAAGCTTTAGAAAGTAGACCAAAATGCTGGAGAAACTCAGCGGGTGAGGCAGCATCTATGGAGCGAAGAAAATAGGCAACGTTTTGGGTCGAGACCCTTCTTCAGACTGATGTGAGGGTGGGGGGGGGGAAGAAGAAAGGAAGAGGTGTAGACAGTGGGCTGAGGGAGAGCTGAGAAGGGAAGGAGAAAGTAGGGACTACCTGAAATTAGAGAAGTCAATGTTCATACCGCGGTGGTGCAAACTGCCCAAGCAAAATATGAGGTGGTGCTCCTCCAATTTCCGGTGGTCCTCACTCTGGCCATGGAGGAGGCCCAGGACAGAAAGTTCGGAATGGGAGGGGGAGTTGAAGTGCTGAGCCACCGGGAGATCAGGTTGGTTATTGCGAACCGAGTGGAGGGGTTGGGCGAAGCGATCGCCAAGCCTACACTTGGTCTCACAGATGTAGAGCAGCTGACATCTAGAGCAGCGGATGCAATAGATGAGGTTGGAGGAGGTGCAGGTAAACCTCTGCCGCACCTAGAAAGAATGCTTGGGTCCTTGAATGGAGTCAAGGGGGAGGTAAAGCGACAAGTGTAGCATTTCCTGCGGTTGCAAGGGAGAGTGCCAGGAGAGGGGGTGGTTTGGGTGGGAAGGGACGAATTGACCAAGGAGTTACGGAGGAAGTGGTCTCTGCGGAAAGCAGAAGGGAGGAGATGGGAAGATGTGGCAAGTGGTGGGATCACGTTCGCCACCTCTTCCTTTCTTCTTCCCGCCCCCCCTCCTCACATCAGTCTGAAGAAGGGTCTCGACCCGAAACGTTGCCTATTTCCGTCGCTCCATAGATGCTGCCTCACCCGCTGAGTTTCTCCAGCATTTTTGTCTACCTTCGATTTTCCAGCATCTGCAGTTCCTTCTTAAAGCTTTAGAAAGTGTACTGCAACCTGTTTGGGAGTAAGCGAGAAAATGGCAATGGTTAACCCTCGTGTATACTGGAGGACTGGTAGGCTGTGAAGTGAAATAATGGCATTTTCCAAAAGTGAGAAAGGGAATAATTGAGTCTTTTCAGGCTGTCAGCCGAACATTACTGGTGGGCAAATTACTGCCAGGAACATTGAGGGATAGTTTAACTCGTACTTTGGGAAGGCACATCTTCTTCCAGGATAGCTTGAATGGATAAGTTAAGTGTAGGTCATATCTGATGAATGATTCACTTATTTGGGTTGATTGGGGTATTGCATGTAATATATGTAGATTTTGACAAAGAGTCTGACAAGACATCAGGGCAGGGTAATCAGAATAAAAGGCTCTGGGATCCGTGGGAAAGGAAATTTGGATGCAATGTTTAGTTGCTGGCACCAAATCAATGACTCGACAATTCTTTGCAGTGGGGTTCACAGGGCTGCAGGCTGGATGCCTTAATCACCGATAGAAATCACATGAAATAATACTTATATTTTGGTATTGTGGTTTAAGAATTTTGTAGATAATGCAGATATTGACAGTGCAACTGATAATTACATTTTTATTATGCCTCCTACGTTTAAATCTTATTTATGTGATTTATATGGATGATTCAGCGAGGAAGCCTGTTGGTTCTAGAAAAAAATATCCATGGGCCTGTCAAGTGGGCAGAAATGTGGCCAACAAATGAAATTCAAAGCAGAGAAATGTGGGATGAATGCTTTTTATCAAGGATAAACAAGGCAAGTAAATGCACAACAAATGGTGGGACATTGAGCTGAGAAGTATGAATCATCAAGAGGGCCCCACGTGCATGTGCACATATCCTGGAAGATGGCAGGGTATATAGATGAAAAGTTATTTGGTACACTTATTGGCCGTTGTGTGTAATATAAGAGTGTGGAATTAACCCTGGAATTCTTTAAAACACAAGATAAGCAATGGATAGAGTACTGTACACAATGTCGGTCGCCGCACAAAGGCAGTGTCAATGCTGGAGATGTTTAATGAATGATTGGCTATGTTGGGGGCTGCTTCTTTGGAAAAGAGCAGACTGAGAGGATAGATAAAATGCAGATACTTGGATGGTGTCATCTTCTTGATCCATCCATCAGTCATTTTTTATTTATTGACAAGTGCATTTCAACATGTGAATTTCGCCCCAGCATGGTCCGCACTGTGCATGGATAGTCCTCAGCTTGTGGGCAGTCTAAAGAAGTTGCATGTTCTGTCCTTTGCCGTTATCTCTGGTCTGTTGACCTTGAACTTTGGGTATGGAGTCAATTCGGGGGTAACTGCCTTCCATTCCGTTTCTACCTGCATGGGTGGCTAATCAGCTGCATTTCAAACAGAAAATGCTGCAAAAACTCATTGGGTCAGGTTGCGCAGCATTTATGGGGGGTAAAAAGTCAACATTTCAGATATGCGACCTTTCTTACGAACTTTGACTGCTTCTCTTTTCACACATGCCACCTGACCAGCTGAGTTTCAGCAGCATCCCTTTTTATTTTAATCAGTTGCAGTCTCCAGGTCAGGTTTCTTGTCTTGTGACATGTTGGTTTGGGGAGGGTGTAATTATCATAAGTGTGGTGCACACCTTTCTGTTGTGAAGAAGCTTCTGCAAGACCTCGGGCATTTTGAGGTCGCAATGACCATGCAGCTGGTGTCGGATGTTCCCCATCTACCGTTTCCTCTCAATCATAATACTTGTACAGTGCAGAAATAGACTCTTCAACCCACCGCTATCCATGCTGGCCTTTCTCCTTGTCCACAGTAATCTCATTTGTCTGCACTGGGTTCATATACTATGCCTTGCCCATTCAAATATCTAAATGCTGCTTAAAAGTAGTATTGTATCTGATTCCACCACTTGGTGCTTGGTTGCCCTTGCTCTCTGGATGACTGCTGGGATTCTTCCTGCAAGAATATAGAATATTAATATTAATTGATTTAACACAGCCTGACATGAATCAGAAAAGTGTTGATTTTTTTTCCTCCTAAAGATGGTCCTTCATACCAAGCAAGTGCTGAGGTAACATGGGCAAAGCATTGTAGTGAATTGCTATGCTTGTGTGTGCTATACAGTGCATTCAGAAAGTATTCAGACCCCTTCACTTTTTCTACATTTTGTTACGTTACAGCCTTATTCTAAAATGAATTAATGTTTTTATTTTAATTTTATCATCAATCTACATACAATAATAAAAAAGCCCATAATAAAAAAGCAAAAACAGGTGTTTAGAAATTTTTGCAAAGTAAAAAGAAATAACTGAAATATCACATTTACATAAGTATTCAGACCCTTTACTCAGTACTTTGTTGAGGCACCTTTGGCAGCGATTACAGCCTCAAGTCTTCTTGGGTATGACGCTACAAGCTTGTCATACCTGTATTTGGGTAATTTCTCCCATTCTTCTCTGCAGATCCTCTCAAGCTCTGTCAGATTGGATGGGGAGCGTCGATGCACAGCTATTTTCAGGTCCCTCCAGAGATGTTCGATCGGGTTCAAGTCTGGGCTCGGGCTGGGCCACTCAAGGACATTCACAGACTTGTCATGAAGCCACTCCTGCGTTGTCTTGACTGTGTGCTTAGAGTCGTTGCTCTGTTGGAAAGTGAACCTCCACCCCAGTCTGTGGTCCAGAACTCTCTGGAGCAGGTTTTCATCAAGGATCTCTCAGTACTTTGCTCTGTTCATCTTTCCCTCGATCCTGACTAGTCTCCCAGTTCCTGTTGCTGAAAAACATCCCCACAGTATGCTGCTGCCACCACCATGCTTCACCGTAGGTATGGTATTGGCCAGGTGATAAGCGGTGCCTGGTTTCCTCCAGACGTGACGCTTGGCATTCAGGCCAAAGAGTTCAATTTTGGTTTCATCAGACCAGAGAATCTTGTTTCTCATGGTCTGAGAGTCCTTTAGGTGCCTTTTGGCAAACTCCAAGCAGGCTGTCATGTGCCTTTTACTGAGGAGTGGCTTCCGTCTGGCCACTCTACCATAAATGCCTGATTGGTGGAGTGCTGCAGATATAGTTGTCCTTCTGGAAGGTTCTCCCATCTCCACAGAGGAACTCTGGAGCTCTGTCAGATTGACCACCTCCCTGACCAAGGCCCTTCTCCCCCGATTGCTCAGTTTGGCCGGGCGGCCATCTCTATGAAGAGTCCTGGTGGTTCAAAAGTTCTTCCATTTAAGAATGACGGAGGCCACCGTGCTCTTCAGGACCTGCAATGTTGCAGAAATTGTTTTATACCCTTCCCCAGATCTGTCTCGACACAATCCTGTTTCGGAGGTCTACGGGACGACTTCATGGCTTGGTTTTTGCTCTGACATGCACTGTCAACTGTGGGACCTTATATAGACAGGTGTGTGCCTTTCTAAATCATGTCCAATCACTTTAATTTACCACTGGTGGACGCCAATCAAGTTGTAGAACCATTTCAAGGATAATCAATGGAAACAGGATGAATCTAAGCTCAATTTTGAGTGTCATAGCAAAGGGTCTGAATACTTATGTAGATGTAATATTTCAGTTATTTATTTTTAGTGACTTTGCAAAAGTTTCTAAACACCTGTTTTCGTTTTTTCATTCTGGGGTATTGTGTGTAGATTGATGATAAAAAAAAATGAATTTACTCCATTTTAAAATAAGGCTGTAATGTAACAAAATGTGGAAAAAGTAAAGGGGTCTGAATACTTTCTGAATGCACTGTATATATTGAGTTTGCAAGTTTACAAGCAAAGTTGTTTCAAATGCTTGCCTTTCCTCTTCTCTGTGGCTCTTGGAAGAGAATTGAAGGTCTCTTTAAAGTAGACTAGGTGTCAAATGCATGCAGTTTCAGCTGATGTTTAACTTCTTTCATGCCACAGTTACTCAACTGGAAAGGGATAACCTGTGTCTTTGCATGCGGTTGAAATTGTTCATCAGTCAGCCTAGCTGCTCAATCTCGGACACGTTCCCTGCAATCATCTGGGTAGCAGAGAGGAAGCTGCGTGTATTCAGGTGGATTCCGCTGAGTTACTCCAGCTTTTTGTATCTCTCCAAAGCCATGAAATATTTAAAAAAAACTCTTATCTGAGGAGTTCTTGTTGGGCTTAAATGCAACAACGTGTTTGTGCTGTAAGATTGATGGTATGTGCTGTGGCATAATGTCATGGTGGGTTATGGAGTACTATGGCACAGAAATGAGCCAAGTCAATGGATATATTTAAGGCAGAGATAGATAGATTCTTGGTTAGTACGGATGTCGGGTTATGGGGAGAAGGCAGGAGAAGGGGGTTAGGAAGGAGAGATAGATCAGCTATGATTGAATACTTGATGGGCTGAATGGCCTAATGCTGCTCTTAGGACCTTAAACCCAGAGCATGGATCTTGGAGGCAGCTGCTTGCTACTTATACCACTGTTTCCTTGCCAAGAGTCGGGGCCCCTTACTGTCAGTCCATTTTTCTTGAACTATTTGGATTGGATTTTATTTAGGGGTCTGCCGCCATGCTAATCTTAATGATCCTAGCCAGAATAGCAAAAGCCACCACTATGTCCAAGTTGGTCACTGAAGATATGGCTGGGATGTTATGAATGCATTTGGCTGTTTGTTGGATGGTTGGCATTTTGTAGCAGTTATGCTACTTATTTTTCTGAAAAAGTGGTGTTATTCTGATTTCCTTTGGTAATAGGTCTGTTTCCCGATTAAGCTATCTTGCCAATGTGATTCATATCGGTGCTTGAAAATGCATGGGTTCTAGAATAAGTCCAGGACCAAACTTTTTTCTTACTGCAATGGTGACGTGTATGACGTGTCTGAAGAAGGGTTTTGGCCTGAAACTTTGCCTATTTCCTTCGCCCCATAGATGCTGCCGCACCCGCTGAGTTTCTCCAGCATTTTTGTCTACCTTTAATTTTTTTTAATTTGGATATAGTCATCCATAGTGGTCAGGCCAGGCACAAGTATTGTTTTCTGATTTGTTCTGTACCCTAATTGGATGATTCCTCTGTCAGTATGAGTCCTCTGTCAGCATTTGACACCACATTGACAAACAGTTCATGTTGATTGCCCAGATTAGCTTTGATGTCTATCACTGCTTGGTTTAAGACCTCTGTGAATTCCTGGCAATTAGCTTTCTTGTTGTTGAAACAAAACTGGAATACTACTTTCTCTCGTGTGAAATATTTGGATTGTGATTAGATCGTGTTGAAATTTAAGGCATGTACTTTAGTACCAGGGTGTTGTGCTTTGATTTCTGGCTTTCATAGTGAAAGGAGTTCTCCGGGCTAAAGGAATTGAGGGATATGGGGAAAAAGCAGGAACGGGGTACTGATTTTAGATGATCAGTCATGATCATATTGAATGGCGATGCTGGCTCGAAGGGCTGAATGGCCTGCTCCTGCACCTATCCATGTTTCTATGAGTAGGATGAGGAATGGGGTTCAGTTTGTGTGCCTCTAAAGCCCGTCCCACTTAGGAGACCTAAACAGCAACCTCTGGTGACCTTGCCCGCCACCCCAAAAAAAAATCTAGGTCGAGGTGACCTGCAACCTCCTACCACCTCCTACGCATATGTTGAAAACCTTCCTCGACTATGAAGAAAACCGGCTTCGACTAGACCTGCGACTAAAAAATGGTAGATTTTTAAAACGGCAACCTATTTTTAGTCAAGGCTGGTTTTAATCATGATGAAAAATAGCAGCAACCTAGATGAAGCCTCGACCACACGGAAACCACTTTCGACCATTAGGGAGAGTGACCAAAACCTCCGGTGATCTCATGGAAACCTTGGGTGGCAGGCAAGGTCACCAGAGGTTGCTGTTTGGGTCTCCTAAGTGGGACAGGGGCTTAACTCTATTCCCTCCTCCCCATCCCTCCCTCCAACTCAGCCAGGAAGAAACTCCCTGAATCTGGAGGTGTGCATTTTCACATTCTGTTCTTTTTGCCTGACAGGAGAGGAAAGAAGAAGGAATGTCCGGGGTGAGACTGGTTCTTGATTGTGCTGGTGGCCGTGCTGAGGCCGCTTGAAGTGTAGATGGAGTCAATGGAAGGGAGGTTGGTTTGCAGGATGGTCTGGGCTGTGTGCACAATCCTTTGCAATTTCTTTCGGTCTTGGATGGAGCTATTTCCAAACCATGCTGTGATGCATACTGATAAAATGCTATAGATGGTGCATCTGTAGAAGTTGGAGAGAGCTGAATTGGATTTGCCTGTTGTATAACCGTTTAAATAGGCCTTTTCCATTCACCACTTTTCTCCGGGCAGAGAAGTATCTAACTAAGAGATATAATTTGTAAATTTGTATGTGGATAAAAAGAAAGCAGGAGAAATAATTTCACCCTGACCACTTTGGAACACAGTGCCTCAAATGGTGCTGGCATCAGAAACCCTCATCCTTTTAAGAAAACCAGATGGAAGAGGATATTAATGTTTTGTCGCATAGAAAGTTGCAGACTAAGAGCTAGGAAATGGGATTTATCTGAAGAGCTTGCTTCCATTAGAATGTAGAATGGTACAGCACAGGAACAGACACGTTGCCCACAATGCCTGTGCCGAACATGATGTCAAGGAAACTAACTTCATTTACCTGCACATGATCCATATCCCTGCATATCCATGTGCCTGTTTAAAAGCCTGTTAAACACGCCATATTTATCTTCCCTGGCTGTCACCCCAAGCAGTGCATTCTAGGCACCCACCATCCATGGAGTTTTAAAAAAAAATTGCCGTCCATATCTTTGTTCCCCTCACCTTAAGACTACCAGGGGCGCCGGGGCGATGGCTGCCCTGCCGGCAGTCTGTTTGTCTTTTCACTCTTTTTGTTATTTTTTAGTTTGTTAAAAGTTTTTGTTTTAATGTACTTCAGTTTGTTTTATGTGTGGGGGGGGGGGGGGGGGGGGGAACTTGTTTTCAGATTCTTACCTTCCCAGAGATGTGATACATTTTCGGATCACATTCTCCGGGCTCTGCAGCCTACCATCGATGGAGCTGGATGCCTCCTCTGACTGTCGTGAGCCCCAGCGCGGCGCGCGGATTTAACATCGGAGCTGATCCATTGCTTGGGATCGCTCCCACCGCGACCACCGCGGAGTCAACATCAAGGGCTCGCAGTCTCGGGTGAGGCCGAGTCGGGAGCGCCAACGTCGCATAAGGTTCGACCAGCCCCGATGCGAGGTTCAATCGTCCAGCGCGGGGGAGCTGACATCACCCAGATGCGGGAGCAGATCGCCTCGACGCGGAGGGCCTGAACGCCGCCGGCTACGGGAGTCAAGATCATCCAGTCAACGGAGGCTCGAGGCCTACGACCGAGGAAGAACTAAGGGAAAGATTTGAACTTTATTTCGCCTTCCATCACAGTGAGGAATGTGTAGGAGTCACTGTGGTGGATGGTCATGTTAAAATGTGTTTTTGAGTGATCTGCTGCTTTTAATTGTATGACTGACCTGGCCAATGAAATTCCTCGTATGTTGCAAAACATATTTGGTGAATAAAGTGTGATTCTGATTCTGATTCTTAAAACAATGCCCTCTAGTCTTTGACATTCCCACCTTAGGGGGAGAGGGTTGGGGGGGGAGGCAGGAGGAGGTTCTGACTGTAAACATGGACTGTAAACTGTCTGACTACTCTTACTCTGTAAATGTTATTACTCCATTTAAAAAAAAATCCAAGTGTTTCATTTGCTGCTCATTGACAGGAAGGTTGAATGGGAAGGAAGGTGGCTGTAGTTGATTATGAATTGGATTGGCATATCTTGAACATAATTAGTCCTTGATTATGCAGACAGAGAGAGGTATAATTAGTCCAGGTGCTTGCATTCTTCTAACATCACTGCCTTAGATGCTAAAAAGAATAATAAAATGGACAACAGCAGCGGTTTATAATTTTTCATTCTGAGGCAAGAGCTGAACATAAAAATAGATTTATTTGAAGTAATCAGTAATGGAAGAAATGTGATATTTGCATGTGGGGGGAGGGGAGATGATGAATAACAAATCTAGTTTAGCACTGAGGTACACTTTTTGTTGTGTCTGTGGAAAAACTACAGGTGATGACAGTCGTGCCATCCACAGTGTACAGATACATGATAAAAGAAATAAGGTTTAGTGCAAGATAAAGTCTGATTAAAGATAGTCATGGTCTCCAATAAGGTAGATAGAAGCTCAGGACTGTACTCTAATTGTTGATAGGATGGTTTAGTTGCCTGATACCATCTGAAAAGGAACTGCCCCTGAATCTGGAGGTATTCACGCTTCTGTATCTTTTGCCTGATGGGAGAGGGGAGAAGAGGAGGGGTGAGGCGCAGTAATGGTCATAGGTGCTCTACCAATCTACATGTCCGTGTTATCTGGGAGGAAACATGCAGTCACAGAAGAAATGCAAACTACAAATTAGGTCAAGATTGAACCTGTTCCCTGTTCCGAAGAGCCTTCAAAAGTAATCAAATTTAAAGTAGCAGTTGCTGTTCTGAGATAATAGGCTTCCTAATATCAATGAGATAATCTGGTATTGCCATTACATGGACAATTATTATGGGATTTATTTTCCTTTATTTGACAGGTCGATCTAATTTGAAAGGCAGCACGTTGAATAGTGCAGCTCTTTGCCCTACACTAAAATATCAGATAGTCTTCATTCAGAGAATATAGTTCACTCCGACCTTGGCTCAGAGACAACACTAATTTCAGGAGTGAATGCGAGCCCTGCAAAAAGCCCTATGGCTATATTTGCATTAATCTTATGTGCAAAACCATTATTTTATTTGCCTCATTTTCTTAACCAACGTTCTCCCCCAATTGATCTACCTATTTAAGATGTGGGAATAAATTATAACCTTTGGAGGAAATCCATGCAATTATAGGGGGAACATGGAAGCTCCACATAGACAGCACTGGATGTTAGGATTGAACCTGGATAACTGGCTCTGAGGTAGCAGCTCTTGAAAGGAAGCCATGCTATAAGGACTTATTTGCTTAAGTTGCAGTGCTCGCATTCACCTCTGAAATGAGTGTTATCTTTGAGTCAAAACTATAAAGAGATAGATGGTAACTCTAAAAATATATTTGGAGTTAGCATTAAAACTATTAAATACAGACCCTAGTGGACAGACTAGTGCGGAATCCAAAGTAACTTTTGAAGACGTGAAATAAATCTTTTATTGCTACATCAAAAGGCATCCACCAGATCTGGATTTGCTACCAATATGTCCTGGCATCTGTCTCCTCCGGAGCTCCAGAGCATATGCATGCAATTCAAATCTGTGATTTTTATAATACTTAAAACTGATCCTAACATTTTGGGGATTTGTTCACCACTGCAACAAATGCATTTTTCACAGGACTCCAAAACATGGATGCAAACTAGAAAAATTCTATGTTTTCCGATACTTTTCAAGGATGTCAAATCAGTGAAATGGGTGTTTGGCAGATAAGTTTGTGTGAAAGGTCTGTCGTATGATCAGCACAACTCATGCTCTTCGTGGGCATTGCAGGTTCAGGTGGTGAAGCACTGGTCATAAGGAAAGTAACCAACATTGGGTTTGTGTAGGAAGGAACTGCAAATGTGGGTTTAAACTGAAGACAGGCACAAAATGCTGGAGTAACTCAATGGGTCAGCATCTCTGGAGAAATGGATAGGTGACGTTTCAGGTCGAGACCTTCATCAGACAGAGTCAGGGGAACAAAATATATAGTCTACAGAAGGGTCTCGACCCGAAACGTCACCATCCCTTGTCTCCAGAAATGCTGCTTGACACGCTGAGTAACTCCAACATTTTGTGTCTATACCTTCGATATAGAGAGGGGTTGGGTTGGCGTTGAATATGGAGCAATGCAGACATGCAGCATTGTGTGTGAGTGAAGGAAGAGTAGAGGTGGCGGGTGGAGTGCTCGGCCGTCGCTTGCTCCCGCCTGCCTCCGTGACGTTGCCAGATGCTGGGCTGCCGGTCGGGGCTTGGCTGCTCGGGCCTGGCGCACTCTGGGAGGGTTGGACGCGGGCGGCGTTTGGAGATGTGACCGCACGGTTGTAGTCCCTGCTGGACGGCAGGCACGGCAGCAACTGGCCGACAGTGAACCCTGTGCCCTGGCATCGATGCAATCTTGCTGACAGTGCCACCACACCCCCTTTTATCCCTCCCCCTTCCCTCCTCCTCCCCTTGCATCCACCTCCCCCTTGCATCCACCTCCCCCTTGCACCCTTGTACCTTTCTAGCTTCCTCTTGCACCCCCTTCATTCCCCCTCCCCCTCGCACCCTTTTCCTCGCCATCCCTCTTGTGCCCTCTCCCTCCCTCTTGCGCCCCCTTCCCTCCCCCTCGCCTACACTTGAGTATATATTTTATTCACAATAGTAAAAAGTTCAGGACTGCATCAGGGTGCTGTCCCTCATCTTCAGGGCATGTGCAGTGGCTCTGTCGATCTCAGGTTTGTTCCGGCAGCTCAGTCCTGGTCTTCATAGGAGGAAGTGTGGCAGTCCCTTCCTTTCCCCTCCTCCCCTCGCTCTCTCTTCCCTCCCACCTCCCCCCCCCCCCTAGCTCTCCCTTCCCTCTTAATCATAGAATCATGAAGCATGGAAATGGCCCACCTCATCCATGCTAATCAAATTGCTCCATCTAAACTAGTCCCATGTGCCAACATTTGGCCCATATTGCACTGACTGACTTCATCCGCTTCACCACCAACTTCCATCCGGCACTTAAATACACCTGGGCCATTTCCGACACTTCCCTACCATTCCTTGACCTCACTATCTCCATCGCAGGTGATAGACTCCTTACCGACATCCACTACAAACCTACCGACTCCCATGGCTATCTGGACTACACTTCTTCCCACCCTGCTTCCTGTAAGGACTCCATCCCCCACTCCCAATTCCTCCGTCTACGCCGCATCTGCTCCCAGGATGAGGCGTTCCACACCAGGGCATCTGAAATGTCCTCATTCTTCAGGGAACGGGGGTTCCCCTCCTCCACCATAGATGAGGCTCGCACCAGGGTCTCTGCCATACCCCGCAACACTGCTCTCTCTCCCCATCCCCCCACTCACAACAAAGGCAGAGTCCCCCTAGTCCTCACCTTTCACCCCACCAGCCGTCACATACAACAAGTGATCCTCCGTCAGTTTCGCCACCTCCAACGTGACCCCACCACTCGCCACATCTTCCCATCTCCCCCTATGTCTGCCTTCCGCAAAGACCGCTCCCTCCGTAACTCCCTTGTCAATTCTTCCCTTCCCTCCCATACCACCCCCTCCCCTGGTACTTTCCCTTGCAACCGCAAGAGATGCAACACTTGTCCCTTCACTTCCCCCCTCCACTCCATTCCAGGACCCAAGCAGTCGTTCCAGGTGCGACAGAGGTTCACCTGCATCTCCTCCAACCTCATCTATTGCATTCGCTGCTCTAGATGCCAGCTGATCTACATCGGTGAGACCAAGCGGAGGCTTGGCGATCGTTTCGCCGAACACCTCCGGTCGGTCCGCAATAACCAACCTGAACTCCCGGTGGCTCAGCACTTCAACTCCCCCTCCCATTCCGTATCTGACCTCTCTGTCCTGGGTCTCCTCCATGGCCACAGCGAGCAACACCGTAAATTGGAGGAAATGCACCTCATATTCCGCTTGGGCAGTCTACACCCTGGTGGCCTGAACGTTGAATTCTCCCAATTCTGCTAGCCCTGGCTGTCCCCTCCCCTTCATCAGCCATCTGGTTGTCTCCTCCCCTCCCCCAACCCTCGGGCTCCTCCTCCTCCTTTTCCTTTTTTCCTTTCTTCTCCCCACCCCCTATCAGTCTGAAGAAGGGTTTCGGCCCGAAACGTTACCTATTTCCTTCGCTCCATAGATGCTGCTGCACCCGCTGAGTTTCTCCAGCATTTTTGTGTACCTTTGCTCCAAACATTTCCTGTCACAGTATCTGTCCAAATTACTTTAAAATATTATTGTACATGCCTCAACTAGCAGCTTGTTCATCCCACAGATCATCTTACTGTATGTGGAAAAAGCTGTCCCTCTCACAATTAAATCTCCTATTAAACATTTTGCCACTCACCTTAATCTACGTGCTCTAGTTCCTAATCCCCCTACTCTGGGGAAAAAAATCTATATGCAGTAATCCTATTTAATCCTCTCATGAGTGCATACAGCTCTATAATATCACCCTTCTGCCTCCTCCACTCCCAAGAATAACATACTTGCTGCTTAACCTCTCCATATAACTCATTACTTAGCAAGATCCTCGTAAACCTTCTTGACATCTTTTCCAGTTTAATAACATCTTTCCTATAGCAGGGTGACCAGAACTGAACACACTACTCCAAATACAGCATCACCAACATCTTCTACAACTGTAACATGAAGTCCCACTTCAATGCTCAATTCCCTAACTGATGGCCAGCATGCCAACTGATGGCCAAGAGCCACCTTCTGCACCCTATCTACCTGCAACGCTACTTTCAGGGAACTATGCACATATACTGCTCGATCCCGCTGCTCTGCAACACTCCCAAGTGCCTTGCTGTTCACCATGAAGGTCTTGTCCTGGTTCGTCTTCCCGAAATGCAACACGTCACATTCTGAATTATCTGCTTTGCATTCTGAATATTCAGAGAATATCATATAGGACTGCACACTTTTGTGAAATATTTGTAAAGTAATGGCTGGCCTTGAATTGATTACTTTTTCATTGTAGAACCAAGGGCCACATGCAATTCATTCTGATTTTCTACCCCATGCTTAACACTTATATTGTTATTATTATCACATCCCAGTTCTTTGTAGCGTAGAATTCAGTTCAAAGGGTACCAACTCTTTGAGCACTTTTATTTTGGCAGCATTTGTAAGGATTGTTCATGCCTTCGAACCTGCAAGGTTTAATAAATGGCTAATGTACATCAAATGTTCACTTTTTACTCTTTTACTAGTTACATTCAATTTATTATTAATTGTTACTGCTTGCAGTAATTTTTTTTTTAATTTTTTAATTTTTTTAAAACATTTTATTTATTAGAAGTACATTACATTACAACCACATACATTAGTACTCGTCACTTATGTCTTCTTACAATTAATGTACTCCATTTATTTTTTACACTAGTAAAAGGAAAAGATTGAAAGAAAGAAGAAAGTGAAGGAAAAAGTGAGAGTGTAGAAAATGTGACAACAAAAATGGACGAAGACCCTATAAGAACAAAATTAAAAACAAAAGAAAAAGAGTTAAGAAATAAACCCTAGAAAAGAAAGAGAAAGAGAAAGAGGAAAAAAAGAGAAACAAATATTTTTATGAGCATTACGCAAATGGGACATACCAACTCTTCAACTATCATCCCCCCCCTTACCTGACCTCAATTTTTTTTTAAGGTACCTTTGCACCCTATATTTGTAATAATTCTATAAATGCAGACCACGTCAGGTGGAAGTGATCTGGTTTACCTGCTAGGAGGAGTCTTTATCTCTTCTAGGTGTAATGTTTGGAACATATTTGAAATCCACATGTTTATAGTTGGTATTGGAGCCTTCTTCCAAAATTTTAGAATTAGCTTTTTTCCAGTTATTAACCCATAGTCTATTAGTTTCTTTTGAAACACATTTAGTTCTGGACCATCTTCCGTTATTCCGAAGATAATCCATTCTGCTTTGGGTATCAGTCTTATTTTAAATAATTTTGTAAAGATTTCGAAAATTTCATTCCAAATTTTTTGAATTTTTGTACAGAAAACGAATGAGTGCGCTATAGTAGCTTCTTGGGATTGACATTTATCACAAATAGATGATACATTTGGGAAAATTTTATGAATTTTAGTTTTCGAATAATATAATCTATGTAAAATTTTAAATTGTATTAAAGTGTGTCTTACATTAATCGAACATTTATGCACGTTTAATAAGTGTTCATTCCAACTTTCCTTTGAAATTTTAATAGCTAACTCTTGTTCCCAGTCTCTTCTGATACTCTCCGTAGATGGTATTTGTACATTTAAGATAATATTATACAAATATGATATTAAGTTTGCTGATTCAGCTTTTATCTGCATTGCCTCATCCAATACATCTGCTGGGTTATTATAGTGATCTTTTGTATATTTTTTCAAATAGTCGCATATTTGAAAATATTTAAAATATTGATTATTTCCGAGTTTATATTTTATTTGTAATTGTTGAAATGAAAGTAATTTTCCAGTTTCATACAAGTCACCGAGCGTTTTAATTCCTAGTCTATCCCAATGTGTAAAAGTTTTATCTATAATAGAGGGATTAAACGAAGGGTTATTAACTATGGGTAATAAAAGCGATAAATTTCTTAATTTTAAATTATGCTTTATTTGTTTCCAAATTCGGATTGTACTATGAATAATTGGGTTCTTATTATAATTTATATTATTCAGTTTCATTGGAGAGAGGAGGATCGCTCCAATGTTTCCAGAGGAGCAATCCTCTTTCTCCATTACAATCCAGTCCGCTTGCTGGGCGGAGTTATCCATCAGTTGAATCATATTTTTAATATTTACTGACCAATAATAATACATAAAATTAGGTAGTGCTAAAACCCCTAATACTTTACGTTTATTCAGATGAGTTTTTTGTATTCTATGTGATTTATAGTCCCATATAAAATTAGTGATATCCGAGTCGAGTTTTATAAAAAACTTCTTTGGTAAGTATATAGGAATCGATTGAAATAGGTATAAAATTTGTGGTAGAAAGATCATTTTTATTGCATTTATTCGGCCTATTAAAGACATCGGGAGCGTTTTCCAGAATTTAATTAGTGTGTTTAATTTATTAAGTAGGGGATCAAAATTTGCCTTAAACATACCTTGGTATGTTCTAGTAATTTCGATTCCCAAGTATTTAAATTTTTCTGTAGCTATTTTAAAAGGGAATTTTAAAAGATGTGTTGAATCTTTCGGTTTTATTGACATAATTTCACTTTTATTCCAATTTATTCTATATCCAGAAAAAGATCCAAAGTCTTCAATTAAATTTAATATATTTGGTATAGTGATTTGAGGTTTTGTAATGTACAGAATCATCCGCGTATAAAGATATTTTATTATATGAGTCTTTAGTATTATATCCATGGATATCAGGGTGTATTCTAATTTTTTCTGCTAGCGGTTCAATAATGAGAGCAAACAGCTGTGGTGATAATGAGCATCCTTGTCTATTTCCCCTTGATAGTTGGAATTTTGAGGATAATATGTTATTAGTTAGTATTCTAGCTGTTGGTTTGTTATATAGTAACTTGATCCATAGAATAAAATTCTCTCCCAGTTGGAATTTTTGTTGTACTTTATCTATATAATTCCATTCTACTTGGTCAAATGCTTTTTCAGCATCCAGCGAAATAATTGATAATTCTTGATCTTCAGATTTGTGTGAGTGCATTATGTTGAGTAAACGTCTCATATTGTTAGATGAGTATCTCTTAGGGATAAACCCCGTCTGATCTGGGTTTATTAATTTACTAATGTATTTACTTAATCTTCTAGCTAATGTTTTCGCTAATATTTTTTGATCTGTGTTTAACAATGCTATAGCTCTATATGAACCCGGTTCTTCTAAATCTTTGTCTTTCTTAGGTATTAGTGTAATCGTTGATTCCGCTAATGTATCAGGTAGTATTTGTTTTTTAAAAGCATATTGGTACATTTTTTGTAATCTTGGTATTATTTTATCATAAAAGCTTTTATAAAATTCATTAGTAAATCCATCAGGGCCTGGTGTTTTTCCATTCTTTAGTGAGTTTATTGTATCTTCTAATTCCTTAATTGGAATTTGTGCACCCAATTCCTCTTGTTCCTTCAGCTCTAACTTTGGAAGATTACAATTATCCAAAAACTTTGTGATATTATTGGAATCAATTGTCGTTTTAGATGTATACAAATTCTCATAAAATTGCGCAAATCTTTTATTAATATCCTTCGGTGTTGTTAATAATTCCCCTTTATCTGATTTAATCTTTGGTATAGTATGTTCCTTTTCTCGTTTTTTTTAGCTGGCGAGCCAAAAGTTTATGCGGTTTATCCCCAAATTCAAAGTGCTCTTGTTTTGTAATTTGAAAAAGTCTTATAAGTTTGGCAGATAATAATTTATTTAATTTAAATTTCAAAATTATTATTTTATTATGTTTATCTATTGATGGATCTTTAGCATTATCTATATCCATTTGTCTAATAAGTTCTTCTAACTGTCTTTGTTCATTCTTATTCTTTTTATTTTGAAAAGGTTGATATGAAATTATAATACCCCTAATGTATGCTTTAAAAGATTCCCATAATACAGTAACGATATATCTGGAGTATCATTTATTTGGAAAAAGGCCTCCATTTGTTCTTTTAAATATATACTCACTTCTGGATCTTTTAGAATTTGAGAATTAAATCTCCAAAACGATTTATTCTTAAACATTCCTTCCAGTTTTAAAAAGAAAGTTAGTGGAGAATGGTCTGAAATCGAATTTGTGTGGTATGTTGGGTTAAATGTTTGAGGGATTAATTTTGTATCCAGCAGGAAGTAATCTATACGTGAGTATGTCTTATGTACCATTGAATAAAACGAGTATTCCCTGCCAGTTGGATTAACAATTCTCCAAACATCTGCTATATTAGTATTGTTTATATAAGTATTGAGAAGTTCCCCGGTTTTCGATTTCATATTCCCTCTCTGTTTTTGGCTTGATTTATCTAAGTACGGATCTAAAACACAGTTAAAGTCTCCTCCTATTATAACATTTTGATAGTTAAACTCTGCAATTATGTTGAAAGTTTTATTGAAAAAGTGGGGGTTGTCAAAGTTAGGGGCATATATATTTACCAAGGTAAGTGGAGTATCATGGATTTCTCCATTAACTATTAAGTATCTCCCTTCTATATCTGTTATGATATTCTTTGCTTTAAATGGTATACCTTTTCTTATAATGATTGACGTGTCTCTAGATTTCGAAGTGAATGAAGCTTGGAATTGCTGAGGCATTTTGAAGCTGTTTTGAAGAATGCACTAAATATGTTGTAAATCGTGATAACATGCAGGGGATTGCGATTGCCACAAAGACAAAATTGTTGGAGAAAGTGCAAGCTGCATTATGAATGGAAAATGTTACACTTTTTGTTGGAACAAAAATGCTTAAATTGAGGACATCTACCCCAAAGACTCGATCAAGTGTTCAGAGTGCTCAGACCTCCCGGTGGCTCAGCACTTCAACTCCCCCTCCCATTCCGTATCTGACCTCTCTGTCCTGGGTCTCCTCCATGGCCACAGCGAGCAACACCGGAAATTGGAGGAAATGCACCTTGGGCAGTCTACATCCTGGGGGCTTGAACATTGAATTCTCCCAATTCTGCTAGCCCTTCCTGTCCCCTCCCCTTCATCAGCCCTCTGGTGGTCTCCTCCCCTCCCCCAGCCCTCGGGCTCCTCCTCCGCCTTTTTCCCTTTCTTCTCCCCACCCCCTATCAGTCTGAAGAAGGGTTTCGGCCCGAAACGTTGCCTGTTTCCTTCGCTCCATAGATGCTGCTGCACCCGCTGAGTTTCTCCAGCACTTTTGTGTACCTTCATAATTGTATGCTTTCTTCTGGCTGTGGTTTTTGCACAATCATTGAAATCTGTGACTGCAGCGTTTTCATACTTTGCAGAGGCCATACAGTCCATTGACAGCGAAACAACTGCTGGAGGCACAGCACGTGTGATTCGCTTAATTTTATTTGTATATAATTTAGTGATCATTAATAAAGATAGTATAAAATTACTAATTTCTGAATATGATGCATCGTTTAGTCTGTCAGTCGTCTTGGGAAAGGACTGGAAATATTTTGCTGCTGAACAATAGAAGCTTCTATTTTAACTTTGTTTGTGCAAAATCCATTTGGTTAATCCAGGATTCTATTTTGGTGAATTCTTTCAAGAAGAGGGGAATCGTGAAGGAACAGTACGCAAATAATACAAGTCTGAAGAAGGTCTCAACCCGAAACATTACCTATTCCTTTTCTCCAGCGTGCTGTCTGACCCGCTGAGTTACTCCAGCTTTTTGTGTCTATCTTCGGTTTAAACCAGCATCTGCAGTTTCTTCCTACACAAATATTATTCACTACTTTGGACTGTTTAGAACCTGTTGGCCCGATAGATTTGTTTTTTAACTCTAATGAGGCATTCAAATCTTAAGCCAAAAGTACTCTTGGTTTTAAATAGGCTGCTAGTGATCACGCTATTTAGATCTAGTTATTCTTTTTGAGAGATAATTGTAACATTGATTTTACTTACAAAAGCTTTGCAGTGGCATTTGTTAAAATGTTTAATTCAATAGGAAAACATATAGTTTTATTGCCTGCTTTGAAACTAAAATTGGGGCCAATAATCCCAAATCTGATTATTTTTCTTTTTCCTTTTGATTCTGCTTCAAATGGACACAAAGGGTGGTGGGTGTATGGAACAAGGTGCCAGAGGAGGTAGATGTGGCTGGGACTATCCCAACATTTAAGAAGCAGTTAGACAGGTACCTGGATAGGACAGGTTTGGAGGGATATGGACCTAATGCTGGCAGGTGGGACTAGTGTAGCTGGGACATGTTGGGCCGAAGGGCCTGTTTCCTCACTGTATCACTCTATGACTATGACTCTATGGACAAAATAAGTTATTGTAAATTAAGACTGTAATCACGATTTCCCAACCGGCCTCATTGTAGCCCCTGCACTTATTTTATCTGCACTTCTTCTGTAACTGTGATGTTAGAACACTTTATGATATTATGCACTCTTCTATTTTTATTTTTGTACTACCTGTTGTACGTGTATGTGGTTTGATTGTACTCTTGAAGGGTATGATGCATCTGGAAAGCATGCAAATAAAGTTTTTAACTATCTCAGAAAATGTGACAAATAAGCTCAATATCAATATGAAAATATAAGCTTCAAAGATTAGTTCTACCTTGCTAAATTTCTTTTGTGGTAATTTTGCTCATGGTTCGGATTTGCTTTTGAACTGAAATATCTGATACAAGTTGGGAAGCTCATAGTTGTTGTTGTTGTATGGAACTCTTGTTCTTATCTTTCTGCTTTGTGAGAGCATTTGGGTTAGACGATTGCACAAAGTGGTTAATTCTCTGATTAGGTGTCAATTGGAAAACAACAGCACAGAATGGATGGTACACAAAAATGCTGGAGAAACTCAGCGGGTGCAGCAGCATCTATGGAGCGAAGGAAATAGGTAACGTTTCGGGCCGAAACCCTTCTTCAGACTGATAGGGGGTGGGGAGAAGAAAGGAAAAAAGGAAAAAGGCGGAGGAGGAGCCCGAGGGCTGGGGGAGGGGAGGAGACAACCAGATGGCTGATGAAGGGGAGGGGACAGCAAGGGCTAGCAGAATTGGGAGAATTCAATGTTCAAGCCCCCAGGATGTAGACTGCCCAAGCGGAATATGAGGTGCATTTCCTCCAATTTACGGTGTTGCTCGTTGTGGCCATGGAGGAGACCCAGGACAGAGAGGTCAGATACGGAATGGGAGGGGGAGTTGAAGTGCTGAGCCACCGGGAGATCAGGTTGGTTATTGCGGACCGACCGGAGGTGTTCGGCGAAACGATCGCCAAGCCTCCGCTTGGTCTCACCGATGTAGATCAGCTGGCATCTAGAGCAGCGAATGCAATAGATGAGGTTGGAGGAGATGCAGGTGAACCTCTGTCGCACATGGAACGACTGCTTGGGTCCTTGAATGGAGTAGAGGGGGGAGGTGAAGGGACAAGTGTTGCATCTCTTGCGGTTGCAAGGGAAAGTACCAGGGGAGGGGGTAGTATGGGAGGGAAGGGAAGAATTGACAAGGGAGTTACGGAGGGAGCGGTCTTTGCGGAAGGCAGACATGGGGGGAGATGGGAAGATGTGGCGAGTGGTGGGGTCACGTTGGAGGTGGCGAAACTGACGGAGGATCACTTGTTGTATGTGACGGCTGGTGGGGTGAAAGGTGAGGACTAGGGGGACTCTGCCCTTGTTGTGAGTGGGGGGATGGGGAGAGAGAGCAGTGTTGCGGGGTATGGCAGAGACCCTGGTGCGAGCCTCATCTATGGTGGAGGAGGGGAACCCCCGTTCCCTGAAGAATGGATGTTTTTGTAAATGTCCATTTTAAATTGAAATGACGGTACACAAAAACTATAAAAAAAAAACAATTTCATAGGCAGAGAAATTGCACCTGGAAATGCATTCCTGGTGTAATTTCTCTGCCTGTGAAATTGTTTTTTATAGTCAGGGCTCTCGCTTAACTTTTTTCCCCTGTTGCCAGCCAGGCAACCTTGGCAGCTTTTTAGGTTGCCAAATGACAGCTTAGGTGGTCATTTAAGATGGCTTGCATGACACGTGCGATAATGTGCTCGGACGAAGTGCGTAGTTACCAGTCGGAATTATGGTCAATGAAGCATTCACATATTATTTCTGCTTCAAATAAAGTCACAAACTAAGCATATTCACCAATCAAGACAAAATATATACCACAATGACATGCAGCAAAATTATAATACAGTACCTCAACTCTTTTTACACATTGCAATTTCTATTATTTCTTTCCACTTCCAAACAAAAATGTGGTTGGATTATTCAGCGCATGATCAACTTGTGTCAATAAATCCTGGACCATGGTAACATATATGCTTAACCATGCACACTACAGATTGATGCAAGCATGTTTTCTGTGAAGGACCGAAAATTACCATGACATGGCCATAGCATGGGTCGTTATTGCTATTGGCACAGAAACACTCTGGCTTCCCACATAATTTATCCATAACAAAATATACATGTTGCAAGGAAATTTCTAAAGGCATTTTCTGACAATAGCTGTTAAAACCAACTATACCAACTATATGTGGACGACAGATGGCGCAATGGGCTAAGTGTTTGGCTGGCAACCGGAAGGTAGCCGGTTCGAATCCCGCTTGGAGTGCATACTGTCGTTGTGTCCTTGGGCAAGACACTTCACCCACCTTTGCCTGCGTGTGAATGTGTGTGAGTGATTGGTGGTGGTCGGAGGGGCCGTAGGCGCAGATTAGCAGCCACGCTTCCGTCAGTCTGCCCCAGGGCAGCTGTGGCTACAGAAGTAGCTCACCACCACCGAGTGTGACTGAGGAGTGAATGAATAATGCGATGTAAAGCGCCTTGAGTATTAGAAAGGCGCTATATAAATCCAATCCATTATTATTATTATTATTATTATACCCATCTGACAGGTTAAACATTACACTAACTGACAAGAGATGGCCAAAGGACATAACTGCAGCAAATGTTCTTTTAGTAATATGTTTAAAGGTGTTAAAACAAATAATAACATTGGGAATTAAAACACATTTGATTGCATTCCGTTATCAAACATAGTCAATGTTCGCTCTGAAGACCATGAAGCACAATAGGGTCAGGGGGTGTGTGAATCAGTACGAGATGGATAGATGGTGGGGGGGGTTGAGAAGGCAATCGGTGTGGAATGGATGGATTGAGGCAGGTGAATTAGTACGTGTTGGTTAGAGTATGTAAAATTGTGAGGGGAGAGCACGGGGGATGTCAGTGGTGTTGAATGGGGGGGATCAGTACAGGATGAATGGGTGGGGGGGTTAGGACAGTGTGGATCGGAGGGTCTGTGCAGGATGAATGGGGGATCACTACAGGATGAATGAGGGGATCAGTATAGGATGAATGGAGGATCAGTTCGGGATGCATGAGGAGATCAGTACAGGATGAATGGGTAGATCACTACAGGATGGATGGGGGGATTGGTGCAGGGTAAATGGAGGGTGGGTCAGTACGGGATGAATGGGTGGATCAGTACAGTATGAGTGGGGGGAGAAGTGCAGGATGGATGGGAAGGGGGATCAGTACAGGATGAATTGGGGGACCAGTGTAGGATGGCGGGGGGTTGGCAGGACAATCAATGCGAGGTGGGTAGGGTGATGAATAGATTGGGGAGGGGAGCACAGAGGATGTCAGTGAGGACTGAATAGAGGAGGGAATAGGGATCAGTGCGGGATGGAGAGGAGGGGTCGGTCCCAGGATAAGAGGGGTGGAGGGGGGCGTACGAGAGAGAGAGAGAGAGAGAGAGAGAGAGAGAGGGGGGGGAGGGGCAGAGGAGGTGGGGAGTTAGGAAGTCAGCGCTCCTCGGACAACATCGCCCCGCTGCCTTGTCCGTCCCTGTCCAACGACAAAGTCCTCGCCACCGCCTCCCCTCCCCCGACAGCAAGGTGCGGGGCCGAGCGGTGCAGCTCAAAGATGCTATAGCTATAGGATCTGTCGTGCAGCTGCTTCAGATGGCGGAAGGAGACCTGCCTCCCTCTCTCCCTCTCTCCCTCTCCCTTCCTCCCTCCCTCTTGCCGGCCTTGGCTTGCGAGAGGGGTTGTTTAGAAAGCGCCTTTGGAGGATTTGCAAGCAGTGGCCATTATCAGGGCGATAGCGGCCACTGCTTGCAAATTCACCAACGGCGCTTTCAAAACAACCCCTCTCGCACGCCGAGGCCGGGAGGAGGGTGGGAGGGAGGGAGGGTGGCCTCCTTCCGCCGGGCGGGGTGCGGGAGGAGGAGGCGGTGGAGCCGCTGTCGTGGCCGCTGTTGCCGCTGTTCGGGGTCCGTCATTCGCTCCGACCCTTCGTCACCCCGCACCTAGTATCTTTGCCCCGCAATACAGCTGCCACCGAACGTCACGTTCCTATTCTCCAGAGATGCTGCATGACCCGCGGAGTTCAGTTTTTTGTGTCTATCGGTATAAACCAGTATCTGCTTGCCAAGCCGGGCAAAATGACTCGGCGTTTAGGTTGCCCGGCGGCACTTTGGGTGGTCAATGGCACCCGGGCAACCGCTAATTTCGAGCCCTGATAGTATATCTTCAATAGGGCAAATAGATAAGCAGAATTTTGATAACAAAGAATTATACTATCGTACTTTTTTTATTTAAGAAATGCCAATGTTTTCTATTAGATAAAGACATGGGTTTAGGCTGAATACTTTGGAATGCATGTATCAATTTCCCATCTCAGTTCAACAATTATTATAGAATAAGCCAAATGTGGTGCAGTGTTGTAGACCCTAGTGGCTCAAATGAGCGAATCACCCAGCTGGAATAAATTGATACAATATTGTTTTACTAGTTTTACAGCAGGTTTATCTTCTTGACTTAATTCAAGCACAGGCTTGATATGTGTGTAAAGGACTGAGGGTAGGAACTGTGGTGAAATGTTGGGGGAAATGTGTGGATGGCAGCTGAACCACTTTATGTGCAAGTGACGAATAAAACTGATTGATTGATTGAACCAAGTGTCCTTCCTGAAGTATCAAGTTAGGTGTGGCTGATTTAGCTTGGAGCATGCTGCTGGAGTATTAACTTTTCATGCTGCCGAATTGGGTCTGTTTAGAGAAGCAGTTGGGATGTAATCAGTTGGGTTGTTGCTCCGGTTTGTCACAACACAGAGATAAGCCTTTGCTTGAATGAGGTAGAACATTGTTTTGTACTCGCATCACATGCATCGTTGATAAATGAAGTTTCAGAGCTATGGAAGAGAAGAAACGTAGGAACACTTGTTCTATTTGCAAGTTAGAGCCCACAGCTCAGTGCAAAGTTTTCAATGCTGCATTTCTGGTTCATCGCAGGAGTGGTGTGTTGAGAAATTAAATAGCATGGCATCTGCACTTGTGAGTAAATGGAAAAGATTCCCATTGACTATTTCAAGATCGTTGTCAAGAATTGAAGCTGTGTGTTGATCATCTGGGTGAGTTGGTAGACGAATGGCAAATGGAATTTAAGTTGGATAACTGTGAGGTGTTGCATTTTGGGACGTCACACCAGGGCAAGACCCTCACAGTGAATAGTTTGGGCCCTAGGGAGTGTTGCAGAGCGGAAGGATCTCTGAGTACAGTACATAGTTCCCTAAAAGTGGTATTACAGATAGTGTGGTGAAGAAGGCTTTTGGCATGCTGGCCTTCATCAGTCAGGGAATTGAGTATAGATGTTGGAACATTATGTTACAGTTGTACAAAATATTGGCGAGGCCGCACATGAAGTATTGTGTTCAGTTTTGGCCACCCTGATATCCATAAGATGCCATTGTTGGAAAGAGTATAAGAACATTTATGAGGATTTGGCCTGGGCTCGAGGGCCTGAGTGATAGAGAGAGGTTGGGCAGGCTTGATCTTTACTCCCTGGAGTGCAGGAGACTGAGGGATGATCTTATAGGGGTGTATAAAATCATGAAGGAAATAGCTATGATGACTTCACAGTCCTTTTCCCAGGACAGGGAAGTTGAGTATTAGAGGGCATAAATTTAAGGGGAGAGGGGAATATTCAACAAGAACCTGAGGAGCAACTTTAACAGAGACGGTGGTGGGTATATGGAGCAAGCTGCCAGATGAAGTTGTTAAGGCAGGTACAATAACATTGAGAAAATATTTGGACAGGTACGTGGATAGATGTTTAGAGGGATATGAGCCAAATGTGGCAAATGCAACTAACTTGGTTGGGGCATTTTGATCGGCAACGATGAGTTGAATCACAGGACCTGCTTCCATGCTTTGACTACAACTTCATAGAATTTTGTGTCTTTGGCCAAAATTAGCTAAACAACATTAATAAAACAGATCTCTCTATTAAAGAGAAATTAATTTACTTTATTACTTGGTTGCATTGGTTACTGTGTTGCCATATCATAACTCTTCCCAAAAGTATTCAAATTTGATTGTAATGTGGTTTGGTTCCCCTGGCGTTGTAAAAAGTACTCCATACAAGAACATTTGAAGGAAATGTGAGTTGGGGATGAAGCCATTGTTTAAAGAAACAGAGATGTTGCAACTTTTTTGAAGAAAGGAAAACTTTAAAAGTGAGACCGTATACGTGCAGAGGTAACTACAGTAAAACTAATGATCCAGCATGCTTGGGACTTCTCTGAACTGACAGATTTTGTGAACTATTGGGTATTGCAGACTTTTAATTCATTGTATTTATATGTTGAACAGTATTATAACGAAGGGAGCATGGGGTATAGCTCGTGAGGGGGAATCGAGCACCACATACATCACTTGATGAGCCAGATCCCAAACCACTTGGATTTCTGAATAATCTGATAAAACTTATAACATTTATACTACATTAATGTCAAATGGTGTGGAATCTACAAAAAAAGTTGGATGCTTATTACTTGGGTGGGAATTGGGTAAAGGATATTAGAGGCTCTTGTGGAGAAGAAGATCTTGGAAAGATGCAGGCGAGGAAAGTATGTTCATGGTTTTTGTAAGAAGTTGCCCTTGTGGATGTTTGACTTGATTGATCAAGGTATTTAGAAAAGTTATAGCAGATGAATGATTTTGGTTTTACTCTGTCCCTTATACTATCTATCATTCCTGCTTTCTCTCCCAGGTTTCCATTTTTTTTCTTCCTGAATTTAATCTGCTTTCTACGTCTGATCCCTTAGTTATCTTGGTAATTTTCTAGCTAATGTGGAGAAGTCCAGATCTATTTCCCTTTTAGTATGATGCCCCTTTGCTTAACTCCCCTCCCACTCTAGAATTCCTATCTTTGCTCACGAGTTCTTCTTGTAACCCAACCTTCTCCTGCTTTCAAGGGTCTTGAATGTAATTTTCATCTCTCAACTTGTGCCATTTCTGTTTCCGAATCTTTTCATTTGTGTTCCTACTTTCTGTTCCAATGCTGAGATTGTTGAGATGGAGACGGGAAATTGAATCCTTTGTAACTGGTTCTCTTCTACCTTGTTGGGGCATTTGATGTAATAACTGCATTGCTCTCCACTGTTAAGTTAACTGGCCTTGCTTTCTTCCATAACTAATTGTTTCATTGTAGTGACTCGGACAATACACTAAACAAGTTGTACATAAATTACACAAGACAATAAAAAGATAAAGTCTGAAAAACAAGATGTTACTGCAAAACACAAGTAGAAAACAAATCCATAGTAGTGCAAGAGATGTTCTATGACGTAGGATTAGGTTTGTGTAGCAAAGAACTGCAGATGCTTGTTTAAATCGAGGATAAACACAAAATGCTGGAGAAACTCAGCGAGACAGGCAGCATCTCTGGAGAGAAGGAATGGGTGATGTTTTCTGGTCGAGACCCTTCAGTCTGTTCTCCTGATTTTCTGAAGTCAACAATTGGTTCATTGGTGTTGTTAATGTTGAGTGAAATGTTATTGTTGTGGCACTGCTCAACCTGATGTACCATTTGTCTCTTGTATGTTGACTCATCAACACTGTGATTTAGCCAACAACAGTGTCATTGCTGAATATATAGATGGCATTGGAGCTGTGCTGAGCCACAGTATGGGTGAAACAAGTAGAGTGGGGGTGGGGTGAGGGGGCGGTTTACAGCCCTGAGATTACCTGTGTTAATGGTCAGTGAGGAGATGAAGTTACACTTCCTGATGTGTAAGCCGAGGATTCTGTTGCAAACGAGAAAATGAGACCCATATTGTGAAGCTTGATGATATAATTGGAGGGGATGATAGTGTTAAGTGATAAGTCATCAATAGGTTAAAATCCTAGGAAGAATAGGAAGAAAATATATTTTAGATGTTACTTCAGAAAGGGAGATTTGAATTACTAATGTGGTTGTGACAAATTTGGATGTCCCAAAACACTTCAGCCAATGATGTAGAAGAATAGCCATTTTATGATCCTGGGAACAGGGTGCAATTTGCCTACGGCAGTCTTCTGTAGAGAGGTAGAAAATCATTTTTTTTGCAGGTGATGGATGTGAGAAATTCTACCAGGATTCACCTTGCCCAAAGCTGCCTATATCTGACATTCTCTGATGCCCATCGCCACTTTACTCCCTAAAACCAATGGCATTAATTTCCCCACCACTGTTCTCCAACTCCTTCATCTTCCTACCTCTGCCGGTCATCTAACTTGCACTGAACATAAAAACATCACTTTCAAATTCGTGATCTCACACACAACTCACTGACTTCATTCATTTCACCACTAACTTCCATCCGGCACTCAAATACACCTGGACCATTTCCGACACAACCCTACCATTTCTTGACCTCACTATCTCCATCGCAGGGATAGACTTCTGACCGACATCCACTATAAACCCACTGACTCCCATGGCTATCTAGACTACACTTCTTCCCACCCTGCTTCCTGTAAGGACCCCATTCCCTACCCCCAATTCCTCTGTCTACGCCACATCTGCTCCCATAATTTCGAGATGTCCTCATTCTTCAGGGAACGGGGGTTCCCCTCCCCTACTATAGATGAGGATCTCACCAGGGTTTCTTCCATACCCCGTAACACTGCTCTCTCTCACCATCCCCCCCCCCACTCGTAACAAGGGCAGAGACCCCCTAGTCCTCACCTTCCACCCTACTAGCCGTCACATACAACAAATAATCCTCCGTCATTTTCGCCACCTCCAACGTGACCCCACCACTCACCACATCTTCCCATCTCCTCCCCCATCTGCTTTCCGCAAGTACCGCTCCCTCCGTAACTCCTTGGTCAATTCGTCCCGTACCACCCCCTCCCCAGGCACTTTCCCTTGCAACTGCAAGAAATGCTACACTTGTCGCTTTACCTCCCCCCTTGACTTCATTCAGGGTCCCAAGCTGTCGTTCCAGGTGCGACAGAGGTTCACCTGCACCTCCTCCAACCTCATATATTGCATCCGCTGCTCTAGATGTCAGCTGATCTACATCGGTGAGACCAAGCGTAGGCTTGGCGATCGCTTCGCCCAACACCTCCGCAATAACCAACCTAATCTCCCGGTGGCTCAGCACTTCAACTCCCCCTCCCAATCCGAATCTGACCTTTATGTCCTTGGCCTCCTGCATGGCCAGAGTGAGCACCACCGTAATAGGAGGAGCAGCATCTCATACTTCGCATGCCAGTTTATACCCCAGCGGCATGAACATTGACTTCTCCAGCCCTCACTGTCTCCTCCCCTTCTCAGCTCTCCCTCAGCCCTCTGGCTCCTGCTCTTCCTTTCTTCTTCCCGCCCCCCCCCCCCACATCAGTCTGAAGAAGGGTTTCGGCCCGAAACGTTGCCTATTTCCTTCGCTCCATAAATGCTGACGCACCCGCTGAGTTTCTCCAGCGCTTTTGTCTACCTTTGATTTTCCAGCATCTGCAGTTTCTTCTTAATCATTCAAATTCCATGTCGCTTTGTGGATCAAAAGAAATGTCAATGTTTCAGATAACTTACTTTCTCAGTTTATATCAGAACTGGCAACCATAGGACATTGCACCCCAGGAACAGGCCCTTCAACCCACCATGTTTCTGCTGACCACAATGTCAATGGAAGCAAATTGCATCTGGTTGCAAGTGGTTCGTATCTCAGGTGTCTGTCTAAATGTTTCTTAACCATAGCGACAGTATCTGCATCTACTCCTTTTGGCAGCTCACTCCAAATGCCACCAACCTATGCATTTTAATATTTGAAATTTCCATCGAGGCAAACGTCTGTATCAAGCAATGTCTCATAATTTTATACTTCTATTGGGTGGCCCCTCAGCCTCTGGTGCCTCAGAGGAAACAATCCGTTTGTCCAACCTCTCCTTTAAATTTAAATACTCTCTAATCCAGGCAATGTCCTGGTGAACTCTTCTGGTGAGGCTTCTCCAAAGCCTCCACATTCTTCCTACAGTGTGGCTATTATAACTGCACACAATGTTCCAAATGTGGTCTAACCGAAGTTTTATACAGCTGCAACATGACTTCCCAACTTTCATACTCAAAGTGATGAAGCGTGTCAAAATTTCAAGCCTTGTGGGACTGTCTTTATATGGTAAATTCATTGAAACAACTATTCTGCTTATTAAAGTTATTTTGTAGAGCTAAATATGGGCTTTGAAACAAGGTTTATTTCATGTATTGCATGGAAGAGTACATAGGATTTAATATTTAATGATCCCTGGGATGCCTCAGTAGAAAGTGGTTGCCCTATTCAGATAGGCTACACATTTTCTGTAGGATTTGAATTTCTATTGTGGGTGCTGTCTGAATTGTTTGTCTAATTAATCAGAACAGTTGTACTTAAATACAGGCATACAGGCCATAGTTATTGGTTGCCAATGCATTCGGTGTAAATGACTGATCCTTGGGCGATCGTCATTGACTACTTTTTAAGAAGTTTGTGCGATATTTCTCTGGGCAACCACATCTACCCTTATCATGCTGGCTGCCTTGTCTGTTCAATATGGAGTAGCCAAACTGATGAACGATGCTTAGGTTCTGTGAATGCAGTTCAGTTTGGCAGAATGTCTTCGCTGGGTAACTCTATACATTTGAAACTTGCCTTAAATGTCTGGTTATATTGAACTGTGTTGTTCAGTGAAACAGGTTTGCAGTCATTAGCCTTCGTTCAGTATTTCAATATTTTCTGCCACTGCTCTAGAAGACCCAAAACATATTAAAACTACAGCAAATGTAAAACAGTGCCTTAAAGCAAAGCTGTAAAAGTCTTTATTTTCCGTATCCAAGTTAGGGAAATGTTATCCCGTGGGTCATTACTCATCCTTTTTTAATCAAATCATTTGTCGGATCAGAAGCAGATTTGAAAAACTGATAAGATTTCATATTTAGCCTATTTTCTAAAGAGTAGGGAATCTGTACAAGGAAGGTCTGTGCTTTGATTCCTTGTTTATATACTGCTCTCTTGATTGTGGTATGTCCTGCATTTCTGAAGCCGTACATACAACTTAAATGAGTGATCAACAATTATGAATGAGAGATATTATCAAGCAGCAAATTATGACTGTAAGAATAAAAACTTTTTTTGTTTCATGAATATTTTTTTTGCGGTTTACAAATCTTGCGGATTACAGGTTTGTAAACCACAAAAGTAGAAATTAGTGTATTAAATCTATTTACTGCAACTGATGTTAATTTATTTTGTCTTCTAGTTTTTAATGACCATTGTCTGATGTGTTCTGGATGGGCTGTTCCAAGCTGTGACCCCTACCAAGTGTTGGTGATTTGAAATCCCTGGCCTCTGGAAGCTGTGAATCCATATGTTGAGCTCTGTAGCGATGAAGGGCATTGATTCAAAGAATGCCATCCAAATCCTGACTAGCCGTGAGCGTGGCTTCCAGGAACTGGGTTGTCAAAGATGTCTTGAGGAGCTGGTGGAGGACAAGACACGGTGGATGCAATGGGAAAGTCAGGTGAGCAAAATCAAAATGCATCCCTTTTAATTCTAAAAATCAGTTTACTCCATTTCCAGTTGAAACTCCTTCAAGTACACCAAAGCTGATTCCGTTTTATTTGGCCTTGCATCTTAAAATAGTTTCCACTGTTGCATTTAAAGTGGCACAACTGGGATTGCTGCTTCTCAGCACCAGACACCTGGGTTCCATCCTGATCTTGGGTGCTGTTCGTTTAAATTTACACATTCGCCCTGTGACTGCGTTGGTGTCCTCTGGATGCTTCCCTTTCCTCCCGTATCCCAAAGACATGGGATTGTAGGTTAATTGGCCTATAAGTTGACCCAAGTGTGTAGGGAGCAGATGCGAAAGTGGGAAAGTGGGAATTAGTGTGGACGGGTCATCAGTGGTTGGCATGGACACAGTGGTCTGAAGGCCTTTTAACAAAAAAATGTATTTCTAAACTAACTTCATTTTAAATAGAGGATGTTTAAGTACAATTGCACCTTATCTTCTTCTTTCGTGTGGCGTGCACAGCCTAAAGTTGTTGTACAACTTGTTCTATTTGATCTTCCATTTGTGCACGTCGAGTTGATTGCATTAGTCGAAACAGGGCGGACCACGTGAAGGTTGCAATCTTCCACCCCATTGCACCTTATGAAATACTGTCACAGTATTTCTTTAGTTAGTTATGCACTGTAATAAACCTGATTGCTTCTCTTGGAAAATCAAACATTTACCACAGCCGGCTGGGTCAGATTCACCATCTCGTTTCTTGAGGCTTTAATTTTAATAAAAGGCTTGCCAGGCAATGGATTTCATGTTTAAAAAAAACTCTAAATTTGCTATTCTTTTGCTGAATTGCAAAATAATTAATTCTAAGAAAAATAGCTTAATACAATGATATTAAAAACAAAAAGGGCTATGTGCTGAGCAATTTTGAAGTGTTTGAAAATTTCCTTGCACTACAGAACACAAGTCAATTCTTGATGGGAGAGTGTGTGTTGGCAGCCGTATTTTCCACCAGTCTTCAGTCTCTCTTAGACATCAAGATCATTCATATCTCTCCGATACATTCATATCATCCTGATACATTGTGCCTCAGTGATACAGTTTGCAAATTTAGTTTCACAATGGAATCTCCTTTCTTTCACTGTCACCTACTCTGAGGTTTAGCAATTGTAGGTTAGTTTAACAAATGGATATCTTTTTAGAATATCATCCATCTTGCTCTTCAGTGAATGTTGCCCATCATTTGGCCACAACAGACACCACAATTGAGTCTGTTTTTTTAAAATATCCTGTCACGCGCGTATCTTTGTCAACGGCATTTGCCACAAAACAATTGTACTTAAAATTTACAATCCTTATTTGTCCAGGAGCACTGAAGTTAATTGCAGTATTCAATTCCTGTTCTGTCTGGAAACAGCTCGCTCTGCACAGGTGGCGAGGGGAATCTCAGATCGTCTGAAGATTTAAAACTGTTGTACGACTGGACTGTTAGAGGGGATGGAGTTATACAGTGTGGAAACAGTTCCTTCAGTCCAACTAGCCCACGGCAACCAAGATGCCCCATCTATACTAGTCCCACCTGCCTATGTTGGCCCATCTCACTCTAAACCTTTCCTGTCCATGTACCTGCCCTGTTGATGTTCTGGCTAGATCCCCGTTTTGGGAATAGTTGTACAAATGGCTCTGAACAAGTCGGGTCTTCAAAGTCTGAGAGAAACATTTCGGTGTGGAGCAGTTGTAACTCTTATTTTATTTTCTATTTACAGAAAGTCGAACTTCCAGACAGTCCCCGATCAACTTTCCTCCTGGCATTTAGTCCAGACAGGTCAGTGGCAGCATGATTCATCTACTTTGAATAAATGTGATGCATGCTAATTTCTAAAACCATTCCTTAATGTTTTAAATATGGATGTTTAAATTATTCTGCTTATGGAGTAATTAAAATTATAGTTACTTGATTACTTTAACAAAATCACAATTTTCCTTATGTACTGTTAAAGTGGCACTCTGAGAAAGTGAAAGCTTCTAGTCCTATTTCAGCATTTCTGCACTTCATCCGACATTGTGGCATTCTTGGAATGGCTCTTTTTTTAGCTGATATTATCAACATCTGATTAATCAGTTGAGTGTAAAAGGTCCAACGGAACAAGAAAATTCCCAGCGACAAATATGCTCATTCTTTATCCCCTCTGCAAACAGTTCCAAAGCAGATAAATTGTCCAGATATTTTATTGCAGCTAGAGAGAGAGAGAGAGCTTAGGGTGCAGGCAAACAAACAGCTTTTTTTATAAAACAAAAACTCTCCAACCAAAACTGGTTATTTAATAACTCTAGAAGTTGTAAAACATTTTTGGTGACCCGAGGTCATCAAAAACCCTGTATAATTAAAAAAAATTATTCACAGCTTATTTGTAAATTGTGAAGCATTTTCAGTCACCAGAACAAAGATGCGACTTCACTAGAACACTTTTTGTGATAACATAATCTATGAACAAAGAAAGGCACCTGATAGGATTATTGCCTTGAAGATATACACAAAATGCTGGAGTAACTCAGCGGGGCAGGCAGCATCTCTGGAGAGAAGGAATAGATGACGTTTTGGGTCGAGACCCTTCAATCTTGACCCAAAACATCACCCATTCCTTCTCTCCAGAAATGCTGCCCCCCTGCTGATTTACTCCAGCATTTGGTGTCTGTCTTTGTGTAAACCTGCATCTGCAGTTCCTTCCTACACAGGATTATTGCATTCATTGCTAGGGATATTGCAGGAAAGATTTCAAGGCTCTGACAGATTGCAGAGGAGGTTTACCCGAATGCTGGCTGGATTAGAGTGTTTCAGCTACAGGGTGAGGTTGGATGGCATTGGATTGCTTTCTCTGCAACGTTGGAGGTTGAGGGAAGATTTAATAGAAGAATGTAAAATTATGAGGGGCATAGATAGGGTAGTCAGTTCGAACCTTTTTCACAGGGTGGAAATGTCCAATACCAGCGGGCATAACTACAAGGTGAGCAGGGAAAAGCTTAATGGGGATGTGCAGGGTATGTTGGCACAGTGGTGCAGTGGTAGAGTGGCACGCCAGAGACCCAGGTCTGTTTCTGACTTCAGGTGTTGTAAGTACAGAGTTTGTACGTTCTCCCTGTTATCACGTGGGCTTTCTCCGGTTGCTCCAGATTCATCCCACACACCAAAGACATACAGATTTGTAGGTTAATTGGCTTCTGAAAATTGTAAATTTTCCCTAGTGTGTAGAATAGCGCTAGTTCACTGGGTGATTGCTGGTCAGTGCAGATTTGGTGGGCCGAAGGGCCTGTTTCCACACTGTATGTCTAAAGTTATGGATATGGAAGTAAGGGACTGGCAGATGAGACCAGTTTAACTTGGCATCATGTTTGGCACAGGCATTGTGGGCCGAAGGGCCTGTTCCTGTGCTGCATGTATATTCTAAACAAAATGAATCACTGGGCCATATAATGTAGAAACAAGGAACTAAAGCTGCTGGTTTACTTCAGTGCTGGAGTAACTCAGCAGGTCAGGCAGCATTTCTGGTGAACATGGATAGGTGACGTTTTGGGTTGAGACCTATCTTCAGACGGGACTATATAACCTGTGTTGGGACAACACTTTGGGTCAGAGATTTGTGAATAGCTTGGGACATTTTGAAAGAGAATCTGCTTCAAAGACAAAATAGATTCTTGCGATAGATGTAAAGCTAATTTCCCTCATTTGTTGGGTGCAGAAATGAGTAAAAATGAGTAAAAGCTGGTATTCCAAGATAAAGCCACCAGTCCTACTGCTTGTAAACATCACCAGGAATGAAAGTTGAAGTCTTGAACTTGCTGGCCCATTCTTTAATCACCTGCCTCTGCTCCTCTTGGAGTTCTGAGGCAGAGCATGGAGTTGTGGCAGCTCCCATTGCAGGGTTACGCAAACCTACGCAAAAAGCTGCGCAAAGGACTACGCAAAAAGCTGGAGAGGACGGGCCGCGGTGAACACATGAAGGGTAAGATAAGACAGTGTGATGCTTGCAGGATGTGGGAGCCAGGGACACGGATGGAGCCTCTGGCTGCTACAACTGTGGCAAGTGCGTCCAGGTTCAGCTCCTGAAGGACCATGTTGGGGCACTGGAGAAGCAGCTGGATGACCTCAGGGCCATCCGGGAATCGAGAGTTTCCTGGACAGGACCTACAGTGAGGTTGTCACACCGAGGATACGGGAAGAACGAAGGTGTGTAACCGTATATATGGAGAAAGGGTGGTAACCGTGGGGTGCAGGAGACCCGGGTGGCTGTGCCTAATGAAAACAGGTACGCCCTCTTGGGAACTGTCGGGGGAGACGACGCTTCCAGTCCGAGTGGCGGACATGTCAGTGGCTCCAATCCTAGAGATGGGACTCGACCGGCGAGACAGACTTCGGGCAGAACCATAGTGGTGGGTGACTCCATTGTCCGGGGTGCGGACTGGAGATTCTGTGGAGGCAGGCGAGACACGAGGATGGTCTGTTGCCTCTCTGGTGCCAGGGTTCAAGATGTCATGAGCCGAATTCAGAACATCCTCCAGAGGGAAGGTGAACAGCCGGCAGTAGTTTTGCACGTAAGCACAAACGACATTGGGAAGAAGAGGAAGGAGGTTCTTCAACGTGAGTTCAGAGAGTTAGGAAGAAGACTGAAAAGCAGGACTTCCAGGGTGGTTATCTCTGGATTGCTTCCAGTACATTGTGCTAGTGAGGGCAGGAACAAGGAGATAGGGGATATGAATGTGTGGCTGAGGGGCTGGTGCAGGGAGCAAGGATTTAGATTTATAGACTGCTGGGATCTCTTCTGGGGTAGGGGTGACGTACAAAAGGGACGGGTTACACTTTAGCTGGAGGGGGACCAACGTTCTAGCAGGCAGGTTTGCTAGGGCTACACGTGTGAGTTTAAACTAAATAGTGGGTGGGGGGGAGGTTGACAAATTGGGAGTATAAAGATGGAGTTAAAGGGGAAGTGAGTACAGGAAAAGTTACAAAAGACCCTCGAATTAATGGGAAGGAAAGTTCGAGAAGGGATAAGAGAGTAAAGGGCCTGTCCCACTTACGCGACCTTGCCTCGCAAATTACGCGACCTCGTGGTCGCTTGAGGCGTACGGGCACCGTATGGCCGCGCGGGGCCGGTCCCATTTAGAAGCGCGGAGTTGTGCGGGGCTGGTCCCGACATCGCGAGGGGCTCCGAAATTCTTGCAGTGGCCGAATTCTTTGCGCGCCAACGGCCTGTCGGCACGCAGGCGCATTGCGGTCGTACGCAGCTTCTTGACATCGTACGCAGCGTCTTGATGGCGTCACCGCCCGGCGTGGCGTTGCGTGATGACGTCGCCGCCCGATGCCGTGCGACGCCCAAATTCAGTCGGCCCGCCTCCTGCCCAGCTGATTGGTAAGCATGACGTAAATGAAGTCACGCGCGAACTCCGCTTCCGGTTGGTCGCGCCAAACGCACGCAATCGCATGCAAGTGGGACAGGCCCTTTAGGTCAGGGCCAATTGTGAGCAGTGCGAGAGGGGAGGTGAATACTGAGGTGAAAGTGTTGTATATGATTGCGCGAAGTAAAATAAATAAAGTGGACAAGCTTGAGGCTCAGTTAGAAATTGGCAAGTGTGATGTTGTGGGAATTACAGAGACATGGCTGCAAGAGGGCCAGGGCTGGGTACTGAATATTTAAGGGTATACCTCCTATCGAAAAGACAGACAGGTGGGCAGAGGGTGTGGGGTAGCTCTGTTGGTGAGGAATGAAATTCAGTCCCTTGCAAGGGGTGACATTGAAATAAGAGATGCGGAGTCAGTATGGATAGAACTAAGGAATTGTAAGGGTAAAAAGACCCTAATGGGACTTATCTACAGGCCCCCAAACAGTAGTCTGGATATAGGGTGCAAGTTGAATTATAGACCAGTTAGCCTGACATCGGTGGTGGGGAAGATGCTGGAGTCAATTATAAAAGATGAAATAGTGCATATTTGGATAGCAGTAACAGGATCAGCCCAAGGCAGCATGGATTTACGAAGGGGAAATCATGCTTGACTAATCGTCTGGAATTTTTTGAAGATGTAACTAGGAAAATGGACAAGGGCGAGCCAGTGGATGTAGTGTACCTGGACTTTCAGAAAACATTTGATAAGGTCCCTCAAAGGAGATTAGTGGGCAAAATTAGGGCACATGGTATTGGGGGTAGAGTGCTGACATGGATAGAAAATTGGTTGGCAGACAGGAAACAAATAGTAGGGATTGACGGGTCCCTTTCGGAATGGCAGGCAGTGACTAGTGGGGTACCGCAAGGCTCGGTGCTGGGACCGCAGCTATTTACAATATACATCAATGATTTAGATGAAAAAGTAACATTAGCAAATATTATTCAAAGTAACATTAGCAAATTTGCAGATGACGCAAAGCTGGGTGGCAGTGTGAACTGTGAGGAGGATGCCATGAGAATGCAGGGTGACTTGGACAGGTTGGGTGAGTGGGCAGATGCATGGCAGATGCAGTTTAATGTGGATAAATGTGAGGTTATCCACTTTGGTAGCAAAAACAGGAAAGCATATTATTATCTAAATGGTATCAAGTTGGGAAAAGTGGAAGTACAACGGGATCTGGGGGTCCTTGTTCATCAGTCAATGAAAGTAAGCATGCAGGTACAGCAGGCAGTGAAGAAAGCGAATGTTGGCCTTTATAAAAAGAGGAGTTGAGTATAGGAGCAAAGAGGCCCTTCTGCAGTTGTATAGGGCCCTAGTGAGAGCATACCTGGAGTATTGTGTGCAGTTTTGGTCCCCAATTTGAGGAAGGACATTCTTGCTATTGAGGGAGTGCAGCATAGGTTTACAAGGTTAATTCCCGGGATGGCGGGACTGTCATATGCTGAGAGAATAGGGCGGCTGGGCTTGTATACTCTGGAGTTTAGGATGAGAGGGGATCTTATTGAAACATATAAGATTATTAAGGGTTTGGACACGCTAGAGGCAGGAAACAAGTTCCTGATGTTGGGGAGTCCAGAACCAGGGGCCACAGTTTAAGAATAAGGGGTAACCATTTAGAACGGAGACGAGGAAACACTTTTTCTCATGGAGTTGTGAGTCTGTGGAATTCTCTGCCTCAGAGTGCGGTGGAGGCCAGTTCTCTGGATACTTTCAAGAGAGCTAGATAGGGCTCTTAAAGATAGCGGAGTCAGTGGATATGGGGAGAAGGCAGGAACGGGGTACTGATTGGGGATGATCAGCCATGATCGCATTGAATGGCGGTGCTGGCTCGAAGGGCCGAATGGCCTACTCTTGCACCTATTGTCTATTGTCTATTGTCACACAGCCAGAGATACCGTTCATTTGAACAAAAATGAAATGCTGTGTGGGAACAAAGTAATTATTAAGTCATTTACATTGTTTAAATTAACTAATTTAAATGTTAATTTAGTTTCACTTTTTTGTAAAGACCTCCTCGTTGTTAAGGTTTTGATAGTTTTTGCAAGTCCAAAATGCACGCCAACATTGATTAATTTAGAAACAAGAAACTGCAGATGCTGGCTTACAAGAAAAGGAGCAAAGTGCTGGAGTAAGTGGGTCAGGCAGCCTCTGTGGATAAATGATATTTCGGCTCGGGATCCTTCTTCAGACTGATTGTGGAGGGAGAGCAGAAAGACCGTTTTCAAGGCTTTCTGTTCTCCAGAGGTTAATTTTGACTGGTTTGGTGGCCAAGTGGTATGACATGGCTGGTTGTCCATGTTTTTGCCAGCTTTGAGAACAGGGTCGTTTTATGCCCCCACCCCCTCAACAAAAGTGCAATTAATGTAGGCGAGAACCTTGCCACGCTGTAATGAGCGAACACTGAGCAGTGAGCTGATACAGGAGAATCTGCAATAGGCACGCTCTAACCCCTTTGTTTCTTTAGATAGGCAGTAAGGATGAGTAGTTCATACAGGCAGGAATTTCACTTCTGTTTGGAAGGAAATTATTGCATGTTCAATAAAGTAGTTTATTACTTTATGCACTTAAGAATGATTGAGCAAATATTAACCTAGACATGCCTGGAATGGCAAGTGTGCCAAATGAGCTGGTTCTTTGTGCTGTGTACACATGGGGAACGGGAAGGGACAAACTGAAGTGTGGAGCGGCTGCATTTTGAGAAATTTGGAAAAATCTGATGTACTTTTCAATGCAAATCAACGTTTGTCAATTCATTTGTCTGTACGATTGTCTGAAGAGCCTCAAAATGGATTGTGTATTTAGCGAAGTAGGTTTTTTGCCTTTCCCTTCATTTGTTTTGACTGCTTGAGGTGCACAATGGACCGTTACTCTTTTTATAGCCGTGTGTCACCAGTGTATGGTCACAAGCATGTGAAGTTCCTTGTTTCTAAAATAGAATGTAATTCTGTTTTGGGCATTGTTTCTTTCACTTTCCTGGCTTCTCCAGCCTATATAATAAACTCAGAAATGGTAGACTGCTTTCCACAACATTTTCCACTTGCTGGATTTTGCATAAGTGTAACTAACTATCTGGGCAATTTCAGTGTCTAAGGCCATTAATTGTGAGTGACAAATCTGAAGTTCTTTAGCTATGTCGTGTCAATAATAATGCTGAAGTGCCATTTAATCCAGAGATGCTGCCTGTCCTGCTGAGATACTCCAACATTTTGTGTCTATCTTTGTTGTAAACCAGCATCTGCAGTTCCTTCCTACCATTTAATCTGATGATTTGCTTGTTAATCCTTGTAGGACTTTGATGGCCTCCACACATGTAAATCACAATATTTACATCACTGAAGTTAAGTCTGGAAGATGTATTCATTCACTGGTGGGTCATAGAAGAACACCTTGGTGTGTGACTTTTCACCCTACCATACAAGGGCTTGTGGCATCTGGATGTCTGGATGGAGAGGTTCGAATCTGGGATTTACATGTAAGTGTAGAAAAACCCTAGTCGTAATGTCAAATAATTTGTGATTTAAAACAAACCATGAAGTTTGGAGGCTATGTTATCGCTCATTGATGCACCTGGAAATATTAATAATACAGGTTTGTAATCTGTAGAACTGGAACTAATTGTTTTCCAGTGAATGAAATGGAAAATGCTTACTCTTAGATGAGGGAAGCTCTCTTATAAAAATGAACTGACAGTGAGATTTGTACTTGAATGCTAAACATACTTTAATGAAAGCCTGAATTGCATATCTTTCATTCATGTGGCTCTAACTAACAAACGACCGGCTGCAAAATTCTGTCTCTGTATCTAGATTACTGTGGGGTAAGTAAATATTGCTCCTCTGTATCATTGCCTAAAACTCATATCTCAAATGGTGTTTAAAAAAAAAAAGTAAAATGTTTATTTTACCCTATTTTTAAATTTCTGAAGTACTGTGTCTGGTTAGCACGTATTGAGAGGGTTGTGGTGAACAAAGCAAATTAATCTTGAATATTTTATTTACAGGGAGGCAGTGAAAGTTGGTTTACAGAGAACAACGTGGCCATAGCATCCTTAGCCTTCCATCCTATGGCACAACTCCTCTTGATAGCTACTGCAAATGAAATCCACTTCTGGGACTGGAGTCGGCGTGAGCCGTTTGCTGTGGTTAAAACTGCAAGTGAAATGGAGCGAGTCAGGTCAGTGTGCTTAAAGCTAACCGAGAGCTGCTGACTGAAGCACATGAATAATGTTTGCATTACTCCATTAAGGAGCGCGTCTTGTTTTGTAAAGTTAAAAAAAAATGCTCTTCGTAATAAAGCCTCTCATGAACCTTCTGTCTAAAACAACATTATTTTCCTGTTCATTTGCCGGTGAGTGTTCGCAGCAAGTATCAGGAAACGGAACTGCTGAAAGGTGCTGCAATGATTACGGATTAACATAGCTGAAAAGACCATCGCAAATATCAAAAACTGCACAAAATGTTGAAGCAATTCGATTCTCCTCAATGCCATTGATTGGAAATTATGTATGCGGATGATTCCTGTTGGCACATTCCTTTGGCCTACATTTTGCCTGTTGTTTTGACAAGAAAAGTGTAGGTTTGTGAGCACCACCTACACGGAGTGCTGAAATTCAAATGAATGCAAGTGGGTTGGATTTTAACAGGTTTTTTTCACCGAATTTCAAAATCCAGATAACAAAACATTGGGGGGGGGGGGGCGGTTTGTCCCCCACCTCTCAAAGCATTGGGGGGGGGGGTGGGGGCCCGTTTCCCCCCCATGATTTCCGCCCATGACTATTCTGTAGGTTTCAATGAGAGAGCCTACTCCTATAACCTATTCATGTTCCTTTTTTTAAAAAAAAATTGTCCTTGTGTTCGAATTGGCAAGTGGATAAGTGTAAAATATATTTTCTTTTGAGTAAAATTTGAGTTTTACGCATCCAGCTAAGTGCTACTTGGTGCCGCATACATTTTAGCAAATGTGGTACACTTAAAAGGTGTTCACAGCTGCTGAACATCACTCTGATCACAAGGTAATAAGTTTTGGATGAGTGGTGATCTTAGCCTTTTTACTAGACATTGCTTTCCCTCTTCAGAATATGGCTGAGAGATTTTTACTTTTACAATGTAGCAGTCCTTCAGCAGATCTACTTCAGTGGGGAAATATACAGTGTAGCAACATTTGGAATGAAATGAACATAAATTTGGAACTCTTAACAGTGTGGTAATCCAATCTAATTGGCATTTTGCATCTCCTTAAAGCTGTGGCGTGAATAACTGGTGCTGTTAGTCTCCTCAATAAAACATTAAGGAAATATTTAATTAGGAAAGAACTGCAGATGCTGGTTTAAATCGAATATAGACAAAAAATGTTGGAGTAACTCAGCGAGACGGGCAACATCTCTGGAGAGAAGGAATGGGTGATTTTCGGGTCGATTCCAGGCTGATGTCATGGGAGTGGGCGGTACGGAGATAAATTGGGACAGTAGGACTGGAAGGGGGAGGGCACGGAGAGAGAGGTAAAGCAAGGGCTACTTGAAGTTAGAGAAGTCAATGTTCATACTGCTGGGGTGTAAGCTGCCCAAGTGAAATATGAGGTGCTGTTCCTCCAATATGTGCTGGGCCTCACTCTGACAATGGCAGAGGCCCAGGACAGAAAGGTCAGTGTGAGAATGGGAAGGGGGGTTAAAGTGTTGAGCAACCGGGAGATTGGGTAGGTTTAGGCAGACTGAGCGGAGGTGTTCAGCTAAACGATCGCTGATTCTATGCTTGGTCTCGCCGATATACAGGAGTCCACACCTGGAACAGTGGATACAATAGATGAGATTGGAGGAGCTGCAAGTGAACCTCTGCCTCACCTGAAAAGACTGTTGGGGTCCTTGGACGGAGTCGAGGGGGGGGAGGTAAAGGTGTTGCATCTCCTGCGATTGCAAGGGAAAGTACCTGGGGAAGGGACGAGTTGACCAGAGGGTTGTGGAGGGAACGATCTCTGCGGAAAGGGGTGGAGATGGGAAGATGTGGCTACTAGTGGAATCCCGTTGGAGGTGGCGAAAATGTCGGAGGATTATGTGCTGTATGCGACGGCTGATTAGGTGGAAGGTGAGGACAAGGGGGACTCTGACCCTGTTATGAATGGGGGGAGGGGGAAGCAAGAGCGGAGCTGCGGGATATCGAGGAGACCCTAGTGAGGGCCTCGTCTATAATGGAAGAGGGGAACCCATGTTCCCTAAAGAATGAGGACATCTCTAATGACCTGGTATGGAATACCTCATCTTGGGCGTAGATGGAGGAATTGGGAGCTGGGGAAAGAGTCTTTACAGGAAGAAGCCTGGGAAGAAGTGTAGTCCAGATAGCCATGGGAGTCGGTGGGTTTATAATAGATGTCAGTCGATAGTCTGTCTCCTGTGATGGAGACGGTGAGATCAAGAACCGGTAGGGAGAAGTCGGAGATGGTTCAAGTGAAAATGAGTGCAAGATGTTAATGAAGTCGATGAGTTCTGCATGGGTGCAGGTGGTAGCACCGATGCAGTCGTCAATGTAGCGGAGGTAGAGTTTGGGGATAGGGCCAATGTACGCCTGGAACAGTGATTGTTCAACGTACCCAACAATGAGGAAGGCAGAGCTGGGGCCCATGCGAGTGCCTTGTTCCAGGCGTACACTGGCCCTCTCCCCGAATGGCACTCACATGGGCATTTTGTGGCTATCTTCAAGGAAATATTTACTATGTTTAAAATAAGATGGCAATCTGCACTAAATATGAACAATTCAAAGTTCTGTGTTTTTAGTTGTTGCCCAATATCTACATATTCCATCTGATGAATTTGTTAGTTGTTTGAAGTAAGAACCCAAAGTATGATTTTTTTAAACTTCTGTAATGCCTTTTGCTTTCCAGTGTGTGTAAATGTGTGCTTAGGTTTTATTTAAAGATGACTTTGTTTAATCTCCTTTGCAAGCAGATTTCTTTCTAACGCTAGGAATATTTATTTTCTAACTGAGAATCAAATGGAGATGCTTAGCAGCCAAAATACTGATGCCATGATTTTTTTTATTCTTTCTTGGTGTCTTTGTTCTGCGGTGATGTGTTTTCTACATTAAATTATGATTTTGACTGTTGGAATATGCATTTGGTCATTATCCACTCTTGGATACCAACCAGTGCATTATATCATTAATATTGTTCCATTTTGATGATGGAGCGTAATGGACAACATTTGTTACATTACTGAATGTTTCATTGTGGCTTTCCAGGCCAACTAGAAAGCAAATAAATAATGGCTATGAATCTGTTATAAAGGCTTGCTGTGAAGCAAATTGATTCAATGCAGACAATAAATTGAACATGTCGATTAGCTGCAGGATGCATTGTGAAGCAGATTTTCTTTTACCGTGGGTCATGGATTTTACCAATCAGTCAATTACTTCCACTTACCTTGGATCTTGTTGCAATTCAACTATTTGTTCCTCTTACCTCTCATCTGCTCCACAGATATCCCTGAAATCTTCTTCCTCGTTATATTTCCAAGTTATGTGGCCGACCAGTTCCGTCCTGCAGCAAAATCAATGACTGGCTCGGGTTCTTAGCATTGGAAGAAAATAACGCCAGCCGATTTGAATTAATGGTTTACCATTTCTAATGAATCTGATCGAATTTGGGATAAACAAAGTTAGAATCTGAATGGAGACGAAAGGAACTGCAGATGCTTGAATCTTATGTAAAACAGTCCTAACATGAAATATCGCCCGCCCATTCCTTCCACAAATGCTGTCTGATCCACTGAGATACTCCAGCACTTCAAATATAAATATCCTGCAATAAACAGTCATCCTTGTTCAGACACTGTAAATCACTGGTCCTTAAGTACTTCATTGCACAGCATAAAATAGTTTTTGCGTTCAAGTTGAACAATGTGCTGTGGGCTTACAAGTTTCCTTGTTGATTATTTACATTAATTTATGGTATTTATCTTGTTCCTTTGAGATTGATGCCCCAATATAGAATGTCTCTCAATTACATGGAACATATTTTATCTTTCAGTAATTTTGGTGAAATGTTGTGTCTCGTACATAGACACTTTTCAGGAAAGCTTTCTTGGCTAATATTGCTAAGCTGCCTCACTTCATTTCTTACCAGAGGCACGCTACAAGTGAATGATATTGTTTGAGCAAAAAACCGTTGGAGGAACTCAACTGGTCGTGTATCATCCAGGATGGAAAGGAATTGTCAATATTTTGGGTCGAGACTCTGCATCGGGATGATAATGTTGCTTTGTTTTGCAGACTGGTCAGATTTGATTCCCTGGGACACAACCTACTGACTGCAATTGTTAATCCTTCAAACCAGCAGGTAATTTACTGGTTTTTAAATGATTTTTCCTTTAGGTCTAAAGATGATCTTTTGACATGTCATTTTTTAATGTGAGAGAGAGAAGTGTCTGGCTAAGGTTATTGAGGTATTTCTGCACACAGGTGTCAGCTTGGGATAATGCAGTGGCACTGAAGGCAGTGCTGCTGTTTCATAGCTCCGGCAACCGGGATCAATTCTGACTTCTGGTGCTGTCTGTGTGAAGTCTCGCCCTCTGCCTGTGGCTGCATGGGTTTCCTCTGGTGCTCTAGTTTATTTTCGCATAGAAACATAGAAACATAGAAAATAGGTGCAGGAGTAGGCCATTCGGCCCTTTGAGCCTGCACCGCCATTCAATATGATCATGGCTGATCATCCAACTCAGTATCCTGTACCTGCCTTCTCTCCATACCCCCTGATCCCTTTAACCACAAGGGCCACATCTAACTCCCTCTTAAATATAGCCAATGAACTGGCCTCAACTACCTTCTGTGGCAGAGAGTTCCAGAGATTCACCACTCTCTGTGTGAAAAATGTTTTTCTCATCTCGGTCCTTCATCTCCAAGACTTCCGAGCAGTTGGTTAACGGGGTGCTACAAATTGTTCTTTATTTAAGTGGGCAGTAGGAGAATGTTATTGGGCATTGAGGAGGAATCATTTACGGGGAAGTAAATGAGGGGGAATGGGATGACTCCAAGAGCTGGCATAGATTTGATGGGCCGAACAGTTATTTCTATCATAAGGAAATTAACCAAATTAAATTATTGAACTTTGACGTGGCTGACTCCAGACTGGGTTGTGATGATAGTAGATGATAGTATTTATGTGACAATCAACCATGGTTTCTAACTGGGCATATGCCTGGCAGTCCATCTGGGAATGTGCGGGAGAACTAAACCGCAGCTGTTAAGCTGCAGCTTGACATGGTGGTATTTCAGAAATTCTGCTAATATTCCAGGGTCCTTGACAGTGTTTGCTGTCAGGGTTCCCCGAGTATACCACAGGTATTGATTCTCATAAATGGAACAGAAAACGTATTGTAACTATACCTCGGGTACTAATGTAGGCAATTACTTTTCATGGATCAAAAATTCAAAATAGCAATCATAGAAAATGCTTAATAGAACAATTCCACCTCTTAATGTTCACAATATGTATAATTATTTTGCAATTTTATTTGTTGGATTAGCATGAAGGCACTGAAGGAATTATTGCTACAGTGGCAAGGCAGAAGTGATGGCACAGTCATGTATAAGTCAGTTGCCAGAGACCCTGGGAATTTTCAAGATTGACTATTGACCCTATCAAGGTTTACAGTTGGGGAGCGGCCAAACAGAGCCGTTGCCTCTCAGTGCCAGAGGCCCTGGTTCGATCCTGACCCTAGTTGCTGTCTGTGTGGAGTTTGTACGTTCCCTCTGCGACCAATTGGGTTTCATCTGGGTGCTCTGGTTTCTTCCCATAAATGAAAGGCGAGCGGGTTTGTAGGTTAATTGGTCTCTGTAAATTGTTCCAAGCGTGCAGGGATTGGATGCAAAAGTGGGATAACATTGAACTAGTGTAAACAGGTTGATGGTCAGCATGGACTCAGTGGGCCAAAGGGCCTTTTCCATGCTGTATCTTTCAATTAATCAAAGTATTAGCACAGTATCAAATGGGCAATGATTTCTTCTGATTACCACCCATTGCTTTTCCACAGTGAATACATCTGTCCTCCATGGAGAGAGTCACTTGAGGGTAACAAAGGGACAGAATATATACTGGATGGGCAGCTGCAACGCCCATCACAGAGTTCCTCAGGAGCACCACCACTGGGTCCTGAAGGAAACTGTGTCCAATCTGTGAACATGTCTATGGCAAGTGGTGGATTAACCAATATGAGGGCTAAAGATATTTGATTTTATTCTTGCCAGTTTACTATTGCAGATGCCTGTGCATGTTCTAGCATTGGATGTGATCATAATATATGTCTTGTGGAACTTGAAGACCTCTTTTCTCATCTGAGGGTGTCCTTCAATGTGTTGTGTGGCATCAACATTGTGCCGAACACGACAACAGTTCACTACTGAAACCAGGCATCCGTGAAGTGTTGTGTAATATAAACAGCAACAAAATTATCTTAGCGTTCTGATTTATCTCTGATTATATCCTTGCAAACATATATCAACTTGATAATCCTCGTTCACTGAGCTGTTAAGAAATATGGGAATAGCAAGTATATGAGAAAAAAATAAAACCAAATTATAACGTTGAAAGCTTTGTCCAACTGTTTAGCTAATGGGTAGTGCTCAGCTTGGTAAGTTACTGATGTATATCTGATCTTTCAAAAGTGATCAACGGTCTGAAGCAGAATTTATAACTGTTTGTGGAGGAAGGAACTGTAGATGCTGGTTTAAACCGAAGCTAGGCACAAAAAGCTGGAGTAACTCAGCGGGTCAGACAGCATCTCTGGAGAAAAAGAATAGGTGACATTTCGGGTTGAGGCCCTTCAGACTGAAAGTTAGGGGAAATGGAAATGAGAGATATATAGAGAGAGAGAGAGAGATATAAAACACGTGAATGAAAAATAGGCAAAAAAGTAATGATGATAAAAGAAACAGGCCATTGCTAGCTGTGGACTAGCTGAGAACGAGTTACAGACAATGAGATTATATAGTGATGTTCCTTTTTTTAATGGGAGTCCTTGTTGTAATGCGCATTTTCATCAACAAATATTTAGGGCAGTAGAACTGCCTTATTGGCTTGACACCTGTTATTCCAAAGTTCAATTTCTTATTTGTTGTTTTTTTAAATGTATTCCTCTGTGTCTTTGATTGTTGTAATTTAGCAATGATTGTAATGGCAGCATCCGTTGTGGACTATCAGAACAGTCTGAGTAGGCCCCTGGAACACCCCACCTAAAAGCTATTCGCCAGCTGCAGGCAGTGTTACCGCGTAAATACTTCAAGGGCATTGGGAGCTGAGCAGTCACTTAGAACAAACTGACTGGGTGATCTAGGGAGCTAATGGAGATGCAGGTTTTAACTTGATTTGAGCTAATGATCAATGGGAAGCAACTCTGATCAGTGAAATATCGCAATACTATACTCAACTTGTCAGTCAGCAAGTGCCAAAAATATTGGGAAGGTAAAGGAAATGAATAGGCAAGGAGAAAATAAAGTTTTCAAAGGCAAATAATTGCATCTGAAGCAGCCAAAGACCAAAGCAAAGTTTTCAAATGAATGGAATTATTTCAAAGAAAATTCACAAATTTCCTGGGGTTTAGAAATTGCAGGGGTAACAGCACATTGCTTTAACTAAATACTAGTGTGAACTTGCACATGAAATTTTAGGATGTGCTAGTGGAGTTCCAGTGACTTTGTTTGAATTGCCATTTAAAAAAAAAGTTACCTATAGATTATCTTGTTTGGCCATGGAATCTTTGCAGTGAATCTTTGAATTTCACAGAAAGTCATTGCAAACACATTCTTTTGGATCTATTATAGGGGTACTTTAAGTTTAGAGTTCACCAGTGTATCCCGAGGAGACCTCCAATCTACGCTGCAAAGTTATTTTGTGTAATTCCCTTCCATTGGAGAGAGTAACTTGAGGGCAATTGCATTTTTCCAATTCTCCCCCAAAATAAAATTAAATGATGTGGGTTGAAAATGGGTAGTTGACCAGCATGGAGAATACGTGGCAGGGTTAAGACATCTTGGATTCCGCAGTTTATATTCTAATTATTTTTTCTTTTGTTCCAGAATGACGATGATGGCGAAATTCCTTTGGATAACGTTGAAGCACCTCAGTATCGCCAGCGATCTTTCCTCCAATCGCAGCCTGTCCGTCGAACACCACTGCTCCACAATTTTCTACACATGTTATCCTCACGGTCATCAGATACTTCAACAGGAGATCAGAGCCAAGCTGAGGAGAACGCCTTGCCAGCAGGTGAAAGTGGTAGAACTTCCGTATATGCGGTGCTCCGTGATCGCTTCAGCTATCCAGTTCAGGAGTGTGTTCATCACATGGGGTTGGTTTGTTTTTGTAGTCGTTGCTCTGCACTGAGGTCATCTTCCTCCACTTCTGTCCCCAATGAAGACAGTACTCCTTCAGCATCCTCTGCTACCACCAACTCTACATCTGCACGGACTGAGCCTCGTATTCCTCCTGAAAGGCCTTTATCCCAGCCCGACCCACGTATTCCCGACCGTCCCTCTGCATTCAGTACTGTAAATTATGAGAATTCTGGCAACTCTCTCCGAAATCTCTCTGCAGCCACTAGCAGGAGGGGTTTATTAGGGCACTCGGCATACCAGTCAGGAGGTTTGCAACAATCTAATACCACCCCAGGCTTCAGGGACCAGAGTTCAAGGTTAAGTGGGTCTGATTGGACAAGAACAATGCTGAACGTATCACCAAGGTCTGAATTGGAAAGCATGCCACCACCTAGAACTAGTGCGTCCTCTGTAAACTTGCTATCTGTGCTGAGACAGCAGGAGACAAACACTCAACCTGTTTACACTTTAGCTTCTGAGGGGAGAGGTGTCTCTAGTCCTGGCACAAGCAGTAGTGTCAACACTGGTGCTAACAGCAGTATAGATGAAGAGAGACCGAACAACCAGTCCTCTGTCAGGAATGTCCTCCAGTGCAACCTGAGCCGCTATTTCATGGAAATGGACCGCTTCCAGGACGTGGATCAGCGGGTTGGCGATGAGGCCAATCAATCCCAGCAGGTGCAGGAGATCCTAAATAACAACATAGAACCTAATAGAGCTGGCCCATCTCAGCAAAATGCCGAAAACACTTCCAATTCATCAGGTGGACATCTGAGTCGTTGTAGAGCCTGCCATAACCTTTTAACTTTCAACCATGATACTCAGCGATGGGAGCGGACCACACAACTTTTCTCATCGAATGAGAGCAGCTCTTGGCATGTGCCAAACAATTACGAACCACTAGGGCATGGAAGCAGCCAATCCCCAATGCCACCGAGTAGGGGGATCATGGGGAGGGCTCATGGCTTGAGTAGCTCAGAAGGCAGATTTACCCGTCATGGCTCTGGCCAGCAGGGGGAACGTACAATGGGCCTAACATTTAACAATGAGACGGGACACTGGGAGCGGGTGTACAGTCAACCAACATCAAACAGAATGTCGAATGTTTCACAAGAGGCCTTAAACCAAGAAATGCCTGAAGAAAACTCGGAAGAAAACTTACTGAGAAGGTAATTTTTTTTCTTTCCGTTTTCAGAACATATGAATTGAAAAATAATTGCGTGAATCTTTTTTCAAATGGTGACAATAGAAAGGAAAACAAACTGGGTGCTTAAAGCAGTAAATTTCCAACATGTAATGTTGGTATAAATTAAGATCCATTCTTGGTACATTTATTGTATATGAACACACAATTTGTGATTGATGTTAACAAGGCCATATTGAACTTGAAGTGAAGCATCTTATTTCATACAAATCAGTTAAATCTTGTCATCCATAATTATGCATTAAATACTAGGTGGTCAGGTTCTGAATTTGAAATTTTTATCCTCCATTCGGAACTCCTAATGAAGTTCTTGTGCAGTGTCATTGCTGCCAGTGTGATAATCACCAGATAATCTAATTCCATGTTGGTGATAGGGATGGAAATGAATCATTCACATGTTGAAGGCTGTTTTGTGATTTCATTCAGGACATAGTTAAGCACCACGACCATATCCATCCACCCCACATTGACGTTCAAATACACTCTGTCGATCTCATATGTAAAAAATTATAATTGACCCATCAATACATGATCTTGTTTAAATGAAAGTCCCAGATTTTGATTACTCTTTGTAAAGAAAAAAATAATTTGTTTTTTAAGTGGTGCAGTTTTTCCATGTAAAATTACATAAGGGCCGGTGATGGGCAAGCGGCACAAGTGGCTGTTTGGCTCTCGGGTTTTGAGTTCAGAGTTGTACTCTTGCCAGTAAGGAGAGTGCAGCCATTACTAGGGATTTCTCACCACTTGCTCCATGTGTGCAAAGATCGCTGGATCCTACTGTCTCTTTGGTCACCATCTGGGAGAAATGTGCAGCCAAAATGACGCAGAGAAACATTATTCTTCATGCAGCCTTATTCCCACTGGCTGTGGCCCTCCAGCACCAGCCCATGCGGGGACCCCAATGATAAACCATGGGAGCAGCTTTGCTGGGGGAGTGCCAATGGAGAACATGAGTTTGTGCCAAGCTTCTGCAGTTCCTCGCCTGAGCAGGCACACTTTTCTGAAATCTGAATCTTTGTGTTCAAACTGGAAGATCAAGAACACTAATTGGCACTTCGGTTACCGCTAAGCAATTATGATATGAGTCAATTATTACATGCATGGTGTATGGACCGAGGAAATGTTTGTGTCTCGAGAACTTGTATGGTATTTTTTACTGCGTGCACTGAAGCACTCAAATTAATAATTCAGATACACATGTTTAATTTTTCTCCTGCCTGTATAAGCGAGTTCGGTATTCCGAAAAACGCAAGGAATCATGGGATTTGTCAAAGGTCATTCGAGATTTTTTTTTTAAAGCGATCGGGGTGCCTGGTAGCGGGGGAGAGCGGGGTGGAATGGCGAGAGTGAGGGGGCAGATGTGAGTGGGAGACTGGGAGAGACTGGACCGGCGGTGAGGTGGGGGAGAAAGAAGAGGGGTGAAAGACGTGCGAGGGGAAACAAGAGAGAGAGGTTTCAGTTAGACAGACAACCACTGGTAAAGCCATGGGTTGTTGCTTCTAGGAGAGTTGAGCAAATGTCCTCAATTGAGAGAATGCAACTTCAGAACCCCCTCGTCTTGACCATGCTGGAGATTTCCGCGGGCGCAAGGAACATATGACCTAAAGTTTGCGTTGAGTGAACTGAGTGTTCTTACCGTCCTCGTCGTACACCGGCGTTTTGTGAGAGTGGTTGGATCCCATCTTCAGCTCAGCCAACGTCGGTCACATTATCCGGACAGGCGGTGGGGGTTCATATGCTGACGTGAGGCATCGGCGATGCTCTGGAATCCTAGCCGGCCGCCGAGCAGCGGGATTGAGGAGTCAGTGGCAGCTGGTGCCTCTCCGCACGCCGCTGGAAGAACTGACACCTCTACTCCCCAGGTTGGGCTCTGCCTCCTTAACCCCACGGCCAATGTGCTGAAAGGCTTCTTGACCACCCTGTCTACCTGTGACGCCACTTTCAAGGAACTATCTATCCGCACTCCTAGATCCCTCTGTTCTACAACACTCCCCAGAGCCCTGCCAATTACTATGTAGGTCCTGCCCTGGTTTGACTTCCCAAAATGCGACACCTTGCACTTATCTCTATTAAACTGCATTAACCATTCCTCGATCCTCCTTCCCAACTGATCAAGATCCTGCTGCAATTTTTGATAAAACATTTTGGCTATCTACGATGCCACCCACTTTCGTGTCATCTGTAAACTTTCCAATCATGCCTTGTTAATCTCATCCAAATTGATGATCTGATGCACAAACAGCAAAGGGCCCACCACAGATCAATGAGGAATATCAGTAATCACAGGCCTCTAGTCTTAAAAACAATCTTCCATCACTCTCTGCTTGCTTCCATGATGCCAATTCTCCATCCAGTCAGCTAGCTCTCCCTGGATCCCATGCAATCTAACCTTCCAGAGCAGCCTACCACGTGGAACTTTATCAAATTCCTTGCTGAAGTCCATATAGACGCCTATGGCTTTGCCCTCATCAAAACTTTTTAGTTACTTCCTCAAAAAACAACTTCCCAGACCCCTTTCACAAGTTTCTTTCCATTCACCCACATTTTCCACCTGCTGATCGCTCACACACTTCGCCTTCAAAATCCCTTCCTCTATTATTCCCGTGGTCCATCATCTCTCCCTATTTGGTTCTACTCTTCACCTTTTCTTATTAGATTCCAGAATCCACAGGTTTTGTTCACTTCCCAGTCTCTCTTGGTATTTCTACCCTTGTCAATTGATCAATCCTCATCTGTATCCACCAATCTTTTGCTTACTCTTGCCCCACCCTTGTTTACCACTACTTAATTCTGGCTGCATCCCATTTACCTTTTCAGTCCAGATGAAGAATTTCAACCCAAAACATCAACTGTCCATTTCCTTCTACAGATGCTGCCTGACCTTCTGAGTTCCTCCAGCAGCTCTTTTTTGGTATCATCTTCCACTATTTCAGGAGATGTGTAGGTGATGGAAGCAAGGAAGAAGATGTCATTGTAATATTTGTGGGAAAGTGAAAAACATTCAAAAAGAAAGCAGTTAATCAAAATGTAAAAGGGAGAAAATCGGAATTTTCCTTAAGAGCTCGGTTTATAATCAACACAAACGTCTGCACATTCATACGGAAGAAACTTATGTTCTGGATTTGCCCTCATTTTAAGTCTCAGCATTCCCTACATAATATAATTTGTTAATGATCCAAGGTTTTGGAGTGGTATAACATTTGATGCAATTGTAGCATTTTCCTTAATGATTTTAGAATCATTTTCTGAATTGCCCGGAGTTATCTTTAGATTTGTCCCCTAATTGTAATATCAGGAATTTTCCAAATGAAATGGCTGGACCATGTAACTGGCATATCCTGCATCTTGTTTTTCTTCATTTTTCACATTTTCTATCATTTCATACAACACCCATGGTTACAGGAGGCTGGCCCACAGCATTGCTGTTACTCGCATGGTCTTCTGTTATCCAACAAAGCTTCTGGTGACCCTGCCATGAAATATCGTGCATGACTTTGCAGTTTTTGTTGGCATTCCTTCATGGCTTACTCCTCATGGATTTGAAAGAGATTAGTACAGCTTTCAAATCAATAGAATTTGATATGAAATTGACTTGATACCGTGAGCCATGCATTTGAAAGTAAACTAGAGATAAAAAATTACCTTAAGTTTTGCAATGTGGTGACTTATAGACTGGGCAATGAAATACAGATGACAGTCAATAAAGTATTAAAAAAATGATTACTGTTAAGTAGATAAAAATAATGTTAATACAACTTGTAGACCATGTTGTTTTTTTATTGCCCTTTTATTTGTTACTGAGGTTAATACACTGATCTGCCTTGCTCCTGCAATTTTTCCCTGTGAGTTTTTCTCCAGACTTGTAGTGCAGTTTAGTTATGATTCAGTATCTTGAGATAATTAAAACCCCTTGGTCCAAGTTGTTAAGTTACGCTGCCCAGAAACTTTAACGAAAGAGGAAATGACCTAACTGAGCATCAGTTACTTTGTCATTTTTCATGACTAACATTTTGGCCAAAGATCTTTGATTTTGGCTATCAATAGGTGGAAAATTTGACATTTAATTTGACTTGCCGTCTAATTCAAATTGAAGTCGTGTTATAAAGCTCAATCATATCTGATTAAATTCCTTTTATGGATTAAAGAATGCAGCTTCAGTATTAGCGATCAAGTATAAGATGGACTCCAAGATAATAATAATAATTCAAAAGCCTGTGTTTGATACTGATATTCATTCATCTTGTGAAAGGTGAAGTACTGTTGGAGGAGGGATAAGAAAGAGCATCTTATTCTTATTTCTTGTATTTCATAGTTTTAAGGCTGGATCTGAAATCTGATATTTTCATTGATCTTGAAATCTGCTTTTGCTGTACATGAACATGTGTGTGGATTCCAAGTTAGAAATTGTACTTTATGATGAATATTGGCCAAACCTGCAGGAATATACCTGTTTGTTTTAAATGTCACAAAATCCTCTGCACACTTCATATCACTCGGGCAAGTCTTTGATTAATCCTTCGTCTTACGGCCAGGAACTTTGATGCAGTGCTCCCTCTTGTTCTGAAGTTTCCACAAACATTTGACATGACACGTTAATATCTGGTGATGAAATAGTTTGCCAGATAGATCTTTTGGAAAATTTCAAAAAGCAGTGAATCATTGCTACATCTTCTTGCTTTAATTAGCTTCCAATGGAAAGGTACTTGCTTGTGAGACAGGCACAGATGAGATTCTTAATTTAGTGTTAAAATGGTCTTCTGGTTCTGGGAAATGGTTTCTTCCTTTGTCAAGGGACTGAATGTATCCTTTCTGCCAATTTGTTAAAAGGGCCTTTTCAAGCTTCACTGAGGTTTATTTCTTGATTGTGGTCTCGAGTAGTTCATACATAACAATTGTGTTAAATTATTTTGTTTACATTATCCATTATTTTTTACAATTTAACCCCCCTTCCCATTCCCATACTGACCTTTATGTGCTGGGCTCCCTCCATTGTCAGATTGAGGCCACAAGCAAACTGGAGCAACAGCACACCATATTCTGCTTGGGTAACTTACAACCCAACAGCATGAGCATTGAATTCTTCAATTTTAAGTAACTAATCAACAAACACCCCCCATCCCCTCCCCTCTCCCTTCCCTACACTCCACCTCGATGCACACAATTATGTTACAATCTTGCCACCTTTCCCCTTCCTCCCGGATATATCCCTTCCTTGTGCTTCACATTTACACCTTCACTTCTTATCTCACAGCCTTTTGTCTTTTCACCTCTGCCCTTTGTCCAACCATCTACCAATACGCACACGCACCCCCCCCCCCCCCACCTACCTACCTATTGCTTGCCTGGCTTTGTCCTTCCCCCAACTCTCCTCCAGCTTTCTCTTCCATACCACAATCAGTCTGAAGAAGGGCCCCTACCTGAAACGTCACATATTCATGATCTCTAGAAGACTTCAAAACTTCAAATTCCTAGGCGTCAATATCGGCAACAACTTCTCCCGGACCACCCATATTGAAACAACGACCATTAAAGCACACCAACGCCTCTACTTCCTTAGAAGGCTTAGGAAGTTTGGCATGTCCCCTACAACTCTCACCAACTTCTACAGATGCACCATACAAAGCATTTTATCAGGATGCATCATAGCTTGGTTTGGGAACAGCTCCATCCAAGACCGCAAGAAATTGCAGCAAGTTGTGGATGCAGCCCAGACCATCACACAAACCAACCTCCTTTCTGTGACTCCATTCATACCTCATGCTACCTCGGCAAGGCCAGCAGCATAATTAAGGATGAGTCACATCCTGGCCACCTCCTCTTCTTCCCACTCCCATCAGGCAAAATGTATAGAAGTGTGAAAACGCACACCACCAGATTTGGCGACAGTTTCTTCCTAGCTGTTATCAGGTATCTGAATCATCCTACCACAGCTGGAGAGCAGTGCTGAACTACTATCTACCTCTTTGATGACCATCGGACTATCCTTTATTGGACTTTGCTGGCTTCACATTGCACTAAACGTTATTCCCTTATGTATCTATACACTGTAAATGGATCAATTGTAATCATGTATTGTCTTTCCGCTGACTGGTTAGCATGCAACAAAAGCTATTCACTGTACCTCGGTACACATGACAATAAACTAAACTGAGCTGAGATGCTGCCTGACCTGCTGAATTAATTCAGCACTTTGTGCCTCTTTACATTTTCTGTTGTTCAGCATTTTTTTTAGCAAGCTGGTAATTGCCGTACTTCACTTTGCAAAATTGATACAGACAGAGGACAAAGTTGGTCATTTTGATAGACAGAAAAGATTCTACATGAATGAGACCATGTACAAATTTCATTTTAGGATTTGTTTTTGTTGTATGAACAATTTATCGAATATAGCAAGATTATCTGTGCGTTCTCTCTGCACCAGTTGGTTGTATTCTCTCTCTCCATTTGGTGGTGCTGTTGTGTTGAACATCATTGAAAACTACATTTTCAATTTTGAGGAATGAATTAAAAGCAACTTGAAGAAAGTTTGGTGATACAAGGAAAACTAAAACTTTTGAAGTTATGTCTTGAAGTATTTTATAACCATTTTTTTCCCCCCTCTAATTGATGGTTGTGATTTAGCGGAGACTTCTGTCATGATTATTGTACTCGTGTGCCTCAGCAGTAACTGGTGGCAGGATATCCACGTGTGTTTTCAGAAGGCCTTTGATAAAGTGTCATACGTGAGGCTGCTAAAGAAGATAGGTGTCCATGCTATTAGTGGCAAGGTGCTAGCATGGACAGAAGATTGGTTGGCTGGTGGAGGCAAAGAATTGGAATTAAAAGGTTTTTTTTCTGGTTAAAAGCCAGTGAGTAGTGGTGTTCTGCAGGAGTCAATGTTGGTTCTGTTACTTTTCATGTTGTGTTGATGAACTGGATGAGGGAATTGATTACTTTGTGGCCAGGTTTGCAGATGATATGAAGATGGGTGGAGGGGCAGGTGGTGTTGAAGCGGGGGGGGGGGGGTGCAGATAGGTTGGGAGAGTGGGCAAAGTGGCAAATGGAATACAGCGTAGCAAAGTGTATGGTCATGCACTTTGGTAGAAGGAATAAAGGTGTAGACTACTTTTTAAATGGAGAGACGATTCAGAAGTAAGAGGTGCAAAAGGACTTTGGACTGCTGGTGCAGGTTTCCCAAAAAGTTAATTTGCAGGTTCAGTGGCGGTAAAGAAGGCACATGCAATGCATTTATTTCAAGAGAACTAGAATATAAAGGCAAAGATGTAATGCTGAGGATTTATCAGGTGCTGGTGAGGTCACATTTGGAATATTGTGAGCAGTTTTCAACCCTATATCTGAGGAAGAATCATCCTGGGGATTTGGGTTAACATATGAGGAGTGTTTGAAGTCTCTGGCCTGTACTCGCGGAAGGTTATAAGGATGAAGGGGAATCTCATTGAAACTTACCGGATAATGAAAGGCCTAGATAGATGATGATGGAAAGTAAAGTTGGAAATGTGTTACATAATCCTATAGAGGGAGAAATTGGATTTAATAGGTGTGAAGGCAAAATATTCTTTCAATAGGAAGCTAAAAACAATTGTGGTTGATATTCTGAAAGAAATATTTAAAAAAAGGCAGAATGCTTATTAGTTACTGAGTGAAATTTATATATCTCTTAACATTAGGATAGAACAAAGGTAAATGGGCACTGTGCAAAGTTAACATGACAACAGGTCAATATGGATGTTTCTGAATGAAGCCAGGGTAGTGTTGGAATTTCTAATCACAATCTTTCAATTCTTCTGTGATATGGCCGTGATGATGATACTAACAAATTGCAATGTTACAGCTTTGTTCAAAGTAGAGAGGGTGATAACCCTAGTAACTGCAGACCCATCACTCCTCATCAACAAGAAAGCATTGTCAAGCCTTGCTTGGCCATGGATGTGACAATTAAGTGTTCATTAGCAGGCATTTGATAATGGAAAACTATGACTAATCTTGAGTAATTTAATGAAGGTGACAAAAGAGAATATCATTAATGTATTGCAATTAAATATTGTATATGTATTCATTGAATAATACAAATACTGACTTTTGGGTAAAAAGAACATTGCTTAATTAAGAAGTCAATAATAATTTGCTTGTGAAGGAAGGGATGGTTATGCAAATTTATCTGATTAGAATTAGTCGAACAATGGGGTTTCCAGGAATCAACTTTGAGACAATTTCATTTTGATGTCTATATGATCTGGTCTGGAGTACATATGTCAAGTTTATAAATGATACAAAACCTGACACTGCTTTAAGTCATGAGTATGATAAGAATAATTGCAAGGATTATGAAATCTGGTGATGGACAATTGTAATTCAATATGGATGTCTGAAGTCACTGACTTGTGGACAAGTTCCAATTAACTATTGTACCGTTACATTAATCGTAAAATCAATCATAGAAACATAGAAAATAGGTGCAGGAGTAGACCATTCGGCCCTTCGAGCCTGCACCGCCATTCAATATGATCATGGCTGATCATCCAACTCAGTATCCTGTACCTGCTTTCTCTCCATACCCCCTGATCCCTTTAGCCACAAGGGCCACATCTAACTCCCTCTTAAATATAGCCAATGAACTGGCCTCGACTACCTTCTGTGGCAGAGAATTCCAGAGATTCACCACACTCTGTGTGAAAAATGTTTTCCTCATCTCGGTCCTAAAAGTTTTCCCCTTATCCTTAAACTGTGACCCCTTGTTCTGGTCTTCCCCAACATCGGGAACAATCTTCCTGCATCTAGCCTGTCCAACCCCTTAAGAATTTTGTACGTTTCTATAAGATCCCCCCTCAATCTTCTAAATTCTAGCGAGTACAAACCGAGTCTATCCAGTCTTTCTTCATATGAAAGTCCTGACATCCCAGGAATCAGTCTGGTGAACCTTCTCTGTACTCCCTCTATGGCAAGAATGTCTTTCCTCAGATTAGGAGACCAAAACTGTACGCAATACTCCAGGTGTGGTCTCACCAAGACCCTGTACAACTGCAGTAGAACCTCCCCGCTCCTATACTCAAATCCTTTTGCTATGAATGCTAACATACCATTCGCCTTCTTCACTGCCTGCTGCACCTGCATGCCTAGTTTTAATGACTGGTGTACCATGACACCCAGGTCTCGTTGCATCTCCCCTTTTCCTAATCGGCCACCATTCAGATAATAGTCTACTTTCCTGTTTTTGCCACCAAAGTCATAAACCTCAAATGAACAATAAAGTAGTCAAAATAGTCTCCGATGATATAATTTCATTGTCCTATCAGGGATACATGACAATAAACTCACTTGAACTTGAACAATTGATTTTTGAGTGGATGGTTTAATATTATTCAGATTTGGCATTCTCTCCTTGACACCTTTCTCCTGTTGTTCCCTTGCTTCGATGAAGATGTTGGTATCAATATTATAATATAATGCAATCACACATTATATTTAGTTTATGGGGTCAGTCGATTTCTCTGCCAAATAAAGTTTGCATCTTACCATCTTTATATCAGATGAAATCTGGTGGTGACTTCTTGGCAGTTTATACATGGAGTCCTATTGTTTGTTATAGTATTAGAGTGGGTTTGTCCGTCAAATACACCAGTTCAAGAGAATGATTAACATCCTGTAGCACAAATCAATGATCTGTTGTTCTGGCAAATGTTTCTCTAAATTAACAATGTTTACATGAACACATTAGTGGATCCTTGATCATAATTCTGCTCGTATGTATTGTTGGTGAGATTTGTGATTTGTGATGTGCTTTATTATTATTGTTGTTAGTGTTAATGTGCTAAAGCAGTACCATCATGTACCGAACCCAATTACCACCAACCCTGGTCGTGTGGCAAATAAAGTTTCTATTCTATTCTATTCTATTCTAATGCACCCTAAAAATAGCTGCCAACTTGCTGACATAATTGTCCATGGTAACTTCATATCTGTCAAACTTTGCTCATGAAACTAAGTGATAACTTGCATTACTCTTTTAAGGAGAAAACTGTTTGAAATTGTGCCTTACTGTAATAAAGTAAAATGCAGCGTAGTTGCAATGCATCAAGCTATGATGAGTGTTTGTCAATCAAGGAAGAGCTTCTAATGCAGTGACAGTTTCATTGGATAAACAGTTAAACATTTCCATTCACATTGGCGATGACATTTGATGTTTTCAGAAAACGAACAATTGCAAATCATTATTTTTCATATGGGTACGAGTGCTTCTTGCCAAAGTGTATTGTTTCTGTACAATGGATGTAATGTAAAACACTTCAAGTAAAATTAATGTCTTCTGATGAAAGGCAATCGCTTCTATTGTGCAACTCTTTTTTCAAGCATGTGGAAAACGATTTCAGAGCACAAGTACATTCACCGTTTTGACTTCTTCCCAAATGAATATTTTACAGTGAAGCACAAATACTAATTACATGTTACTATGCATTTACAGAGATTATATAAGTCATAATTGCAGTGTTCTTTTGCACTTCAGTGGTGGAATAGCTGCTCTTTAAATCTTCACAACCCTGTATTTATGATTGCAAAATTCCTAATGTCATAAATTGTTGAAATGGATGTGAAGGTAGACTGCATTATTTCTGGTGTGGTGGATTCCACAATATTTGTAAACTCAAACTTTTATCTGGATGCGTCTCATTTTCTGTGAGCAAATCTTATTGATGTCATTAACATATTGGTAATTTGGATGTTTCACATTGATTTCTATTTTACCATCTTTTCTTGTGCTCCATTTACCAATTGAAAGGGGACAAGATGTGATGATCCAACATATCTACGTTGTGTAATTAGCTAAATAACTTGTATCCATTCTGTTCTGGAATGAACATTAATTTAGCCCTAAAAGATGCACAGAATGCTGGAGTAGCACAACAGGTCTGGCAGCATCTGTGGAGAACATGGATAGGTGAAGTTTCAGGTCAGGACCCTCCTTCGGTTTGAAAACGTTCTGACCCAAAACATCACCAATCCGTGTTCTCCAGAGATGCTGCCTAATCGCCTGTGTCACTCCAGTACTTTGTGCTTTTTTTTTGTAAACCAGCATCCTTCTGTCTACAATGATTTAGTCCTTTTTCGTTCACTCTGCTTACAGCTCAGCTGCTCATTAAGTGGAAAATATCTTATTTGTGGTGTACCATATTTAAGATTCCTGTGCTTGCAAAAGATTCTTGTAATATGCAACATCTGGAATAAATTCCATTAGTTGCAAGCTGCTTCATGGTCTGTTCTGGGGTTTGATAAATATTCTCCACCATGACTGGGAGCCAAAGATGGTGAAGTATCAACTTGACATATACAAGTTAGGTGTTAAGACAAAAATAGTAATAAAGTATACTGTTTAAAATAAAAACTTTTTCTCACTGACCCATTTACATCAAAGTTAAAATGTGATGCTCAACAATTTGAGAGCGACAAATCGTTTTAGCAGCAGAAAATGCTGTGAATATTCAACAGGTGAGGCAATATCTATGAAAGGGAACCCAACAATGTTTTAAGACAGCTTACTTTCTCAGCTCATTGACCTGGTAATTCCACATGCTAGTCCTAACCCGAAATATCGCCTGCCCATTTCCCCCTCCCATCCCACAGATGCTGCCTGACCCACTGAACGAGTTCAGCATTTGTGTTTTATTTAAATGGTAACTGTTTCTCATTCAACAGATGCTGCCTGATAAAATTTAGAGCATGCACAGCACAGGAACAGGCCTTATGGCCCACAATGTTTGTGCTGAACATAATGCCACGTTAAACTGATCTGATCTGCCTGTACATGATCCATATCTTTCTATTCTCTGCACTTCCATGTGCCTTTCTAAGACCTGCTAAATGCCACTATTGTATCTGCTTCCACCACCACTGCTGGCGGTGCATCTAGGCCCCCACTCTCTCTCTGCGCGTGAGAAACGTCCATCGCACACCCCCCACTTAGTGATGGGCATTTCCACCCTCAGGAGAACGATTCTGACATCTAAAGCTTCTGACTGACCTGAATTTTTCTTGCTTTTTCTGTTTTTATTTAAAGTTTCTAGCATATGCACTTTCTTGGATTTGTTTCAGTTCTTTTTATTATTAGTTCTGTGGTATTGAGGAATTTGCAAGTTTGAATTCGCCCATGAGGCACTAAAAGTTGAAATTTGCTTTCTTGTGGTGGTATATTTCCTTCCTTTATTTGTATTTGCTCTCTCTTTGTGCCTAACTTTCCCATTTTGCACTATTTTCCCTCTGTCATTACCTTTCATCTCTCCATGTCCCAATCAAAACCGATTTTGAATTGAGGAATACAGCCCATGTGCAAGCTGATGCAATTAGTTTAATATGGTCTCACGGTTAGAAGAGATGTCATTACTAAAAGGTTCTATTCCTGTGCTCAGTTTGTATAACATTTCAAAATCCAAAGAGAGTTTCCAAATTGCAGTGATGTTAAGGTTCATTTCTTAAAACAGACAACTCACAATGGGTTAGGTAAACCAACACAAGCTTTACTGATCATCAGCCGGCGAGAGTGTCAGGGATACAGTCAAGTATGCAACAGACACTTAACTCCCCTGAGCTAACACTCTAATGAACAAAGACATACAGCATCTTTTATAGTATTTTGGAAACATAGTCACATGTTTATACAGAGTTGCAGCAATGACGTTTTAACACAAATCAATCACAGGCTGTACCCATTCAAAGTATACTCGTCACTAATACAATACTTGTCCTACTCTGGTTATATCAATCACAAACTGTTGATCACAAAACTTCTAAACAACAGGAACTTAGTCAAAACCCAACATTTACAATTCTGTCTGAACAATGTAAGCATCAATATCAGTAACACCGCAGAAGATTTCTGTTTACTGGAATTTCCAAGTCCCCAGGAAACACATCCTCTCCCACTATTGTTAATGGTCTTTTGCTTGGGCATAACAGGAAGCACTATCAGAAGAGCTTGGCATGCAGGCTTCCTGATTACCCAGCTCCTCCATTTCTGTACAGAATTATAAAACTTCAGTTTATTCAGAACCCAAAAAAGTCAAGCTAATCTTTTACTTAATAAAATATTTTACACTACAATTTATTACATAACCAGGATATTCTCAGTGATTATGTAGTTTCATTGGTGAGGTACCAATAGACAATAGGTGCAGAGGTAGGCCATTTGGCCCTTTGAGCCAGCACAGCCATTCAATGTGATTCAGGCTGATCATGCCCAATCAGTACCCCGTTCCTGCCTTCTCCCCATATCCCCTGACTCCGCTATCTTTAAGAGCTTTCGTTTGAAAGTATCCAGAGAACCGGTCTCCACCGCCCTCTGAGGCAGAGAATTCCACAGACTCACAACTGTGAGAAAAAGTGTTTCCTCGTCTCCGTTCTAAATGGCTTACCTCAAATTCTTAAAGTCCCTGTTTTGGAATGAGTGGAAAAATGTTTGGAAGTTGGAATAGGAAAGCGAAACTGGTGGGCAGTATTTGAGAAGAGTATGATTCAGACCTAGAGGATTTTTATCTGTGCTAAAATTGGGAGGCAGTGCATCATTAAGATGCAGCATGAACAAATGCAAGTTATTTCTTATGCTAATATTTTGGTTCCAGAGGTATGGGCCTGAGAGTTGATAAAATGATTGGCAGTCCTGTGTGGGGCGTGAAACTATGCCTGAATACAAAGAGCTCTAATTGTGAAGTGATCCATGCGGTTTGGAGCACTCCCATTTGCTGTGGAAGGGCTGCAAGAGGGAGGATGCATTCTTTATGATGAGTCAGGACACAAATGAGTATCCATTGAGCAGAGGCAAGGATAAGGCTGAAGTGGGTTAGTGTCCTATCCTGTGAGAACTTGAAGGATTCAAAACTATGTTAGAATTGAAATGGTATGTGTGGACAGTGGGGCCTTGGGAGAGTGCAAAGACTTTGAACTTTATGTTAAGTATTTGGAGTTTGCTGGGGGACAGGTTCATTCCATCAAGTGCATTTCAAAGCTTGGGTGCACCTTGGGTCAGGAATTGAAGCAAGGATTGGGGCCATTTGTTGAAATGTTTTGACTAGATATGGGCGGTGAACGGAGGTGAGGATGTGTGGATGATGTAAGATGAACCAAAAGCATGATGGTTTGATCTTCAGGTGGTTCACGGATATCTTTCAAGGAAGGAAGCCTGGCATTACTTAGTCTGGCTTACATGTGACTCGGGTCCTGCACATAAAATGGTAAAAAAAATAGTTGATAAATGTCAGCCTTGTCATGAAAACCCCCCAACAAACCAAGAATGAATAATTAAAGATAAGTGCTAATAATGCAAATAGATCTTTTTTTTCTGCAGTTCACTCAAATCATGAGAATTTCACACTTTTGCGTTTTTAGTGGCTTGGAGTCAGAACTAGCTTTACAGCAGAGAAACAGGCCCTTTGACCATCTTGTTGAACCTTGTGACCGTTTCAAAAATTGGTTTTATATTTTAACTAACATGCTATAATATTGCACAAAGTTGAGACTTGTTCTTTATCTGAAGGAGTGTGATGTGATGATAGATAATTGGTATAGGTGCAGCAACATAACACTTTGAAGGCATGCATTCATACCTGATTCTGTCATGGAATCTTAAGTTTCTCCAATTACCTTTTGTAATGGGAAATTCATGCATAGACTTATCATATTATAATTACAACCTCCTAATAGTAATAGTAATTTTATTGTCAATTCACATAATGTAACGAGTAGTTACACAGAGGATTGAAATTGCGTTTCTCCATACTCCAATGTGCAAGTAATATTTATAAAACAGACAGACAGTGTACCAATAAAAGTAGACCTGCTTTGGAGGTATGGTGGCAGATCGTCAGGAAGAAGATACAATTATAGCTGATGTTTGTCTTCAATTTACTATACATGTTAAAATGGCAAAGTTGGCTAAATATGCAACTGTTACTCTTTTATGGTTACAATTAATCTATGAACTCATCAGAATATAAGCAAGGATGCCTTCCAGATAACCCAGTGTTTGTAGCCAAACACATTTGCAGTGTTTCACAAAATCAAACAGATCAGGCAAGGATTTGTCACACCTCCATTTGTTGTGTAAATCCACTCCTAACTTTTTGTAGATACCTATGTGGCTTTTCTCATACCCACATGGCATTCAGTTTTCCCTTTTCAATACTGTGCTTGTTTTTCTAAGACCCATTAGCTTTTCCACAAATTTCATTTCTACAATTAATGTTCTGAGCTATTTCTGTAACAGCACTAAGCACATAATCATTGAATTCTACATATTGCCTCTTGTTGCTCTCTCTCTCTCCCCACTTTATTTTTATTGAAAGATTCAGCAATGGAAGCAGGTCCGTAGTGTTATCCCACTTTTGCATCCACTCGCTACTCACTAAGGACAATTTAGAGGCCAATAAACTTACAAACCCGCATGTCTTTGGGATGTGCGAGGAAGCTGGAGCACTCGCGGTCACAGGGAGAATGTGCAAACTCCACACAGACATTACCAGAAATCAGGATCAAACCAAGGTCTCTCGTGCTGTAAGGCAACAGCTTTGCCAGCTGCATCACTGCTATGCATTATTCAGTCCCTTTAAAGGACACTAGAGTAAGTGGGACCCGTTGGGTCCCAGCTTCACACGGGAGGGCTGGTCCCCCAACACAATATTCCACCTCTCCACCAATTCCAATATACACGCACGCACGCGCGCACACACACACACACACACACCCTCCACCTCACACACACACACGCGCACACACACACACACCCTCCACCACACACACACCCTCCACCACACACACGCACCCTCCACCACACACACGCACACACACACACCCTCCACCACACACACACACACACGCACACACATACACACACTCACCCTCCACCTCACACACACACACACACACACACACACACACACACATACACACACTCACCCTCCACCTCACACACACACACACACACACACACACCACCTCACACACACACACACCCTCCAACCCTCACACACACACACCCTCCACCTCACACACACACACGCACACACACCCTCCACCTCACACTCACTTGCATTCACTCACACACTCACTCACACACGCACAGACTCACATACACTCACACACAGACTCACACGCACGCACACGCACACACATACAGACTCACACACATACAGACTCATACAGACACACACATACACACATTCACACAGACTCATACACACACACAAACACGTGCACAAGCTCACATACACACACTCACATTCACACACACACACACACTCACACACCATATATATGACAGTAAACTTTCTTGAATCTATTCACACGGCTGAGTGCGGCCTCTCCACTGTGGGGCTTCCCCAGTTAGCGGCACTTCCGCAATCAGCGCGACCTCTGCACTCACCGGAAATTACGCAATCAGCGCGACCTGACCACTAAGCGGAAGTCACGAAATGAGCGGAACTTTTGGACTAAACACAGTCGGACCTAATAAAGCATTTATTCCTTCCAAACACTGTCGGACCTAATAAAGCATTTATTCCTTCCAAACACAGTCGGACCTAATAAAGCATTGCAGTTTCAAGCACAGGCAGGGCAGCAGGCCAAACAACTCATGGCATTGTCATTTCATTTCATTTCCATTTAAGCATTGCACTTTCAAGCACAGGCAGGGCAGCAGGCCAAACAATTCATGGCATTGTCATTAAGGGCTAAAAAATCATTTATTGCAAGTACATTGCAGACTCACAGTTCAGTTGATTAACAGCTCAGAATGACAGTCGTGGCCTCTTCCTCGCGATCTTGCAGAGTGACTGACTCGCGTCCAGGCATCCGGGGTTTTATAGACCTTCCCCCCCCCCCGGAAGGGGCGTTACCTTCATCATGGTGATTGACAGGCGAGAAGACCAATCAGCTGATCTCAAGGTTTTTTAAACACTCATAACTTTTTTATTTTTCATGGATGGGAAAAATCCTCGGTGCTAGCTCAGCAGAGGAGAACAGTGAGTAAACAAGCCATGCTGATTGAGTCCGCAAGAGTGGAGTCGGGAAAGCTGCTGTGCGGAATCGGGAAAGCCTCTGTGCGGAGTCGGGAAAGCCGCTGTGCGGATTTGGGAAAGCCGCTGTGTGGAGTCGGAGGTGCTGTGTGGTGCCGCGACCAATGGCCACTGAGTGGTGTCCCTCCCCCCGCAAACTCACCTTCCCCCTCCCCCTCCTCCCCATACACCCTCCTCCCCACACACCCCTCTCTCCCACACCACCCCTCCCCTACCACCCTCCCCCGCACCCCCCTCCCACTCCCACACCCCACACCCCCCCTCCCCCACACCTCCCCTCCCCCACACCCCCCTCCCCAACAGGTCCCACTTAGACTAGGTTATAAAAACAGAAAACGTTGAAATACTCAACAGGTCATGCTGCATCTGTGGGAAAAGGAACCAAGCTAATATTTCACGTCAAGGACCCTTCATCAAAGCTTCATCTACTTCCCACTGTCCAGTTCTGAACAAGAGTCCTCAGCCTGAAACGTTGGCTTGGTTCCTGTTCCTCCAGATGCGACTGAGTATTTCAGCCTTTTGTGGTTTTGTTATGGATTTCCAGCATTTTATTTTTTCCACGTCGATAGTTAACTTGCTTTCAGCTTGCATTTTGTATGTCACTTGATTGAAAAGCCTTTTGAAATCACAATATCTCATCGAGGGTTGTATAGCTACTCAAAACAATTCTAGGTTTGCTGCCGTTTTGTGAACATTGATGTCCATTGATTGATGTTACTTGAGTGTGAATATTTCTCTTCTGTTCTGTTATTTTGCCACATAATGCACCAACGTATTAAATACATTTTAAACACATGCTATGCATCAGGTATCATGTGAAATAAAAGCCAGAATTTGTGCATTTTTCCTTAAATTATTTATTTCCTGTGAAATCCAAGGACTCACTATTGTAGTTCCTTTATTTCTAAATGTTAGATTAATGAATTATGGTGTGATAATGTTACCTTTTTGTAGTCACCCCCCCCCCCCACCCCCCCCCCCCCTCCCCATGAAATAGTGTAGTGAAATAACCATGTTGCAATTTGCTCAGATTTCAGTTTCACAAAAGTTCACTTAATGTTTTCCAGAAATACATCTCTTCTGTAAAAAGAATTAGCTCTACAGCATGTTTGACTAAAATCTGATGACTATTTGCCTCATTTCCTCCAATTTTTCAGAATATATTCCATTTGCATCCATTTTGGCAGGTCTTGAGCATCTGAGTTCTTGGGAGAAGTTGAGCAGTCTATGACTTTATTCCTTGGAGTGTGTTAAGGTTCATTTCTTAAAACAGACAACTTACAATAGGTTGGGTAAACCATACAAGCTTTACGTTTACGTCAGACGGGAGTGGCTGGAGATGTTACAATCCAGAAATATCCAGTGATACTTCTGTGGAATCACTCTAATGAACAAAGTCATACAGAATCTTTTTATAGTATTTTGGAAATGTAGTCAAATGTTTATACAGAGTTGCAGCAATGATGTTTAACACAAATCAATCACAGGCTGTATCCATTCAAAGTATAATTGTCACTAATACAATACTTGTCTTCTATGGTTATATCAATCACAAACTGTTGATCACAAAACCTAAACAACAGGAACTTAGTCAAAAGCCCAACATTTGCAATTCTGTCTTAACAATGTAAGGATCTTTATCAATAACAGCAGAGAAGGTTTCTGTTTACAGAAACTACCAACTCCCAAGGAAACACATCCTCTCCCACTTTTGCTTGGGCATAACAGGAAGCACTATTAGAACAGCTTGAATGCAGGGTTCCTGATTACCACAGCTCCTCTACAGCACAGAATTATAAAACTTCAGTTTATTCAGAACCCCAAAAAGTCAAATTAATCTTGTGATGAAGGATCTTTACTTAATAAAATATTTTACATTAGCATTTATTATTAACAAGGATATTCTCGTGCAAGAGTGATTTTTGTAGAGGTGTATGAAATGAGGGGAATAGATCATGTGAATAGAGGAGTAGGGGAATCATGAAGTAGAGGGTATTGGTTTTAAAGTGAGAGGCGAAAGATTTAATAGGAACCTGAGGGGAAACTTCCTCACACAAGGTGGTGGGTAGAGAGGATCAAATTCTAGATAATTAAACACTGTCTTGTTGGAGAAAGATATTGTCGGGACCTGATATGACATAATAGCTGCAAGTCTCCAACCAGTTATCAATGGGCTAACCAGTCCCAAACTGCAGCATTTTAAAGATATGAATGGAATTGAACATTCCAATTGTCTACAAATATTCCCAGATAGAACGTTGTGATGGAAGGATGATTGATGAAGCAGTTGGTGTTGGTCCAGCCCTGAGCACTGCCTTAAATTCTTGCAGTTATGCCTCAAGTCACTTATACCCACTAAAGAGGGTGGTGAGTATATGGAACAATGGCAGCAGTTGTGTAGTAGAGGCAGGTACAATAATGGCATTTGAAATACATGTTTTAATAGATACATGAATAGGAAAGGTTTAGAGAAATATGTGCAAAATGCAGGCCAATGGGACTAGCTTAGATTAGGTATCTTGGTCGTTGCTGGCAAGTTGGGCCAAAGGATCTATTTCCGTGCACTATGGGCCCTTAACTCTGTAGGTTTGATGGAAAAATAATCCAGAAATTATCATTTCCCATACTTGGCTTTGGTTAAACCTTCATCATCCCTCAGATGCTTGCCCATAAATACACCACTCCAAGGTATAATTATTTAGCCAGTCTAGCCATATCAACACCAAAAATATTTGTTGGAAAATCCCATCACTAAAAGAACTTCCGTAGTTCTTGGAAAAATGCATTGTGTGCGATAAATGAACAATATTGGTTGCGTTTTCCTAAATAACTACTGACATTCTCATCCTTTCTAAAATCTGGGTACACATGTTCATAAAAGGATTCCTTTTAGTCTTTTGCAGGTTGTTATTTCTTCAGTTTGAAATTGGTCTGGCAAAATCTGTTCTTTCAAACACCACGGAGGCTGTCACATTAGATTATTTTCCAAGTCTTTTACATTAGATTTTCATATATTCTATTAACATTGGAATGCTGGAAATGTAATTGCAAACTTTTTGAAAATGAAGATTGCGGATTTCCAGTCTGGTAATAATACTTCTGTGTTTCATGTAATGATCCATGTTACAAATATAATGTCTGTTGCCTCGTACTGGGTGCGCCTCATCTGTCATCATGAAATTGTGTATCATTTCTTATGGCAATGCACAATAGCAATGCGGGTGCTTCACTGAGCAATTTTGTGTGTTGACAGACATTAGTACTCAATTATTAAGTGCTAAAATGTTCAAAGTGAATCTTCAATGGAGCAGAAAATAACACGTATACTAAAAATGATAATGTTCTCACACTCCCATAAATTAATTTTGTATTGTTGACCGAATATGTCTCCAGATTTTAGTTTTCTAGCTTCCATTCGTTTTCAAGTGTTTTGTTGTGATGATTTTCAATATTTTGATTTCACCTAAAATGTTGCATCCACCGAGGGAATTGAGCAGCTGTATCACAAACAAAACTGGAATTAACGAGGATGAAGAGGCGAAAGCATCATTGGCTGGTGTCATGCCTTGCACAAAGGATCATAGGTGTTGCTTTTTGGAAGTCCATCTTTAATGAAGTTAGGACAGAAAATGCTAGAAATATTTAGCCGGTCAGACAGATGGTGAAACAGTTAATGTCTCAGGTTGATGATTTTTTTTTCAGAACCTGAAAGCAAACAGTTTTAAGTTTTAAATGTTTGATTTATCACTTTTTCAAATTGTGATGAAGGATTGTCAACCAAACATTAACTGGTTTTCCCTGTACAAATACTGGAGGTGCTCAGCATGTCTGGCTGCATTTTCTGTTTTTATTTCTGATTTCCGCCATCTGCAGTTGTTTTGCTTTATCTTTCAAGACTCGAGGCATCACTGCAAGAATTTCTTATGACAGCGCTTGGAGTCTGACCATCTCCATCTGCTACACCAGTAATCATTCTTCCATCACTATGTTCCACACACTAGGTGTGTTAGCAGATGATTGATCCATTTGTATCTTAAAAATGTTGTAGTCCTATGGCAACATGGAGCTATTTGGAGACATGGTATCATGCCACATCAGTTCCTGCCAATATCCATCTCCTATAAGACTGTGTTTAACCATCTACTCTTGATTCAGAAACATTGTCATCAACCAGCCCTGCAAGTTCAGGCCGCCATTGAGAATATAACTGGACTAGCCACGCAATTATTATGGCTATAAGAGAAAGTCAACGGCTGGATCTTCTATGGCGATTGACTCATCTCAAACTCGCCAAAGCTGCCCAGCTGTCACAAATATTGCATACCATGTTCCCTAGATGAATGCAACACAATTTTCTCAACATTTTATATGTCGACCTCTCTGTTCCTCCATTAAGCCTCCAGTGTGTTATGGCTTCAAGTCATGCTATTCAACGTCCTACTGCAGATACTGTCCTAGGCTACTCCAATTTTACTCCAAACCCAGTGACATCTAATACCAAAAAGAATAAGTATAATAGAACAATAAAAACACAGCATAGGAGCAGCCCCCTTGGCTCACACTGTCTGTGTCAAATATGATGTTAAGACGAACTCTCATCTGCCTTCACATGATCCAAATCTCTCCATAAGAGAGAAGGACAACGTAGCAAAGATGAGCGGGAAGCAAGAGGATTGGGCAATGTTTAAAGAGCAACAGAAGATAACTAAAAAGGCAATACGGGGAAAAAAGATGAGGTACGAAGGTAAGCTAGCCAAGAATATAAAGGAGGATAGTAAAAGCTTCTTTAGGTATGTGAAGAGGAAAAAAATAGTTAAGACCAAAGTTGGACCCTTGAAGACTGAAAAAGGTGAATTTATTATGGGGAACAAGGAAATGGCAGATGAGTTGAACAGGTACTTTGGATCCGTCTTCACTAAAGAGGACACAAACAATCTTCCTGATATACTAGTGGCCAGAGAATCTGGGGTGAAGGAGGAACTGAAGGAAATCCACATTTGGCAGGAAATTGTGTTGGATAGACTGATAAATCCCCAGGGCCTGGTGGTCTGCACCCTAGGGTACTTAAGGAAGTGGCTCTAGTGATCGTGGATGCATTGGTGATAATTTTCCAATGTTTTATAAATTCAGGATCAGTTCCTGTGGATTGAAGGGTAGCTAGTGATATCCCACTTTTTAAGAATGGCGGGAGAGAGAAAACAGGGAATTATAGACCAGTTGGCCTGACATCGGTGGTGGGGAAGATGCTGGAGTCAATTATAAAGATGAAACAGCGGCACATTTGGATAGCAGTAACAGGATCGGTCCAAGTCAGCATGGATTTACGAAGGGGCATGACTAATCTTCTGGAATTTTTTGAGGATGTAACTAGAAAAATGGACAAGGGAGAGCCAGTGGATGTAGTGTACCTGGACTTTCAGAAAGCATTTGATAAGGTCCCACACAGGAGATTAGTGGGCAGAATTAGGGCACATGGTATTGGCGGTAATATGCTGACATGGATAGAAAATTGGTTGGCAGACAGGAAACAAAGAGTAGGGATTAACGGGTCCCTTTCAGAATGGCAGGCAGTGACTAGTGGGGTACCGCAAGGCTCGATGCTGGGACCGCAACTATTTACAATATACATCAATGATTTAGATGAAGGGATTCAAATTAACATTAGCAAATTTGCAGATGACACAAAGCTGGGTGGCAGTGTGAACTGTGAGGAGGATGCTATGAGAATGCAGGGTGACTTGGACAGGTTGGGTGAGTGGGAAGATGCATGGCAGATGCAGTTTAATGTGGATAAATGTGAGGTTATCCACTTTGGTAGCAAAAACAGGAAAGCAGATTATTATCTAAATGGTGTCAAGTTGGGAAATGGGGAAGTACAATGGGATCGGGGGGTCCTTGTTCATCAGTCAATGAAAGTAAGCATGCAGGTACAGCAGGCAGTGAAGAAAGCGAATGGCATGTTGGCCTTATAACAAGGGGAGTTGAGTATAGGAGCAAAGAGGTCCTTCTGCAGTTGTCTAGGGCCCTAGTGAGACCACACCTGGAGTATTGTGTGCAGTTTTGGTCCCCTAATTTGAGGAAGGACATTCTTGCTATTGAGGGAGCGCAGCGTAGGTTTACAAGGTTAATTCCCGGGATGGTGGGACTGTCATATGCTGAGAGAATGGAGCGGCTGGGCTTGTATACTCTGGAGTTTAGAAGGATGAGGGGATTTTATTGAAACATATAAGATTATTAAGGGTTTGGACAAGCTAGAGGCAGGAAACATGTTCCTGATGTTGGGGGAGTCCAGAACCAAGGGCTACAGTTTAAGAATAAGGCGTAAGCCATTTAGAACGGAGACGAGGAACACTTTTTTTCACAGAGAGTTGTGAGTCTGTGGAATTCTCTGCCTCAGAGGGCGGTGGAGGCCAGTTCTCTGGATACTTTCAAGAGAGAGCTAGATAGGGCTCTTAAGGATAGCGGAGTCAGGGGATATGGGGAGAAGGCAGGAACGGGGTACTGATTGGGGATGATCAGCCATGATCACATTGAATGGCGGTGCTGGGTCGAATAGCCTACTCCTGCACCTATTGTCTATTGTCATTCCCCTGCGTATCCTTGTGCCTATCTAAAAGCATCTTAAACACTCGTGTAATCAATGGTGTAAGAATAATTGTGAATAAAAACAAAGATAAACTTGTTTTATGCAGTGATTTGGTTGAATTTAGCTACACATCAAATATTAGCGCTGGCAAAATAATTAGGCACATTTTTGAAGGTGGAAATGAGAAATCAATTGTCTACATTTTATAGCAATTACACTGTTTTACTGCATCACTACTGTTTTCATCAATTTAAAGTATTTCTCATCTGTGACGACAACTTGCTTAAATTGCTTTTGGCTACTCTTCCCATTTTTGGGTCATTTGCACATATTAAAAAATGTCTGTGACTCCAGAACAGTTACAGCATTGTGAATCACTCTGACACCATTGGTTATTACTTTCCACTTCAAAGTATATTAAATAGCTTCTGCTGTTTTAATGTTTACATCTGTACTATCATATTTTTCTTTAATGTAATGCACTTTAAAGTGCAGTAGAAACTTTCATGATGACTTCAGAAAGAAAGTTACTTATTTAATTTTCAAAATGTTGGTGTTTAGTTAAAATAAATCTATTCAAAGGTAGATAAAAACAGATTGCTGGAAATGCTCAGCAGGTGAGACAAAGGGAAACAGTTGATGTTTTGGATCAAAAGCTCATCATAAGAACTGGGAAAGTTATAGAGAGGGATGGGCCAGATTTGTCATGGTGGTTCAGCTATCTGTTAGCTGAATGAAGGCAAAGAACAAGAAAACAAATAAAAGGACACATGAAAGTGGTGGACGGTGTTACAGGAAAGGCCCAGCGGGCAGTGTCAGTGGATACAGAAAAATTGAGTAAATGTTGCAGAAAAATGTTACTTTAACAATTTACTATAAATGTTAATTTTATATAGCTGTACATAAAGCTTTGGTTAGGTCACATTTGGAGTATTGGAAGGATGTGCAGGTTTTGGAGAGGGTTATCAGGATGTTGCCTGAATTGGGGTACATGTGACACACAAGGAGAGATTGGACAAACTTGGATTGTTGGCTCCAGAGCATCAGAGGCTGAGGGGCAACCTGATATGCATAGGATAGATAGTTGGTCTCTTTCTAGGAGGGAAATGTCAATTGGTATTACGTTTAAGTTCCTAAGTTTAAGGTGGGGAGGGATGGTGGAAAGTTTGGAGATTTGTGTCGTAATTTTGTTTAACAGGTGCTTGGAACATGTTGCTAAGGAGATGGAAGAAATGGATTCATAGGCAGTATTTAAGAGGCATTTAGAAGGACACATGAATGTAAGTTCGAGGGAGTCAGAATAATATGCAAGCAGCTGGGATTAGTTTAGATTGGCATCAGGGTCAGCACAGACATGGTGGGCCGAAGTTTCTGTGTGCTGTACTGTGTCCTATAACTTGCCAGTTCTAATGCAAATGAAGAAAGTAAGTTATCTGAAATTGTCGAATTTGATATAGATCCAGTCGTCTGCAATGTACCCAAGTAGAAAATAAGATGTTGTTTCTCTGGCTTATTTTGGACCACATTTGAACAGTGCACAAAGTTTGAGCCAAGATAGAGTGTGAATGGGCTGATGAATGAATGATGATTTGGCAGGCAATAACAAATTGCCATAACACTATCACCTTCTTCCTATTTTTCTTGCTAATATGTTTTCAAATATGCTCCTCTTCATTTCTGTCTTAATCCAAGATATATTTAGGCCAGTTTGGCATATGGTGCCCATGGCAATATGCAATTTAAATCGAGAGGCATGGTTGTGAACTTCATGTTGGAGCTTTAGTTAATTCACCTTGGAGATCTTGAAGTTGCTACTTTATGTGGAGCTGCAATAGTAGAATGTACCACGCCATGGCTTTGTCATTGGGTTTTACTAACCTGGCCTTACCTGTGTAACCAGCTAATGCGTTTTTAATGGAAAATAGGTGATGTGTATCAGTAGCTGGCAGCAAAAATCAACATTTTTACGGTAACTAGACTTCTCATGAGTAGCAAAATTAGCTGTTTTTGCACTTTCTTGAAAGATCTCTAACATTAAAGGAGTCAATCAATGTGCTATATTTCTGGCTTGATAAAACAAGCATTTCACAAGTAATTTATTTGCACATCATATTGATTTAGCACACTGTTTATATTGAAGAATTTAGGAAGAAACCATAACAAATGCCTAGACTTTTCTGCAGGCTTGAATTTAAAGATTTGATTTACTTTTAATTTGTCTTGAGTCAATAAAAAAAAACAGCATTTACTGTGCCCTCCATAATGTTTGGGACAAAGACCCGTCATTTATTTATTTGCCTCTGTACTCCACAATTTGAGATTTGTAATAGAAAAAATCACATGTGGTAAAAGTGCACATTGTCAGAATTTATTAGAGGCCATTTTTATACATTTTGGTTTCACCATGTACAAGTTACAGCTGTGTTTATACATAGTCTTCCCATATCAGGGCACCATAATGTTTGGGACACATGGCTTCATGGGTGTTTGTAATTGATCAGGTGTATTTATTTGCCTCCTTAATGCAGGTATTTTGTCCTAGTTTTCAGAATAAATGCAGCCTACATTTGCATTGTGTCTTTGCAGCACACTGGAATTTTTGCTGAAGAGGGAGGAGAAAAAAAACAAAATAATAAAATGTGCTTTGTGCATAATGTGTCCGAAAAAATGAATGTAGCCTTGGATTCCTTGTGCTCTAATCTTTATGGACCAACCTTCCTTGTGACAAGATAGACACAAAAAGCTGGAGTAACTCAGTGGGACAGGCAGCATCTCTGGAGAGAAGGAATGGGTGACGTTTTGGGTCGAGACCCTTCTTCAGACTGGAAGGGTCTTGACCCTTGTCACCCATTTCTTTTCTCTGGAGATGCTTCCTGTCCCGCTGAGTTACTCCAGCTTTTTGTGTCTACAGTTTAAACCAGCCTTTGCAGTTCCTTCTAACACATTCCTTGTGACAAGGTCTTGCTGAAGTCCAAAGAGACTCCATATGGACTATCAGTCTGAAGAAGGGTCCCGACCCGAAACGTCACTCACCATTTTCTCCAGAGATGTTGCCTGACCCGCTGAGTTACTCCAGCACTTTGTGTCTATCTTTGGTATAAGCCAGCATCTGCAGTTCCTTTTTATTCCATATAGACTGTCCTTGTCAATATATTTTGTTGCTCAAATAACTGAATTAAATTAATCAGACTACATCTCCCACCAGCAAATAGTGGCCAATTATCCCTCATCGACCTCTTCCTTTTCAAGTGTAGATTAATTCTACCACTCAAGTTTTTTTCCAGTAAATCGACTATGGCAGATATGATGGTCACAAGCCTGTAAATAACCTGGCTTATCCCTACTGCCCTTCTTGCATAAAGGTAAAGATTTGTTGACCTCCAGTAATCGTCATTTTGTCTTTGGCCAGTGAAGATCTAAAAATTTATCTTGGGAACATGGCAATTTCTTCCTTTGCCTTCTGTAGTAGGCTGGGATGCAACTTATCAGACCCTGGGCTTTTTTCCACTGATTACATCCAATCCCTTGCCCTTTTTGTGATATTGTGCTGTGGAATACCATTGTACTCCACCATGGAATCTGCAGTGACAATGTTTTTTCCTTGGTGAATATAGAGATGTGTTCATTTAAGATCCGAATTTCCATATCCTCTGGCTCCATGCAGATTGCCTTTTTGGTCCCCACTCTTTCCCTGATTTGCTCTCTTGCTTTTAATATACTTGCAAAATGTCGGGATATTTCTTAATCTTGTCTGACAGTGACATTTCGCAGCTTCTTTTCCTTTCCTGATTTCTTTATTTCAGCATTTTAAACATGTGTACAAAATCATGAGAGGAACAGATCGGGTAGATGCACAGAGTCTCTTGCCCAGAGTAGGGGAATCGAGAACCAGAGGACATAGGTTTAAAGTGAGGGGGGAAAGATTTAACCTGAACCTGAAGGGTAACTTTTTCATGCAAAGGGTAGTAGGTATATGGAACGAGCTGCTGGAGGAAATAGTTGAGGCAGGTACATGGATAAGACAGGTTTGGAGGGATACAGGCCAAATGCAGGCAGGTGGGACTAGTGTAAATGGGATATGTTGGCCGGTGTGAGCAATTTGAGCAGAAGGGCCTGTTTCCACGCTGTAAGGCTCTACGACTCTAACTCTATCCCCTTACACGTTTTACGTCCCTGATGGGTCTTGATGTCTATCTTTTGACGTCCTATGTTTAGCACTTTGGTCCTAAATTGTCACTATTTCACTCCAAGATTTACCCATGATAAATTGCTTCCAGTCTACTTTTGCCAGGTCCTGTGTCGTGATATTGAAAGCAACCTTCCTCGAATTCAGGACCTTCATTTCCAGATCATCTGCAACCCTTTGCCAAACTGCCTTTGAAACTTAAATAATTGTGATCACTGTCCCTTAAATGGTCAGCACAGACACTTTCTAGCTTCATTCCACAAGATAAAGTCCAGTACTGCTCCTCTATTTAAAAAGTTTGAGACGCATGTTCTGCTCCCTCTAGGTCATTCACACTGATGTGATACCTGTTAAAATGGAGGAAAATGAAATCTACAATTATAAACCCTATTGCTCTTGCACCACTCTTTGAATTGCCTACATTCTGGCATTCATGCTAGGTGACCCCGAGTTAAACAAGAAGCACAGGTAGGACCTTCAAAAGGCTATTGAGAATGCAATGAGACACTTCCGCAATGAGAGCAGCTTGTAATGGAACCGACCAGAGAAAATGCAATTCTGGATTTAGTGTTGTCCAATGAACCAGATATGATAAGAGAACTCGAGGTAAAGGAACCGCTTGGAGGTAGTGATCATAATATGATTAGTTTTAATCTGCAATTTGAGAAGGAGAACGTTAAATCGGAAGTGGCAGTGATGCAGTTGAACAAAGGGACTATGAAGGCATGAGAGGGGAGCTGGCCAAAGTAGACTGGAAAGGGTTCCTAGCAGGAATGACGGTGGAACAGCAATGGCATGAATTTCTGGGCATAATCCGGAAGACGCAGGATCATTTCATTCCAAAAAGGTTGAAAGATTCTAAGGGGAGTAGGAGGCAACCGTGGCTGACAAGAGAAGTTAGGGATAGAATAAAACTAAAAGAAAAGATGTATAACACAGCAAAGAGTAGCCGGAAGCCAGGGGATTGGGAAACTTTCATAGGACAATAGAAGGAAACAAAACGGGCAATACGGGCTGAAAAGATGAAGTATGAAGGGAAGCTGGCCAGGAATATAAAGAAGGGCAGTAAAAGCTTCTTTAGATATGTTAAGGGAAAAAGAGTAGCAAAGTCAAATGTGGGTCCCTTGAAGGCAGACACGGGTGAAATTATTATGGGCAACAAGGAAATGGCAAAAGAGTTGAATAGGTACTTCGGATCTGTCTTCACTAAGGAAGGCACAAACAATCTCCCATATGTACTGGAGGACAGAGGATCTAAGGGGGTAGAGGAACTGAAATAAATTTTCATTAGGCGAGAAATAGTATTAGATAGGCTAATGGGACTGAAGGATGATAAATCCCCTGGGCCTGATGGTCTGCATCCCAGGGTCCTCAGGGAGGTGGCTCTAGAAATAGTGGACGCATTGGTGATCATTTTCCAATGTTCAATAGATTCAGGATCAGTTCCTGTGGATTGGAGGATAGCTAATGTTATCCCACTTTTCAAGAAAGGGGCGAGAGAGAAAACGGGGAATTACAGACCAGTTAGCCTGACCGGTGGTGGGAAAGATGCTGGAGTCAATTATTAAAGAGGTAATAATGGGGCATTTGGATAGCAGTAAAAGGATTAGTCCAAATCAACATGGATTTATGAAAGGGAAATCATGCTTGACTAATCTTCTGGAATTTTTTGAGGATGTGACAAGTAAAATGGATGAAGGGGTGCCAGTGGGTGTAGTGTATTTAGACTTTCAGAAAGCCTTTGATAAGGTCCCGCACGGGAGACTGGTGACTAAAATTAGAGCACATGGTATTGGGGGTAGGGTGTTGACATGGATAGAAAATTGGTTGGCAGACCGGAAGCAAAGAGTAGGAGTGAACGGGTCCTTTTCAGAACGGCAGGCAGTGGCGAGTGGAGTGCCGCAAGGCTCGGTGTTGGGGCCGCAACTGTTTACCATGTATATTAATGATTTGGAAGAGGGAATTAGGAACAACACTAGCAAGTTTGCAGATGACACAAAGCTGGGTGGAAGTGTGAACAGTGAAGAGGATGTTAGGAGGTTGCAGGGTGACCTGGACAGGTTGAGCGAGTGGGCAGATGCGTGGCAGATGCAGTATAATATAGCTAAATGTGAGGTTATCCACTTTGGCGGCAAAAACAAGGGGGCAGATTATTATCTCAATGGGGTTAGGTTAGGTAAGGGGGAGGTGCAGCGAGACCTGGGCGTCCTTGTACACCGGTCACTGAAAGTTGGCTTACAAGTACAGCAGGCAGGCAGGCAGGCAATGGAATGTTGGCCTTCATAACCAGAGGATTTCAGTATAGGAGTAAAGAGGTTCTTCTGCAGTTGTATAGGGCTCTGGTGAGACCACATCTGGAGTATTGTGTACAGTTTTGGTCTCCTAATTTGAGGAAGGACATCCTTGTGATTGAGGCAGTGCAGCGTAGGTTCACGAGATTGATCCCTGGGATGGCGGCGCTGTCATATAAGAAAGATTAAAAAGACTAGGCTTGTATTCACTGGAGTTTGGAAGGATGAGGGGGGATCTTATAGAAACATATAAAATTATAAAAGGACTGGACAAGCTAGATGCAGGAACAATGTTCCCAATGTTGGGCAAGTCCAGAACCAGGGGCCACAGTCTTAGAATAAAGGGGAGGTCATTTAAGACTGAGGTGAGAAAAAACTTTTTCACCCAGAGAGTTGTGAATTTATGGAATTCCCTGCCACAGAGGGCAGTGGAGGCCAAATCACTGGATGGGTTTAAGAGAGAGTTAGATAGAGCTCTTGGGGCTAGTGGAGTCAAGGGATATGGGGAGAAGGCAGGCACGGGTTATTGATAGGGGACGATCAGCCATGATCATAATGTATGGCGGTGCTGGCTCGAAGGGCCGAATGGCCTCCTCCTGCACCTATTTTCTATGTTTCTGCGTTTCCGGACTAAACTTGAGGTTTAGTTCAATGCTATCTTCACAAGGGAGAACAAACAACATACCTTCATGCCCCCCCCCCCCCCACAGCCCGCCATAATCCTGTCACTGACGCTAATATCAGAAGATCCTTATCAAGGATGAACCCTCAATGCGCCCGGGTTTGGTGTACCTGGACCGTGTTCTCAAAATTTGCAAAGGCTAACTGCCAGGGGGTTTCGTGGACATGTTCTATGTTTAAAGCCCATAGCACTGCGGCCATAGCGCTATATTTAGAACCTATAGCGCTGCAGCCGGCCGCTCTTTGTTTAAATTCCCAATCACTAAGCCGACAGCCTGTTTAAACCTTTGCGTGCCAAACCGGCAGCGCCGTGTATATTACTACACGCCAAGTTTGTAGCGCTGTATTTGATTTGCGCACCAAGTATGTAGCGCTGTTTATTGCTTTACGCTCCAGTCTGCGGCTAATAGCGCTTTGTTCTCAAGGGGGGGGGGGGGGGGCTTGCTGGGATGCAGTCCCCTGTTATTGGTTATAGTTTGAATTTGGGAGCAGCGCTGTTGGCCAGGACTTACCGGCAGTTATTTCAACACCTGATTTCTTACCTGTATAAAGGCAGGCGCCAGTAAGCCAGAAGTTAGTTCAAGTTTGTGTACGAGAGGGGTTCACCGACGGGCTGAGTCGCGATCAGCGCTGTGGATGGAGGCAGAGAGAGAGACGTGTGCTGCTGTAAAATGGACCCTGCGTATACCGAAACAAGTATTGTTTTTGTCCTCTCTTGCAAATAAAACTGATTTGCAACTAAACAGATGAGCGAGCCTTTTTCTGTTGTACTAGTCAGATCCTTGAACCTGTTCAATTGTAACAGGGACCTACATCCATTGTGATGAAGTGCTTTGAGAGGTTGGTTATGGTTATGAAACATATCAACTTGCCTCGGTATGACCTAGATAAACTTCAATATGACTGCTGCCTTAACAGATCTCCAGCAGATGTGATCTCACTGACTTTCCTCTGTGCACTGAACCACGTGGATAACAGGAACGTGAACATTCATTGACTACATCTGGGCATTCAATATCATCATCCCTTCCAAACTTGTCATCAAACTCGGGGAACTGGGTCTCTGCTTATCCCTGGCCACTGGAGACGTGTGTCATCGGCAAAACTCTATCAATACAATACACTCTCCTCAATGACCATCAGCACAGGGGCACCTCAAGCCGAGATAATCTATGTATAGGGGGCACCAACGTTTATTTAATGTCTTGCCTGATGTAGGTGGGGCAGTTGATATTATTACCCTGTGATGTTCCTCAGACAAGGGAGGCTGCGACTATCGCAAATTCGTCTTCCTTTCTGTGTTATGTTGATCAAGGAAAATGTAAGGTTTGATATGTTCAAAGGATACCTTGACTGTCCAAACTTGCACACACAAGTGTGGCTCTTGCGTAATGTATTGGAGTGCCAGTGGTTGGGGAACTGTTGCATGAGACAGTACCTCAATTACTTATTACAAAGCAGAAGAAGGATATTCAGCCCATTTGGTTCACCCTGGGTTCTGCAGACAATCCCATCAGTCCCTTTGCCCCTGTTAGGTGCCAATCAACATATTGATCCTTTGGCCATTTACTTGCACTTTGGGGATATTTGGAGTCACCAATTAATGTTCCAGCACGTCTTTGACATGAGAGGAAACAGGAGTCCCTGGGGAAACCCACATGGAGTATTTAAAGATTCTATACGCAGCACCCAGGGTCAGGTTTGAACTTGGGGACCCCTGAGATATGCGGCCGCTGCACGATCTGCTTATCATTGTACCTTCACTAGACAAAAGACTACGGGACGAAAAGGTTTACTGTAAACAGTTATTAGATTTTGTCATGAAACATTTTGATATTTTGAGCAATTGAGGAATGTTGTATAAAGTAGCTGAATTACTAATTTGTTATAGTAAATGTTTGGCTTTTGTATTTATTCTGTCACTCATCTGAAACTATCTTGTTTAACCCTGTAGGCGACTGTTGGAGTCCTCACTTATTTCTCTGTCCCGAAACGATGGTTCAGGATCAAGAGAGCACCCAATTTATCCGGATCCAGCCAGGTAAGGCTCACTATTGTATTCCTGCACTTTTGTCAGAATTAATAGATAAATATATGAAAGCGGAAACAGTACATTTTATTTTTGGGCGGTCATTTTATCTGCTTTATTATATGGTCCTCAATTCATTTTTAAGTTGCTTTCATCTTTCTCACTTTTTGGATGGATGGTATCTCTACCCTGAAAGAGATGTCAATGCTGTCTGAAAGAACATTCCATTCATATTGAATCATAGAGATTGACTGGAGAAAATAAATCAAGGCTCTGTGTGCATATTCTATTTTGGGAAATGGTTCTAATTTTTGTAGCATTTTCAGGGTTTTTGTGTTCTGGAACAAGAAAGATGAATTGGAAATGTTGAGTGCCATAACTTTTGCATGTGATTTTTGTAAATCTTGTTTGTTTCTGTCTGACTGGTGTTATTGTATTCCTGAGTGTGAACAAAGATATTTCAGTTAACATTTTAAGATGGTGCTTTGCCTGTTAATGGTGTTATCATTCTCTTGATCTATGTGAAATTTACAACTGCCCATGAAGCTTCTTTCTTATTGTTTTTTTTTGTTTTGTTTTCTCTTATTTTAATAATTTATATGACGCTAAATAGTTGGAAGTATTCTGCTTGAATAGGATCCAAGACAGAGACTTGGATTCCAAATGTTAAGGTGGTTGTTATAAGAATACATATTAATAACTTGAAAGCTTCTTGACAGAATCTTTGTTTCATTTGTTGGCTAATGCTATTGATGGCTTGATCACTTTTTGGTGTCTGTTTGCACTTAAGTGGTGATGGACCACTTGAGTGGTGTGCTCTTCCATTTCAGAGAGCAGGTCATAGTTCATCACATCTGTAGGCCTGGAATCACATGTGAACTAAACTGGGTAAAGATAGATTTTCTTCCCATAGGGCATGTTAAGATCCAGATTGTTTCACGGGATCTGAAAACTCAGAATGTTGAAATTGATTTTTTGATGCGCTGAGTCATCCTAAATGAGCACCGTTGAATTGGTTGAGCAAAAACAAAGCACCGAAGGAACTCAACAGGTCAGGCAGCATCTGTGGAAGGAATAGACCAACAACGTTTCTGGCTGGGACCCTTCTTCAGACTGACTTGAAACATACTGCGTGACCTACTGTGTTCCTCCAGCACTATTTTGTTCAAAATTCCACCATCTACAATCTCTCGTGTCTCCATGGGGTTGGCTGAGGCAGCTTGAATCTAACTAACTCACACCACTCTACCACCCCCAGCCACCTTGGCATCCCCTAGCCTGTTTCTTTCAAGTCCATGAACTAGTTGATGTAGTGAAGCCATTTATTTGATGTTTAACTATTTCCACTGCAACAATGTTTTAATGGGGAAAGAACCCTTGAGCTCATCAGCACTCTCAAAAGTGGGTTTTAATCTGTTGAATATTATGAGTATTATTTATCACGTTCATAGGGCATTTCACTTGAGTGTTAAATTATAAATCTTGTTGAAGGTCGCACAATGGGGTTCAGAGAAGTTTAGTTCAGAGATACAGCACGGAAACACGCCCTTTGGCCCAACAAATCCGCACCGACCAGTGATCCCCGTACACTAGCGCTAAGCTACACGCTCGAGACAATTTAGGATTTTTACGGAAGCCAAATTAACCTACGAATCCGTACGTCTTTGGAATGTGGGAGGAAATCAGAGCACCCGGAGAAAACGTGGTCATGGGGAGAATGTGCAAAAGTACCGACAGCACGCATAGTCAGGATTAAACCCGGGTCTCCGGCGCTGTTGGGTAGCATCTCTAGCGCTGTGCCATCGTGCCGCCCCAGAAAAAGGTAGAAAATATTTATATATTAAATTCCAACTGCGTCCTTTGTGTGTTTATATGCACAGCTTCAACATTTCCTTTCAACTTGCAGCTTGTTTTGAAAATGTATGTCCCTTTGCTTTCTCATGGTAGGATAGAAATTTAGGATAGGTTAGGATAGAAATTTTGGGCATTTTTTAGTCCATGTAAGTTTACCATGAATTGAAGGTTCATGCTGGAGACCAACTACTAATCAGACAGATAAAGTAGGTATAAGTTTAGGTGAAAAATATACTATACATAATGTAACTTCAGCTGTTTACGTGCAAAATCCTTTATTTTAATTAATTTGTTCTCCCACTCAATTGGGAGTATTAAATGTTCCCCATGTTGGGGGAGTCCAGAATGAGATGAGGAAAAACTTTTTCACCCAGAGTGTTGTAAATCTGCAATTCTCTGCCACAGAAGGCAGTGGAGGCCAATTCCACTATAAACCTACAGACTCCCATGGCTATCTGGACTACACTTCTTCCCACCCTGCTTCCTGTAAGGACTCCATCCCCTACTCCCAATTCCTCCGTCTACGCCGCATCTGCTCCCAGGATGAGGCGTTCCACACCAGGGCATCCGAAATGTCCTCATTCTTCAGGGAACAGGGGTTCCCCTCCTCCACCATAGATGAGGCTCGCACCAGGGTCTCTTCCATACCCCTCAACACTGCTCTCTCTCCCCATCCCCCCACTCGCAACAAGGGCAGAGTCCCCCTAGTCCTCACCTTTCACCCCACCAGCCGTCACATACAGGTAATCCTCCGTCAGTTTCGCCACCTCCAACGTGACCCCACCATTCGCCACATCTTCCCATCTCCCCCCATGTCTGCCTTCCGCAAAGACCGCTCCCTCCGTAACTCCCTTGTCAATTCTTCCCTTCCCTCCCGTACCACCCCCTCCCCGGGCACTTTCCCTTGCAACCGCAAGAGATGCAACACTTGTCCCTTCACCTCCCCCCTCGACTCCATTCAAGGACCAAAGCAGTCGTTCCAGGTGCGACAGAGGTTCACCTGCATCTCCTCCAACCTCATCTATTGCATCCGCTGCTCTAGATGTCAGCTGATCTACATCGGTGAGACCAAGCAGAGGCTTGGCGATCGTTTCGCCGAACACCTCCGCTCGGTCCGCAATAACCAACCTGACCTCCCGGTGGCTCAGCACTCCAACTCCCCCTCCCATTCCGTATCCGACCTCTCTGTCCTGGGTCTCCTCCATGGCCAGAGCGAGCAACACCGGAAATTGGAGGAAATGCACCTCATATTCCGCCTGGGTAGTCTGCATCCTGGGGGCATGAACATTGAATTCTCCCAATTTTGCTAGCCCTTGCTGTCTCCACCCCTTCCTCAGCCCTCGGGCTGTCTCCTCCCATACCTCAGCCCTCGGGCTCCTCCTCCGCCTTTTTCCTTTCTTCTCCCCACCCCCCATCAGTCTGAAGAAGGGTTTCGGCCCGAAACATTGCCTATTTCCTTCGCTCCATAGATGCTGCTGCACCCGCTGAGTTTCTCCAGCAATTTTGTGTACCTCCAATTCACTGGATGTTTTCAAGAGAGAGTTATATTCAGCTCTTGGAGCTAAAGGGATCAAGGGATGTGGGGAAAAAGCAGGAACGAGGTACTGATTTTGGATGATCCGCCACGATAATATTGAATGGCGGTGCAGGTTCGAAGGGCTGAATGGCCTACTCCTGTACCTATTTTTTATGTTTCTACTTTTCTAAATAAATAGTCTTCAGTAGTACTGAAAAGACATCAGAGTTTCTGACTGTCAGAAGCCTTAGGAATGACCTAAAATGAATTAAACTGACAATGTCACCTGTAGCTGCATATTTGGGAAGTAAGTTCTTGATGATATAACTTTCAAGATATGAATTTTAGTTATCCATTGGTATTCCAGTTGTGGAATTGAGAGCCAGTGTAAGTTAACAGGAAAGGGATTTTTGATTTGAAGAGATTTAAATGAACTTTGTCATGTGTTGCCGCTGTTGCAATGTAATGTAGCAGCCAATTATGCATTCGGCAAACAGCATGTGATGACTAGTTTACCTGTGCATTTAACAGCATGTGGTGATGACTAGTTTATTTTCTGCCATTCCAGCTTGAGCCAAAGAATCTTTTATTGGAGACAGCAGGCCTCATCTCTGTTTACTCATCGATTCCGAAAGTTGATACCTCTGGAGAATTTTGTCTGAAAAGCAGCATTTTATTCAAACTTTCATCACAATTGTTTGTTGTAAATTAAGAGTGTGCAACTTCTGACACCAGTGCGCCTATTAATACAGTGCCTTCCATAATGTTTGGGACAAAGACCCATCATTTATTTATTTGCCTCTGTACACCACAATTTGAGATTTGTAATAGAAAGAAAATCACATGTGGTTGAAGTGCTCATTGTCAGATTTTAATAAAGGCCATTTTAATATATTTTGGTTTCACCATGTAGAAATTACAGCGCATAAAGGTTAAAAGGAAAATATTCAGTATTCCCATTTCTTGTCGTTAGGTGGATGATGCTAGGGGATAGAAATCTAACGGGCCAGACTGGGCTTGTGTGCTGCCTCCTGCCCAGTGTGATTGCTGTAGCTGCACCAACTAAGGGCAGCATTGTGGTATGTGCCTCGCCTCTGCTGCTGTTCCACAGGCTGGAGAGGGTCACGAGCAGCAACCAGGCCTGATCAAAATGTGGTGGAAAAGGATGTTTAGGGTTTTAGGTGTTTCTAATCATGGAAAAATAAACAAAAATCTAGCTTGTCTTTTTTAATGACGATTGGTAACTTGGTGGACCATGGCTGAGGACTGTTAAGAATGCATTGCATGGGTGGGTCTGCAGTCTGGGAAAGAATGTGGTATCCTTCCCTGAAAGATGTTACATTTATTATATTCTGACTGACATTCCATTTCTGCTGATAGACATAGGATCTTTTCCCTTATTAGTGTGCTGGTAACATCCAGCTCTAATTCCGTACCACTCCTTTCAAGGTTTCCACTGCTACTGCGATGACGACTGTTTGTTTGACACCATTGTTGGATGAAATGGAAATTCTTCCAACTCGACGGCTCTAGTCTTCGATCTTCCATGCAGTGGCACCCAATTGACATCCTGTACCTCTTGTTAAGTGACCTGAAAAAGTTAACACTATGTTTGGTGTCCTTTAAAAAATATATATTGTAGTGTCTAGTGTCTGGTGATCGACTTTTCAATATTAGATACTTTATAAATTCTACTACTTGATTTATTTAAGATAATTCCTAATGGAAAAATTTGTAGTATTAAAATTGTCTTTCATGCTGCTCCGATTTTTGTAGTTCGAAAGAAAATAATTTGGTGCATTTAACTTTAAATAGTGGGAGTATCATGTGAGAGCTGAAGGTGTCCTGTGTACATGGAAATGGTTCTGACAGTTCGGGGACGCTGTGTGATTGCCATATATGTGCGTGGGAGAATTTATTTTCTTTTTCTGTGTTTTTTTGAAAGCTGTAACATTAATGTCAAGACCCTAGGACTTAATTTGGAGCTAAAAATTCCACACTTGTCCTGTGAAATTGTTTTGTCTCTGACTTGAACATTTAAAAAGGACAAGATTCTCAAAGGAGAAGCTTCCGGCACCAGTAGCAGGTCATTGATGTGTGGGTGGATGGAAGGGTGTTGAAGGTGAGCTGAGAGTACCGTTTTAGCAGCTGCATATCATCACTGAGTCGTTTAAGCAGGACTCTGATACAATCAAAATTCATGAAACCTCACTGTATGTCATTTGGAGTTAGAGTTTGATACTTATTCAGTGCATGCAGTTAAGAAATGGCCTTGCACAAAACCTGGTGAGGTGGTGTTCATGCACAACATGACTGTCTGTTCTGCTTGACCGTAATGTGGATTGAGGTAGTCAAGAGAGTCAAGAGTGTTTATTTGTCATATGTACAGAAAACACAACAATTAAATTCTGATTTGCAGCAGCATAACAGTTCTGTAAACGCAGTACTCATAGATAACAAACTATCAAATAAATTAAAAACCCCAATATCCGTGCAAATCAAAAGCCCAAACTCCGTAGTGCAACCTAGACCGTTAATAGTTCAGATGGTGTTTGTAGTGTTCAAGAGCCTGATGGTTGTTGGGAAGAAGCTGTTCTTGTACCTGGAGGTCATGTTTTATAGACTCCTACCTTCCTTATGACAGCAGGAGTGAAATTACAGCATGCCAAGGGTGGTGTGGGTTCTTGAATGCACCAGCTGCCTTGTCGAGGTTGGGTCTCCTATAGGTCCCTTCGATGGTGGGGCCGTCAGTGCGAGCGATGAGCCGGGTGGTGTCCACTGCTTTTTGTAAGCTCCTTCGCTCCTGGGCGTTCAAGTTGCCAAAACCAGGCCATGATTCAATATGCTTTTGACCGACCACCTGTAGAGGTTCAAAAGAGTAGTCGTCAACATACAAAATCTCCTCAATTTTCCAAGGAGGTAGATTATGTCTATCAGTTAATGTACATGAGAAATTGCTGTGGTGTGATCAAATATAATCTAAGGAATGGAAGAGGTGAAGATTGAGCCTTTTATGGTTGTGTGTGAATATCTTTGAATTGAGTAGTGTCCCTCAAAGAAGTAATGTGTTGTGGTTAAAGGCAAACAGGTGGATGTGACGTACTTCAATTTCCAGGAGTCATTTCATCACGTGGAACTTCAAAGATTGTTGTAGCAATTTGAAACCCATGGGGTAAGAGGTAGCAGAAGAGAAACCAAAAACTGCAGATGTTGGCTTACAAATAAAAAACAGTGTACAGTGTTGAGATAACTCAACAGGTCAGGCAGCATCTCTGGAGAACATGGATAGGTGATATCTGTTTTGGGTTGGGGCTCTTCTTCAATCTGATTGTGGTTTGGGTGGGTGGATCGAAAGCTGGAAGTGAGGGGGGGGGGGCAAGAACACGCCCAGCAAGTGACAGTGGGTACAGGTGAGGAGGGGGGGGGGGGGGGTTGATAGGCGCATGGTTGGACAAAGGCCAGAGATGAAATGACAAAGTGCGAGAAGGATAGAAGAAGTACGAATTGTGAAAAGCTGGAAGAAGAGGGGGATGGGAAAAATAGGTGCATAGCCAGGTGGGTAAAGGAAAGAGTGGGAGTAGTTGTTTGTCGGTTGGTTACCTAAATTTGGAGAACTCTATGTAAGCTACCCTATGAGGTGCTGTTCCTCCAGTTTGTGTGTGGCCTCACCCTAGCAATGGATGAGGCCCAGGACAAAGGTCAGTATTGGAGGGGGAGTTGAAATGGTAACAACTGGGTGGCGCCAGCAATGCTGCCTCGCCAACAGTCTGTCTCGTCCCTTTGATTTTTTTAAAATATGTGTTAAAAATATGTTTGCGTGTTGTTTTGGGTTTAGCTTGTTTTATGTGGGGGGGGGGGGGTTGCGTTGGGGGAAACTTTTTATAAATCTCATACCTCGACGGAGATGCAAATTTTTTCCCATATCGTATATATCCATCCGCACTGCGGCCTAACATCATGGAGCTGGCGGGCTCTGCTGGAGATCGACTTCGGGAGCTCCAACTGCGGGAGCCTGCGGACATTAACATTGGGAAACTGGCGATCCCTTTGACAGGGATTGACCTCGGAGCTCCAACCGTGGGAGCCTGCAGGCTTTAACATCATGGAGCTTGCACTCCCTGGTTCGAGGCAGACTTCAGGAACTCCAAGCCACAGGAGCTTCGACCGCCCCGACTGTGTATGGGTCGACTGCCCCGACCGCGGGAGAATAAAGAGGAAGAAGTTTGGACTTTATTGCCTTGCATCACAGTGAGGAATGTGGGGAATCCGCTGTGGTGTATGTTTATGTTAACTTGTATGTAGTTGTGTGTCTTGTTGCTTTTATTACTATGGCTGTATGGTAATTTGGGTTTCAGTGTACCTTAATAAGCGAGTTCGGTATTCCGAAAAATGCAAGGAATCATGGGATTTGTCAAAGGTCATTTGCCATACAGAAAAAGCGGGCTGTCTAAACTGTGTATACATTTTTATCTTTATTCATAATTTATGTGTAAAAATATATTTAATCTGAGGAACGGGGGTGCCAGGTAGCGGGAGAGCGGGTGTAACCGAGAAAGAGGGGGCAGATGTGAGTGGGAGACGGGAGAGACATTCTCGGCTGCTGCGTGCACACAGACCCGCGCCTCATCTGCAGCCAGGATTGAACCCGGGTCCCCGGCACCGCAAGCGCTGCCGAACCGCCACTGGACCCCCGCCGAGTGTCCTATCCCCGCTCGGGGGGTGGCTGGTGATGTCCGGGGCGACCCCGGACCGACGGGATACCGGTGGCCCCAGGCCCACAACCAGCGCGGAGAAAAAGCGCCAACCCCAGCTCAACTCCGCGTGACCAACCGATAGCCCTGGACTGACGGGACACCAGTGGCCCCAGGCCCACAGCCAGCGCGGAGAAGCTCCAACTCCAGCCCAACCCCACTTCAACTCCCGAGAAACCTGCTCCCCGACGGGCCGGGGACCGCCAGGCGCAACCCCCACTCCACCCAGCCGCTGTCGGCCAACCCCCCCGGCGCTGGTGAAAGCCGAGAACCAGCCATCAACGGGGATACACACAAAGCGCTGCAGCAACTCAGCTGGACAGGCAGCATCCCCGGAGAAAAGGAATGGATGACGTTTTGGGTCTAGACCCTTCTCCAGACATGTTGCCTGACCCGCCAAGCCACCGCAGCACCCGGTGTGCATCCCCGCTGATGACCGGTGCTCGGCCCCCGCTGGCACCGAGGGGGCCAACCGACAGCCACAGACAAGGAGCGACGCGCAGCCGACGGTCCGCTGGGGAACGGCCCCCCCCAGGAGCCGGAGCAGAGCCAACCTGGAGTCAGCACCTGGGGCTGTCGGCGCCCCGCCAGCCCAGGGCCACACCGGACAGGGACGGGACACCCGGGAGGGGACGGGGACGGCCCAGCAGCAACTCAACAGCGTCTGCAGCACCGGAGACCCAACCCCGATCCCGGACGAAATGCAGGTCTGCACCCACGCAGCAACACGATCTCGCTCACTCACCGAAGCATAAAGCAATAAAAACGACAAAATCATCGTAGCTTTATACAAAGGAACAATAAATACAACTAATTCATAGTTTGAAAGCATTATTTTCTTACCTAGAAGAATCAAAGCTAGAAAATACAGATGAAACAAAGGTCTGTATGTAGACAGCTGCTCGCCTACCAACAATGTTTATGGCGAGTGACCTATGACCTGGCCATGCGCAGTCGGAATACCGAACTCGCTTATTGGTACATGTTACAATAAACTGACCTGTTGAACCTTTGAACTGAGATATCCAGCATGCCTTTGGGTAAGATTTGGGCATGGAGAGAAGATTGATTGCCTGACAGGAAACTGAGTTGGTATAAATGGTTCTGTTGTTATTTATCAGAAAGAGGTGCCCCACAGGAATTGGTGCATGGTTCACCATTTGACAATTTACGTCAACAATTTGGATCAAGGCACTGAAAAAATAGTTGCTTAATTTGCTATGACAGATAGATAAGAAAGTAAGATGTGAGCACGACATGAGGCTAAAATGGAGACACAAGACTCTGCAGATGCTGAAATTTTGATCAAAAATCAGATGCAGGAACTGGATGGGTCAGGCAACATCTTTGAGGGGAATGGTCACGTTTGAATTTCTGCAGCCCTTTTTTTGTCTGGGACATGAAGGTCTGGTACATTTCTCTTGTGAGAAAATATAAAATTATTTGCTAACAAAAAGCAAGGATGCTGGACTGTGAGGCTCGAAAATGCAGACTGATCTGGGTATCCCGAGGGCAAACAAAGAATTAAGGTATATCAAGTAATCAGGAAAGCAAAAGAATGTGATGGTTTTGTTACGAAAGAAATTTATGCTTCAGTTATGTGGGCCTTTGAGACCACATCTGGAATGGTGGGTCGTATTTTTCTGCTTAAGGAATAATAATGCTTTAGAAGCTGCTCAGAGAAGACTCACTGGAATTGGAAGGTTTTAAGACTCCAGGCTTGAATCCACTAATTTAGGAGAAAAACTTGATTTCATATGTAAGATCTTGAAGAGTTTTGCCAGGGTTTCCTCTTGTGGGAGAACCTGGAACCAGGAGTCACTGTTTTATTTGAGGGTCATGTTTTATTTGAGGGTTATGAGCCTTTTGAACTTCTCTTCAAAGAGTGTGGAAGCAAAATACTTGAATATTTTTTAGGTAGTAAATAGATGATTGGGAAGCAACGGAGTGAAAGGTCAGTCTGGGTGGACAGACGTGCAGAGTTGAGCGTTAGTTATTAAATTGAACAAGCTTGAAAGGCCGATTGGTTTGATCTTGCTTATTATGCATTGTTTGCTCGACTATTCATTGGTCATTAGTTCCAGATGTAACCCTGCTCTGAGCCTGGAACAAGCTGACTAAGAGACGTTGTCGCTGGACACCCTTCAACTCTGAAGGACAGTCATGTAGGGTTTAACAGAATTATGCTGAGGGTTTGGTCCACGTAATCCTTCCCTGTCCAGAACTGGCATTTCAATGGAGATTTGTCCTGACGATGAGCAAGGAAAAGTTGCCTTCACTTATCTAAATCATAAAATTATTTTGCCTTATTAATAAAGGTGATTTTTAAATGAGTAATTTTAAGTTTTGTAACTGTACATCAGAGATTTTTTAAAATTCTACCAGCCTCAGTCATTGTCAGAAAGTAAGGGAATTCCTATTTTACATCGTTTTCAGTCGTGCAGTGTCAGAGGTTTGATTACTTCTGGGATTGCGCTATATCTCTGAATACATAGCAAAATGTTGCTTTATACTCTCTGTACCTCTGACTGTGGCCAGATGTGGTTCCAATGTAATCTTTAAATTTGCCAACAATACCACCATGTTATATGAAAAGAATACAGAAGGGAGACCAGTAATCTGTTTGAGTGGTGGCAGAATGTCTTGTTCTCAATGCTACCAAGACCAAAGTGCTGATTGACTGTAGGAAAGCAATGTTGAGGAACCATACACCTATCTTCGTTGGCAGGACGGCAATGGAGAAAATCAATAACGTTTCTAGGCATATAAATTTCCGATGGTTTGTCCAGGGCCCGGTGTATTGATGAAATTACAAAGAAAGCTCACCAAAGCCTACACTTGCTCAGAAGTTTGAGGAGTTCAACATGTCAACAAATGCTCTACAAGTGTACAGTGGCGAGCATACTGACTGGTTACATCATGGCCTGGATCAGAAGTTTGAAAGCTCAAAAATAGAAGGTACAGGAAGTGGTGGACAGTGCCTGGTCCATCATGGGTACTGACCTCTCCACAAAGGGATCTAGAGGATGCGTTGCCTTAAGAAGGCAGCAATTAGAATTAAAGACCCACACCACATTGGCTTCACAGTCTTCTCGCTGCTGCCATTGGAAAGCAAATACAGGAGGCTGAAAATCATTGCCCCCATGTTCAAGATTGTTTCCACGCTATACAACCCTCCCTTCGCAACAAATCGCAATGGACTTAGCACTGTGATGGTTGCTTACGTACTTTGTTTTTGAACTATCATGGCTTCATATACTTAGATTATCTGATAATTTATTGTATTGTGTGAAAAAGGACGTGTTTTAAGAATGTTATGTAAAAGTCTGATGCCTCTTATGTTTCCATTGTAAACATTTAATGTTTCACTTTCAACCATTAAGTAGATGGTACCTCGTATTTGGATCATCATTTCATTTGTTTTTCTAGTTTATTTCATCTGGCCATCATGTAACAGAAGAAAGCACAGTGTTGTTAAATTGTGCCTCTTAATGCAAGCCAGAAGCCACTTTTTAGGAATGTAAGGCAATTTAAATGAACGCTATTAATATGAATGTTATTTATATTTGTGTTACTTTCTACACAAATCTAATTATTTATCTGTTGATCTTTGTATAAAGATAACGGGTTAAAATGTTTGCTTGTTTTTATAAATGACTGGATGGTTCTGTGCAGGATGTGATTTATTGGCTGCACAATAGTCACCAAAATATAATTTAGACCTAGAGCAAGGGAACTTTTCTTCATAAAAATATCCACATGTCCTTTCTACATGAAGACTGTCCCCATTTTTTCTTTATCATTCCATTTCATGATTACATTGTGCCTTTTCTGGATATTTTGAGCAGCTTATCTGCATTTAATTTTGCATCGCTAACTTGTTTTCCTCCCAGTTACTTCATACTGGAACAAACTTTGATGAGCCAATCAACAGAAGAGCTTGAAGTGGTTATAAATGCTTTCTTTCTATAACAAGAAACATTTAGACCACATTGCATCATTCAATAATTTAGAGGCATTATGACCTGTGGCAGCAAAGTAAAAGTACTCATAAAGATCATTTTTTATATATTTTTTAAAAAGCTCCAACAACTAATCCCAATAAAAGCTAAGTAATTTCTCCAGTAAAATGATGTTAAATGCAAGTTTTCTGCATAAAATTAAGCTTTGGCTACAAAGCTTGATTGCCAGAGGAATCATCCAAATATGCCTACTTTGTCTGGCAGTTATGCTCGCATGATAAGCAAATTAGTAATAGTGAAACTTAAATCCGTGTAAAACACTTTATTCATGGACTTTTTCCAAATGGCAAAAGAAGCAGTGTGAATTCCAGTAACTCACCCAAATTGTGTAATGTGTGTGGATTTATATAAAGTTGTATTTTGCATATCAACCTCACAGAAATGGTTAGTTGCCCATAGACACAGATTCAGCAGGTTTACTCAGCAACGCCAAAGGATGGGATATTTTTTATTGCTATTTTTAAACTGGGTGCAGGTGGGGGGGGGGGGGGGGGGGATTTATAGAGGAAGTTCAAGGAAGTTGAGGGCTTTACATTGACCATACAAGAGAAGGAAATATCAAGGATAAGAGGAATTTGTTAGAAAGGTAAGTGGTGGGGAAACTGCTGAGACATTATATAGTACAGTGGAGAATATATCATGTACAATATAATTTTGCTTAAGTTCATAATTCTCTTATTCTGGAAAATGGAGGTTGCTTGAAACGTAGGTATATTTCATTAGACGGTGTTCATCTGGATAGCAGCACTGAATTAAACCTTTATTGTACTTTTGTATGCGAGTTAAAAGCATTCTGATGGTCTGCTTGGTAAATACATTTGCAATGTAATCAATTCATGAGATGTAAAACTGTGTCCAGCTCTTGTGTGTGAATCAATTGAAAGCATGATACATTTGTCTTCATTTCAATTAAACATTGTAAGTCTGAAAATCTGCATTGCATCTCACATTGCATTAATCAGAAGATTGCTCCACCCCATAGTTTTTATTTGCTCTAAAGTGAGTTTAAAATTATAAAATAAATGACAATTTGTAACATCATATGTAACAGATTTGCAATTCGGATTTTATGATTTTTTTTAAATATTCAAAATATTTAGTTGTTACCGTTATGGAACCAAAATAATAGAATAGAAGTTGGTGTTTACACCAGAATTGAAAATGTATTATTTAACTTTATCCTAATTTATTTCTATAATTCTAGTCCCAAAGAAGGGATTGAATAGTTCTGGAGGTTAAAAAATGATACAGCCATGGCTTGATCATTGATACCTGGGCATGTTTTGAACGAGTTATGCCATCTATGCTGTTGTGTATTTTAGGCAGACATGATCATCGCAGAATTCCTACCCCCCGTGTCATTTTTTAAAAAACGCAGATAAATTGGAAAATGGCTCATGACTTTAGTACAGGAGCATGACATGGATTATTCCAGTGATGTGAACTGCAACACACTGAGCACCCCTCACCTGACAGCCTGTTTCTCTCAAGATGAATTGCCAATGTCGCTTTCCTAATTTATGCCTCACTTTGATAAAACCTTTAAATTGTTTTTTGATGCTTATCCCAACCCCTCTGAACCATAAACCAAGAACCTTTGGATACTCTGAAGCAATGGTGAAGGGGACAAATGATTACCTAGTCCATTGGCCATAGGCCATGGGCTCACTGCCTGAGATTTATCCTGGCCCTTCCAAGGCCTATTCATGTTGGTAACAGATGCTCTTATATGGCTATGACGTCATGTGTAGCAAAACCATGAACTGAGTGCCTACATTGGTTGGGTTAATTTGTTTTCTATTTGTATTCTTGTTGGTGGACTTGGGATGGTCGGGAGGTGATGGAAAAACTTGGATGCAGCAGACAACTAAACCACTGAGAGCAGTCCTAACCAGATTGATTGGGAAGCTTTTGATTCTCACTCAGAGGTGAGGAGAGTTCTACTGAATTACCCTTGAAGGAAATGGTGAACCATAAGAAATGGCTGATCTATTTTTGCCCCTCAATCCCATTCTCCTGCCTTTCCGCTAAACTTTGACACCCTTACAGATCACAAATCTATCAATTTCCGCTTTAATAATACCCAGCTTCCGACTCCATGTCCATCTTGAACTGTGACTAGTGGTGTGTCTCAGGGTTCAGTGCTGGGCCTATTGCTGTTTGTCATCTATATGAATGATTTGGATGAGAACGTACAGAGAATGGTTAGCAAGTTTGCAGATGACACAAAAATGGGTGTATTGCAGATAGTGAAAATGAAATTGCAACAGGATCTTGGTCAGGTGGGCTGAGGAATGGTTGATGGGATTTAATATAGAGAAATATGTGTTGTTGCATTTTGGCAGCACTAACATGGGCAGTACCTGCACAGTGAATGGTAGGGCTCTGGGGAGTGTTGTAGAGCAGTGGGATCGAGGAGTACAGATACATAGTTAATTGAAAGTGGCATCGGAGGTAGATAGGGTGGTCAAAAAGGGTTTTGTCACATTGGCCTTCATCAGTCAGAGCATTGAGTATAGAAGTTGGAAGGTCATGTTGCAGTTGTATAAGACATTTGTGAGACGCATTTAGAGTATTGTGTTTAGTTTTGGGCACCATTTATTGGATATAAAATGGTGCCCAAAATGGCTGCCTCGCCAACAATGTGTCTGTCCTTTCCTTCTTTGTGTTTTAATAGTATGTGTTAAATGAATGTTTTTAGTGTTCTTTAGCTTGTTTTATGTTGGGGGGGGGGGGGGGTTGGGGAAAACGTTTTCTAATCACTTACCTTGATGGAGATGCGATTTTTTCCTGTATCGTGTCTCCGTCCGCACTGCGGCCTAATATCGAGGAGTTGGCGGCCTTTGCTGGAGACCGATTTTCAGATCTCCACTGCGGGGAGCTTGCGGTCTGTAACATCGCAGAGCCCGCAATCCCTATGCCAGGGATCGACCTCTGAGCTCTACCGCAGGTGCTTGCGGACTTTAACATGACGGAGCTCGCGATCTCAGGTTAGAAACCGACTTCGGGAACTCCAAGCCGCAGGAGCTTCGACTGCCCCGATGCGGGAGCTTCAACCGCCCCGACGGGGGAGCTTTGACCGCCGGCTGCGGGAGCTTCGATCACAAACTTTAGTTACAAAACCCCTAAACAACAGGAACTTAGCCAAAAGCCCAAACATTTGCAATTCCTTTTAAACAATGTAAGGATCATTATCAGCAGCACCACAGAAGATTTCTGTTTACAGAAATTCCCGAGTCCCCAGGGAACACATCCTCTCCCACTATTGTTAATTGTCTTTTGCTTGGGCATGACAGGACGCCCTATCAGAAAAGCTTGGTATGCAGGCCTCTAGCTTCCTGATTCCCATAGTTCATCTAATATGGTACAGAATTATAAAACTTCAGTTTATTCAGAACCCCAAAAAGTCAAGCTAATCATTTACTTAATAAAATATTTTACACTACAATTATTACATAACCAGGATATTCTCATGTAGGACTAGTGTAGATGGGACATGTGGTCGATGAGGGCAATTTGGGCCGAAGGGCCTGTTTCCATGCTGTAAGACTCTATGATTCTACTCCCAGTGAATGCATAATGACAATAAATTGTAAACTGAGAAAAGAAATGCAGTCACATGCAAATGAGATTTTTTTCTGTGAATTCCATTGAAAAGCACTGTCACTATTTACATTATTTTGACAACTTCTCAATTCCAAGTTATTCAAACAAACATCCATCAACTTGACCTCCAGATAGGTAATCATATTACTGTATACCACTGATTTGGCCGAGATCTTCTTGCAAGGTATTACGTAGATGATCACCTCAGAATTATAGAACCGACCTTGATCGATACCAACAGGCGAATGGTGTATTAACAGAGGTCATAACATCATAGAAACATAGAGCACAGAAATAGGCCCTTCAGCCCAAATAATCCACGCTGATCATTTTGGCCATCTACACTAATCTTATTTACCCTCATTAGGTATGTAAACTTCTATGTCTTGCCTGTCTAGTGCCTATTATCAAAATAGGAATTAGAATGGGATGAAGTATAGTCAAGACAACTGTGGGAGTCTCTAGGCATAGTTTGGTGACAAACATCTATTGCATGTCCCAAGATGGAGGCAGATCCAGAAAGGGAAGAAGTCAGAGAAAGACCGTGCAAAGATGAAAGTAGGGTGGATATGATTTGCAAAATTAATGTTTTATTTAGTTGCGTGTGATAGTGTGAACAGTGTCAATAGAGTCTTCAGTGTACCAAAAACTATTTCAAGAAGAGGACCTAAGTAGGACTGGAAGAAAATTGTTTCACGTATCTATTCACGATTGGTTAAGAGCCATGTGTTCCTGTGGGTACACGCATGATCTGGAGAAAGTGCAATTGAGGGAAAGTTGTTTAACTACAAATCAGTTTAGCCAGGTGAATGAGTTGACGCAATGCAATCTAATCACACAGATAGATTTCTGATAAACTGGATAATTACATATTTTCCACTCCATTTGCTACTCGTTCGAACTATTATCCCTTTGTAATTTTCTTATGTGAATTGTTTTCTGCTCTTTTCATTCCGTCTCTTTTGATGCTCTTCATCTTGCATTCTGACGCTGCTAGTTGGTAGACACGACCAATGTTTCCAGCCGACCAGTGGTAATCTGGTCCCCAGAATCTTGCACATTGTGGCCGATAAATTGTATCTTTACATGTTTTGGATGTGATTTGGACAGCATTGTTCCAGGCTGTGGCACAAAAATGAAGACCTTGTATTGTACAGCCTGGCATAGGAGAGCATCATTATATTGTGATGTGAGCCATTGTCTTTAGGTTACTGATCAGAACTCCCATTGAAACTCTTTTGGAAGATGTGGCACAACCTTATTTCATTTTGCTTCAGGAAGCTGGCTACGTCAGACTATTTAACAAAAATACTTGGGTCAACAGATAATCAAGGTCAGTAATGTTAATTCAAAATTTTGTATTAGACGAATGTGATTAGAACCTGGAATGGGCAAAACTTTTTTTTTGCTTTTTACCTTTTTGTGATAGTAATTTTCTATTTGACTGTGACAGCTTTACTTTATTCATGTTGCACGATATAGGCGACCATAATTTATCACTCATCCTGAATTCGCCACAACCTTTAACTGTCAAGTGAGGATGCTGTGTGACTTGGAGAAGAACTAGCAGGTAGTGATATTTCCACTTCTGCATGGTTCTGCCCTAGCTGGGGGAGATGGTATGCTTGAGAGATGCTGTTGGAGTAGCTTTGGCAAGTAATTACACCCCTATAAACAGAGATACCTTTTTACAAGGAGCATACTGCAGCCATGTTGTACTGGTGGTGGATCAGGGACCAATTTGTTGAGCTTCTCGAGTGTTCTGGGAACTGCACTCTTTAAGACGGTAAAGAATCTCTGAACTTTTTGTTACATTGATTGGTAAGATATGGGACATTTATGCATTTTGATTAATTGTGAGAATTGATCAGAAGCTGCTATGGAGCAGAGAAGCCGGCATGTTTAATTAACCAGTATGAAAAAATAAGTTGACATTCATATCACACTTTTCACATACTTGCTTTGCGACAAAGCAATTCATTGCCAGTGAAAATTAAAAAAAACTGCAGATGCTGGAAATCTGAAATAAAAGAAGAAAATGCTGGAAACCCTCAGCAGAGCAGGCCACAGGGAAGAGAAACAGAGCTGACGTTTGAGTTCGAAGACCCTCAGAGCTGGGAAGGAGACAAGGAAAGGGCTGATGGGGCAGCGCCAGTGTCCCTTCTTGGATAAAACCAGGATCGACATAGGATATAAACTGTAAATGAGCATACCAGGCCAATGAGTGAATAGGACCAGTTAGAGAGAGAACCTGGGCAAAACAACACAGAAGTTGTGAAATCCACAGCAGGGATACATGCCAGGCTGGGAATGTCCTCCACTCCACTGAGAGTGGAAAAGAATGGGAGGAAATTGAACAAACAAGCTAAGCCAAAGATAGACACAAAAAGCTGGAGTAGCAGTAGGTCAGACAGCATCTCTGGAGAAAAGGAATAGGTGACGTTTCGGGTCGAGACCCTCCTTCAGTCTGAAGGAGGGTCTTGACCCGAAACGCCACCTATTCCTTTTCTCCAGAGATGCTGTCTGACCCGCTGAGTTACTCCAGCTTTTTGTGTTTATGGTTTAAACCAGCATCTGCAGTTCCTTCCAAAACAAGCTGAGCTGATGAACTAATTGGCAGTGGACTAATTTTGACATGTCCCACAGTTGCATTGTAGATAAGTATGGCAATGAAATCACATGCAGGGTGTTGAGAGAAGTCTTGGTGACACAAGAGACTGTTGATGTTGAATCTTCAACAGTCTGAAGAAGGGTCCGTTTGTCCATTTCTCTCCCCTGATGCTGAGGTCCTCAGTTTTGTTTTTTGCTGAGAGCAATTGGCTGGGTTGGCAAAAAATGAAAGTGAAAATCAACAAGTCCTTTGTAGAGTTTTATTCATGCATGTAGTAGAAAGTATTCATCCCCCACTTCACAAACTGGAGAATGTTAGTTCATTACAGAATACCCAGATATTATGTAAATTAGTTTAATTTTAATCAATTTTTGGTTTAATTATTTTGAGTAGTTTTTTTGAAACTTAGAAACACAAGAACTGAAGGAAACAAATGTTGGAATAGCCAATAGTGCTTCTTTGTATGGCGTAGAACCGGTTGTTGAATTTGGCAGCTCTTGTGAAGTAAATGTCAATGGTTCTATGGTGAATTTCTTCCCATCCATCTTGTTGAAGAAGAGGTGCCAGAAATTCAGAACATGATGATGATGTTGAATGAGTGATGATGATGATGAATGAATAATGATAATGATGATACTTTTTTGTCACCTAGGAATGGTGTAATGCTTTGTTTTGCATACAACCCTGTATAGTCATGTAACATACCTCGCCTCGGCTGTTCACAAGTGTCGTCAGGTTTTCTATTGAAAATCTGCCTGATTCTTCAGTCAGTTAGAACCATTGAGGGCTTGTTCCCGCTCTCGCAGTGCGGATTATTTTCCCTTCTCTGCAGCCAGCCCAATGGGACGTTCGGCTTCTCGCTGCATTCGGGAGCCTTGATTATAACTCTCTTAATTTAGTATCCTTGAGTGTAACGCTAACCTCAATCATTCTAATTGACTGAAGAAGCAGCTCTTCTGAATACTCCATGACTCTTCCACCCAAGCATCTTGAGCAGCAGGAACTCACTCTAATAAAACCTGGTTTTATCCAGATCCCAGATAGGTTCAACATTTCTATATGAAAATTGTTCAAATAGAGCAGAGAAGAAGGCAGGCACGGGTTATTGATTGGGGACGATCAGCCATGATCACAATGAATGGCGGTGCTGGCTCGAAGGGCCGAATGGCCTCCTGCACCTATTTTCTATGTTTCTGTGTAAGAAGGTGTCATATCTAAATAACTTTTTTAAGGAACTAGGAAAGAAGAACAATCCATTTTTCCAACAATTTCAGCTACCTTCTGTTGGTGTGCAATTTTGAATAATGTCCACATCATAGCATTTAACTTTTTTGATAATTTATTCAAATATATACAATCTGTGGGCAGATACTTTGAATGTTTTCTCTGGTCTTACATTTCTCCCTCACTTCTTGGGCATATCTTTTAGTTTTAGACAGCACATCTGGGCATTATTATTTATGCAGATGAAATCACTGACTAATTGTAAAATATATATTAATAGAATACCACTTGTTGCAGAATCAGATGTTTTCTCAATTAATTTACTGACTGAAATTGTTTAAATATAGTGATTTATTTTGCTTTCTGTGCTTGTGAGATGTTACTCAGAAAAGAATGAACTTTCTGAAATTTCTATTTGTAACGAAAAACAAAACTCTTCACTCAAACATTCTCAGCTTCCGTGTAAACACCTGTAACCGTTGATGCTTACAAACCTGTATTTTTCTTATCCATTCCATCTCCTTTTGGTGGAAAGAAAATAGATATTCTCAATGTAGATTCCAACAGGGCGGAGGGAGAAAACTTAATGATAGAATATAATGGAGCCATTATAGACCTGAATATTGTGGGGGTGTTTGCATTAGAAAAGCTACATTAATGTACTGGATCATTGCCATTATTATAATTTGGGTACTTTTCAGACCCTTAATGTAAATGACTTCAGCAATGCAGCCAAGTGGGAGTACTTGATGCTGTTTCTCGTCAAAGGTAGATCTAGAAGCACATTGTGAATTAAATGTCTGAGGTTTCATTTAACTGGGTATATCTTTTGAGCTGAAGTGCATTCTCTTGAGTTTCCTGTGTCCTGACTTTTCTGTTGAAATGCACAATTGATTATGTGGGGCGACCCTAAAATTATGATTTTAAGATGTTGTCGTCATCAATGTTGCAAACTACTGGTGTTATAGCTGTTACAGGAAATGTGGCTTGGGAAACTATGAAATGAGGGTGTCCCAAGCCTTGGCTTGTCAGGTTGATTGTGGTAACTAAAATGTAAAGGAATCTGAGAGAGTGCCTCGCAATTTTCCTTACATTTGTTTTCCTTACGAGTGTACGTGAACTGTTTTTGAATTCATTAACTGTACTGAATAGCTTCTGTGTTTGTGTAAACTCTTGAGATTATTTTAATCTCGCGATGAGTTTCAAACTCTACCACTACAATTGAAACCAAACTGAGCTTGGTGAGCGAAAACTGATTCCACAGCCCAAGTTCAAACTGAATTGTATCATACTTTTACATGAAAAGTAGTAATAATCGTAACACTTGTAAACAAATTAAATAAGTGTCACCATAAAGGCACAAAAATTTGTATTTAATTATCAGCTAACTGGATGACAGTCGATCCACTGGGTGTTTTTCAGCTTCAACTCCTTAGGTTTGATCAGCTTTGAAAACCAGCAGAACATAAAACATTTTTGCATGGTAGTTTGGAGAGCATAAGATGTATATTATAATGTAAATCCACAATTGAAACTATACTATGTCCTAGTTATTGGCAAGGGATAGGGTAATATACTTCTCATGGACAACACAAACACGGAAACCACTAACAAGGCCCCTAAGGCTGCCAAAGATGTCTAGCACTCCATTTCTCCGTGAATCTAAAGGGGCTGTCCCACTTGGGCGACATAATCCGCGAGTTTGCCCTCGAATCATGCTCGCAGCATGGTCGACACGAGGTCGTAGGAGGTCTTTGTGCTCATGCTCCTTCATGCTCAAGAGTAGCCCCCGTGTACTCGAAGCCTCAGCTAGGTTGCGGTATATTTTTCAACATGTTGAAAAATGCCCGTGAGTAAAAAAAGGTCGCCGTGGAATTTTTTTTTTTTTTTTTTACTCGTTGGTTTAGTCGAGGTAGGTCATAGTAGGTCGGCATGTTATTCGTAGGTAATCGAGGGTAGTCGAAGGTAATCGAAGGTAGTCGTAGATAGTCTTAATCATAGTCGAAGGGAGATCGAAGGAGGTCGTCTTCACTCTCCACCATTCGGTGTCCAATTTTCCCGAAGCTAGTCTTCAACATAGTCGAAGGAGTTCTACATAGTCGAAGGAGGTCTTTAACATGACATTTTTTTAAACTCTTCTAAACTCGCCAATTAGGTCGCCCAAGTGGGACAGCCCCTTAAGTTTGTAAGAAATATCTGCTTGTTTGTAAACTTACCCAAGTTCTTGAGCCCCAGTGTTCCCCCTCTGACCATGGCTGCACACCTAACCCACACTTGGGATTTCTACTTTGGCCACATACCTGGTTCCCAGCTTTGTTCTTGCATCTGGCCTGCATTCGAACCCAGGCTGTGAGTGCACATATGTCCTGTATTTTGTATGCCTGCTTTGGCCGAATACGTGGTCTAGATTTTACCGCCATCCACACACCCAGCACATACACGCCATCCTGGCGCCCACTGCACACACAGCTCACTTTCTGAACCCCCAGTTTTTCCAACCTTGCAAATACGTGGATGGAATTACAGATCTAGTTTAGAGATACAGCGTAGAAACCGGCCCTTCGGCCCATAGAGTCCGCGCTGACCTACGATTGCCCATACACTAGTTCTATCCTGCACTGTAACCTACAATTAACCTACAAACCCGCATGTCTTTGAAATGTGGGAGGAAACCAGAGCAACTGGAGAAAACCCACACGGTCACACCGAGAAAGTCCAAATTCTGTACAGACTGCACTTGTAGTCAGGATCGAACGCTGGGCCTCTGGTGCTGTAAGGCAGCAACTCTACCACTGCGACACTGTGCTGGCTCTTGTTCGGCATGCTTGAACAACAGATGTTAAGGTAATGTAAGAAGGAGTGACAATATTTTAAATTTCTTTTCATCAATTTCTGGTATTGCATTTCTAGATTTTCAAATATAGTTGATTTAAATAGAATTATTATTTCATTTTAGATTAGGTCAATTGAGGTTGCCATATGATTTTCTGGCCTTAAGATTCAAAATCTTATTTTAGTGATTGTATGTGAAATACTCCAAGTTCACACCAGTCTTGGATCTCATTAGAGAATTTTGTCCTACTCCTCTTGTAGCAATGACTTAAAATGTTTCATATCGTGTGGCTGGGAATTGAAAATGCTGTACTGATAAAGTGACACATTATGAAAGAATATAAAATTCTGCAAGATGATCTTTTTACCCCTATTAAATTATTTCCTTTAGTTATATGCTGGCGAATTACAAGGAACTTGTGTGGTTTATTATAGAAATGCTTTGACTGCTGATTAAGTTTAATCGACTGAAATGATTTTGATAAAACTGCAAATCAATTGGGGCATATGTTTTTGTAATTAGCAAGATTAGCATTGTGCATTTAAACAAGAATACAGCTTTCTGTTGGTACCCAAGATTAGATCTGTAACTGCATTAATTGATTTTAGAAAATCTCAAATAAAAACATCCATGGTAATTTGAATGGCAAGTCCAACTATATATAAAGTTTTGGTCCAATTTTGTTTTAAAATCAGTGAATCAAACTACTCTTCCTTGATGCTAATTCAATCATACAAAATTAAAATTATCTATTTCTTTGAAGGTAATTGTGTGATAGAAATTATTTCATTTGGTGCATTCCCAGCAGAGTCTGGTAACTTGTAGTCTAAATAAGGTTAATTTTATGGTATGATAGGAACTGGCAATATTTCAGCCCTTCAACACAAGCTACATTTTAATTATATAGACTAATCCATGCAACCAGCCATTCGGCTTGTTGAACCTATGATGACATTTTAGATCCATCCAATATTGAACCACTCCTACCCTCGATCGATCCGGCCTGTTTCTTCTCACCCCACCCATTTTTTTGCAGCTTTTCCTAGTTATGATGAAAAGCTGCCAACTTTAACTTTAACGCTCTCTCTCTGTCTCTCTCTTTCTCTCTCTCTCTGTCTCTCTCGCTCTCTCTCTCTCTCTCTCTCTCTCTCTCTCTCTCTCTCTATCTCTATCTCTATCTCTATCTCTATCTCTATCTCTATCTCTATCTCTATCTCTATCTCTATCTCTATCTCTATCTCTATCTCTATCTCTATCTCTATCTCTATCTCTATCTCTATCTCTATCTCTGTCTCTGTCTCTGTCTCTGTCTCTGTCTCTGTCTCTGTCTCTGTCTCTGTCTCTGTCTCTGTCTCTGTCTCTGTCTCTGTCTCTGTCTCTGTCTCTGTCTCTGTCTCTGTCTCTGTCTCTGTCTCTGTCTCTGTCTCTGTCTCTGTCTCTGTCTCTGTCTGTTCTGTCTCTGTCTCTGTCTCTGTCTCTCTCTCTCTCTCTGTCTCTGTCTCTGTCTCTGTCTCTCTCTCTGTCTCTGTCTCTCTCTCTGTCTCTCTCTCTGTCTCTCTCTCTGTCTCTCTCTCTGTCTCTCTCTCTCTCTGTCTCTCTCTCTCTCTCTGTCTCTCTCTCTCTATCTGTCTCTCTCTCTCTCTCTGTCTCTGTCTCTCTCTCTGTCTCTGTCTCTCTCTCTGTCTCTGTCTCTCTCTCTGTCTCTCTCTCTGTCTCTCTCTCTGTCTCTCTCTCTGTCTCTCTCTCTGTCTCTCTCTCTGTCTCTCTCTCTGTCTCTCTCTCTGTCTCTCTCTCTGTCTCTCTCTCTGTCTCTCTCTCTGTCTCTCTCTCTGTCTCTCTCTCTGTCTCTCTCTCTGTCTCTCTCTCTGTCTCTCTCTCTGTCTCTCTCTCTGTCTCTCTCTCTGTCTCTCTCTCTGTCTCTCTCTCTGTCTCTCTCTCTGTCTCTCTCTCTGTCTCTCTCTCTGTCTCTCTCTCTGTCTCTCTCTCTGTCTCTCTCTCTGTCTCTCTCTCTGTCTCTCTCTCTGTCTCTCTCTCTGTCTCTCTCTCTGTCTCTCTCTCTGTCTCTCTCTCTGTCTCTCTCTCTGTCTCTCTCTCTGTCTCTCTCTCTGTCTCTCTCTCTGTCTCTCTCTCTGTCTCTCTCTCTGTCTCTCTCTCTGTCTCTCTCTCTGTCTCTCTCTCTGTCTCTCTCTCTGTCTCTCTCTCTGTCTCTCTCTCTGTCTCTCTCTCTGTCTCTCTCTCTGTCTCTCTCTCTGTCTCTCTCTCTGTCTCTCTCTCTGTCTCTCTCTCCGTCTCTGTATCTCTCTCTCTCTCTGTCTCTCTCTCCGTCTCTCTCTCCGTCTCTGTATCTCTCTCTCTCTCTGTCTCTGTCTGTATCTCTCTCTCTCTCTCTCTCTCTCTCTCTCTCTCTCTCTCTCTCTCTCTCTCTCTCTCTCTCTCCTCTCTCTCTCTCTCTCTCTCTCTCTCTCTCTCTCTCTCTCTCTCTCTCTCTCTCTCTCTCTCCCTGTCTCTCTCTCCTGTCTCTCTCTCCGTGCCTCTCTCCCTGCTCCATATGTTCATAGCGCCTTGAGTATTAGAAAGGCGCTATATAAATCCCATCCATTATTATTATTATTATAGATGCAGCCAGACAATTTTTTAAGCAATTTCTTCTGTTAAGCTGGGTTAATGCTGCTTGAGGAAAAAAATCTATTTAACTATGTCCTTTACCTGAGACAACTGGCATTACCCTCGAGTCCACCTGAATTGCATTCTCGGATTTCCTGACGTTACTAGGTCTTGTCACTGTTTTGTAATCTTGAGCTTGTACAAATGTGGTTTTGCATATTAGTTTCATCAGTTTTAAAAGACCATCGGGTATCACAGTGGTGCAGCTAGTGGGGCCACTGGTTTGTAGCTCCAGAGACCCGGGTTCCAACATGACTCGAGTGCTGCATGTGTGGAGTCTGCATGTTCTCCCCACAACCTTACGGGTTCTCCTTGTGACTTAATGGGTTTGGTCTTGGTGCTCTGGTTTCCTAGCACAACCCAAAGGCATGCAGGTAAGTATATTAATTGGCCACTATAAATTGTCCCTGGAGGTGTTGATGATAATGTGATGAGGATATAAAAATGGTTTCATTGAAGGATTGGTGTAAATGGATGTTTTTTTGGGCTGGCATGAACTTGAACCAAAAGTCCTGTTCATGTGCAGTATCTCACCATGATGCTGCCTTTACTATTTTCCAAAAATACAAATCCATTTTGATTTCTTCCAGGTGCAGTAAAATTAGAACGATTTACAGGAATGAAATAAATTCATTTGGCACAGCAAGCCATTGGGCTCTTGGCAGATGAAGATTGGAAAATAAAATTGAGCTCTTCCATAAGTAAACATGTTTTACAAGTGAATGATTAATCATCTGTCATTGCTTAATACCGTACCTCTGATTAATAGATCTTTAAATGAAAACTCTCTTCCTCACTCACTTACATTAAGCAGAGTATTGTGTCAACCAAAGAGGATGTAAGAACATTTATTTTAAATTCTCCCGTGAACACTGAGAAGGGGGGCACATATTCAGATATATTTGAAATGCGTTCTAAAGGAATATTGAAGTTGAAATTGTTTTTGATTAGTTTTTAAGTATTTAACTTGACTGAACTAAGACATTCATTTCATATGAGTCCCCAAAGATGAATAAAATGATTGAAGTTGTGAAAATGTTTTGGTCCTCTAAATAAAAGGGAAAAAAAATCATTGACTATATTGAAAATTATTATCATGACCATTAAAATATTACAAATTTTTACTGCTCACTAATTACTGCTCACTAATTTACTACAACTACAAAAGTTGCATGAAAATATGGATATTCTTAAGTGATAACATCATTTTAACTATTTAGCATTGTATATGGGGATACATGACATTATATAGAATATGCATGGGTACTTCGGTTTTGCAGTGAGATTCAAACACAGAGGGTTATACTCTGTAGTGTAGTGAAGATGGAAAAAAAATCTGCATTACCGTAAACCTGAATTGAAAGCAAAATGCTGGAAACTCTATGGTGCAGCAAACCCTTTATCAGAATAGAAGATCTGGCAGAATCATTTGAGTGAATTTAGTACATTTTAAGTGAACCTTAAGTGAATTTAGATTGCGCAATGACAAAATGCTTCTAGGGACATAGTTTTAATCAGTGCTTTGATAGAGGTCTGGGAGAAAATTTGTAGATTTTAAATTATAATTGAATACATGAAAAGTAATAATTTGTTTGGGAATAAGGTTAAATAGCTTTCCTGGCATTGATTGGAATGGCTTTGAAATGATTGGGTAGTTGCTGGTGATATTGTCCTTGAACTGTGCGGCTTAATGCTTTGATATGAGGAAATTCTGTCATCCTTCTATATGAATTAATTTTGTTTTATTCCCCCTATGATGGTAGAACCTGATTTAGCACAGGAATTTTTGCACATTTTGCCCAGTGAACAATTGGTCAAATGTTCTAACTGCAAGTCCTTGTTAATGGTTTGGTGATGATCGTTGAAATATATTGTATTACTACATACAATCCATTAAGATAAAATCTACTAAACTGTTTCTGGTACTAATACTTTTAAAGTATGGATGCACATTTTTACTATTCTGATCGTACAGTACCACTTACGATGCTTCCTTTTTTTTTCAATGGGAGCTATCTAACATGTCTTCCATATTTCATGTCCTATTTTCTAGTGGAGCGGTGAATCATTAGCCACACTTGTGCTAGTGAGTGGAGTTTAATTGAAACTCTATACCTGTACCTTTTCAGATTATCCCCTGCCTATTACGCCCATCGGATCATCCAGTACCTGTCACGTAGGGACAGTATTCGTCAGCGCTCGATGCGCTACCAGCCGAACCGAATGCGTGCCAGTTTGGAAAATCCAGCGAGCAGTCCGGCCCAGCCCATTGATGGTGCTGAAATGGATTTTGATGATTTTGAGTAAGTACAGATTGATCTTTTAGAGGATGCACTAGGCACGGCTGCAGTGGTGACCTCCAGCAACTGTTGGTTGGGGTTATCAGGCGAGGATTTACTGCTGATATGATTTAAAGCAACCACTTGATCCAAATTCTGCTTGCCTGCTCCCTGCCCTTCATGGAATGTGGCTGCTGGTTGGACTGTGGTAGATAAAAATGCTGGAGAAACTCAGCGGGTGAGGCAGCATCTATGGAGCAAAGGAATAGGTGACGTTTCGGGTCGAGACCCTTCTTCTGACTGTGGAATGCTTTTGACATCCAAATCGCAAGGGAGTTTAAACCTATCTTGTCTTTACCCCCAGGATGAAAGAGGAGCCAAAAGAAGCAAAAACATAAGTGGTTTCAATTGTTTTTTTTACGGCTTCATAATTCCATGAAAACTAATATTCCATTTTGGCACCAGGATCTCCAATACATTTTGCTTGCAATAGTCCTATACAAATCATACCATTGGTTGTATAGTATCTGTTATTGTTACAACTCAAGTTCTTGTTTACCATGAAACCTTTGGGATTTTTAGGACAGCATATGAAAGTCAGTAACATAAATTATTGTCTGTCAAATCCTGACAGATTCAACCTGATTGAAGTAATCTGAAACATAATTCTCAGTGATCTGTTAACCTCTTCTATCCCCACACAGACATGATTGCAGAAGAAATGTTTACGTCTTATAGTAAAATTGAAAACACAGTACTTTCCCATACATTATGAAACTGAACTGTAGTTCTGTGAAGGTTTTTGGTTTGTAGACTAAATTCCTTTGTTCTAATGTTTTAATTTCTTTAAAACTATATCTCAATGGCTCTTGCTTACATTTCACTTCTATTTATGTTCTGTGCTAATGTCTTGTGTGAAACTTGCAAGAATTTTGGGAGATTTAAAATCTATTCACTGAAATTTCAATCCTTCATACTTTCATTGCCATTTAGTATTAACAAAATTGTAAAATAATAGTATGGAAGGCATCGCTTGGTGGTTAAGACATGCCCTACATCCAGGATATCTCTAGTTGTATCTATTGTGTCTTTTTACTGTACTTATGATGTCATACATTTAAGGTGCCATATTTCATTATTGAGAGAGCATTGGTATAATTTTGTCGCCACTACCACTTCAGTGCATTTCAGTTTTTTGTGCATCTGAATATGGAGGAAAATTTCCTAGCTATTTTGGTAAAATCAACAGCTTGTGTTACTAAGAAACTAATGAATTAGAAACCAGGAACTGCAGATGCTGGTTTATATTTTTAAAACATGTCAGTGCAGAGTAACTTAGTGGGTCAGGCAGCATCTCTGTAGAACTTAGATAGGTGTTATTTTGGGCTGGGATCCTTCGTCAGACTGATTGTAGGCCCAGGAGAGTGCGAAGAAAGCTGGAAGAGGAAGGGGGTAGGGACAATGCCTGGCAGGTAATAGGTTGATGCAGCTAGGGTGGAGGGTAGGCAGATAGTGGACAAAGGCCAGAGATGAAAAGAGGGAAGGTGTGAGACAAAGGATTGAAGGGTTGTGAATTTTGAAGGTAGAAGAAGGAATGTATGTGGGGCGGAGGTGGGGGGAAATTGGTGTGAGTCCAGGTGGGGCGGAGGGGAGGGTTGTGGGGAAGAAGGGAGATATCTAATTGATTATCTAATAAATGATCTAATTATCTAATAATTGAGTTGTGATCGGCTAACTGACCACACTAAATTTGGGGTGACCTAATCTTTAGGTTGAATTATGACATATCTAATGATCCATTAATGACGGTGTTTATTTCATTCAGTGCTTGGTGCATTGTGACTGAGTGATTCTACATGTTATCGATTCAAGGTGCTGGGTGGGTGGCTGCCAATCACATCATGGTTGTAATGATTAGATTTTGTGGAAATCTTGCAGAGTAACATAGAAATAATTTGTTGGTATAAAAAGCTGTCAGTATTTAAATTTTATTTAGACTTATTAGTGTCACCTAGGCTTTAGAGAATAGAGCCAAACAGCTTATGATTCAAAGGAGACCTTGGAATATTTATTTTCATACTCATCCATTATAATAGTTTGTTTCTAATTTACCTCAAACCAAGGTTAGTGATGTTCAGTAAAGGCAAAGATGAGGAGACCTTGTCATGGAAGATGTAAAATCTTAATTACTGAGGTATGTAACTGAAGTTCTGCACAATAAGCAATGTTTTAAGCTTGATTCAATGCCCACTTCTAACCCACATCTTGCTTGAAGCAATGCCTTTTTGAAGGACAAAATTTCTTAATACAAATTCCATTTAATCTTATGCCTGTTGGCAACCTGCAGATGTTCTTAAAATAGACACAAATAGCTGGAGTAACGCAGCGGGTCAGATGGAGAATTAAATGCAAAAGTATGAAGGTTATGCTTCAATTATATAGGGGTGTGGTGAGATCTCGCAAGAGTATTATATAAAGCGTGGTCATCTTATTTAATGAAGGATGTCAATGCAGAGGAAGCAGGTCAAAGAAGGTTGGCAAGCAGTTGTATGCAGCTGGCATTTAGAAAAATCATAAGTTTGCTTATCAACACTCTCCTCTGTTAAGCTGTCTATCTTCAGAAACAAAATGCCTGAAATTGTGTCAAATGTGATGGTGACTGTTTGTTGCCAGGTTCTTCAGACTGAAGAAGGGTCTCGACCCAAAACATCACCCATTCTTTCTCTCCAGAGATGCTGCCTGTCCCACTGAGTTACTCCAGCATTTTGTGTCTTATCTTTGGTGTAAACCCGCATCTGCAGTTCCTATCTACACAGTTAGAAAAGGTGATTCTGTATCACGCCATATACAAAAGAGAAGTAAAGGACAGGAATAAGGGAACTAAAAAGACGTAGGAGGAAAGTGAAAGAAAGATGAATACTTGTTTTTAACAGTAGATCCAGCGTTAATGAAAAAATATGAAGTTATGTATGGGTCAGTTTCAGTGGCAGGTAGAATGTTTGTCAATAATTAAAACATTAGGCTGTGCATATCCCCTTTTTGTTTTCTTGTGTGTTTTGTGGGCTAGTACCTATGGCTTCTCGTCTATTTTAATGCTGTAGAAAATAATTTCTGGAGGAGCACAACAACCTGGGCAACAAATTCTGATTCTACAGACTTAATTATGCATTTACTGCCAGTTGTAATTACTATCCAATTTTCTGTTCGATAGTTGTAGGGACTAATAGCTATAAATGTGGAACACTACTTATATTGAATAGAGTATTTAAATGGTGAACATGAGAAACCATTTGTCACGAAGCAAAAGTAAAATAAAAGGGTGCTGTTTTTTCTTAAATGCTTTAAAACTGAGATCCCATGTCTTTGTTATGTCTAGGATATGCAAATATATGAAATGTCAATGCCTTTGGTTATTATAATAAATTATAATAACATAGCAGTTTGTACTTATAGTGCAGAATTAATGTTATTCTGCTCAATATTAGTGAAATGAATAGATTAACACTGTTGCAAAAGTTCATGACCACAGACAGACAAAGAATCTATTGATATTCTAAAAATGGAACTGAATGCATTGTTCAAGGCACTAATAAATATCTGACTAATAAGGTTTGTTGACTGGTTTTCCTTCACCTGGGGAAAGAAACTGGGTGTTCTTTTGTATGTGAAGAAAATGAATGCAGATCTTAAAGCTAATGGGAGTAGGAATACATTGAAACTTTCTGATTGGGGGCATTAATCATTTACACTGTTCTACTGTCATGTAACAGGAATTACATTTTGAGGAATGCATTGTGTAAATGCATAGACCATGAGAATAGTAACATGATGGGTAACATTTACAGTCAGTGTAGTGTATGAAGAGGTTGTGTTAAGTTCCTGATAAATAATACATTTATAAATGTAATCTCCACGTTGGTAGTCAAATTATTCATCTCTTGTACAATCTGGAACAGCAGAATAACTAAAGAAAGAAATTAAAGAAAGATTAAAGGGAATTTATGCTTTGGAAAATAAGTAACCTGCTGGGAGCCTAACCTTCTTGAATGGCAAAGATAGTAAATTTGAGCTATTTAGTATGACGCATGAATTTGTTGTATTGATTGTTGGGAAGGCCATTAGAGTGTTTCTCGCATTCTAACCTTATTTCACCTGCTATAACTAATAAGGACTGCAACTGTCTACATCATCTCATCCTTGCCAAACTACTTGTTGCAAATGCATTTGTCGATAATAGAAAAGGTAGCCACAGCAAATCCCATCTTTATGCCAAGGGCATTCACTGTTCTTTTATGCAGCCCTGCCATGTAAATGCAAGTGGAAGAAGGGTCCCAACCCGAAATGTTCAGCCCTTCCACAGATGCTGCCTGACTCGCTGTGTTCCGTTAATTCCTCTGGGATTTTAAAATGGAACTGGCAACTAATGGCTGGGCATGCATGTGGTTATTATCAGCTGCAGAATTTATTCCACTGCTAAATCATGACCAGCAACAGCGCAAAGTATCTGTAAAATGAGTCTGAAAAAACCCCTAATCTAGCAGTTTTTGCACGTCGTGGATCCTAAACAGCAAGAGCAGCAGCAATAAATATCGTGTAGGAAAGAAACTGAAGAAACTGAACATCTCTGAAGATCTTTCCTGGTCCGAGAACAATGATGCCATTATTAAGAAAGCACATCAGCGCCTCTACTTCCTGAGAAGTTTACGGAGAGTCGGTTTGTCAAGGAGGACTCTCTCTAACTTCTACAGGTGCACAGTGGAGAGCATGCTGACCGGTTGCATCGTGGCTTGGTTCGGCAACTTGAGTGCCCTGGAGAGGAAAAGACTACAAAAAGTAGTAAACACTGCCCAGTCCATCATCGGCTCTGACCTCCCTTCCATCGAGGGGATCTACCACAGTCGCTGCCTCAAAAAGGCTGGCAGCATCATCAAGGACCCACACCATCCTGGCCACACACTCATCTCCCTACTACCTTCAGGTAGAAGGTACAGGAGCCTGAAGACTGCAACGACCAGGTTCAGGAACAGCTACTTCCCCACAGCCATCAGGCTATTAAACCTTGCTCGGACATAACACTGAACTTTATTAGCCAATACTGTTATTTGCACTTTATCAGTATATTGACCATTGTGTATATATTTATAGAATGCCTTGTAGTAAATGCCTACTATGTTCTGTTGTGCTCAAGCAAAGCAAGAATTTCATTGTCCTACCAGGGACACATGACAATAAATTCACTTGACTTGACTTGACTTGACTTGATGCTAGTTTAAATCGAAGATACACACAAAACGCTGGACTAACTAGTGGGACAGGCAGCATCTCTGGAGAGAAGGAATGGATGGCGTTTTGGATCGAGATTCTTCTTCAGACAGGCAATAAATATTAACAGTAGAGGTTTCAAGTTGTGGCTAACTGCAGTGCTTCTTGTAGGTGGTGCACACTGCAATCACACACTGCAACAGTGATGGATGGAGTGAATGGTAAGAGTTCCAAGCAAAGTTATCTGGTTGTTCTGAGATGTTGTCAAGTCAAGATTATTGTCAAATGCACAAGTACCATGATGTACGGTACAACAAAATTCTTGCTTGCATTAACATCACAGGCACATAGACTCAGGCAAACACATAGAAACATAAATTAAACTTAAATACGCAATTGGTGCAAAATTAAAAAAAAAGAAAAAGAAGTTACGCAAAGAAACGAGACATTCGTGCAAAACACAATTTGAAAGAAAAAGTCCAAGTGCAAGAGCTGAACCCATTGTCTTCCATTGGCAAGGTTCGATTAGGATTGTGCAGGCCAGTCCAAGAATGTAATAGTTGTAGAAAAGTAGCTGTTCTTGAACCTTGTAGCGTGGGGATTTAGGCTTCTGTGCCATCTGCTTGACTGAGAAAAAGGTTTGTCCAGATGGTGCGAAACTCGGTGATAGTTGCCGCCGCCGCCTTGAGGCATCGGCTCATGTAGTTGATGGGGAGGGCTGGATCCACGGCTCCTTGCAGCTTCTTGCATTCCTGTGCATTGGAATTGCCATAGATGTAGTTCAGTCCATCACATGGACGAGACTTCCCACCATTGACTCCATCTACACTTCATGCAGCCTCAGAAAAGAAAGCTACATAATCAAAATCTTATTCCACCTCGGTCATTTCTCCTTCTCCCTGCTCCCACTCGGCAGAAGATACAGAAGCTTGGAAGCGCGTACCACCAGACTTGGAACATCACCATCCTCTCTGTGATCAGGCTTCTAAACCTCTACCCCATTGTGGACATTCGGCTTTGGATATGGCACTGATGCATTACACTGCTGAGAACTATATTGTGCACTCTATATCTTTGCCTTTGCTCTATCTATTATACATGAGTTTGACTTGATTGTATTTATGTGTGGTATATCTGATCTGCTTAGAATGCATGCAACCCTTCCTTCCCTCCCTCCCCCTCTTTTCTTCCCCACACCTTACCCCCGCTCCCCCCTTCCTTCCCCTGTGCCCCACCTGGACATCTACCTATTTCTCCACTCCACAACCCCCTTTCCCCTCTTGCTACACCCCCCCCCCCAGCTCACAATCTACAACACTTCAAAACAGTGGCATTTATTCTTTTCTCTGGCCTTTGTTCCAACCATCTGACTGTCAACCCCCGCCTGTGTCTACCTATTACCTGCCACTTCTGTCCTGCCTCTCCCCTTGTTCCGGTTTTATCACCCCCCCCCCGCTCCCCTCCCCCTTACAATCAGTCTGAAGAAGGGTCTTGACCCAAAATATCACCTATCAGGTATTCTCCAGCGATGCTGCCTGACCTGCTGAGTTACTCCAGTACTTTGTGTCCTATTGCTATTCCCTTGATATCTGAAAATCTGCATATCTTGCTGTTGACTATATCCATGAATCTGCTACAGTATCTCTCTGGGGTGGAGAACTCCAAAGATAAGCAAATATTTAGAAGAGGAAATGGCAACATTTTTGTCAATCCTCTGCACTGCAACTCTGTCTTAAAATTGTAGATTTCCTCCATAAAGAAAATATGTATGCAATGTCCACCCTGTTAAGGTCTGTCAGAATCTATTTTTTCAATAAAATCACTTCATTCTTCTAAAATGAAAACGTAAATGCAAACACATTAATTCTTCACAAAACAACCCCATCTTCCCAGCAATTAATCGGGTGAACTTTCTTTGAATGGCCTCCAATGCGATCATATTGCTCCTCCCTCCAATAAGGAGACTAAAACTGTTCACACTGATTGAAGCGTGGTGTAGCTAGTGATATGTAACAAGGCTTCTTTGCTTTTGTGTTCATTGACCATTGTAATAAGGATCCGAAGATGAGATATGGGGGGGGGGGGGGGGGGAAGAGTGTGAGGTGGGGGAGGATGGTGATAGGCTTGGGGACAAATGTATATTTTATTTACAAAACTTGCCAAAATGTGCTTCTTTAGTTGTTGCTGTCATTATGCCTTAAAGCTGACAGCAATTTATGGCGACCACTGTGCTGTTAATAGCGGAAATTCAGAAGCTGTCAACCTTCGCATGAGGTGCAAGTGAATCATGAAGAGCTTATTAACTCATAATTTGTTCCTAATAAAATCTTCAATACCAAAACAAAGCAATGGATAGGGATTGTAATCCCTGTAGATAAGTGGTAATGGAGTTTTTTCCACCAGAAGTGATATTTCACTATCTACTTTAGGATTCTACATAAATCAAATTTTATTTTTGAGCCCGGCAAAATGTTTAAAACTTTTAAATAGTATTCGTTATGGTGACGATTCTCCAGTGTGGCATGCTGCTAATCGGTTTGCTGTTATCACTGTTGCTGAATTCCATTGATCAGTTGAGCTTGTGCTTGACACCACTTCAATCACAAAAGGGGGATTTCATGCCACAGAGATGGCTAGATTTTTTAGAGGGAGTGTTCTTTATTGTTTTATCGCTGATGGTAAAATCAACCCAATGCACAAACCTCTGCGCCTGAGTCAATGCTCAAATTTTGATTAACTGCTTATTCTTCTCACTTTTCTTAAACTTTTCTTTGCTTTCAAATCATTCTGTGGGATACTTTCCTTTCAGACTTGAGGTGATGAATGTTAGGAAGATGAATAAAGCAAATTTAGACTTCAAGAAAATACACAATGAATGATGAATTGTCAGGAAGTATTGAGGCACAGAGGAACTTTGGTTTACATTTGAATGCAGCACAGGCAATAATATCTGATCTGATCAGTATGACTGTGACTCCATAACATTCAAAGTTGCTTTATTAATACTTGCTGGACCTGTACATTAACCTTGCTGCTTATTTGGAGAATACCCAGATCTCTCTGAACAGAATAATTCAGTCATCTCATGCCTTTTAACATTATTCTACTATCTTTTGTTCTTCCTACCCAAGTGGATAAGTTCACATTTGATTTTCGACAATACAATATTGCTGCACTGATGAGAATGAACTATGTATATTTGTTGTTTTAGAAAGTCTTTTCGGTAACCTTGGGTAAATCGGGATTTTAAATTGGCACAAGTAAGGAACTGCTTTACAGCTTCTGATAGCTTTCCAAATGCCAAATATGCAACTCTAATTAAATTATTCTCTTGCAAATGGCTTCTTGTGTCAAAAACCTGATTTTCAGGAGTGTATGGCAATGGATGAATATTTTTTTAAGGAATATAAATGTTAAGGAAGATATTTTGCAGACTCGAGGCTTGGATTGATTTTTCTGTATTTTGTTGTTGTTATTCCTTGAAAATGCATCTGTTTACTTTCCCTGGGTTTTGTTGATGTACGTTCTACTTAATTCTTACTATTTAGTGAAAGCAAAACTTAATTCAATTATCTGCAAGTGCAACAAATATACAGAAGGAAAAAACATTTGAGTGCTGCACTCCAGTAACATTAAGTCTGATTATGTTGGCCCAGAATTTTTGCAATATGAAGGTAGCACTTGCATTATGTAGTTTACTGTAATGGGAATGCTCTGATCACAGCAAGACTCGGTGATGTAACCAAACTTTTCACATTGTAAACCCCACTGCACGGGTTGAGGTGGGTCAGTGAGGATGCTATACAAACCATCTGGAAGAAAAGAAATCACTGGGAGGTGTTGAGAAAAATGTTTCAATGACTTTCCCTGGCGCAGACAGTAGGGAGCTCCGCTGTAGTTAGCATGTTTATACCATCTCTGAGTTCCTCTGACATGATCTCTTTCCATATGAGAAGGACAAGGTTTTGAATTTTTGCCAGAAGTGCTTCTCTCCCATGTTTTATGACTTCAACAGAAATTTCTTCTGCTTCAGAAGTATCTGGAATGATTGAAGTTTTTGAAGTGCTCCTCCAGCAGGCATCACTGTTCTCTCCTTAGATTTCATTGAGGTTGATCCATGAGCATTTGGAACATAGATATTCCTCAGCACCTCCAAGACATACACGTGTCATAGTTAGAGCACTGACACGGCCAGCAAAATGTGCATTGCCTTCACTCTAAAACCAAGATCACTCTAGCCATAGTCCTTGTTTATGTGGACAATCTGAGGAAGATACTCGCCATCACTAAAAGTTTCAAGATAATGGTTTTCACACTAAACATCTACTGGGCAAAAAAAGAGACATGGGTCCCGACCCGAAACACCAAATGTCCATGTTCTCCAAAGATCATGCCTGACTCGCTGAGTTACTCGGGCACTTTGTTTTTTGTTGTTGGAAATCAGCATCTGCAGCTCCTTGTTTCTGCATCTACTGGATAAAGATTATTCAACCTGTTCCGCTGTACCACAATGTCTTCCCACCAAGCATTTTGACCCTCTCCCGTAAAGGCAAGTGGATGTTATGAATAAGCAATGGAAGGCTTGTATGACAATCCAAGTTACAAGCTCATCTGTGTCACATCAGCAATACTGTGATCTGTGACAATTGCAATTCCCACAGAGGACTCATGGACTCCAGTGAACTCATAGAACTGGATAGCAAGCAAGTTTTGAACAACAACTTTTACTTCGACAGAAAGATACGTACTGGACAGATACAGCGTTGATAGGACAGAATAATTATTATTTATGCTCTAGGGCAAGTACAGGATAGAAATATAACTGAGCAGGTTACTTGAGAATTAATATCAATTGTTGTAGGTGGTGTTCAGAGAAAAGCAACGGAATGAGAAATGGCCAACTATTGCTCTAATGGGTTACTTTCAATTATTCAAATTTTTGATGCATTGCTCATCCTGGTAATATGGATTTTCCAAAGGGAATAAGTTGCTAATTTTCTTATTTGCAGTAGAAAATTGAAATGTTTTTCAATTGCCTTTAAAGGCTATTCAGCTGTAGCTATTGGATATTGATTTTAATACAACCACCTCTGCTGTTCAATTCTGGCCCGTTGTATTCCACTAATGATTTTAATGTTATATTTGAATTTTCTTAACAATGCGTTTGTGGGGATGTATCCTTGTGAGCAATAAGTGCCTTGGAAGGAAGGAAATTATGACAATGCATTTATAATCAAATGAAAATACTGAATTTTCGGTTTTAAAACTATGTTTATGGCGTAATTATGATTGAGGTATGTTTAATGTCCTATGCTTTGGATTTTGTTTATACCTAAAAAAAACTGCAAATTGCAGCTGTTATTCTCTCTAAAATATCAAAGCCTAACAGGACAGGCCAAAGAGACCAGTTCATAAAATATACTCATGGGACCTGATGTCTTTCGTCCATGTTTCGACACTGATCTAAATCTACTGGGACAAGCAATGCAGTCATGTTACACACTCTGCCATTCTCCTTGCATGCTTTGTGTAATTAATTACTTATTTCACATTAGACTGACGAGCCTCCTCTTTTTGTGTTTGGTGGCAAATTCATTGCCAAAAAGAGATCTCCAAGCTTTCAACATTAAAATATTTCTGCAGTACAGCCACTCAGTTTCCCCAAGAGTACCAATTATTTTTGGGAACACACGCTGATTTTAACACGTAATGTCCCATAGTGAATATTATCCAGTTGAACAATATTTGTATAACTAATAACTCGGGGATATTCTTGAAAATAAATGAAATGCAAATTTATTTTGACCACTTCCATAATCTGCATGTTTAAGAAGATGCTGGAAAATCGAAGGTAGACAAAATTGTTGGAGAAACTCAGCAGGGTGAGGCAGCATCTATGGAGCGAAGGAAATAGGCAACGTTTCAGGTCGAAACCCTTGTTCCCTCTCCATTTTCTTAATTACCTGATGATTCCAACACAATTGTCAGTTTAACAGCTCATTTCTCATGCTTTGAGAATATAAAGCTAAATTGAATTAATCTCCTCTGGCTGTATGTGATCCATATCCTTCCATCCCTGTATATCCATCTGATGTCGAAAAAGCTCCTAAACGCCATTATTGTTTCTGCTTCCACTATCAGCCCTGGCAATGCATTCCAGGCACCAACCATTTTGTGTTTTAAAAAACTCACCATGCACATTTCCTTTAATCTTTCCCCCTTTGACCCTAAAGCCATGCTTTCTAGTTTTTGACATTTCCACCTTGGCGTAAAAATGTTCTTTCAACCCTATTCATGCCTCTCAACTTGATATACTTCTATCAGGTTCGCCTCATCCTCCAACATTCCAGAGAAAACAATCCAAATTTGTCCAACCACTTATGGCGAATACCCTCTAATCCAGGCAGCATTCTGGCAAACCTCGTCTGTTCCCTCTCCAAAACCTTTCATCCTTCCTGTAATGGGGCGAACCAAACTGTGCACAATGCTCCAAATGTGGTCAAACCGAAGTACCATAAAGCTGCAAAATGACCTCCGGACTCTTGTACTTCATACCCTAACTGATGAAGGCATGTATACCACATGCCTGATTTTTCGCTCTATCTACTTGTGTTACCACTTTCAGGGAGTTGACCTCAAAATCCCTCTGTACATCAATGCTGTTTGGGGTCTTGCCATTAATTGTATATTTTCCCCTTACTTTCGACCTCCCAAAGTGCGACACCTTACATTTGCTCAGATTAAACTCCATCTGCATGTGGTATAGGGTTAGGGTATGAAGTACAAGAGTCCGGAGGTCATTTTGCAGCTTTATAGTACTTCGGTTTGACCACATTTGGAGCATTGTGCACAGTTTGGTTCGCCCCATTGCAGGAAGGATTCTGTAATTTGCTCTATAACCCACTGTCATTTATTTATGTATGTATATACATGTGTTGGCGTATATGTGTCACCAACATCAGAGGTCCCAGCATATATCACTGGTCACAACCTCCAGCCAGATATTACCCTTCCATAACTACCCTCTGTATTTTAAGGACAAGCCAGTTCTGAATCCAAATTACCAAGTCACCAGGGACACTATGCATCTTAATCTTCTGGATCAGCCTACAATGAGGGATTTTGTCAAGTGCATTATTAAAGTCCATGTGGACAACAACCCCTGCCCCACCCTCATCAAACATCTTCGTCACCACTTCAATCACGGAAGAAAGACGTGACCTGCAAACAAAGCCATGCTGACAGTGCCTAATTATCGCATTCTCTTCCGAATGTGAATAAACCCAAAATATCATTCCAATGGCTTCCACACCACTGTGAGGCTCGCCATCTGATAATTTCCTGGGCTATCTTTACCTCCCTTCTTGATAAGGGTAGTGAAGATAAGGTAAGGGAAGTAGTTAACATTATTGAAGTAGATGAACAATGTAAGCTACTCTCCAGTCCTCCAGCACCTCGCCTGTAGGTAAAAAGCAGTGATCTTCCTGCTGCCTACCCTTTTCTGTACCTCATAAACTTATCATCCAAAACTCTGGATAAATGTCCCGTCAGACCAATTCTATTCATGACTATTCGTATGTGTGCTGATCTATACTGGCTCCTGGTTTGAATAATTCTTCAAGGTCTAATAGTTTGCATAATTGTTTCGTTGGTTATATTTAGTTGTAAGGTTGGTTATATTTCCTGAGAAAGCAGTAAAATCATATGCATGGAATTAATGGCACATTGCTACTCATATAATCAGTTATATTTGACTAAGTGAGCGGTGTGACTCTGGCTCCACCTGATCTTGATTGAAAGCTAATATTTTGCTTGGCTTGGGCAGTTGTCCGATTAACGATGGAAACTTCCCAAAATGTTACAAAATGATACACAAAATGTTGGAGTAACTCAGCGGGACAGGCAGCATCTCTGGATAGAAGGAATGGGTGATGTTTCGGGTTGAGACTCTTCTTCAGACTGAGATTCGGAGAGAGGGAGGCACAGAGATAAGAAAGGGTAAGGTGTGAAAGCGAGACTTCATAGGGGATGAGGTTCAACGAACGTAGAATAGATCATTGTTAGCGAGGGGAAGGCAACCCATATACCCACCACCCTCTGTGTAAAAAAAAACCGCCCTTCATATTCCTATTAAATCTGTCTAACACCCCCCACCCCCACCAAACTACTTTAAATACTTGGTTTGGGAATTAACAGTTCCTGGAAATTTGCTACTATTTTGTGCCTAATTCCTTTTCTGTCGGTATGTCTAGTATACTGGTGAATCCCCATTGCTAATTCATCAATATTTTCTTTTGAATCTTTGGCATGCTGCACTCTTCCTTCAATGCTAATATAAATTATTTATTCAACACGGTGGTGGCACCGTGGCGTAGCAGTAGAGTTGCTGCCTTACAGCGCCAGAGACCCGGGTTCGATCCTGTCTATGGGTCTGTACGTAGTTTGTACGTTCTTCCCATGACCTGCGTTGGTTTTCCCCAAGATCTTTGATTTCCTCCCACACTGCAAAGACGTACAGGTTTGTAGGTTAATTGGTTTGGTATAAATGTAAAATTGTCCCCAGTGTGTGTAGGGTAGTGTTAATATGCAGGGATTGCTCGTCAGTGCGGACTCAATGGGCCGAAGGGCCTGTTTCCGCGTTGTATTTCTAAACAAAACTGAACAAGGCCCCCTGCTTTGTTTCAGCAGTTCAAATGAAATGTTATTGACCCGATCAAAGTATTTACTGTGTGTATCTCTCCCCACAGATGACGCCTGATATGTTGAGTTACCCGCATAATTGTTTTTATTTCACATATCTAACATTTCTACTATTTTGCTTTTGTATGCCTCAGATTTCCTCACTTCTTTTGGCACTATTATCTAATGCATGATTTGCCAAAGTTTAGAAATATGGCATATAATCTAAAAAGCTAATAGAATTTATGTATTTAATTGTGAGGCTTTGTTTCAATGAAGGTTATGCCTTAGTTTATATAGTATAGAGATACAGCATGGAAACAAGCCATTCGGCCCACCAAGTCCATGCCGCTGGCCATCGATCAGCCATTCATTCTAGTTCAATGTTATCCCACTTTCTCATCCACTCAATAAACACTTTATGACAATTTACAGAGGCCAATAAACCGACAAACACACACATCTTTTGGATGTGGGCGGAAACCCAATTACCCGAAGGAAACCCACACGTCACAGGTAGAATGTGCAAACTCCACACAGGCAGCACCGGGGGTCAGGATTGAACCTGGGTCTATGGCGCTGTGCTCTACCAACTGAGCCATTGTGCTACCCTGAGTACCACTCATGGAGTAATTTGTATAGTCTTGATGCAGGATCTTGATGTGAAACATTGATGATTCAATTCACCCGTGATCCTCCTGAACGTTGGGGCAGGATCAAAGGGCTGAGTGGGCTTCTGTTGCTCAGAATTCATAGATTTAGCTAGGAATTTTAAACAAAGGTAAATGCCTCTCTGTCTTCTAGTCTGGACAGATCCAGGGTACTTGTGTAACAATATTTGGTTTGTGGAGGTGTTTGCACGAGGTTCACATACTTTCTGTTAATTAGCTATCATCACACAACCCAATTCACCAGGAAAATAATGCTGCTATATTTGTTGAAGAGCTCTTTACCATTGGGTTATGACTACTGCTGGGTTTTTATCATCCTCCACTATTATCTTTTGAGTGGCCTGATGGGTCTTTTGGCACTTCCTTTTCTTCTCCTTTTGGTATTGTAAAGCATATATTGCATTAAAAAAGATAAATTGTCTGTGCAGTGTAGTACACAGAACCATGTGTTTTCCATTATTGATTCATCGTACTAATTGGCTAAAAGCATTGAAGTGGAAAAGCTTGAACACCATCACTTCTGGTGATATTGACAGCGCTGTTAAGATAATTATTGTATTTTTTTAGATTCCTTTCTCGCTGTAGCCAGTTGTTTGCTCCTGCAAACTTGCAAGTGAAATCTACTTTTAATGTACGAGTGGAAATAAGAATTGTTAACCAGAAGATTGTGGACATATTCATGATAATCTAGTTGCTAATGATGTCCTCCTTCATGAAGCATGTAATTGGTCTCTTAATTGTGTTCTTCCTTGCTAACGTGTTAAATAAGGTGTAAAGAGAGCCCTTGTTACTTGTGGAAATTCAATCATCCAATTACTAATCTTTCCTAATTTTCAGTTTTTCATTGGACAAAGCATTAAGCCAGATTTTGTCATTTTGCATTTAATTAAACCAATCTCGTCCTCAATGTTGAAAGCCAATTTCACATGGCGTGTAAAAGAAAATTAATAATTATATTATAATTGCCTTTTGGGAATCTTTTAGATTTGAAGAATGATATCATCTTCTAGAATATAATATTTACCAAGAGACTGTTCCATAATGGTCGACGCTGGAAGAGACAATTATAGTTTAACCTTATCGCTTGTATGTATGAGCCATACCTGATGAATTTCTCCAGTCACTTGTCAAACACGTAATTGTACAACATGGTTTGTTAATGGAAAGCAAATTGAAGTGATATAACTCGATGTTATGTTTTTTGTGTTCCACTGAGATTAAAAAATCCCAAAGATGATAATTTGGACAAAATATAAAAGTTATGACATCTACATTCAAAGCTGCCTTTCCTTTACAAAACAAGTTCCATATGATTTTCAGTGTATGCATTCTTGTCAAGTTTATTTTGACCTTTGCAGTGAGACACAGAATTTCTTTCATTTAAAAAAATCGCAATTCTTCGTGAAGGTTGATTGGAGAAGTCACCTTTATGACCATCTTAATCTTTTGGTTCTAGGTTTAGATTCTGTCAATTGAATTTGGTATGGACAGAAGCAGTTTAATGGTTATAAAGTAGTACATTTATGTTTTATGCTGTTTTGCAGTTTTCTGCTTTTTGTCACTAAAATTGGAGTGATAAATAAAACTGGACAGTGCTTGGTGCATTGTGAGTGCTGCCTGACTGTGCAGTTTTCTGGACAACATTGAAATTGATGATCTGCAATAGCTCCCTTATTGCAAATTTAAATCAGCAGAAGACTTGGGCTTTCAAAGTGTTAGGGAAGATGGTGTAATGATGGATGTTGCATGCAGTGTTTTCAGTATTTTAAGTCTGGTGGAAGGTTTTTCTCTTTGCTGTCAGAGGTAAATTGATTTGTACTAAGATCCTGTGGAGAGAAAGTGATACATTTGAAAGATGTAGCGAAATTATGAGAATGAGCGAAAGGGATGAGCAAAAAATAGTTCCAAATAAGAAGAAACTTTAACTGTAGACATTTTGTTTTGGACAATTGCTCCAAGCCAGTTAGTTAGACGGGGATAAGGAAAAATTGGAATTGGCTTTATGAAAAAAATATTAACTTAATGATATAAACTTGTGTTTCAAGCACTCTTAAAATTAGTGTTCTATCCTATTTTTTAGAATAACATTTGTACAGATCTGGTCATTTTCTTCAGGCATCACGTGAACAATTTACTTCATTTTTATCAAATTCTGTGAGAATCTGTCTTTTCATATGGTACCTGCAGGCAGATTTTATGTTCTAATTTTGTGCTACTGGATTCCTGGGAATGCTTTGTTGATATATTTGCATTTGGATTTTTCTTGGAGATGGACAGAAATGTTTGGAACAGTTTTGTCTATTTTCAAATTTCTTTTGCAGCATTTTATTGATTGAGGGAATAGATAGTCAGAGATTGTCTTGATACTGACAAATATCCACTGTTGGAGTTTTGTGGCTTTAATGGTATTGCCGTCAGGTTGTAATCATTTATGCAAACATGTAACCTCATCTGATGTGTGCTAAATTTATCAACCATAGATTAATATCTATTTTACTGCGCATAACTTTAGAACCATAGATTAATAATTATTTTACTGTTTTTAAATTGAGCTTGTGCTTGATAACAATTGCAGTATAAATGATGTGCAGAGTGGAACATTTTGAGGAATGTTGCAAGTCAGGAGAGTAGTTTGAATGTTAAAATGAAAATCTGAATTCCCACAAACCAAGAGCAGGTCTGTGCCTTTTTATGAGGTAGTTATTTGGTATCATCCTCAGCATATGTTTAAGGCCGTACACTATTAGAAATGCAGGGATTTTGCTTCAGAATGAGAAACTGTGTTTGTTCACCGTTAGTAGCAGAATGTCAATTTTGCTTGAGAATTAATGAGATCCCAAAGTACTTAAGTGTGAGATTAACAGTTTACTCTTTCAAAAACAAAGGATTGACATTCGTATTACCTGCTCTGTTGTCCCAGTTTTAAAACTACTGTGTGAGATCACATTTGCCAGTGAATGAGAAGCTGAAAATGAATTGGTTGGGCTCGATCTTCTGCGTAAAGGCCAGTAACTTCAATGTGCAAAATGCAAAGTGCTGGAGGAACTCAGTAGAGCAGGCGACGTTTCTGGTTTGGATCCTCCTTCAGACCTCTGCAGAAGTTTCCCAACACAAAATGTCATCTGTCCATTCCCTCCACAAATGGTGTCTGACCTGCTGAGTTTCTCCAGCACCTTGCATCTCCAGCATCAGCAAGAATTGTTAGCTGTTTTAACAGTGCAACTGCAGAATTTCACAATGACCCAGTGGAAGCAGAGGCCCTGAAATTGTGTTCAGCTGATTTCCAACATGGGGGCAATTCTACTTCTCATGGACTCCATGTCAATTCTGATGCATTTCCTAGCATTTTGAAGCTGCTGCATTTCCAGGGGGCCTATTGTCAGAATGGTAAAGGGTGGTGGTGTAGGTTTGGTTAAGTATAAGGTAATTTATCTTGTTTGAGTTGTTGCAAATGAATTACTTTGCTTCAATCATTGTGTTTTAAATCTTTTGAGCATTGACGGATATCAGAGAAAAGCCATCTATTTGACAGCTGAGGGCAGGGCCCACTAACTGTTAATGTAGTTCAAGAAGCCGACCCTGGGCCCTGATGCACCTCAGCAGTCACCAGGGAACTAGCTGCTTAGTGGAAGATGACCGGCAGGGACTTGTTCCAGTTACGAGCTTACCAATCAGCTCAAGATCTGGACCATTTACTATATTGCTCCTCTTGGAGAGGGGGCGGTTTTTGTTGGAATGAAATACATAGAATTAAGAACTAAATAAGATCAGGCTCTAGCTTGGGTGTGATGATAATGGAATAATGTACTGCGTATTTGCATGTATTGAGAAGAGACTTCATAATGGAATAATATATTTTGGCGCAGTGGTAGAGTAGCTGCCTTACAGTGCCAGAGACCCGGGTTTGATCCTGACTGTGGGTGCTGTCTGTATGGAGTTTATATGTTCTCTCCGTGGGTTTTCTCCGAGCTCCGGTTTCCTCCTACACACCAAAGACATACTGGTCAGTGTGTACTCGGTGTGCTGAAAGGCTTGTTTCCGCGCTGTATTTCTACACTAAACTAATTTCTGCCCCAAAACATAACCAAAATTCTGGAATGCAGTATTGGTAAGAATGGTAGCATTTCTGATCAAAGACTGGATCCTGACCCCCTATCTCAGATTATTTGAAAGGTAATAGATATTGAAAGAATTTTTTTCTTGGATCATAATCTTAGATTTAGTACATTGATACATGCATTTTACACTAATGTAATATTCTTTAATTATTTACTAATTAAATTTAAATAGTTTGTAAATGTCTGAATGTTAGAAAATATGATACAAAAGTGGGTGGTTTTGCAGATATTGAAGATTGTTGTGAAAGATTGCAGCAGGATCTGGATCGATTGGCCGGGTGGGCTGAGGAATGGTTGATGGAATTTAATACAGAGAAGTGTGAGGTGTTGCATTTTGGGACGTCTAACAAGGGCAGGACCTACACAGTGAATGGTGGGCCTCTGGGGACTGTTGTAGAGCAGAGGGATCTAGGAGTACAAGTGCATGGTTCCTTGAAGGTCGAGTCGCAGGTAGATAAGGTGGTCAAAAAGGCTTTTGGCATATTGCCCTTAATCAGGCAGAATATTGAGTATAGGTCATGTTGCAGTTGTATAAGATGTTGGTGAGACCGCATTTAGAATATTGTGTTCTGGGCACAATGTTATAAGAAAGATATTGTCAAGCTTGAAAGGATTCAGCGAAGATTTGCGAGGATGTTGACAGGACTAGAGGGTGTGAGCTATAGGGAGAGATTGAGTTGGCTGGGTCTCTATTCCTTGGAGCGCAGGAGGATGAGTGGTGATCTTACAGAGATGGATAAAATCATGAGAGGAATAAATCGGGTAGATGCAGAGTCTCTTGCCCAGAGTAGGGGAATCGAGGACCAGATTGAGGTGAAGGGGAAAAAATTTAATAGGAATCTGAGGGGTAGCCTTTTCACACGAAGGTGTATGGAACAAGCTGCCAGAGGAGGTAGTTGAGGCTGGGACTATCCTAACGTTTAAGAAACAGTTAGACAGGTACATGGATAAGACAGGTTTGGAGGGATATGGACAAAGCGCAGGCAGTTGGGACTAGTCTAGCTGGGACATGTTGGCTGATGTGGGTCGAAGGGCCTGTTTCCACACTGTATCACTCTATGACTATAAAACAAATGAGAACTTCTGGCACAGCTCTGCGCCATGCATTGTTGGCATGTCATGAGGTCTCTAAGCATTTCAAGTGTGGATCCTCTTGGCTCTGCCACCACTGGACTCAAGATCTGTAGAGAGTCAGTGAGATGCACCTTCCACATGTAGCCTTGGAAAGTGTGGGCATAACTAGACTACATACAATTAATTAGTGGGCATCTCTGCAATTTTCTTTAACAATTCCTGTGTTTATAAATCTATATTGTGAATAAGTCACTTACATTAAAATACATAATGATGCTAGCTTGATATATGCTAATAAAAAGGGACATTGCTCATACAATAAGAAAATGTTATTTTAGGAATGTAATGTCGAATTAAAAGGGGCAATATTCCATTTATTTATTTCTAATTTGACTTTTAGATACACGAGCTTTTGTATTTTTTAAGTGATGAAATGTATACGTTTTCAAAACCTTTTAATTTAAGTTGAAAAGAATGCCATTATTAACTACCATATTTCAATTGGAATTTGGAAATGTAACATTATCTGTTCCTTTTGTGATTTAAAGGGACGGTGGGGAGAGGTCAAGGCAGCGAGCTCCAAGAAATGCAAGAATGACTGCGCCATCATTGGGTCGCTTTGTTCCCCGGTAAGACTGATTAGTAATCAAACTGTCAATGTTCACCTGTTGAAGGGTAATTACAAAGTTAGCATCCTGCTGGAGTACCAATCAGAATGACTGTCCAGTAACATGAGTGAAGAAATGCACAAATTGACTTTGCAAACAAATTATCTCTTTGTTATATACTCACAGTCCAACACCCAAGTTGCATGTTTAGGTTTCTGTGGGACCACTGAATTCTCAATGATTTGCCGAGTCCACCAGTAGCGTTTTAAAACTTTTTACTCGAGACAAAGCATTAAAATATCTGCAGACCTTAATTAAAAACTGAACTTATCATAGGTAACAAATCAAATAAACTATAGAACCGTAAATAAAGGCCTGAAGATAGCTGAACTTGGCTAGTAGACAAAAGGCGCTGGACATTCACACAGAACATTTGCACAGAATACACTGCTGAAAAACAAGCTCCCTTATCAATATAGGGCAATTGATATCCTTTGAATACAGCTATCCAGGGTGAAAGCTGCAGGGGGAACAACCCTGGGAATTACCAAACCCCACGGAATAACGTCTCCACTGTAAGATTGCAATCATAGTGAACTTCAATCTATTCTCTGCAAGAGAATTGATTCCATCAATAATGTGCAAGCTCCCATAGTTTGATTTTTCCAAGAAAAAAATTACTTTCAATATTTATTTTTGTTGATCCTGATTTTCTCTCCGCCCATCAGATGAAATGTCCAACACTTATTGCACCCTTCCTCTTTTTTTAATTGTGTGCTCAACTTTAGTAAGCAATTATGTAGGAAGGAACTGCAGATGCTGGTTTAAACGAAGTTAGACACAAAATGCTGGAGTAACTCAGCTGGACAGGCAGCATCTCTGGAGAGAAAGAATGGGTGACATTTCAGGTCAAGACCCTTCTTCTTTAGTAAGCAATTGATAGGTTTCCTTGTGTTAGTGGGAAGTACTTGAAGAATGCTTTATAGGATGCGCACTCTATATTAGAGATATGGTGAGGCGATATTGATGTGCACACAGTGATGGACTGCAGAAAGTGCACTTCATATTTTGTTTGAAAATTCCAGCCGCATCCCATGTGCATAGAATGACAAATACGGAAACAAAATGAAGAATGATTATAATACAACTTACACTTATGTCTTACAGTATTGTAGTAAAATTAAATGCATAATAATCAAAATACCTATAAAATCAATATAGAAATGAGGTGCAATTGAAAATATATTTAATCTTTCAACAGAGTAAATCTGACAATGATATTTACACTGCTTCATTTAGCCTCTAAATTACATTTCAATCTATTATTTGGAGTGCCAGCAGAACATTTGAAAATGGATTTTCAAAATTCAACAGTTTTCACCTTGCTTTGGCAAAAATGTTGAACTTTTGGTTCATGCTTGTGATGTAAATGGTCTCTCAATTTTTAATTGGCTTGCTTATTGGTGTTCTCTTGCATTTTGAAAAGAACTGGTGCTTGTTTGTATTTAAATAAATATTTTACCTTTTACAGGCGATTTCTGCTGCCCGAGTATCTACCTTATGCAGGCATCTTTCATGAGCGTGGACAGCCTGGATTAGCCACTCATTCCTCTGTCAATAGAGCCTTGGCAGGTAAACATTATCGGTGGGGTTTTGGAACCTCATTGATAGAGGATTTTTTCACAGTGCATTGTGTTTATCAAGCAAATTGATCAAGTTAAGAGAAAAAGGCGTCACCTTGCGATGTAAGTGCTCAAATTGCAGTCTACATAATACAACTAGTTGTTCAGATATTTTCATGTTTAGTTGCTCTGATTCAAGTCGCACTCTTCCATTTGGTGTTCTTTTTCCGCCCTTTAGTTCCTCATCCTGGTAATGGTGTTCACTGCCCATTGTCACTGCTGTAAGCAAGCAGCATAAAAGCAAGAGTTGTTATTGTTTTATTCACACTTTGGTTTACCTTTCACACCATATTTCTCTTCACTCGTCATATTTCAGCAAGGGATGTCACAGGAATTTGACTACTCCCTTCTTATTTTACATCAATGTTGCTGTAAATCTTTATAAGTGTTATCTTACCTGTCTAATTAACAAAAATGCTGTAATAATGTTGCTCAATCTTAATTTGAATATCCTTACTATTTTCACTTCATTTCTGTGCATTGCGGCCTTGGAGGCATTGCTCCATGTTATTTTCAGTGTGGCAAGAGCTTTACACTCTTATCCCGAGCATCTCATTAACCTTCTGAAGGCAGGCTCTCGTGCATGCTCAACACAACATTGAAGGCAGGCTCTCGTGCATGCTCGACATAAAGTGCTGGAGTAACTCAGCGGGTTAGGCAGTATCTCTGGAGAATAAAGGATGGGAGACGTTTCGGATTAGGACGTTTCTTCGAATTGTAGAATTGCTTCTTCAGACTGATGCAGTCAGTCACCCATCCTTTTTCTCAAGTTATGCTGCCTGACCTGCTGAGTAACTCCAGCATTGTGTGCCTATCTTTCGGTTTAAACCAGCATCTGCAGTTTCTTCCTACATAACAATATTAATGATCTGTTTCTATTGAAATTTGCTTTTGTGGAATAAAACTACAATGTGAATTTTGCAGACTTGCTTTAGTGACAGTCCATTGTTACTTACTCTCCTAATCACACATTAGCATTGTGTATTGGTACTGAAACTTATCACCACCAACTTATCTTTATTACAAAAATGTCAGCTTAAAAATTATTTTTTAAGTTGTGACCGGTCAAAAGTATCAGTAAAAACCAGATAAAGCCATTGTCATTGCAACATGTAAGCTGGATACGACATTGCATCTATTTTCTGCTTTACTGTTAGAATATTAAAAGATGGTTGTCCCTATGCACATCTGTGTTCTCTCCTTTGTGTGAATTTGAAGATGATCCAGAAAATAGCAAAGTTGTTCGAAAGTTGTACTATTTTGGAAAGGCAAATCACTCATCTTAAAAATAATAAGATGACAGCTCAGATATTTAATGTAAGTCCGAAAAAATTGTGTTGCGTTCTTTAGGGTTAGGGCTGCCTTGTTAATTTAATATAAAAGTATATTTTTTCCCCTCATCTCCTGGAAATCGTTTCCATTCATTTACATTCAGCGTCTTACATTTTGCATTCTGATGTAGAACATGCTGTTTTTTAAAATTAAGCTATGCCTTAGATGTCACTTAACTGCATGGATAGTGGCAGCACACACAGAGTTGTAATTAGCTTTTTTCTGACAACAGCTTTATAATAAATGCCCAAGTTTGATTGCTTTGAAAATTTTGAATGGAACAAATTAAATATAGAGCACAGTTAATGAACCTCACGCAGTGTGTTACATGTGTCTAGTAATGTTGTACAAAATGAGGTTAACATGTTCATGGCAAGTCTATTTCCTCTGTAACACTTATTAAACTGAAATGTTTTTAAACTGGTTATTTGAAAGCAAAGTCTGTCAGCAAGAGAAAATGGCAGCATTCAAAGTATCAATTTGCCAAAAGTTTCATGATATTGATCTTCAATCTGCAGGGTTTTTTTATTGTGCACTTTATCAAATCTCTTTTGGTTATATATAATATCTGAGTTATATATTGCCCTTCAATATACTCCTTCAATCATCACTTTAAAACATGTTAAGTTTCTGAGTAACTGTTTCAGTAATGGCAAATATGTTGACAAATGAACTGAAGCGTATTGATGTCATAGAACCATAAAAACATGCATCCATGCTGACCATGTTGCCTTTCTACACTTATTCTATTTGTCCCATATCCCTTTCCTATTCAAATATCTAACAAATGCCTTCTAAATGTTGCAATTTTTACTGACTTCAATACAACGGACTTTGTCCCCTGCCAAAGTATCGTGCACCAACCACCAACCTGGACACACTGCAGCAGAGCCACTGTCGTGCCGCTGCCGATCGGAACGCCTGTTGATGTTTAGTAGAGTAGAGTGTTAATTTGTTCATGATATATGTATCTTTACTTCTATTTATTTTTTACTGCACACACTGAAATGGACACTGGTTGAGGAACGTTTTTTTGTTTCCTCTGGGTATGCGAATACTCAGGAAATGACAATAAAGATATACAATACAATACAATACAACATCCTTTAATTTAGTTTAGAGATACAGAGTGGAAACAGGCCCTTCGGCCGACCGAATCCATGCCAACCAGCGATCACCGTACACTAGCACCATCCTACACACACTAAGGACAATTTACAATCTTTACCGAAGCCAATTAACCTACAAACCTGTATGTCTTTGGAGTGTGGGAGAAAACCAGAGCACCCAGGGAAAACCCATGAGGCCACAGAAATAATGTACAATCTCCATACTGACAGCACCTGTAGTTAGGATCAAGCCCGAGTCTCTGGCACTGTAAGGTAGCAACTCTACTGTTGCGCCGTCTCTGGTATCTTGTTGCAGATAATCAACACTCTGTGGGAAATCTTGCCACTCAGACTTTCTTTAATTTTTTTTTCTCTCACCTTAAGCTTGTGCCTTTTATTTCTGGACTTCCTTGCCCTGGGGAAGAAAAAAGGTTTATGACTATCTGCAGTACATTATTGATGTCCCTCATCAGTTTTATAAACCTTAAGGTTACCCTTTAGCTTCTCATGCTCTGGTGAGAATACATTGGAGTGTATCCAATGACTTCTTATTACCACAGCCCTCCATTCTAGGCTGCTGACAAATCTCTTCTGCATTCTCTGTGTTGCTATTATATCCTTCCTGTACTGTGACGACCAGAGCTGTACACAATATTCCAAGTGCATTCTAACAGATACTTAATACAACTGCAACATCATGTCCCATTTCTTCTACTCAATTCCTTTGCCTATGAAGGCAAGCATACCAAACAGTCTTTTCAATACTCTATCCACCTGTGTCACCACTTTTAGCAAGCTATGGACATGCACCCCAATGTCTCTCTTACATCAACCATCCTTTTTCCTGCCTATTACTGTCTTTCCAGAACTTGACCTCCCAAAATGCACCACCTGTCATGTCAAGATTAAATTCCACCTTCCATTGTTCTGCCCAACAGTTCTTCAGATCCATGGCATGCTGTATCTTTGAACAGCCCTCTTCACTATCTATGACTCCACCAATTTTATCTCCAAATCACTAATCATTTGAACTACATTCTTATCTAAGTTATATTACAAACAACAAAGGTGCAACCACTGATTCCTGAGATACATAATTTGTTACTGACATCCAGTCAGTTGAGCTTATAGGATTTGATATTACAATCCCTACATACTAATTGCATCTTCTTAATATCTTGAGTGGGGGTAGGGGTAAAGACTTCATTGGGGTCATCAGGTGGGCACCCTCCTTCCTTGGTGTATCAACGAAACACCAAGTAAGGAGGGTGCCCACCTGATGAGCCAAATGAAGTCTTTACCCCTACCCCCACTCAAGATATTAAGAAAGTGCCAATTATAGTAGGGATTGTAATATCAAGTCCCATAAGCTCAACTGACTGGAAGTCGGAGAAACATCCAGCCTTCACTACCCTCTGCCTTCAATCACCAGGTCAATTTTAAATCTAATTCACCAACATGCCATGTATTCCTGGTGCCTTAACTTTCTTTTTTTTAATTTATTTTTATTGGAGGAAAAAAAATACAATACATCTGATGTATTGCATTACATTTCCCTCCATTTTGTTTTTTATATATAATAACAAAATAACCCTCACCCACCCTCCCTAAACACCCCTTGGCAGCTAATGTGTTCACAATACAAACATATCACAAATACAAATGCACATTTTAACAATAATAAAGTAACAAAACAGAATAAAGGCGGATCCCCACCTACTGTCAAGTGCTCTCAGTCAATAGGTAGTTCCTTTAGACCCTCAACGTATAATAAAAAAGGTTCCCATTTCAAATAAAACCTTTTCACAGACCCCCTCAATGTGAATTTAATCTTTTCTAGCCTTAAAAAAAAATCATGTCTTCCATCCAAGCAGCAGCAGATGGAGGAGTGGTAGATTTCCAAACCAGCAAGATTCTCCTACGGGCCAAAAGTGATGTGAATGTAATGATATCAGACTGGGTTGTATTTAAACCCAAGGTTTTATCTGCTACACCAAATACTGCTACAAGCGGGCAAGGTCTCACTGTCATCCCAAGGACTTCACTGATGGTTTTAAAAACCACTGCCCAGTAGTTATCAAGTTTGGGGCAAGACCAGAATGCATGAGCTAGATTGGCTGGAGAGAAGGAGCACCTGTCACAGCCAGCGTATGTGCCCGGATATATGTCAGCAAGCCTGGCTTTGCTTAAATGAACCCTGTGTAAAACTTTGAATTGTATGAGCCCCAATCTAGCACATGATGACGAGGAATGGACTATTTTCAGTGCTTCTGTCCAGCATTCCTCAGACAGATCTAAAGCAAGGTCGTCCTCCCACCTAGTTTTAACTTTGTTCAGGTTTTGATCTCCTAAAGACATCAGTTGAGAATATACTACAGAGATCAGTCCTTTATTTGCAAAGGTAAAAGTGAGTTTATCCAACACTGTGACAGGCGGGAGATCAGGAAAAGAGGGACATTTTTTCATGGCAAAGTGACGGACCTGAAGATATTTAATTAAATGATTATGTGGGAGGCCATGTTTTCTGTGTAGATTATCAAAATGCACATAAGACCATTCAAACCCCACTGTCTAAAGGTTGAGTCAAGTGTGGAGGGGGGGAATAAATGGTTACTGTGAATGGGACCCAGAACTGAAGCTGATGTAAACTTAGAATGACAACGAAATTGATAAAACATTTTGATGGTGGATAGTACGACAGAGTTGGATGTAAATCGAGAGGGTTTCAATGGCAGGGAGGAATATACTAAAGCTGGGAGAGATGAGGAATAATAAGATTGTGACTCAAGCAGACACCAGTCTGTATCTGGGTGGTGGAGCCAGAATAATATCTTTTGGATATTGGATGCCCAGTAATAATGAATAAAGCTAGGAAGGCCCAGTCCACCTACTTCACGACCTCTTTGGAGAGTGCACTTATTGACCATTGGAACCTTGTTACCCCATATAAAGGAGGTTATAGATTGGTTAACTGAGTTAAAAAATGACTTGGATAGGAAGACCGGCAAACATTGGAACAAGTAAAGAAATCAGGGAAATACAGTCATCTTCACCGACTGCACTCTCCCAGCTATAGTGAGAGGTAGACTAACGCCATCTCTCAAAGTCAGCCTTCATTTGGCTAACTTGAGGCGTATAGTTAGCTGCAAACAGGGATGTGAAAGAGTGGGTAATGTGTATTCCTAGATATACAAAACCATCTTGAGATATGGGAAAGGGCAGAGATTAGAGAATAGAGATTCTTTTATTTGTCATTCAGACCTTTCGGTCTGAACGAAATTTCGTTGCCTGCAGTCATACATATAATAATAAATAACAAAACACACAATAAACACAAATTAACATCCACCACAGTGAGTTCACCAGGCACCTCCTCACTGTGATGGAGGCAAAAGTCTTAAAGTCTCTGTCTCTTCCCGCTTTGTTCTTCCTCTGCGCTGAGGCGATCCAGGCTTCTGATGTTGTGACCCCGCTGGGTGATGGTAAGTCAGTCCCGCGGCTGAATCCGTGCTCCGCGACGGGCCGGTTCAAACTCCGCGGCCCGGGGTGGCCGAAGCTGCCGAAGCTGCCGCCCTCCAGTCCAGCGGACGCAGCTGTAGTTGCGGGAGCTCCAGAAAAACAGGTCACCAACCTGTGACCTGCGAGCTCCCGACGATGTTGTCCACCGCGGCCGAGCCTCCGGATTCAGGTCGCCATCAGTGTCCTCGGTCGCCACCGCCGGAACGCCACCGCAGCCCCGAAGTTGGCCAGCCCCGCGCTGGTAAGTCCTGGCTCTGCCTCCGGAGCCTCGAGGTCGTTCGCTCGCAGTTGGAGTTGGAGGCCGGCAGCTCCGCCATTAGGCCTCGGCGCAGACAGAAGCAGAGAAGGGGGATACGGCAAGAAAAAGTCACATTCCCCCGAAGGAAGAGACAAAAATCATGTTTCACCCCCCCACCCCACACATACACAACCCAATAAACTAAAATTTAACTAAAACAGACCTGTCGGATCTGGTCTGCTGAGTTACTCCAGCACTTTGCCTTCTTTAGTAAACCACCATTTGCAGCTACTTGTTTCTATATTGGAATCTGATTTATTTGCGATATTGCTGGAGAAGAGCTAGAGCCCAGATAAATTGTGACGTTCCAAAAACAAAGTGCTGGAGGATCTCAGTAAGTAAGGTATCATCCAGCACTGTTTTCTCTTCACTTAAGATTCCAGCATCTGTGGCCTCGTATGTCTCTCGTGGCTTGATGCTTGTCTAGAATTAACTTCTTGTTGTTTTCTAATTATTCCAGGCTAAGCCTAACAGTGCTGACCTCTTTAGCAATTTCAGAGAGCGGGATGGGGAAAGAGAGATTTCCATTAATCCATGTAATGTGGCAACATGTTTTCATCCAACCTCTCTTGTTCTCTCTCTCATTCCCCAACTCGCTTCTGCTTCCCTCCCTCCCCGCATAACTTGTTTCTGTTAGTTCGCTCCCACCCCCTGTGTCTAGCCCCTCAGCAAAACATTTTCCTCACAAAATCCATCTATTCGTTCTGCAGGTCATGGCCTTCAGCTTCCAGTCGCCTGTCACTTCAGTTTTCTCTCCCACTCCCATTGTGTCTTGTGTCGTAAGCCTGTTTCCTTGTTCCAACAAAGATAAGGATAAGCTCCAACAAAATTAGCTCATCTTCCAAATGGGCAAAAAGCAGTTTCTGGACTTTAAAATGAGTTCAGTAATTTTAGATAATCAGCTTTTCCAGGATTTGCATTTCACATTCGCAGCATTCAGTTTTCTTTTTCATGCAATTTCAAGTAATTATTCTGCTTTTTAAACCTCTACCAGTCTGACCCTTCTCACTAATTGCTTCATCACCCATTTCATCACAGGCACTATCATATTTTGTCTTTCAGAGACATTTGCCTTCCATCCTCTGGCAGCACATTTCTTGGCCTCTCCTGTTCCTCTGCTCTTTACCCATACCGTAAACCTTTTATCAGGATTTTGAAAAGTTGGGGATAAAAGATTATTGATCTAAAATATTAACTCATTTTTTCTCAACAACAGACCTCTGTATTTCAAGAATTTTCTGCTTTAATTTACTATTTCAAGCATCTGCAGGATTTTTCCATTGTGCTTCTTTTTTTTGTATTGGCAGGCTTTGATGTATGTCACCTTGCAAATGTGTGCAATACAATGCAACTCAAAAAGAGAGAAATTATTTATTATTTTCTATCCCCAATGAATATTTTGGATATTAAATTAAAATACAGTACTTTTGCATGTGAGATTCGGGTAAATTACAAGCTATGGAGACAAGAAACTGCAGGTGATGGAATCTTGAGCGTAAGGCAAAGTGCTGCAGAAACTGGGAAGGTCAGGCAGCATCTGTGAAGGGAATGAACTGATGACATTTTCTGACTCGAAACGTCATCTGTCCATTCCCCCCACAGATGCTGCTGAGTTCTTCCAGCAATTTGTTTTTTGCAAATGACAACTAATGTCCTGTTGCAAGAGGACTACATTTTGATAATGGTTTCTGCAGATTTACCAGCACTCTGAATTTTATAGGGCCTGGTGTGCATATCATGATTTAATTACAATAACGACGTTGAATCATGCACCTTACCTCTCGATTGAAAGATGTAGCATGGAAACAGGCCCACTGATCTGATCATGCTGATCATCAATCACCCGTTCGCACATATTCTATGTTATCCCACTTTCGCATTCACACCCTACACTACATCGGGTGTCAATTTACAGATGACAATTAACCTACAAATTTGCGTGTATTTGGAATGTGGGAGGAAACCGGAGCACCCATAAGAAACCCATGCGGTCATAAAATGTGCAAACTCCACACAGATAACTGGTGAAGTCCGGATCAAACCTGGCTCTCGTGTTGTGAGGCAGCAGATTTACCAGCTGCACTACTGTATTCATTCTTGCATTCTTTCTTTCGTTGAGCTTGAAAGCTCATTCCACCAGACCTGGTAACAGCTGCTTGCCCACTGTTATCGGACTACGGAACATAAGATAGGGTACAGTCCCAATCTCCCAACCTCATTGTGGACATTGGACTTTTTCCTCTTTGCACTACCTGTTCAAGTTCAAGTGAGTTTATTGTCATGTGTCCCTGATAGGACAACGTAATTCTTGCTTTGCTTCAGCACAACAGAACATAGTAGGCATTGACTACAAAACAGATCAGTGTGTCCATGTTGAACTTGTGTATGGCTTGATTGCACTTGTGTATTATATGATCTGATAATACACAAAAGATTTTCACTGTACCTTTGTACATGTGACAATAAACCAATACCTTGCCATGAAGTGCTTCTAGCTGCTGCATGAATTGTGGGGAGAGATTAAAATTGCATGAGACAGATGTTCAAGTCAGCAGTTTGTTACAACTGGACTCTATTGAGAAAGGAGCTGAAAAGGTGAAGAGTTTAATGTCTATGAATAGATGGCAGAGCGAAGTGCCTTGAACTGCAAAAGAACTGATGGAAATTAGGACAATAAAGATGAGGGAATTAAGTCCTTTAGAATGGAGTGTGGTGCCTGATGGAAGGGGGTGCTGAGGCTGAAATTGTTGTTGTGGAATAAAGGGAGAGTGGAGATTGCCAGCATCCTCAAGGAAGGGCTTGGAACATGGGAACTAATCTAGATGCCACTGAGTGAGGAGAAAAATGAGCTGCTTGCCTGTATGAACTGGGATGATTAAAGGATAACCAGCTGTTGAGTTAGACTAAGATGGTGGCCAGCTTCTCCAGTCTGTGTGAAGTGAATAAAATAAACACATGACCTTTGCAGATTGCGTGTTTTTACACCAAAGTTACATTTCTGAAATTAATAATCTGGGGAAAAAATGAGCGTGCACAATTAATGGCCATACTTGTACTCTATAAAATATATATTTAAAATGTGCTTCAGTAAGCTTAATGCAGTGATTGATGTGTAGTAAATAAATTTGTGGCAAATATTGAAATGAACAAGACAGATTTTCCATATACCTTTGTTGTGTTTGGGTTGAGTTTGTGTTTCTTTGATGTTAGCTATGGTACTGGGTTCCAATAGGATTTTCAAGGACTCTTTGTTCTTGGAAAGGTTTTGAACTGCATTCTTATTGCCATTGGTGAAATAAAGAAATCAATCATCACTGCATTTTGTAAGACTGTCATTCTGTCATCCAAAATCAAGATAGTTGAGTCCAAAACAGCAAGCTTAAAACTACATTTCTTGAAACCTAAACTAATGATAAATCAGTCTGGAATACAAACACTACCTTAAGCTGCAGGAGAGTTGCTGAGCTCCTAGGCTATCCATCAGCTTGCCATGAATAGTATGAATGACACTTCAAATAGACCAGCCTGATATTTTTTGTTCAAACGTTACCTTACATCAAAGTGAACAACTGTTTAAAGCACATGAAATTGCCAGCGCTGGAATATTGTGCAAAACATTAAGTCCTGGAGTAATTGCACAGGTCACGCAGCATCTGGGGTGGGAGTGGACAGACGGCATTTTAAGTCTGGACCCTTCGGACGGAGTGGCGTGGAGTGGAGCGGTGGGGGGGAGGGAGGGGGAATCTGGAAAAGATTGGTGGGGTGGGCCAGAGATATGTGGATACAGGTAGCAAGTCTGGTAAGAGATGGGTGGATGCAAGTGTGGTTGGGGGGGGGGGGGGGGGGCGGCGCAGGGCAGAGAGGGGGAAGTGATTGGCAGATGGGTGGAGTAAATGCAAAGGCAAGAGGTAAAAGATATTGAAAGAAGAGGAAGAATAAAATATAAAGCTAGAGGGAGGAATTGAGATGGAAGTAAGGTGGGGGGAGGGGAGAGTTATGATTAGATGTGAATATGGGCTCCAAAATGGGAGGTGAGTGTACCTAGGAGGGTGAGAGAAATGCGTTGTCACTGGGGTGGGGGGGAGGACAGGAAAAAGAGAGGGGTAAGGGATGTATCACCCAAAATTGGAGAATTCAAAGTTCATACTGGAGAATTCAAAGTTCAAATAAACTTCCCTCACCACCAGTGTTTTTCCCGAGTTATATGCTCAGTCTCTTGCTTGAAATGTAGCTGGTTCATACTATTGGGTTGATAGCTACCCCAAAGGGAATATGAGATGCTGTTCTTCCAGTTTACATGTGGCCTCACTCTGGAATGGAGGAGGACAGGGTTAGTAAAGTTGAAAGGAGAAGGGGAGTTAAAATAGTTAGCAACAGGGAGCTCCAGCAGATGAACTTCATGCGTTTTGCGCCCATTTCGAACAGGCGAACAAAGTTCCACCCAGGCACGTTCCCCAGCTTGCCCCACTTGCTCTGTCCCATACAAGGTGGCAGAAGTCAGATTTGTGAACTCTCAGAAACTGGCCGACCTGGAAGTGTTCTGAAACTCTTTCTCCTAGCTTCACAATTTACAACTCTTCTTCCGGACAATGTAGGTGCCCCTGCAATATCTAGGTCTGTGGAGGTTGCCATCTATCTTGCACGACTATATTCAGTCCTGGATATTCTTGACAATAATGCCAGCATGCAATTTGACTACAGCTCAAACTTCAAAACTTTAATATTGAATAAACTCATCCCTAACTACTGGATCTGTTTGCATTGGGGCTTCTGGACATTGACCAGCAGACTTCGGTCAGTTAGAGTTGATAATAACATTTTCTCCCCTCCCCTCACCACCAGTGTTTTTCCCGAGTTGTATGCTCAGTCTCTTGCTTGAAATGTAGCTGGTTGTGTGGTCAAGTACAATGCCAACTTGATCTTTACGTTCCTCAGTAATACCATGGTCCTCAGCCAGATCCACCACAATGATGAGGTGAAGTGCAGGGAGGAGGTTGAGTACCTTATGTCATGTATTAAGAGTAATAACCTATCCCTTAATGTCAGCAAGACGAAAGAGTTGGTTGTTAACCAAAATAAATAAGGGGGTGAATATAACCTTGTCCTCGTCAGACCCTGCTGTAGAGATGGTTGCAGCTTCGATTTATTTGACATCCATATCACCAGCAACTGAAGTTGGTCCCATCACACTGACACAACAATCAAGAAAGTGAATCTGTATATTTACTTTAGGCGACTGAGAAGATTCAGCATGTCTATGAGGACTTTCCCCCATTTCTACAGTTGCCCGTTACAAAATATTTAAAATTTAAATGGGATACATCCCAGTCTGGGATGTCAATTAGTCTGCTCTTGACCACTTGAACCAGAAGAGAACAGTGAACACAGCCTTGTCACTTCCAACCATCCAGTCCACCTTCAAGTTGTGTTACATTTGGAAGCTTGGAAGTATCATCAAGTTTGCCTGACATCCTGACACCTTTTCTCTCTTCTACCTTCTGGGAGAAGATAGAGCACCTTGACAATCAGAGCTTCCAGACTTAAGCACAGCTTCCTCCCTACTATTGCCCAACTCTGGAACCAATCACCTTATTCCTGGAGGTGCCTCCATGTACTCTTACTCTTAACTCTACTTTATTGGGTTATTCTGTCATTGTACTGTTAATGTTCCTTTGCACTCTTGGATTTTGCAAAACAATCTTGCACCATTCTGCTGTTTGCACTTCGTTGTACCTATTTTTATATATATTATTACTGCGCATATACTGTAATTACTAAATTTCATTGCACCCCTTTGTATATGACAAATTAACGATCTGAACTGAACTACTTTCCTTCACTTTGCCTTTTATTGATGGTTTTATTGAACTCCATTCAAGTGAATGGCACTGTGCTGGAACAGTTGACTTAAAGCTGAGGTGTGCAGGGTATCCTTCCCCTGGATTAGTACGATCAGGACCTGACTGCTGGGTTTGGCAGTGGAGCAAATGGACCTAACGTGCACTTCATACAGTGACAGCTAGCCAACCATTCAGCAGGGTTTGGGCCATTTTGTAGGATGATTTTTTCAGTGATAAATATCTTGAGTTAAATGTCCACTAGAGGGTAGTATGCTTATGTTGAAATCATTGTGTAAAGAAAATAAATATGGACCATAATTCTTCTTATTCGCAATTCCTCATTATATTTACCAAAATAATTTAAATGTTATGCAATGCCTCTCATTTATTCCTTTTGACTTTAATCGTTGCTCGTAAGTACAGTAAGTTTCCGATAGTTATCAGAACTGAGAAAGAGCAGGAGTAGACTTTGAATTCAATATGAATAAAGGGGAAGCCATTTAAAATTGAGATGTGAAAAAACGTTTTCACCCAGAGAGTTGTGAATTTGTAGAATTCTCTGCCACAGAAGGCAGTGGAGGCCAATTCACTGAATGAATTTAAAAGAGAGTTAGATAGAGTTCTAGGGGCTTGCGGAATCAAGGGATATGTGGAGAAGGCAGGCAAGGGTTACTGTTTGTGGATGATCAGCCATGATCACAATGAATGGCGGTGTTGGCTCAAAGGGCCAAATGGCTTCCTCCTGCACCTATTTTCTATGTTTATGCGTGATATTCAAAATCAATGCCATTTTTCTCCCCTCAATCCATATCTCTTTATCTAATATCAAGAAACTAATTGATCTCAGTTGAGAATCCAATCAATGGCAGAGGCTTCACAGCCCACTCAGGATGAACATTTCAAAGATTGATCATCCTTTGAAGGAATTTTTCATTTCAGTTCCAATTGCTTACTCGTCATTTCAGTTGCAATTGCTTACTACTCAGGACAATGATATCTAGTTGAAGACTCCTCAGCCAGGGGAAGCATCCTCACTGTATCTATCTTGTCGTATAGTATAAGAACTTTGATTGTTTCAATAAGATAGCATCTCGTTCTTCCATACTCTGAAGACCAAAGACTATACCTTCTCAGCGCTTCCTCATATAACAGACTGGTAAATCTTCAAGCACTCCCTCCAAAGAAAGTACTTTTTTTAATAGGACCAATGGTCTTGGTGGGATTTCATGAGACTATGTAATTGTAGTAAGAAACTTTTACTCTTGTCTTCAAATCCAATACAAAACGTACCAATAGACCATTCCCCCCTTCCGCCCACCTTACCACTTGTGTATAAGGACATACAGGTAGTTTGGACATCAGCATTTCCCAATTTGTGTCTAATTCTTAACTCTCTCCCGACTAAAACGGGTAACATTTTTCCACATTGCACTTTATCTGCTATTTTGTTACCCATTCACTCATCTTGATCTGTTCCATTGAAGCTTCTTTCACAGCTCATATTCCCACTTAGTTGTGTGGCATTAGCAAATGTGGAAATGATGCCTTTCATTCCCTTTGCCATCTCTTTGATATAGTTTGTGAATAATTGGGACCCAAGAGTGAGTACCCTGACCTGAGAAAGAATCCTTTATACCTGTGTTTTGATTTTAACCAGTTAGCTAACTCACTGTTTGTACTGGTATATTGACCCCCAATTCCATGTGCTCTAAACTGATTTACCAGTTACCAATATGGAACTGTGGCAAAATATTTCCAAAGGTCCAAATACATTACATCCACTGGTTTCTTTGCATCTACTCAATTATAGACCTTCTCAAAGAACTCCAACAGAATACTGGTATGATTTCCCTTTCATAAATCCTATTCTTATTTTCAGGTTCAAATCTTTTGTACCCACATATTAATTTTGTGTTTAATGGCTGAGGATACCCAAGTATCCCAGAGACCTATCATCACAAAGTATCCTTTGCTCTATTCTTCCCAATGAGATGGTCTCATATTTCATATTTACATTGTTTCCTGTTAGTAACTATCAATAAACATGAACTGTAGTTAAAATGATCAACACTGAAAAATGTAGCTGTATTCCAAGGATCAATTGGCAGGATTTAACTCGGCTCTCTAAACTATAAGTTCTTATGGAGGGAAAAAATAACCTGTGGAGTGTTACTGAAATGTTTTACATATAGGAAATGGGTCCCCTTGAATAAAAGCTTTTCTAATCCACTTAATTAAGCACCAGTTACTTCCAAGAGTAGTTTTATTATTTATTAAGTTGTTTTCTGCTTGAGGAACTAATTAAAATACCTTGTGTATTGATAAATTACTGCAGCCATTGATAATGCTTGCAGAGGTGTGGCAATTATACAAAATTTGAGGCCCAATAACAGGGGATATTAATTTTCAAGCAGTTGCATTGAGATTTGCATATAAATGGACACTGCATGCTTTCCACTAACATATGGTAAATGGACAAGATAACTGATGTCTTTATCAATCTCAATGGCAATTTAATGAAGAAAACCACGCTGTTCAAGAAATCATCTGTTTTTTCACATTTACGTAGATTGGTTGTATGCTTCCTACCATCTCCCATTTTTTTTTGTTTTATTGTTTTAAAATAAACTGCATGGAGATTTTTTAATGGGAAAAAAGTGCAAGTTAAGTTCCGTCAGATAAAATTGGAATTTAAATACCGAAAGAATTGGAAATGTAATGCTTTTGTGAACATTTATTTAACGTTTTTAAAGCCCATGAGGACAGCTTTAAATTTGATTAATATCTTCTGCAACAACATCAATGAAATCCAGTCAGCTTTAATGCTGCATTAAAAAAGTTATGTCTTTTTGGATACTGTTGCATGCAGTAAATGTAGTAAATTATTAAGTTGTTAATCAAATTATTTGGTGATATCCAGAAGCCTACATAAATAGACTAAAAGCAGCATTAAAATTCCTTCATTATTGAAGCAAGAACCAGAGGATACAGGTTTGAGGTGAGGGGGGAAAGATTTAACAGGAAACTGAGGGGTAACTTTTTTACACAAAGGATGGTGGGTGTAATGAACAAGCTGCAGAAGGAGGTAGTTGAGGCAAGTACTATTGCAACGTTTTAGAAAAATTTGGCCAGGTACATGAATAGGATAGGTTTAGAGGGAAATGGGCCAAAAGGAAGCAGGTGAGACTATGGTGAATGTGGCATGTTGCTCGACATGGGCAAGTTGGACCGAAGAGCTTGTTTCCATGCAGTAATACTCTAAAATTTGGGAATTTAAAAGTAAGGAAATAATTCTGGCATGAAATAGCCAGTGCCAGTCAGAATAATGATAACATATTTAAATCTTTGTAGAAACCCACCTCATTTGCTAATTGCATTCATGAAAAATAATCTGCCATTCCTTTCCTGCTGAGTTGTCCCATCAAATCGTCTTCCGAGTCGCACAATTCAAAAAGCAGTCTGGGATGGAGAGTTGGTGCCAAGCTTGCCAAAGACATCCACCTTGTTTGAAGGAATAAATAACTAAAGTAACAATTTGTGAACCATTTTAATCTAGTTACTTTATAGGTTATTCTGACTCTAAAGAACAAAAGTTGAGCTCAGTTGTTACTTTACCCTTGTACAATGATCCACATGTATTTTCCAGCTGTATGGGTCCTGACTATGTGTAGGGTTTCAAAAAACAAAACAAAAAGAGTCATTATTGGGCTGGGCTAGGATTTAGGCAGGTCAAGATTGAGTTTCCATTTTATTCTAGTCAGCCTAGTACATGTCCTCCACCGTTTTTCTGGCAACTGGTGGTCCGGTACTTCCTTTAGTCTGGAGAGAATGACACAAGTGCATTTGAAATCCCCCCCTGAAAATGCAGCGCCTAGACCAGGTGAAGCGGCTGATTTTAACTCATCAGGATTTCTGTGTAGATCAGCGGGTCGAATTTGCTCCCTGCGACGGGCTCAGGAGCTCCAGCCTGTCCAGAGGCTGCAGATCTGTACCCTTGGCCGACCTCCATGGCTAATCGGCGGGTCAAATTTGCCGCCTACGGATGGGGCTCTGGAACTCTGGACCGGTTGGAACCGGCAGACCCGTTCCCATATCCGACTTCCGAAGCTAACCTTACGGGCCGGTATCTTGCCGGCCTAGGCTGACTGTTTCAGTAGCGTTAGACTCTTCTCGGAGACCGTGAACTCTGTTCGTCCGTCAAAACGGATAATCTAGAAAGGCTCTGGAAGCAAGGGTGCTGGAAATCAGTTATGGATCTGAACCAGAAGATGAAAAAATGCATAAAGGCTATCCTTGAAGGGAAATGCCATGTTGTCAATCCATTCCAAGTCTTTTGTGCACCAAATTTGTGTCTTGAATATATTAAGATCTTCTATCTTTCATGTGGACTCTTTACATGTTCAACTGCTTACTTTGTCTCGTTTCCCACCTCATCGTATTCCCACATCTCCAATCAATCCTACTCTACAGTCATCACAGTAGATGTGGAAACTAATTTTTCTGTTTACATTTTATTAGATTTGTTTAAGTCTGATCTAAGTCTTATTGTGTAATATTCCAGTACTGGTATCAGGAATCTAAAGCAGTCTTCTAGTATAAACATCCATACTATCCACTAAATATGTTGGCATGTCCATATGTGACTGAACCATCTGCAACTGGAAAGCTGAGAGTTGGACTAAAAGTGCTAATTCATAGAAACATAGAAACATAGAAATTAGGTGCAGGAGTAGGCCATTCGGCCCTTCGAGCCTGCACCGCCATTCAATATGATCATGGCTGATCATCCAACTCAGTATCCCGTACCTGCCTTCTCTCCATACCCTCTGATCCCTTTAGCCACAAGGGCCACATCTAGCTCCCTCTTAAATATAGCCAATGAACTGGCCTCAACTACCCTCTGTGGCAGAGAGTTCCAGAGATTCACCACTCTCTGTGTGAAAAAAGTTCTTCTCATCTCGGTTTTAAAGGATTTCCCCCTTATCCTTAAGCTGTGACCCCTTGTCCTGGACTTCCCCAACATCGAGAGCAATCTTCCTGCATCTAGCCTGTCCAACCCCTTAAGAATTTTGTAAGTTTCTATAAGATCCCCTCTCAATCTCCTAAATTCTAGAGTATAAACCAAGTCTATCCAGTCTTTCTTCATAAGACAGTCCTGACATCCCAGGAATCAGTCTGGTGAACCTTCTCTGCACTCCCTCTATGGCAATAATGTCCTTCCTCAGATTTGGAGACCAAAACTGTACGCAATACTCCAGGTGTGGTCTCACCAAGACCCTGTACAACTGCAGTAGAACCTCCCTGCTCCTATACTCAAATCCTTTTGCTATGAAAGCTAACATACCATTCACTTTCTTCACTGCCTGCTGCACCTGCATGCCTACTTTCAATGACTGGTGTACCATGACACCCAGGTCTCGCTCCATTCCGATACTAACCTGAGCCAGATGACTTTCCAATTTGTTGCTGTTTTGCAAAACATAAAGTCATAGAGTGTGGAAACAGGCCCTTTGCTCAAATTGCCCATACCGACCAACATGTCCCAGCTACACTAATCCCACCTGCCCGAGTTTGGTCCATATCCCTCCAAACCTGTCCTATCCATGTACCTGTCTAACAATTTCTTAAAAGCAACCATTTATTAATTAATTTTCCAGTGTATTAAACAGTAAAGAGTTGGCAAGATTTTATTTTCTGTTCTGTCAGCTGAAATTCAGAGCAAATTGCTGAGTACTTTTGCGGAGCAGCTTTTCTAGTACTAATCTTCCCCTGTATTTTCTACATTGCTTGTTCTCGCTCTTCAAATTTGCATGAGAAATGATGTATGCTTGTTCTACAGAATGTTGAATGGACCTCTCAAAGTAGGTAGATTCAAGCCTATTATCATATATTGTAGGCAATGAGTTTTGCACTTTGTTCTAATATAATACATGGGCAAATTTGCTGACTCCATAACAAAAAAATGCTATGTTTGAAAACAAATTTTGTTGATCCAAATTCAGCATTTCAGACTATTTAAATCTAAGCAAAGTTCAGTGTGTATTGAGGTCAATAAGGATTAGCTTGTATTGTAAGGACCTGCTTGTATTGAAACCCTGAAACATTCACAATACTATCAATGGCACAACATAAAATGTATCCATTCAACGGTTTGGATAGATGTGGTCCTTGATCTGTTAACTAAAATACATCACTGCCAACAATGCAGCATTTGCTCAATACTGCAATAAATCACTCATCTGAGTCGTGTATCAGGTCCTGAGGAGAGGTTTGACCTTAGAGCTTCTGACTGAGAGAATTGTAAGTGGAGTTTATAGTTTGGTTGTGGCTGGAGCGTCAGTAATTAAGGGTCACGTTCCAAAGGTGAGAGAGGAATTTAGGCAGAATCTTTGCACAGTATGTTGAAATGGGAGTAGCTTTGCCACTGAGTATAAACTAGTTCTTGTAGTCTCATTGAACAATGAAAGTCCTTTGAGTGGAAATTTTCTTTTGAAGTGCTGGTTGAGGCACAACACGCCAAACATACAGTGGCTTGCAAAAGTATTCATACCCCTTGAACTTTTCCACATTTTGTCACGTTACAAGCACAAACGTAAATGTATTTTATTGGGATTTTATGTGATAGACCAACACAAAGTGGTGCATAATGTGAAGTGGAAGGAAAATGATACATGGTTTTCAAATTTTTTTACAAATAAAAAACTGAAAAGTGTCACGTGCAAAAGTATTCAGCCCCCCTGAGTCAATACTTTGTAGAACCATCTTTCGCTGCAATTACAGCTGCAAGTCTCTTGGGGTATGTCTCTACCAGCTTTGCACATCTAGAGACGGAAATTTTTGCCCATTCTTTGCAAAATAGCTCAAGCTCAGTCAGATTGGATGGAGAGCGTCTGTGAACAGCAATTTTCAAGTCTTACCAGAGATTCTCAATTGGATTTAGGTCTGGACTTTGACTGGGCCATTCTAACACATGAATATGCTTTGATCTAAACCATTCCATTGTAGCTCTGGCTGTATGTTTAGGGTCGTTGTCCTGCTGGAAGGTGAACCTCCGCCCCAGTCTCAAGTCTTTTGCAGACTCAAACAGGTTTTCTTCCAAGATTGCCCTGTATTTGGCTCCATCCATCTTCCCATCAACTCTGACCAGCTTCCCTGTCCCTGCTGAAGAAAAGCATCCCCACAGCATGATGCTGCCACCACCATGTTTCACAGTGGGAATGGTGTGTTCAGGGTGATGTGCAGTGTTAGGTTTCCGCCACACGTAGCGTTTTGCATTTAGGCCAAAAACTTCAATTTTGGTCTCATCTGACCAGAGCACCGTCCTCCACATGTTTGCTGTGTCCCCCACATGGCTTGTGGCAAACTGCAAATGGGACTTCTTATGGCTTTTTTTCAACAATAGCTTTCTTCTTGCCACTCTGCCATAAAGGCCCGATTTGTGGAGTGCACGACTAATAGTTGTCCTGTGGACAGATTCTCCCACCTGAGCTGTGGATCTCTGCAGCTCCTTCAGAGTTACCATGGGCCTCTTGGCTGCTTCTCTGATCAATGCTCTCCTTGTCAGTTTGCTTGCTGTCAGTTTAGGTGGACGGCCATGTCTTGGTAGGTTTGCAGTTGTGCCATACTCTTTCCATTTTCGGATGATGGATTGAACAGTGCTCCGTGAGATGTTCAAAGCTTGGGATATTTTTTTATAATCTAACCCTGCTTTAAACATCTCCACAACTTTATCCCTGACCTGTCTGGTGTGTTCCTTGGGCTTCATGATGCTGTTTGTTCACTAATGTTCTCTTAACAAACCTCTGAGTCCTTTACAGAACAGCTGTATTTATACTGAGATTAGATTACACACAAGTGGACTCTATTTACTAATTAGGTGACTTCTGAAGGCAATTGGTTGCACTGGATTTTATTTAGGGGTATCAGAGTAAAGGGGGCTGAATACTTTTGCACGCGACACTTTTCAGTTTTTTATTTGTAAAAAAAATTGAAAACCATGTATCATTTTCCTTCCACTTCACAATTATGCGCCACTTTGTGTTGGTCTATCACATAAAATCCCAATAAAATACATTTACGTTTGTGGTTGTAACGTGACAAAATGTGGAAAAGTTCAAGGGGTATGAATACTTTTGCAAGCCACTGTAGTTCTAAACTTGTATGCGCCCAGCAAAGTTTGCGCTATAGTAACGTTCAAGTATAAGTATGTGGTTTGTTTAGAAATATAAATAATTGTATCAACAAAGCGGTATAATATGTGTAAGAAAGAACTGCAGGTGCTGGTTCAAACTGAAAATAGACACAAAAAGCTGGAGTAACTCAGCGGGACAGGCGGCATCTCTGGAGAGAAGGAATAGATGATGTTTCGGGTCGAGACCCGAAACATCATCCATTCCTTCTCTCCAGAGATGCTGCCTGTCCCGCTGAGTAACTCTAGCTTTTTGTGTCCATGGAGGTATAGTAGTTCTAAAAGTTCTCTTGTCATCGTGTCAGTCTCCCCCCCCACCTTTTTAATATCATGTTTTGTGCAAGATGACAAAATGTGAATTCCAGATGTTTTTCATTAAATTTTAAAGATGTGCTCCCACTATTTAGACTGCCAGATGGATCAGTGTTAAAAATTATTGAACATTAACTAGAAAATTAATATTTCAGTTGGCAGAAGCCAGAGCTATAGCACATAATATTGCACAACAGCAAATTCTGCTAGCTTTAATTTGATGAGTACTATCACATAATTGGTTACAAGAACGGCACGGTGGCGCAGGGGTAGAGTTGCTGCCTTACCCTGCCAGAGATCCGGGTTCGATTCTGACTATGGGTGCAGTGTGTACAGAGTTTGTACGTTCTCTCCGTGACCGTGTGGCTTTTCTCCAGGTGCTCCAGATCCCTCCCATACTCCAAAGATGTATAGGTTTATAGGTTAATAATTGGCTTTGCTAAAGATTGTAAATTGTCCATAGTGTGTAGGATAGTGCTAGTGTACAGAGACCGCTGGTTGTCTGGGACTCGGTGGGCAGATGGACCTAGTTTTACAATGTATCCCTAAACTAAAATAAACTAAAAACCTAAGCTTTATTTATCTGTCGTGACTGAGCATGTTTGCAGGAGATTTAAGTCCTGTCATTAAGGATATCCTCCATTGGGTCAAGGAGCACGGAGTCATTTTGCCAAAATGATCTCTTTTTGGAGGTGATCACAACTGGCTTGAATGCTCCTTGAATAAGTAGAGAGATGGGCTAATTCCTTCATTTCTTAATGATGTCTGGAAATGTAGGCAAAAAATTAATGATTGCTAATGTCTGTGGCTAATTTTCCAATTTTGTGTGTTTAAGTCACCTCTTATATTGTTTCCATATAAAGAATGGGACATGGGCCATTTGTCATGTGTTATCATGTTGCCATGTGTCCTGAAGGAATTAATGGGACTATATTCGGGCATTTATCCCACATCTAACACATGTCATTTGTTTGCTTCACTTATATTGTCCAAAGTAATGTACTTAAACCAAATGACACTACTCGCCATATTATGAATAGAATTCTTGTAAAAAAACGATTAGTAACAGCAAAACCAGAATAATTCATCAAGAGTCATTCCTCGATATACTGCATTCACTTTATAATGTGCCATTTATAAGAGTAAATTCAGGATGTTGATTCGAGCGCAAGGCAGGCGACTGTTTAGAGTTATAGATACAGCGTGGAAACAGGACCTTCAGCCCAACTTGCCCACACCGGCCAACATGTCCCTGCTGCACTAGTCCCACCTGCCCGTGTTTGGTCCATATCCCTCCAAACCTGTCCTAACCATGTACTGTCAAACTGTTTCTTAAACGTTGGGATAGTCCCTGTCTCAACTACCTCCTGTGGCAGATTGTTCCATACACTCACCACCCTTTGTGGGAAAAACGTAACCCTCAGGTTCCTATTAAATAAAAAATAAATAAAAAAATCCCACCCTCAGCTTAAATCTAGGTAAACAAACTAAAAAATGAAGACGAACGTGTGTACAATCAAATTGCTATTCATAAGTTTGTGTATTTGAATGGAATTTAAAAAATGGGGTGAGATAGGATTGCAGAGAGAAAATTGTTAGGTATATTAATTAAAGGAAAATAATTGGTACATTATAGGGCCAACCATGCAAAAAGAAAACAGCAGCTATTTGCATATTTAAATTATGAACACGTTAAATTAATTTCTGTTTTATAAAAGAAACAATGTAATGTGCATTTATGTGTAGGAATGAACTGCAGATGCTGGTTTAAACCCAAGATAGACACAAAATCTCTGGAGAGAAGGAATGGGTGATGTTTCGGGTCGAGACCCTGTTGAAGGGTCTCAACCTGAAATGTCACCCATTCCTTCTCTCCAGAGATGGTGCCTGTCCCGCTGAGTTACTCCAGCATTTTGTAACTAATGTGCATTCATATTAGTCATAGATTCATAAAGCCAGAAATAGGCTCTTTGGCCCAATTTGCCCATGCCAACCAAGATGCCCCATCTACACTAGACCTACTTACCTGCATTTGGCCCATATCCTTCTCAACCTTTCATGTCCATATCCCTGTCCAATACCATACCCACCACCATGTCAAAAATGTGCCCCTCAGATTCCTATGAAATTATCCACCCCTCACCTTAAATCTATCTCCTCTGGTTCTTGATTCCCCTGCGATGGGTAACAGACTCTGTGCATTCACCCTATCTATTCCCCTCATGGTCCTATATACCTCTATAATATCACCCCTCATCCTCCTGCGCTCCAAGGAATAAAGTCCTAGTCTGTCCAGCCTCTCCCTATAGCTCAAACCCTCGTCCTGGCACCATCCTTGTAACTCGTCTCTGCACCCTTTACAGAGTGTGTATGGTAAATCTATACAGAGTGTAAATCTTTTCCCATTGTGCACAAGAGGACAAACCTGTTGGTTTACATGAAAGGTCATTCAGCAGACCCTGCCTTTTACACCATTCAGTGGCTCATCTGCAGTAAACCCTAATTTAGTTTGCTTTATTTCTATGAAGAGATTCTCTAAAATCTTGTTGTTAAACTCTCAATGCTGTTGTTAAGTACATCTCTCAAGTGCTTGAATCCCAGATTCTCATCCCTTTCTATGCCAACAACAGAGGAACACATTTTCCCCTATTTCACCTACCAAAATATACTCAAATTAATAATATAAAATTATTCACAACTGTCAACAGCTTGCCATCAAGTTTTTATTTAACATTTGCCAGTCTGCTTGCAATATATTCAACACGTTAACTAGATTAATGGACTGAGGCAATTATTGCAGCTCACAGGATTCAATGGGATCACTGATCTCTTATCTGCTTTAGAAAATGAGCCTCAGCTATAATTTCCCTTCTCATCAGAGTGCTAATTTAAATTAATTCTATGATTTGCCATGTTAGCCTTTTTCAATATTCTAATGGAAGCAACTTGTTGCAAACCACTGACTTTTTTTGCAGCTGAGAGTATGAATTATTAATTTGACATTTTGAGTGTTTAGCTGTGGGCGTCTTTCACCAAACTGTAGAGCCATTTTGGCTTGCTGAAAATATTGCTTTTGAGTAATACTTGAGCAATATAATACTTTTGAGTTCTAATCAATATCGATCTCTCAAGAGCATATTGAATTGATAATTCAGGCTTTCACATTGCTGATTGTGGAACATAGTATTTGCAAATTGACTATCTGCAAAACAATACACTAAAGTGGGATCTACTTTAGAAAGCAATCGAAAAGGTACCATATCAAAGGTTATTGTGGAAATTAAAAGCTGTGGTGTAGGAGGAAATATTCTTGCATGTGGAAGACTGGTTGGGAAACAGGAAACAGGGTACCCAAAAATGAATCTTTATAGTTGGCAAAATGTAGTGAGTGTTATGCCACAGGGATTAGTGCTGTGGCTTCAACCTCTTGCAGGTTATATGAATGAAGACCTTAAAAAGATGTACAGAGCCTCAGTGAGTAATCAAAGATCTTGCAAATAAAGTGCAATGTGTGAAAAATTGAAATAGTTCATTTTTGTAGGAAATGTTAAAAAAAAAATGAAGTGTCTAATCAAAATGGAAAGAAATTGTAGAGATTTGAGGTGCAGAGAAACTTGTATGTCCTCGTGCATGGTTGGAAAAAAGCCTATTTGGCAAGTACAGCCAGTAATTAGGAAAGCTAATAGAGAATCATTTATTGCTAGAGAAATGGAATGTAAAAATGTCGTTTTGGGTCGGTACGGTTACGCTTCAGTTAAGATGCATCGGTGAGATCTCTATGTACAGTATTAATTATTGTATTAAAGAAAATGTGTTGGATGCAGTCTGGAGAAGATTTACTTGACTAAAATGTGAGATGGGCAGATTGCTTTTTGAGAAAGGACTAGGCTTGTTTCCACTGAAGTTTAGAATCATGCAAGGGAACTTTATTGAAACAGGGATGATGTGGAGTTCACGTTTCCGTTAGATCAGTTGTGATATCATTGAATGATGGAGGAGGTTTGAGGAGCTGCGTTCCCTTCTGTTGCTAGATTGTTTGATAGAAATAGGCTTTGGGACAATGAGGTTGTGAAAGCTGATATCGTGCACATTTGGTCTTTGTTATCTTTGGCTACAAGTGGCTTAGTCAATTCCGAAAGGCCAGCAAGGTTTCTTGCACTCTCCTAAACTTTTTTTTCAGTGAGTTGTTTTTGAGCTTAACTGTTCTGTTGTCAGGAAAGGTAGAGAAACCAAGGAAGGCCATGACTTGATTTGGAGAAAGAAGTGTTCATGGCTCAGATCCCAGTCCGAAGGCTTTAATCTTCGTGAAACAGCTCTGCAATATGAAACAATCATCGTGACTTCTGCATTATTTTCTTTTGTTAAAAATGTGATTGTCCCATAAACCTGTAATGTGTATTCACCGATTGCAGTCAGTCTGCAGTAATTGTCATTTATGGTGCCACCAATTTGAGATGACCGTAATGAAGAAACAATGATGCACGAGTGCCGTGACTGAATCTGTTCAGTTTTTGGAATGTTACTTGAGTTACTTGAATAATTAATGTTTCTTGAGTTACTTGAGTAATTATTGTAGTCTAATCGCTTCTTATTATTCTCAGTAACAGCATCTTTGGCATCTTGTAACTTCACAATACATGAAACTTGTTAACAATTTCCTCAATTAAACTTCAGAAATATAACACTTCCAGGGAAGGATATTATATGTAGTTTGATTCATCAGTGAAAGGCATACTTAACATGTAATTTGGTTTTATATCCTGTCTCTATAACTTTAGAAACTAAAACCAGTTGCCGCAGAAATGTTATTCTTGCTATACTTCTCAGTACTTTTCACTCCAATATTCCTCATTTAATTGCCACGAACTTAAAACTGAACAAAGTTCCATTTTCAAAGTTGCTGTTCCTGTTCATAAGGAGCAATATTTTTAAGGAAAGGAAAGATCAATAAACTTGCTGGTGCCTTGGTTTACATTGACCATCCCATATGGCTAATGATCATATAATTCAGCTGCTTATTAAATTAAAAATATACATATTCTAGAGTATTTTGTGGTAACTTGCATCTTTATCAAATACTAGGTATGTTACAAAACTTACCTTCAGTCGCGCTGTAATTCTGCCACTGGCCGTGTGCGCAATTTTGGCGCCTTTAAGGGGGGGCGGGGTTAAAACGCGGGTTTCTCCTCCCTTGTCCTGGTTAATATTTTGTTGGAGTACAAGCGTTGGCTGAAGAATCGTTCCTAGTGGCGTTTTGTGTATTTTTTATTTTTATTAAATCGTCAATGTCAGAGTAATTTTAAAAGCAGCTCCTGAAGCGTCAACGCCGATAACGGGGACGGATTTCACACATGGGACAGGTAAACGAAAGTGGTTTCTTTAAATGTATAAAAGTGCTTCTTAAGAAGCCTTTAATTCACATTTTTTCATGCGACACGGTGATTTTATTCCCCGAATTAACGGCAGTATTTTTCATGCCAATACGGGGTTAAATTCACCGCAAATGAACGTTCCAAAAGATCGCGTTCCAGAAATCCTCACTCACAAGATGATTTAAATGCCCATTAATTTACAGGTATTAAACATTCAATTCCTTCCATTTGGCCTGTAAATTCATGAAAATAAGATTTAAAAATTATGTTATATTGTGAATTATTGTGTGAATGTTATTTGGACACTTAGGCTATTTAAAAATGTTAATCTATTCTTAAGAAATTGATAGATGTTTAGATCTAGTAATTGAATTTTGTAATTAGCTACAATTAGGTAACTAACTAATTATATGCTTTACTTTCATGTCTTCTAAGTAAGATTGTTTCATATTTGTTTCAGAATGCTTCAATCTATAATAACTGAAAATTTCTTTCAGTTATCTTAATTTTTAAGAAAGTTATGGGCTTTTAACTGTCCTCGATCACAGCTTTTGTGTTAAGTCAATGGAAAAGCAATAGGGAACAAGATGCTAATTTCCGAGTATGAAAATGCCCATAACTTCTTTAATACTGAAGATATGAAAGTGAAATAGGTGTCAAATTAAACTTCTTTTTATGCTTTATCTGATGGGATAAATTGCAGACTTTATTTTTTAAATCTCAAAATTTTGTAACATTGCTACAAATACCTTTTCTTAATTCTAGATTCTTATTTGATATGTAATGCGTGCCTTCTGATATTTTCAGATTCATCTCTACGATTCCAATGAGAATCATCCATTAGACCACCTCTGAATCTCCATTTACCCAAATGAACAGGTCCAACATTTCTTCTAGTCATGTAGACACTCAGCTCACCTTTGGCCCATTGCTTGCAATTTTCATTAACTCAGTGGTAGAGCTGCCATCCATTACCACCAGAGACCCGGGATTGATGCTGACCTCGGGTGCTATCTGCGGAGTTTGCACGTTCTTCATGTGATCGCGTGGGAGACATCTCCAGGTTCTGCGGTTCCCCACCACATTCCAAAGACGAGCAGATTTCTAGGTTAATTGTAAATTGCCCCTAGTGTGTACTGATCAAAACTGGGATAACGTAGAACAAGCGTACGGGTGATTGATGGTCGATCTGGACTCGGTGGGCCAAAGGGTTTGTTTCCAAGCTGTATCTCTAAACTAAGCTAAAAAAAATTGACCTACAACCAGCATGTCTTTGGGATACGGGATGAAGCAGGAGCACACAGAAGTAACCTACGCAGTCACTTGGAGAATGTGCAAACCCAACACAGACTGAAACTGAGGTCTGGCGGTGTGAGGTGCTGTGCCACTCAGACTTTCTTATTTTGGTAGAAATATTTTTCTGGCAGTCATCATTTAATATCAAGGTTACCAATTTGTTCAAAGCTTTAGTAAAATGATTACAATGCCTCCAAAAATTGATCTTTTGGGGCAAGAGTTCCTGTATGTGGGCTTGTGTGGCCACACTCGCATGTTAGGCCATCTTTACGTGGAGCAGCTGACCAGATCTTTCCTGCCCTATCCTTGAGCAGTTATTAGGAAAATGCTGAAATGAAAAATCAAGTTAATCAAGAAAAATCAAGTTTATGCCCCCATTGTCACAATAAGAAACAAACCCTTCATTAAAGGCCAGAATCACGTATGTATTCAATTTGGGGTCATCAATGTCTGGACAGTAAAAATATAACATCTTCTAATCTGTGTTGTTTTTTTCTGTTAGTAATATTCAGCACCAAATGTCATTACCATTTTCACTCTCTTGTTCACTGTTTGTCAGTGTTCCCTCATTTCATTAACATAATTCAATTTTAATTGAATTTTATAAGATTCTGTTGAACTATACTGGCTTTGTGTGGCAAATTACCTATGCTCATCCCAAGCCTGCAGCAAGATTTGTGTTATTTTATGTCTCCTATTTTGGCATTTTGGATGAATTGCTGTGACTATTAACAGTCTTGTGAACTGAAATTTCTTGCCTGTGGGAAGAATTTATATGAATATTAGTTGATATCAAGAGAAATAAAGTGCACACCAATGTTCGGCACAGTGGATTTGTGGAACGTTGTGATGTCTGGGCAGCTTTGCCCGGTTATACAGGGCTCCATTGATTTAGAGTGACAAGTTGGTTGGGTCATTACTATTGGAAACAACATTTTGACCTATCTGTTTACTTAACCCCCCCTATTAAAAACATGTTAAATAGATGCACTGTTTTCCATAAATATTCAATAATATATTTGCTGAGGAATTGTATTGATTAGTGCCAATTTTGTAATTGCAAATTACACGAGGGTGAATTAACCAGGAAAGTGTGGCACCAGTTTTGCAGGTGCTGTGGTGCCTATCTGGAAACAGGATCAGACAGTCAGATACACTCATCATGTTAGTCGCCTGCCATTATTTTGTGGCGTCAAACATGTATAATCGTAGAGATGGGGACCAAGGATAGGCCTTTTGGCCAACCAAGTCTGCACCAAACAGCCATTTATAGTAATTCTGCATTAATCACTTTTTAATTCTCTACACTTTTCCATCAACTTCCTTCGATTCTGTTGCTGGTAGGCTAATTGACCTACCCAACACACATGTCTTTGGGGTGTGAGAATAAACCTATTTGGTAACAGGTAACTTCATGCAGACAGAACAGGAGGTCAGGATCTTGTCTGCAGGAGTCACAGCATATCTCTGCATGATATGCTACTCAGTACTGCATCATTCTGCAGGTATGATTTTCCCAGCTTCATTCAGGATTCAGTGGCAAAATCTCAGCAGTAGATTTGCCAGTTTTGGTGGTTTGTCACAACACAGGCAGCCATCGACTGCACTGGTGCGTACAAGGGTTTTCTTGAGCAATCGAGACGAATTTCCATTCACTAAGTGGGTTGGTTCTTTGTGGATCATAAGCACATTTTGCTAATGGTGAATGATATGTTTCCATGAAGCATACATGATATAGGGTCTGAAGAAGGGTCCCAACCCAAAACGTCACCTATCCAGAGATGCTGCCAGACCCGCTGAGTTACTCCACACATGATGTGATTGTTATCAGGGGAACCAAACTATGAGATGTTTAGGAGCTGCCACTGGCTGGAGGAATGGAGCGGGATTGGCAGCATGAACTAATCTACCTCCCCAGCTTCACGCACTGATCTGTAGTCCTATTACTCCACATTGAGAGCATCACAAGTGCTGGAATCATTATGGAAAATGCCATTGGTGTTATGGCAGATCTAGGGGGACTGCAGGCCTCCTCTGGCACACAGGACTTCCAACCTGGCATTTATATCATGGGTGGAAATGTCCACAACACCCAGTAAAGCAGTGTCACTCCTGCAGCATGGCACCCATAGTATTGCTTGTATCTGACAGGCATGGAAATGTGCCTTTGAGGTCTAATGCCCTTCCAATAATTTGCTGTGCACTCATCTGAAAAGCAGAGTATAACGACATTGCGAAACTTGCAAATCTTGTTTAATAGACAATAGGTGCAGGAGTAGGCCATTCGGTCCTTTGACCCAGCACCGCCATTCAATGTGATCATGGCTGATCATCCCCAATCAGTAGCCTGTTTATGCCTTCTCCCCATATCCCCTGACTTAGCTATCTTTAAGAGCCCTATCTAGCTCTCATGAAAGTATCCAGAGAACCGGCCTCCACCGCCCTCTGAGGCAGAGAATTCCACAGACTCACAACTCTCTGTGTGAAAAAGTGTTTCCTCATCTCCATTCTAAATGGCTTACCCCCTATTCTTAAACTGTGGCCCCTAGTTCTGGACTCCCCCAACATCGGGAACATGTTTCCTGCCTCTAGCGTGTCCAAACCCTTAATAATCTTATATGATTCAATAAGATCCTCTCTCATCCTTCTAAATTCCAGAGTATACAAGCCCAGCCGTTCCATTCTCTCAGCATTTGACAGTCCCGCCATCCCGGGAATTTACCTTGTAAAGCAACGCAGCACTTCCTCAATAGCAAGAATGTCCTTCCTCAAGGGGAACAAAACTGCACACAATACTCCAGATGTGGTCTCACTAGGGCCCTGTACAACTGCAGAAGGACCTCTTTGCTCCTATACTCAATGCCTCTTGTTATGAAGGCCAACATGCCATTCGCTTTCTTCATTGCCTGCTGTACCAACAAGGACCCCCGTCCCGTTGTACTTCCACTTTTCCCAACTTGACACCATTTAGATAATAATCTGCCTTCCTGTTTTTGCTACCAAAGTGGAGAACCTCACATTTATCCACATTAAACTGCATCTGCCCACTCATCCAACCTGCCCAAGTCACCCTGCATTCTCATAGCATCCTCCTCACAGTTCACACTGCCACCCAGCTTTGTGACATCTGCAAATTTGCTGATGTTACTTTAAATCCCTTCACCTAAATCATTGATGTATATTGTAAATAGCTGCAGTCCCAGCACCGAGCCTTGCGATACCCCACCAGTCACTGCCTGCCATTCTGAAAGGGACCCGTTAATCCCTACTCTTTGTTTCCTGTCTGCCAACCAATTTTCTATCCATGTCAGCACTCTACCCCTTACATGTGCCCTAATTTTGCCCACTAATCTCCTATCAAATGCTTTCTGAAAGTCCAGGTACATGTCAAAGTTTCTGAATATTAATTCCCTCACGCTATTTTAGCCCTGCTTCGCAACTTTCTCTGTGGGAAAAATAACAAATTAGTTTGGCATTAATTTGCAGCATTGTTTCGATGCATTATCCAAGAGCAAAATGCAATTTCCCGACAGTTTTGTTCTCATTGAACTCAAAGTTTTCAAAATAGGTGCCATGAAAGTAAATTAAATTGGGAAATGATGGAATAAAAGTTGGCTATGCATATGGAGGGGTAAACAGTTTGGCTGATCGACCAACCAGTATTTCAAATTTTATCTAATCTTGAACATCTGCAGAATTTTCTTTGTTTTGTAATTTCTGGAACACTCATTCAAACCAGATAGGCTGAATTTGTATTTGCATCGTCAGCTGTTATAACTCTATATCAAATTTTCCTGTATCTTGCAACATTTAAATGTTTGGTCATTTCGATCAGTCAGTCTGTCGAAATTGAAGTGTGAACAGAGAGTTTTGTGTGGAAAGAAGTTTCTCAAGTAGTTTGTTTGTACGAATGTGTCCCATAAGTGCCTTTTCACATTTTGTTTCTTTGTTGGGACAGAGTGTTTTTGGTGCTGCAGGGCACTAAGCATTGAACATTGCTCCCTTTTGTCAAGTATTAGGCAAGTGACCTACTTTGAGAAACCATTTTATTAGCAATCAGAGCTCTCTCTGTTGCCTGGATTTCCTTTGTTATAAAGAGGTAACTGAGTGCAGAGTTGCATACTGTGTGACCCATGGATTATCGTATGGTAAATCATTTCAAAATGGATTGTTTTATTATAAATATCACTCTATATTTGCAATGTCACATCAAACTACATCAAACATTAATGTCTAATATTTCATGAAGATGGAGCCTTACGTGCTACCATCTCGTTAACTCGGGCACAGTGCTCATTTTCTGTTAAGACAGAATAGTATTAAAGCACTAGACTTTTTTGCTGTTTTTACAGAATTTGAAAGAGATACTGCCTTTGTATTAATCTCAAAGTGATACAATTGAAATTAGTCTAAAGGTGAAATATTTAAGATATTTCATCAACTGTATTCCTTTTATAAACTTAGATGTGAGTTTTAAGTTTGCTTTGGATACAAAAAAATGTTACATAGTTCATTGTGATGAAAGTTGAGTAGAAAGATGCGAAAAAGAATGTGATCCAGGGATGTGGTGGGGAAATAAAGGTGGGAATGTATTGTAAATGAGGGAACACTCTCAATTAATTAGAGTTTGGATTTATGAGTGCCTATTTGTAGATCCCGGAAGGCAACAGGTTAGGAAGATAAGGTGGTAAAGAGCAAGTTGAATAAGTTAAGAAATATACAATGGCTCCAGAGAGTGTTCAGAGATCTCAGTATGTCGCCACAACCAGTTGAGGGGAGAGATTGGCTAGACAGGTCAAATAGGCTGTAGAAATGTAATTGAAATGTATGACATTATGAAATATGTAGTTAAATTCAGCCTCTTTTGTTCTTTCACAGCTGGCATGGAAACTATGCACTTAGTGGCTGCCTCCTGTGTAGAAACTTAATGTGATTTTGTTCTATCTTACCGTAATGATTTCCAGGGGAGTATATTTACTCTTGGGGAGTGTGCGTGGTTGATCGATTATCAACCATTGTCTTTACATTTGTTTAAAAATAAAATGTATTCTTGTAAACGAATACTTAGCATCTGTATTTACCAAGGAGAATAACATGGAGGATAGTGAGTGTAGTTGGGGGATACATTAAGGCTAGGGCAGTTTGATATAACAACGGTGGTGTGGGGTTTCCTGAAAAGCATGACAGTTAATAAATTCCAGGGCCTGATGGGATCTATCCCAGGTTATTAGGAAAGGCATGAGAGAAGAATGCAGGTACTTTGACAAAGATCTTCAGGTCATCATCTCCAGTCACAGGTGAGGTCTTTTGTTTAAGAAGGGAAGTAAAACTAATCCAGAAAATTGTAGGCCAGTGATCCTCACATTATTGGTAGGGAGGATTGGAGACCATTCTTTGGGATAGGATTTACACACATTTGGAAGAGAGTGGGATAGTTATGGACAGTCAGCATGACTTTGTCCACGGCAGGTTGTGTGTTGTTAATCTGACCGAGTTATTTGAGGAGATGACAAAGGTGCTTAACATGGTTAAGGCTGTGTTCTTTATATGGATTTTAAAGGATATAGTGAGATATGAATCATTTACAGACATGGTGGGAGAAATGGCAGATGGAGTTTAATCCAAGCAAGTGTTATGTGTTACACTTTGCGAAGTCGAAAGTAAGGGAAAAGTATCCCGTACATGGTAAGAACCTTAATGGCTCTGTCGCACGGTGTTGCGGTCATTGGCGGTGAAGCCGGAAGAGGGGACCGCACGGCAACCGCGAGAGCGCCGCACGGATGCTGCGCGGGGGCCGAGTGATCTCCGTACGGCCTGTTCCACGAGCTTGCGGCGTCGGGTGATGACGACATCGCGCAATGCGACGACGTCATTTCGGATCGCGGGGCTGTGGCGGCGGTAGTGCTGATCGCGGCGCTGTGGCGGTGCCCGTGCCGCACACGTGCCTCACTGGCGGCGAAAGTTGCCGTGACGGCGCTCGTGCCGCACTGGCGGCGGCTGTGGCGGTGCCCGTGCCGCACTCGTGCCTCACTGGCAGCGGCTATGCGGTAGGAACAGATTTTTAGACATTGTTGGTTTTTTGTGAGCACCGTGCGGTGTTGGGACCAACACCGCACGGCCCCGGCGGTGTGCGTTGGACCGAACCCGCGGTCTCTGGCGGTCCTGTTTCCCCACCAATGACCGCAAATCCGTGAGACAGGCCTTTAACAGAGTGATCTTGGAGTGCAAGTCCATAGCTCTCTGAAAGTAACAATAAAGTAACAGAAAGTAACAAGTAGATAAAGTGGTAAAGGAGTATGATGCTTGCCAATATTGAGCAGGGCTTTAAGTGTAAGTCAGGAAGTTACGTAAAACTTTAGTTCGGCCACATTTAGAGGATGGTGTGCAGTTCTGGCCCCCTCATTACAGGAAGGATGTAGATGCTTTGACAAAGGAACAGAAGGGATTTACCAGGGTGCTGTCTGAATTCGAGGGTATGAGCTATGAGTGGTTGGACAAACTTGGATTGTTTTCCCGGAAGCATCAGAGGGCAAGGGGAGTTGTGATGGAAGTATATAAAATTATGAGTGGCGTAGATGGGAAGATCCATCAGAATCTATTTTTCTAGGTTGGGATGTTTAAATGAGTTATGCGAAGCAAGTTTTCCACACAGGTGGGAGCCTGGAACGGACTGGCAAGGGAGGTGATGGAAGCAGATATTTGATAGTGGCATTCAAGAGACTTTTAGATAGGCACATGGGTATGCAGGGAATGGGGGAGATACGGGTTATGTGTGGACAGGGGAGATTAGTTTAGCTAGGCATCATGTTTGGCACAGGTATTGTGGGGTAGAAAGGCCTGTTCCTATGCTGTACCATTCTATGTTGTAGATATGGTAGCTTGAAATCTTGGTGTTAACTTTCTTCGTTGACCGTTAGATGACCTTCATTTCTTGTACTTTCTTGTAAAAGATTCATTTTTCCTCCCAGCTATTTTGCCGTTAAATTCTGTCCTGCTAAGAATCTAGTGTGGCCATTAATGTTTTGTGCCTGTCAACTGATTTTTAGAGCGTGAAACACAATGTTAATCCTATTTGCTTAAGTGTAGTTCACTTAGAAGACAAACAATAACTCATCGCACAAGCCTTCCAGCCACTTTTTTCCTCTCATTATTGGCCACGCTTACCTTCATTGTGTCTCTATCAAGAAGACACCGACGGGTTTGTTACCTGTTCCTTTTCTGTTTTCTAAATTTTCTTTAGTTTATGGTTTCCTCTTCAGCTGGCAAGTTTTTTCTGGCTTGTGCCGGTAATGGTGATATTTCTTTCTTCTTCCTAACTGCATATGGAGTCAATATTTAACATAGTTGTTATAGTGACAGTGGTAGCATGTAGTAGCAATGTTACAAAATTTTGAGATTTAAAAAATAAAGTCTGCAATTTATCCCATCAGATAAAGCATAAAAAGAAGTTTAATTTGACACCTAATTCACTTTCATATCTTCAGTATTAAAGAAGTTATGGCCATTTTCATACTCGGAAATTAGCATCTTGTTCCCTATTGCTTTTCCATTGACTTAACACAAAAGCTGTGATCGAGGACAGTTAAAAGCCCATAACTTTCTTAAAAATTAAGATAACTGAAAGAAATTTCAGTTATTATAGATTGAAGCATTCTGAAACAAATATGAAACAATCTTACTTAGAAGACATGAAAGTAAAGCATATAATTAGTTAGTTACCTAATTGTAGCTAATTACAAAATTCAATTACTAGATCTAAACATCTATCAATTTCTTAAGAATAGATTAACATTTTTAAATAGCTTAAGTGTCCAAATAACATTCACACAATAATTCACAATATAACATAATTTTTTAATCTAATTTTCATGAATTTACAGGCCAAATGGAAGGAATTGAATGTTTAATACCTGTAAATTAATGGGGATTTAATTCATCTTGCGAGTGGGGATTTCTGGAACGCGATCTTTTGGAACGTTCATTTGCGGTGAATTTAACCCCGTATTGGCATGAAAAATACTGCCGTTAATTCGGGGAATAAAGTCACCGTGTCGCATGAAAAAATCTTAAGAAGCACTTTTATACATTTAAAGAAACCACTTTCGTTTACCTGTCCCGTGTGTGAAATCCGTCCCCGTTATCGGCGTTGACGCTTCAGGAGCTGCTTTTAAAATTACTCTAGCGCTGACATTGACGATTTAATAAAAAATAAAAATTCACAAAACGCCGGTAGGAACGATTTGTCAGCCAAGGCTTGTACTCCAACAAAATATTAACCAGGACAAGGGAGGAGAAACCCGCGTTTTAACCCCACCCCCCCTTAAAGGCGCCAAAATCGCGCACACGGCCAGTGGCAGAATTACACCGCGACTGAAGGTAAGTTTTGTAACATACCTACATGTAGTATTGCGAGCTGATGGACAACATTTTAATATTGCCTTTGCAAATGTATTGATGGCAAAGGAAACAAGAGGCCTTTGGAGAGAAATCATGCTATCTAAATTGTACTTAATTGTAGAATAAATGGTGCCAGAGATGCCCATATTTGAAGAACAGCAGCAAGATAAATGTCGTATTTTTATTTAACAGCAGAATACCTTTGCCCCCTCGATGTTGCATTAATTAATTTTGTTCTTCAATTAACATAAGGCTGGGATAAGGATTCTCAAGGATTTGGCTATACTTGTGCCATTGGCCTTTTGGTCCATTTGGCATCAAGCATGTATTAGTGGGACTGGAATTATTTTTTACTTATCTCTGAACAGTGGTTAAGTTATTTGAGTCCAGAGGTATTGCCTAATCAACCTATTGCATTATAATTCCACCAGGGCAGCTGAGGAACTCGTATAATCTGGAATTTCAAAAACATTGTCAACTCGATTGTCATAAAAGTCTATATATATATATATGGATAAGGAAAACAATCTGCCAATCTGGTACAGTGTGTATGCAGTTTCAGATTAAGAGCGCTGTGATATTTAAAAATAAATGAGGCACCAAGCTGACACATCTACAAGACAGGGTTAGTATGCTTTTTAATCAGCACAAAAAACAGGCAACTGACGAAGCCAAGAGATCCCACGACTAATGCAACATATCAAAGCACTGCATGCTGTAATGAATGGTAGTGAGGAATAAAAACGGGGGTGCAGCTTGAGAAACATTCTTTGAAGGGTAGCTGAATCCCAGCATGAGTCCCAAACAATTTGCAATCCTCTTCAGCTAGAAATGCCAAGTGAATGATGCATTTTTTTTCCTTCCTTTTGACGTTCCTGCCAACACAGACACAGTTTTCAGCCAATTCAGTTCACTCGACTTGATGTCAAATATGGCTGAGCGCACTGAGCAGAAATTTCTCTTTGGACCAGATAACATCTCTGCTATAATGCCTGAGTGCTCCAAAAATGATTGTGCCCCTAGCCAAAACATTCTGGTACAGCCACAACACAGATTTTTACCCTTGAATGTGAAAGATACCCAGGGTACATTATGTCCACAATAAAAGCAATCTCAATCAAATCCAACTGGTTACTGTTTCATTTACTGATGAGTTATTGACAAAGTGATGAAAGATCTCATTGGTACTGCTGTCGTAGAGGACTTAGTCGTCATAATCTGCCTTGCTAATATTCAATAGACACAAGGAGTTGCAGATGCTGGATTCTTGAACAAAAAACAAAATGCTGGAGTAACTCAGTGGGTCAGGCAGCATCTCTGGAGAACATTGGTAGGTAAAGTTTTGGCTCGGGACCAGCTTCTTACTGGTTGTAGTAGGGGGTGAGAATGGTGGGAGTGGAGCAAAGCCTGGCAAGTGATAGGTGGATGCAGGTGAGAGGGGTTGAATGGCAAATGGGTGGAAAAAAGCCAGAGGGGAAAAGAAGTTAAAAGGCCATGAGATAAGGAGAGAAGATGCATGAATTGTGAGGTAAGGGGAAGAGGGGTGGTAGAAATGGGTGTGCATCCAGGTGAGGCATAGGGGGCAGAAAAAGGGGGGGTTTGGTTAGTTACCTAAAATATCAACAACCGATTCCCCCCCCCCCCCACCTCTCATCCTTGTGTCACACCCATTTCTTCCATTTTCCAGCCCCCTTTTCCCTTCCCTCCCTCTGTCCCTTTCCATCAGCATTCCTTCGTCAACCCTCACAAATCATGCCTCTGCTCTTCATATCCCACAGCCTTTTGTCTCCTTTCTATCTCTGGCCTTTGTCAATCCATCTGTCAACCAACCCCCTTCACCTCTTTCCACCTATCACTTGCCTGGCTTTCTCATGCTACCCGCCTCTCTTCCAGCTTTCTTCCCCCCACTGCCATTACAATCAGTCTGAAGGAAGCTCCCAGCCTGAAACATCGCCTATCCAATTTCTCCAGAGATGTGGTCTGGCCTGCTGAGTTACTCCAGCACTTCGTGATTTTTTGGTAATATTCAGTTTGGATTTTGTCAGGATCACTCAACACCAGACTGTATAATGACCTGGATCTAAACATTGATAAAAGAACTGCATTTGAGAGATGAGTTGAGAGTGGCTAACCTTGATATCAAGGCAAAATTTAACTAACCGTGACATCAGGAGACACTGGTGGAACTAAAATCATTGAGAATTGTGGTCGAGGATCTTGGATGTAGATTATCTTAACCCCAAGATATTACTAGCAATGGAGTGGTCCAAAGAAGATTCACCAGGTTAATTAATGGTATAACAAGGTTGTCTTATTATTAAGAGAGGCTAAGCAAGTTTGGGTCTGTGTTCTTAGGGATTTAAAAAAAAAAGATGTCACCTTATTCAGACGTATGAGATACTGAGGGGGTTTGACAGGGTAGATGTCGAGATGTTATCACTCATGGGAGAGTCTTGAACAAGGGGACTTGGTTACAAAATAAGAAGGCATTCATGAAAAACTGAGGCGCGTGGAAATTTCTTGCCTTGGAGTATAGCAAATCTCTGAAAATCTCTGCCCCTGAGGATGGAGGAGGCTGGATTTTTCGATGTCAGGTGGCGATGGATAAATATTTGAAAGATCAAGGAATTGAGGTTAGGAGAATCTGCCATAGAAGAGGAGTTGGAGACCAGCCTTGATCAGCCATGATAGTGTTAATGGTAGGTTAGGCTTGAGAGGCCATGTAGCCTCCTACTGCTGCTATTGTGTTCTCGTAAAACCTACAGATGCAAAATGGCCTCAGCACCTGCAAGTTTCCCTCAGGTTGTGCACATACCTGGCATGGATCTATATTGCTGCTCTTCATTGCAGGCTTTACATTTTGGGACCCTTTTATCAGCAGCACTGTTGGGAGCATCTTCACCAGTTGTGCTGGTGCGGTTCAAGAAAATGGCTCACCAATGCTTTCTTAGGAAGTTAACCATCATGTTAAAGTTCTCAGACACTTATTGCCCCCATTGAACATTTAATTATGATCAACCATCGCTGTAAATTTATGAAAAAATTTACGACTGCTATCAAAATGATTTTTTTATGCTGTCTTATGATATAGGAAGCCATTTGCTTTTTGGTTCCCGTAAGCTTTGGCTAGCCTTACTGCCACCTACTGGGAAAGAATCGCAATCGACTCTAAAAAATATACTTTCCTCTATCTGCTGGCAGGCTTTTGATATACGTTTCAATGTGGCAGTGCACAAAATGTAACAAAGCTGCATTGGAATATTCTGCTCCAGGCAGCGGCATAAGATGTATTTAAAGTATCATAGTGCTTTTGCATCCTAAAGCTTGTGAATAAAACAGTTTAAATTGTTGCCTGGTTAGATTTGTGATGTAATATATTGCTAATCAGATGTGCCGTGATGAAATATCTACTACAATGTACCAAAGAGTACAATTTCTAGGAAATACTAAGGAAACAAAATCAGGCAAAGCCATAATTCATACTAAAGTACTGAGCCATCAACCTGATAAATTCATGTTTAACAGCTGAATCAGTGAAAATAGATTTTTGATCTCTTTTTATAAATGGTCTATAATAACACAGTGTCTTCGTAACTGACTTTCAATTGCACTGCCTTCTTTTCATCTAACATGGAATTCATGGTAGTATCACATCAATTGAAGATTGGCCATTAGAGGGATTTAAGGTTAGGCTGCAGTTTGCACTTAATACCGACAGCAAAATGTCCTCACGAAGGGAGAAATTGAGAGAGAGCTTTGAGCAACAAAATCATACAAGATGTCAATCAGACGATGGATGGTGAAGTCTGAGGAATAGGTTTTGCAAGAAGCGAAAGATAATATAGTTATTCCAAAGAGACACATTGCTATAAACAATGATTATTCATAAATGAAAGAGGGTGGGAGAAATGCAACATGCACATTTTCGGCTGTAAACGCTGATGCACTGAAGATGCTGCACTGCTTGCCATTCAGAAAAGTAGCTCCATAAATTGAAGGCACATATCCTTAAAAAGCCAGTGATGTTGCAGATATTCGTGAAGTTTGCAAGTTGAGCAACCTTTTATACCAATTTAATTTTCAGAGCATGTTAAGTCTAAAGAACACCAAATGCTGGAGTTACTCAGTGAGTCAGGCAACATTACTGGAGAACATGGATAGGTGACATTTCAGGACAGGACCTTTTTTGAGACTGATTGCGGTAGGGGATGAAAGTTGGAAAATAGCTTGGGTGAGCCTGGCAAGTGATGGATGGATACAGATGAGGGGAAGCTTACTACTTATTGGTATGTACGTTGAATTCTTCAATTGTGGGTAACACCCAAACACCACCTTCGCCACATTATCCATCTGACTCATCACTTTCAGGTAACCACGTACTTGTATTCCCAGATATCTCTGTTCTGCAACACACTCCAGGGCCCTACCATTTACAGTGTAAGTCCTGTCCTTATTTGACATATTAAAGTGCAATAACTCACATCAGTGTTAAATTCCATTCCTTGAATCCCATCAGGTAAGGGGAAGAAGGTCTTTATGATCAAGCTTATAACTGCTTGGAGAGGATATTCTTGGGAGATCATCCAATTAGGCTATATAGGTAGAACGTAGAAACAAAAAGGGAAAGATCACTTTGATTATAGACTTCCCAATAGTCAATGGAAGTTAGTGGATCGGATGTGTAGGGACGATGCATATAGCTGTAAAATATAGCAGGGTTGTATTAGTAGGAGATTACTACTTCCTTAACATCGACGAGGTCTCCCATAATGTAAAGGCCTTGGATGGGAGGGAATTTGTTAATAGGGGGAAACTTGCATCGTTTGACTGGGAGGGTCTGTTTGAAGGCAAGAGAACTGCTGGCAAGTGGAAGCCTTTCTAAAGTGTGAGAGCAAGAGAACAGGGGAGGCATTTTCCTGTAGGATGATGAGCAAGACTAGCATTTCAGGCAGCTCTCATTGACAAGAGAAATTGAGGCTCTGGTCAGGAAAATGTAAGATGCATACATCAGATTTAGGCAGTTGGGAACAGGCAAAGTGGTAAAGGAGGACACTTAAGATGGAAATCAGGGTGGAAATAAAAGAGGACATGAAATGAGGCTGGCAGGCAAGGCAAAAGAAAATCCTAAAGATTCCTTCCTTCACTACCTTATTATTGTGGTGAAGTCACATAATGCAGCGTGAGAGCTGTCAGCTGTGTGGTTATGCAACTGTAAATACTCGAGTGTAGCAGAGAGAGGTGGGGTGTAAGGATTGGGTAGAGAGGTGCGAGGAACTACTCAAATGGAAGGAATTCAAGCACATATATGTGGGCTGCCCATAAGTCCTCCATAATTAGTTTCACAAATATATTCTTTGCCTTTATCGCAGAACGAACTAGGACGGTTTTGAGCAGCTTTCTTGGTGAATGCATGGCGTTACTGTATTGGAGATTCTACATGGGAAAAATAATTGCTTTATAGGCACCTGAAGGCTGACGTCCAACAGAGGAATCATGAGGTACACAAAAATGCTGGAGAAACTCAGCGGGTGCAGCAGCATCTATGGAGCGAAGGAAATAGGCTTGGAGTAGGTGGAAAGAGTGCAGGAGAGTCAGGAACATTAATATTTTAGAATAAGACATTGCTTCAGTGTTGTTAAGAGCATCTGAGGATCCAATTGAGAGCCATGAACAAGGGAACGATTGACAGTGAGGTACTCGGGACCCATCGGAAGTACTCTTTATCCCTGACTCTCCTTGACATTAATGCCCTTTACTCCACTCATAGTACGCTGTCTGTTCCAGTCTTTCTGCCACCCCTGACTGTCAATGAGTTGACAATGGCATGTGCCAACGGAAATCCAAAATGCCTTGGGAATAGACAGTATCACTGTGGGTGCAGCACTGGAACGGCAGACTAGATTTTTGTGCTTAAGTTTCTTGTGAAGGATTAAGTCTGACAATTTCAGGCTCTGAGGCAAGAGTACTATCTGCTGATTCATAGCTAGAACATAAAGGAGTGTGATTTAATGATTGAACTGGAAGAAGTACCGGGAAAAGAATGAGGGAGAACAATCATTCTTCACAAAGCTTGTAGTATCATTGACAGACGGGGTAATGCAATGTTGCCAAGGTGCATGTTACTAGATAGCATACTGTAGTATTCAATTACATCAGGGTTTGTTAGTTTCTATTTTGTGGTTAGCATATTAATTTTACACATCTTTCACCACTCTAAGCCACATTATAAATCTTCAGTGATGGGAGATGGAGATCATAACTGTTTTTGCATGCTGTTTTGCATGCTGTTTTGCATGTTGAAATATCTCCGAGCAGAGGACTGTAGGCCCCATCCAGAAGCAATGCATTTCCTGAAGTTAGAATTGTTAGTCATCTTCTTTGACTAATTTAGGATATATTGGCATTGGTTGTCAGATTATATTTACCCAACCTATCAAAAAAGCTGGTTTAAAAACAGCAAGAGGATTTGAAGTAAATTTATAGCCACAATTTAAACTGTACTTGATTAAAGCTATAATAGGAACAACTTCTCAAACAATTTTGATTGCACTGTAATTAAATTCAAATGTACTTTATTAATCAGAGACAATTTTTTAAAAATCTGCATCGGCTCAGGCTTGAATTCTTAAGCAACCACTCAGGATTGAGAATGACTTGCCTACTTTGTGGGCCCTAAGGCAGCTAATGGAGGCACTGTAGGAACTGTTGATGGGGAAGGAAGTGGACGACTGTGCACTCCTAATATATGGCCTCCAGGTTCTCAATGCATCCCGATTGTTCCCTCTCCACTTTTATGAGCCTCAAGTTCTCAGCAGTCGGTGGCGTTAAGTATATCTTTGAATCTTGTTCTCTCTTCAGCATGTAATTTCCTTCCATGACAGAACTTGGACTAGAGCTGCTATTTTATAGATCAGGCATACGATTGACATGGCCTACCCAACCCAGTATACCAAGAGTAGCCAGGGCCTCAATGCTGGGGGATTTTAGCTAGGGGGAGGACATTGGCATTGGACTGCTTATCCTTGCCATGAACTTGAAAGATTTTGTGAAGGCATGGTTATAGAGTCATATACAGCACAGAAACGGGCCTTTCAGCTCATGCCAAAAAGATAACCCATCGAAGCTAGTCCCATTTGACCCATATCCCCCTAAATTTTTGCTCTCCTTGTGTCTTTCACGTGTTGTTATTGAACAATGGTAGTTGGTAATAATTTTGTTGTACTTTGAGATATTTGCAGTAGATAGACATGATCTCACAAGTATATATGGGAGAACCACTGCAACCCAAGAAACCATAAGTTTTATTCCAAGACTCTGGTCTTGACCTTCAAATACACTATACCCTCAATCAATCCAAGTCCGTGATAGCGCTTTGAAGGCAGTCGTGCACTTTCGCCATTGAAATCTGCCTTTTGTTGAGGGATGGCTCCCGAATGTGGGAAGTGGTCCACATTTTCCAGCATGTCTCAGTGTCAGAGGCAGCCTGGTTCAGCAGGCCCACCATACATTTATGTTACTTCTTTACAGTCCTTGTTATATATATCTGCAACTTGAACAAATGGATATCACATTTCAGCACAATTATAAAAACTCACGGCACAATAACAAAATAGCAACACTGGAAGTGGTTTATTTTGCTCTAAAGCTCTACTTTGTGATTTGTAAGTTGTGAACTAATGCCAGCAATATCATTAGTCCAAATTTATTGTGAAATTTAAAAATCAGATAAGAAACCTTTCTCTTATGACATTTGTAAATTAACAATAACCTTTTGGTCTGTTTGCAAATCTGTATTTATTGCGGGCTGAAAATCAGATAGCTGCAGTTCAGGATGTGTGCTGCTTCTAAAATAACTTCAGATACAGCTTTTAAGTATAACTCCTATAACAGACACTATATGTGATGGCTGCATGACTTTTTGGCCTGCTGTTTATATTGACCAAATCAAGTTCATTAATTTTACCAGGATGGAAAAAAGCCGTTATAAAATGATGGAAAAAAAACCCTTTATACATGATAATTTCAGATGATGTAGAAAATCTGTTTATCTGAGGAGTTGAATAGGCTGAATATTTCCATAGGGGAAAACATGGCACCCCAAAATCCTTTTCTGCTGTACCTCAATTTTCTTTAAAAATGTCATTTTGGCTTCAGCATTTGATTATCCGTTTATCCCAATTTTATTATGTTAAAAGTTGATTTTCTTAGCATCTATCTTGTTTTGGAATAGTCAGGATTATGAAAGCAAGTGAGATATGTTAAATGCAGGCAATGGAATGACTGTTTGTCATTTATGCAGGTACATAATTACTTTTCAGTGGTGTCACAGGTAGATAGGGTAGTCAAGAAGGCTATCGGCACATTGGCCATCATCAGTCAGAGTATTGAGTAGAGAAGTTGGAAGGTCATGTTACAGTTGTACAAGACATTAGTGAGGCCACATTTAAAGTATTGTGTTCAGTTTTGGTCACTCTGTTATATGAAAGGAACCAGCGGGGCAACATTTTTTTACACAGAGGGTGGTAGGTATATGGAACGAGCTCCCAGAAGAGGTCGTTGAGGCAGGCACTATCACAACATTTAAAGAAAACATTTACCTGGTACATGGGTAGGATAGGTTTAGAGGGCAGATGGGCATGTTGGTCAGTGTGGGTAAGTTGGGCCGAAGGGCTGTTTCCACCCTGTATGCCTCTTGTGTCAATAGATCTATCTTCTCTGGCAGATGTTAGCAATATGAATGGTGAGAGGCAGGTTGTGGACCCGTAATGACGCTACTAAACATTGACACTCTCTGGCATGTCTTTGTGTGATGAGCCTTCTCTTGAACTTACAGTGGTGGCAGTGTCTGATTTCAGTATTGTTGACTTCCGAAGCCGACTTTGCGGGCCGGTATCTTGAAGCCATGACCTCTGTTGGTCAGATAATTGGATAATCCAGCAAGACTCTGGAACCAAGAGTGCCAGAAAATCAGTGGTGGACTTGTATATGCCATCTTCTTTCCATTCATCAGTTTCCAGTATCTTGTGAGACCTCAATGAGAGAACTTGCAGAAAATAAAATTTAGTTTTTGTTTGGATTAGAGATAGTGCGGAAATAGGCCCTTTGGCCCACCGGGATCGCGCCAACAAGCGATCCCCACACATTAACATTATCCTACACCCACTAGGGACATTTTTTACATTTACCAAGCCAATTAACCTACAACCTGTACGTCTTCAGAGTGTGGGCGGAAACCGAAGAACTCGGAAAAAACCCACGCAAGTCACGGGGAGAACGTACAACCGCCGTACAGACAGCACCTGTAGTCGGGATTGAGCCCGGATCTCCGGAGCTGCATTCGCTGTGAGGCAGCAACTCTACTGCTGCGCTACCATGCCGCCCAAGATAAATAGTGAAGAATGTTACAGCCCACATTCCTCTGTTTCAGCACCCTCAATGAGATCTCTGATTCAATTTAAAATAAGTTGACAACTGGCTGATGGATATGGTAGGAACCAGTGCACAAACTTGTTGGACAAATGGTGGAGAACCGAGTTAAGCTGTTGTAGATCAACAAAAAAAAGTTGGAGCCGTTCAATAACTTTAAAATAGTTCTTACTTCCAATCTGCAACATGGACTAGATCTTGCAGTCTAGGGCTGCTTTTACTGACACACTAGTTATTATGACACATATGGCACACATGGTTGTAAATCCTCTGGTACTAGTTATATCTTCGCTATCAAAACATGGGGGGGGGGGGACACAATTTCTTCACACACACACACACGCACGCACGCGCGCGCGCGCACACACACACACACACACACACACACACACGGCTTTGGAGGCTTCAGCCGTGGCCCCTGTGGACGGTAACATCGGGAGCTGAACTGGTTGGTGACCGACTCCGAACTCCAGCAACAGCAGCTTCGTTCGCCCCGAATCGTGGGGCTTGAATCGGCCCGTTCGCGGGGCCTTATATCGCCCGGCCCGGCTTAAAATCGGCCGGCAGGGGCTTCAACATCGGGAGCCTCCATCGCCTAGATGCAGCAGTTTGATTTTAAGCCGCATGGGTCGATTCAAGCTCGAATCTTTCAAAAGCTACAGTGTGATAAATAACACTTAAACAAATAAAACGTAAGCAAATAAAGGCAAACAGAAGAAGCAACCTTGGAGTGGGAGAGCGAGAGAGATGGGAAAAAAATACTAAATAACGTGAGTGACCTGAATGAGGGACTTACCTGCATGCCAGCCAGGAAACCCTTTCAACCGGAGTCCTTAATGACCTGACCCATTTAAATCCGATGCCTGTTTAAATCTTTCCCATCCACCATTACATCCAATTAGTTCAAATGGTAATTGTACCCGCATCAGATAGCTTTGAGAAATTCTCCATGAATACCTTCAGTAATACTTGAAGGTCAAAACACAATTGGTGACAGATCGTGTTAATACGATGTTAATAGAGACATTTAACAAGCGCTTAACAGGGACACGCCCACTGTCTCGCGGAAAGCGGACATTTTAATAGATTTTTTTCACCGATTACAAAACATGGGGGGGATTGTCACCCACCTCTCAAAACATGGGAGGGACGTGTCCCACCGTCCCCCTCGGGATTTCCGCCCATGTCTTTGCACATGGGTGTCGCAGTGAACTGTGTAAATCCAGATTTGTGACTGCAGCAGTTTTCTCTGCAGATTCGGATATAATACGGTGAGCATAGAAATAAATGATCAAACAATACCTGTTCTTTCCTCTTCTTCTACCCCTCCATCAAAAAAAACATTGTGTTTTCACATTTTTCAATGTGTGGCACATAAATGTTGGATAAGCTGTTGTATTCTGTTCAAATTATGTATTGACATCCTTGTGGCAATGACTTTTTAGATTAATTCTTTATTTATGAGTTGTTTTGCAGCTTGCTGGGAGTTCCTGAAGGATAATCTACAGAAATGTGATGAAGTCAGGTTATGTCAGCCAATATAAGGAATATTGATGTGTGCTAACACTTTAATTAGATTTTAGTGCTCCAACAACTAAGCCTTGTTGAATTACTAGTGTTAGAAAGAAATTTGTATGAATATCATTTTGCAAGATTATTAATGGAAGATTTGAAAATTCTATTATGTTTGCAATAGCAATGTTCTCAAATACTGTTAATCAAATGATTTGCAAAATGTGTAATAGTTTCACATTTGCAATAGCAGAAAGATAATAGAGACAGTTTTCTAAATTGCTGTTCTTTATCCCAATCCATTACTGGTGGATAAGTATAGAAAACTGTGCTTCTCTAGTAATAGGAATTAAGCGGGTGGTGTTGGGAGAGGTTTGTGGTGATATGACGGGATGCAGGTGACTGGGATTTGCAATTATGTCAATTTTCCAACACATTACAGTTATTCGAGTGGATTTTTCTACTATTCCATTATTTTTGCATACCAGTGTGCATATACTGCATTCTTCCACCGGCATTAAGTAGTTTAACTACAAGCTACAAGGTACCATCAAATAGGAATGAAAGATGGGAAGGGGCAAGTGTGAGAGGGAAAAAAACATGAGATTGATCATGAAAAGGTACTGTGTGAAGCTGGAATGGAAAAAGACAAATTGCCTGAAATGTTTTGTTTCCTGTCCTGAAGTAGTTCATACTTTAGTTAAATTAGTGATAGTGATAGTGATTGTGTAGTTTGGCCTTGAGTTGTGGTAGACTCCGTGTAAATGATGTCCACTAGGTGCTGACGTAGGAAAGAAGGGCTTAAAGGGCAGTGCCTCGGGGTTCGATGCTGGGCCCGTTACCATCTGTCATCTACATCAATGAGAACATACAGAGCAAGATTAGCAAGTTTGCTGATACAAAAGTTAGTGGTTTTGAAGATAGTGAAGATGGTTGTGAACGATTGCAGCAGGATCTGGATCGATTGGCCAGGTGCGCGGAGGAATGGTTGATGGAATTTAATACAGAGAAGTGTGAGATGTTGCATTTTGGGACGTCTAACAAGGCCAGGACCTACACAGTAAATGGCAGGCCTCTGGGTGGTGTTGTAGAGCAGAGGGATCTAGGAGTACAGTGCAAGGTTCCTTGAAGGTTGAGGCGCAGGTAGATAATGTGGTCAAAAAGGCTTTTGGCATTGGCCTTCATCAGTCAGAGTATTGAGGGCCTGTTTCCACACTGTATCACTCTGTGACTCTCTATGTCTCTATAACTGCTCTCTGCGTGCAAAAAAAATCAAAATATAAAATTACTATTAGAATTAGCAATGATTTTAAATTCTGGATTTTATTGTCTTCATGGGAAAATTGTTTTCCTGGTGGATTGGACATTTCCATTTTTATACTTAGTTAAAATATAAATGATCCCAGATTGATGCACAATATCCCAGATAGATGTACAAGGATGGTCCCATTAATGCGTTGCCTTGTGTTCCAGAGCTTCTGTGTGACAGGAGATGTGGACACAATTTGGTGTATACGTTTTCTGGGCCACTTATCAACACAGTGGGGAGGCGGACTCACACAAGGCAACTCAATTCACTGCTGAAACAAATCAGTTTGCTCAAATTATGTTTTTCTAGATCCTTGTGCAAATGTTCGTTGTCAGAGGAAGAGCAAATCTGCCTTCATATTAAAGATCCTCTTGTGATGGCAAACAAGACAAAGAAACAGAAAAGACACAATTGATTTCTGTATGAATAATATGAATAGAATGCCATTAATTTCAGAGATAAAGGCATTTGCATGAAAACAGTTTCATGCCCTTGGACTTTGTGCCCACACACATCATTATTATTTATTTTACTTTATTCAGTTTGCTGATGAGTGTCAAATTTCAACTCCTCAGAGAAAATTATTTTACCTATTTATATTTCATACCTATTTACATCCTCAAGTCTGTTAAAGGGGAAGTAGTAGGCAGTTTAGTTACTGCACCATTCTGTCTAAGCTACCATCACAATCTAGCACACAAAGAAAGTTGCGACATGTACAAAGAACTTTGGTTCAGAGATCTTGCACACAGGTGATATACCAGGCAACTATGTATTTACATACATTCCTGCAATGACTGGCTTTCAAATGTGATTCATGGGTGTGAAGTACTTTGGGACATATGGAAGGCTCAGTACATCTTTCATCGACTATTATTCCAGAACTGGAATCCCACATTTTAAATCTATTTTATTCATCTTAGAGTTCATATGTATGCTCCTCATTCCCCTTACAGTGGAGCATACGATTTGGGTACAAAACTCAATAATGGTCACAGCAAAATTAGACTGTTTAGTGTAAATCATAGTATGCTGCAGAACAGGTGGACCCCATTTAATTAAATGGTCTTCACTAGTGAATGAAATAATCACTGTACTTATTGCTTTAGATCTGCAATTATTTTGTATCTGAGAGGACTAAACCTCTTGTGCATATATAAAACTTAAATCTCCTGATGAAATCTCTAGTTTTTACCAACGTGTTGAAATCTTTTTCTCCTGCTCACTGACTCCTGGCACAGAAAATAGTTTTCTCCCAGTTGCATTATGGCTTTGATGACTCAAATCTACTCCTCGTATTCTGCTTGAAGATGGAACAACCATAGTTTCTCCAGAACCTCCATGTGACTAATCTCTCCTATCCCTGATAGCTTACTAACAAATCTTGATTTTTCTTCCCTCTCCAATTCCTGACTTCCTTCCTAAAGTGTCGAGCACAGATTTATGTGTAATTTTTTAGTAGATTCTTAACAACCCTACCTCAACAACGATCTACAATGGACTTTGCACCACGTACTGTCTATTTGCAATTACTATCTACTTGCGCCACGTACTTTGGTTTACACGATAATATTCTGGATATCTATTACTACTTATAATTTATTGCATTGATTTGTTGAGTTAGCGGCAGCAAGTTAAGAATTTCATTAATCTGTTCTGGTGCATCTGACAATTAAACAATCTTGACTTCATAAATTACATGATGTAGTTTTCTTGTTGAATGTAACATTAAATAGTTATTTAAAAGGTGTCACTCCACAAAACTGAGTAGAATCATGGTCAATTTACATTGTGGACCTTCCGTTTTAATGCTGTTTTAAGTGGACTTAAAAAGTAGGTTCCTGTGCTTGTTGACCCATTTAGAAAATGGTCACTGATGACATTGTTACAAGAAAGTAGACCAGTGTCTTCACACACAAATTTCCTGATGAAATCTCTAGTTTTTACCAACGTGTTGAGATCTTTTTCTCCTGCTTACTGACTCCTGGCACAGAAAATAGTTTTCTCCCAGTTGCATTATGGCTTTGAAGACTATCAAATCTACTCTTAATGTATTCTGCTTGAAGATGGAACAACCCTAGTTTCTCCAGAACCTCCATGTGATTAATCTCTCCTATCCCTGATAGCTTTCTAACAAATCTGGATTTTTTTTTGTGAAAAGGAAGTAAGAAAGAACTGCAGATGCTGGTTTAAATCAAAGGTAAAGACACAAAATGCTGGAGTAACTCAGCGGGTAAGGCAGCATCTCTGGAGAGAAGGAATGGGCGACGTTTCGGGTCGAGACCCTTCTTCAGACTGATGTCAGTGGAGGGGGCGGGACAAATATAGAATGTAGGCAGAGACAGTAAGACTAGTGGGAGAACTGGGAGAGGGATGGAGAGAGAAAGCAAAGGCTATCTGAAGTTAGAGAAGTCAGTGTTCATACCGCTGGGTTGTAAACTACCCAAGCGAAATATGAGGTGCTGTTCCTCCAATTTGACTCAAGTAATTTGACCCTCTTCTTTTAAACGCGCAATATAAATGTAAGGTTTTGGCCACAGTTATTCCCCTCCCCATCATTATAATATAGAATTCCAATTACATTTTAATTATTGTTTTAGTAGTTGACTAACTAACCAATAATAAAGAACAGCCAAATTGTGCAAAATTATATAATTGCAAATAATTGACAGTGTACACAAACTGACGCATGCAAAACATTTTGAACTTCATGAAACTATGTGCCATTAAATATCATGTAAACTTTCACTGTGGCAAATATTTTTCCTTTACTCACCTTAAGAGTACTTATGCTGTTTGCACAAGATAATAGTTGAGATTTCACTCCATGAATCTTTACCGCTTAAATACAGAAATAACTTCTGTCCATTAGTTAGTAGAGATCAAAGGATGGTCCGCATTTTATTCCATGAGTTTAACAATGTTAATGCACCAGTAGTTTTCACCAGCACTTACAGACTTACTGAATTCATTTACTTTGTGATAAATAAAGGAAGAGATGATGCTTTATATTTATTCATCTGATTTTCTGCTTTGATCTTCCATACATAAAGGATACTTTTCCAATGAATTCTTTGTTCTCTTACGTGTTGGCTTTTTCAAAGATTACTGAAAAGGAAGAGTGGTTTGTGTTTTCCAATGCTATTATGTAGCATGTTTATGTCCTTTTTAATTGTTAACTCATCAGTTAAATCCATGTGCCCGTACTTTTGGGGTTTAATAATGTGCTTTCAACTCCTCCCATCCTTTCACATATGCCATAATCCTAGTATTCTAAGCAGGCATTTTTTTGGTTTGCACCAAGCCCTAGCTTGGAAATTTGAGAATATAACCTGGATCGAGAACTATATGAAGTGATGTACAAGTGTTATATTATTTAAATAACACTCTTTAAGATGAGGCATTAAACTTTGCTCCCTTCTGTTGAATATTCAAGATCCCATCGCACTTGCTATTTCCACTTCCATTTACTTTTACCCTTTCACCTGGATTCCTTTACTCCTTTGGTGACAATTGCATGCACTCAATGCAATCTCGAACCAGTGTCAGTCGGTGCATCCCAGGTAACTGTCCTCCCACACAACTCTTATCTAGCATGCAGAACAGCCCTAGGTACAGTGTTCAAACCTTGCGACAAGCTCTGACTATGATGCAGAGATGGGAATGAGGGATGGAATTCACGTGTCATGGCCAATATTTATCCTTCAACCAACACTATAAAAACAGTTGTATATGATTGTTTATTGCCGTTAGTTTAGGGATACAGTGCGGAAACAGGCCCTTCGTGGCCCCCCCCCCCCCCAGTCCACGCCAACCAGTGATCCTCGCACATTAACACAATCCTACACACTCTAGGGAGAAATTACACATACACCAAGCCAATTAACCTACAAACCTGTACGTCTTTGGAGTGTGGGAGGACACAGAAGATCTCGGAGAAAACCCAGGCGGTCATGGGGAGAACGTACAAACTCCGTACAGACAACACCCGTAGTCAGGATCGAACCCGGGTCTCCGGCGCTGTGAGGCAGCAACCTTACTGCTGCACCACCGTGCCACCCCAAACTTGTAATCATGACAAAAATTTACATTAAAATATGCTGGGGGGTTTTAGGATAAAGTATTCAAACTAATCCTCTTTCTTACTTTATGATACTATGGCAGTAGTGTTTGTCACCAACTCTTCATTTCATTGCTAATAGTTGTTGGTGAAGCCTTTTTGTGTGTGGAGATGAAAAATTCTCAGGGTCGCCATAGAGCAGCGCTCTGGTTTCCCTTAAGCAAATGGGTATTGGAACTGTGAGATTTACAACCTGCTTCAACCATTTAATTCTCCCAGCTGAGAAGGCATAACTGGTTAGAGGAAATTGGAATATAAATTATTGCTGAATAACATGCAACAATTCTTGGCTTTTGACCCAGAGAAATTATTTTGGAAATCTCTACAGCAGTAAAAATGAAAAAGATATCTAAGTGCATTTATCAGCAATCTGTTTCAAGAGAAACTTGAGAGGGAAAACAAAATCAAGCCAAGACTGGTTGAAAGGAAAAGAAGTTGTATGCGAAGTGAGGGAAGTATTGATTGTTGATTGAATATTGCAAAATGTTATCAAATTGAATTGATTTTCTTCAAGTAAGATATGGGAGATTTCAGTTTTTTTTTTTCCTTTTAGAAACATACCAACCAGCTATCATTTATGGATCCCCAATCATGTACACCATGCTGTGCATGAGAATAATTAAAAGAACAGAAGTAAATAATTTCCTTTAAAATGGGTCTTAGGATCTAAGGATTCATATGAACATTGGAATTAGAGCAGGATTAGGCTACTTGGTCTATTCAAATATGGTCATGGATGAACTGAATATTTCCATTTCAACCTCAAATGTAGTTGTAACTTAATTTTCCATCGGTTTTTGACTCATCGTGCTCTCATGAAAAATGTTGCTGCATTGTTTGTAAATGGGCAATGCCCCATTTTTAAGCATCCAAAAGAATCTTCCAAAATCTTCCAACTTGCTATACACTGTGCTGCAGAAGACCAGTGTCATTTGAAGAGCCTTTGCAAACCTGGGGTTTAACCTTAGGTGGGTTGCCTTGACCCACCTAAGGATTGTTAAAAAGACATGGTTGAATGGATTCAGATATAACACAAAGTGCTGGAGTAACTCAGAAGGTTACTCCATGAAGGTAGACGCAAAATGCTGGTGTAACTCAGTGGGACAGGCAGCATCTCTGGAGAGAAGGAATGGATGACGTTTCGGGTCGAGACCCTTCTTCAGACTCAAACCTTTCGATCCGAAACGTCACCCATTCCTTCTCCCCAGAGATGCTGCCTGTCCCGCTGTGTTATTCCATCATTTTGCATCCACCTTCGATTTAAACCAGCATCTGCAGTTCTTTCCTGCACAGATTACCCCATGAATTTGTGTTTTGCTCAGGATCCAAGCATCTTCAGTTTCTTATGCTTCATATATAACACAACTGCACTTTAATTTCCCTGATTCATCTAAATCCACCCTGATTGGGAACATGCAAAACCAGCCAGGAAAAATTCCACCAGTCTATTCTTAATCATTAAAAAAGTGGTGTTTATTATGCTATTAAGCAACATTTGTATGATAACCTGACACCAATGCTCAGTTTAGATTCCCCCAGGGCCACTTGATTCACAACATATATGCTGATACAATTATGGATAAAAGTCTGAATTCCAGAGTTGAGTTTAGACAACAAGACAGGTATTTTTCAACGTTTTTTTTTTGGAGGCTCTTCTGAAGTTTAATGCAATATTCCCCACTGCCTATGATCTTATCAAGCATAAGGGGTTGTGGTTAGTGGTAATGAATCTTCTTGGGATGGGGCATCACTGCTGAACTCGCCTAAATGAATGGACCAGGAAAAGCAGCATGGAATCTGGTTTTAAAAAAAGGGAGGTCCTCCACTTTAATGGGGGGGTAAAATGGGAAAGCAGGACATTTTATAAATGGTGAGAAGTGGTGTTCAGAGGGATCCATGTGTCCTCATAAACAAATCACTGAAAGTTAATGTACTGATATAGCAAGCACTTATGCAGACTGTCACAAGGAGAACATGCAAACTCCACACAGTACTTGAGGTTGGGTTTGAACACGGGTACATTTTTGGTTATTAAGGCAATCAAGGGATGTGGAAACATGGTACTAAGGTAAAAGAGCACCCATGATCTTTATGAAAGGGAAGGAGATGCATGGGGATATCTTGATTTGGGTATTAATCATCGTTGTTGGTTTTGAGGTGGCACTCGGTGGGCCGAAGAGTGTGTTTCCACGTTGCATCAAAACTAAAATAAACTGATAAAAACTAAAAGCCTGGCTCTCCTTGTTTAAACTGCACCGTGTGATCATCTTCACAAAGCAGACTACAGCATTTCATGAAATCGGCTGACATCACCTCCTTGACAAAAGGCGATGACACCCAGACACAGTGAACAATGGTAGCAGAAATGGAAATCTTTACATAATGCATTGTGGTGTGGGTTTTTTTAATTTGCACTTTCCCATTGAAGACTACTTCTTTGAATACTTCTGCTTACGTTCCTATTTTTGATTAATTCAGTAAAATAAAAAATGTATAATTATATCAGAACTGAAAAGGAAGTATTTAAACCTGCTGCTTTTTCAGTGCTTGCAGTTTCTAATGGTTCACTCTGGTGAGGTGATCTATTATTCTGTCAAATTGTTTTAGAAAATTATTTGGAGTTGCTCATCTTGCAAATGGTGCTAATGGTTTTTAAAGCAGTATTAATGCCTGCTCTTGGAAAATACAGATGCGACAGCTACATTTTGAAGCAACGGATCATTTTGCTTTGTGTAACAAGTTAAAAAAAAATCTTTCTATTCAAACAAGCACAATGTAATTGTTGAAGTATTCTTAATCAATTGTTGCTCTTATTCTTTCATGGCAGGTGCTGTGATAGGCGATGGGCAGTCTGCAGTGGCCAGTAACATAGCCAACATCACCTATCGCCTCCAGTGGTGGGACTTCACCAAGTTTGACCTTCCAGAGATCAGTAATGGTAAGTGCTTTGGTAAAGGTTGTTGGAATGGACAGGTGAGTGTGTCTTTATGTCTAATTGTATGGTGTTCCTTTTGAAACCTTCTCAATCGATCCATTGATTATACATGTTATAGGGAGGTGCATCATATAGAGTTTGGTTATTTTCGAGGACAACTGCTTCACGATAGTTCTGAGTCCTGGTTGAGTTTTGCAGGCAGCCTTCTCTGATGCTTGAAATTGTATTGAAAGAATTTCCTTTTGTCTTTTGCCCCCCAACAGGAATTGTAGTTCCACTGTTTAAAGAGGTCATCCTTCAGGCCAGTTTTAGATTGCTAAAAGAGTGGTTTTCAAACCTTACAGTGATCCTTGGGGAATGTGATGAGGGCATAGATGTTGAACAGAATTTTTTTCCTGAAGTTGCCATGACATTTACTGTTAGCCAATGATACTCCATTTGAAGAAACTTTCACTAGAAAAGTGATTGCTATTGAAGCCACAATTCCCTGCATTGCATATGAATCCACTGAAATGTTTTTCATTTAACTTAAAAGACAGCACGCAACTCAAGCAGGATCTGGAAGCTACTTACAGCAAGCTTTGCATCATTTTGTACAGGAATACTATTTGATACAATGATACAATTTATTTGTTCTCATTTGAACCTCATTGAGGTTCAAACGAAATTTGGTTTCTGCAGTCATACAAACAAGAGAAAGAACCAAGACACAACACAATTTACACAAACATCCATCACAGCGAATCTCCTCCTCACTGTGATGGAAGGCAAAGTCTTATCTCTCCCCTGCACTCCCCATTCTCCTCCCGATGTCAAAGTCAAAGCCCCTGGCGGGCGATGGTAAATAAGTCCCGCGGCCATTAAAGCTGCGCCGGGCGATGCAAGGCCACGCTCCGGGACTTGATGTTGGAGGCCCCCGGCGGGCGCTAGCAAGTCCCGCGGCCATTTAAAGCCGCGCCGGGCGATGTAAGGCCCTGCTCCAGGTCATTTTCAACCCCGCAACTTGGGCGGGAGAAGTTGCCGTTGCAAAGCATAAAGTTAACCTCACTACTTATCTTACTATTAGTTGAGATTCTTAGAAACTCATTTAAGTCAAATCACTCTGAGCATTTGATGCATGGAATAATTAGCAATTCCCAATGAAGAAAATGCTCAAAAAATCTCTCATAAAAATAGTAACAGGATTTTGGTAGCTGTTGTACGCTCGATACAATTTGACATGAACAATTTTGCATGAAACACTGACAGAAGATTGCACTTTACTGGATTGAATTATTGAATCCTCTACCTCTGGTTTTAATACAGGAATGAATAGCTTGCAGGAGAGTTTATTTGAACGCAGTTCAGGGGCACATTGCTGTATTGATTGGATTGAAAGGTTCCACTCCGTTGAGATTTCATTTTCATGGAGACCTTTAGTGATAACTGCCTGTGGATTATTATAATCTTGGAACTCTCACTATTTTCTGTTAATTTAACCTCCGGAGGGATATACAGCATGAATATTTTATGCTCCAATCAACATGGCACTCCACTTCCATTAACAAAACTGTGATTATCCCATCTGTTTCTACTCTATATTTGATTTTTGAATATAATAAACATGCAATATTTTGCTGTTGAAATCTACCAATATGTCATTGATTTCTGTAGGAAAGAACTGCAGTTGCTGGTTTAATCGAAGGTAGACACAAAATGCTGGAGTAACTCAGCGGGACAGGCAGCATCTCTTGAGGGAAGGAATGGGTGACGTTTCGGGTCGAAATGTTTGAGTCTGAAGAAGGGTCTCGAACCGAAACGTCACCCATTCCTTCTCTCCAGAGATGCTGCCTGTCCCGCTGAGTTACTCCAGCATTTTGTGCCATTGATTTCTGCCAGGTAAAGCGATTTGGAGTGTGTAGTAAACATGTATACCTTTGCTATGACAGCTTTCTGAAGAGAAAACAATTGCTATCGGAACTAGATTAGATGGTAATAGCAAATATGCTCCAGTGTACCATGGCACCATTTAAAGAATAGTCAATATTACTGCAACCTTCTATTTCCATTGCCTGAAAACAATTCAGCAGAATATCATAAAAGTGCCTTGGTCTTCTAAAAATGTATAACTGAAGGAAATATTAAAACAGTGTAGCGGTATGCATACGTTACCACCTCACTTGTGGGATTTCTGTTGAAGATGTAATGTGTCTTTTAAACTGAATTGCAGCTGTGTGTACCGTCACTTTTTAATTGAGTTGGTTGATCATGCCAAACGAGTAATGCAGATTTCTGGTGTTAATCAGAAAGTATTATAGCTTAGAACTAAATTTTGAGCTTCACATTTCTTGTTATAAAACATTGTAATATAGAGCTGATAAATTAAAATGTGATGTTTTATGGTGGAAGTTACAACTTTTCATTATCCTTATCTGCTGGAGAATTATAAATCAAGACCGTAGGGTCTTAGCTACTCTCTGCTATTGCAGTGGGAAGGTAGAAATGACATGAAAGGTCAAGTGTGTTTTATTGTCATATGGAACAATGTTTTACTGTTGAACTGGAACAGTGAAATGTTTACTTCCAGCAGCACAATAAACACAGTACTCAATAGATACAGTGCCCTCCATAATGTTTGGGACAAGACCCATCATTTATTTATTTGCCTCCGTACTCCACAATTTGAGATTTGTAATAGAAAAAAATAACATGTGGTTAAAGTGCACTTTAACCACATGTTATTTTTTTCTATTACAAATCTCAAATTGTGGAGTACAGAGGCAAATAAATAAATGATGGGTCTTTGTCCCAAATGTTATGGAGGGCATTGTAATATAAACATTAAAAGCTTTGATAAATAAAAAAGGCAATATACTGCAAAAAACAAAACAAGGTCCAAAGTCTCTAGTGCAACCAAGGCAGTTGTAGTTTGGAGTTTAGTTGGAGTTTGTTGTGTTTAATAACCAGATGGTTGTTGGGGAGAGGCTGTCTCTGAATCAGGCTGTCACGGTTTTCAGACTTTTATGCCAGGGTGGTCTGGGTCCTTGATGATGCTGGCTGCCTTTTCGAGACAGTGCCTCCTATCAACAGTGGGGATGTTACTCCTTTGATAATGGGGAGGTCAGTACCCACTATGGACTGGGCAGGTTTCCCACTTTTTGTAATCTCCTTTAATTCCTGGGTATTCAAGTTGCTGCTCCAATCCGTGGATCAGTCAATATGTTCTCTCCCTACACCTGTAGAAGATCGAGTGTTCGTCAATATGGAAAATCTCCTCAATCTTCTAAGGAAGTGGAGGCATTGATGTGTTTTGTTAATGATTGTATCAATGTGCTGGGTCCAGAAATATGCACACCCAGTAACTTGAAATGTGGTCCACTAAAGGAAATGCGGTGGTGTAAATACAATATTGTCCCTGAAAGAACGCAAACAGTGGTGGTGAATGCATGAATAATACATGCAGTGTTTTGAAGTAGCGTTGCCCAAAAAATATTGCTTCCATTTCTTTGTAGTTTTTATTAAAACGGTAGTTTTATGTTTGGGGAGCATTGATATAAAGTTTAAAGATGTTTCAAAACTTTGCAAAGTGTTGGATCATGATGATTGTAATTATAGGTTTCAGGATGATGTTACAAATGGTGGTAAAATTACCAGAAGCTAGTAGATAGATTTCAGTATACATAAATACAGAGTGACGGACTTGAAAACAAATATTTTGCAAGGACAATCTTGTGAATGCCACAATTTTGAAAAGTGTGGAAGAGCAGAGAACCTATGTTTGAATGCACATCCTTGGAAGGCAGAGCAATCAAATAAAGCTGTCAGATAGGTACTTGTGTTAGGTAGACAAAAATGCTGGAGAAACTCAGCGGGTGAGGCAGCATCTATGGAGCGAAGGAAATAGGCAACGTTTCGGGTGGAAACCCTTCTTCAGACTGATGTGAGGGGGGGGGGGGGGGGGGAGGGTCTGGAGGAAGAAAGGAAGCGGTGGAGCCAGAGGGCTGAGGGAGAGCTGAGAAGGGGAGGAAAAAGTAAGGACTACCTGAAATAAGAGAAGTCAATGTTCATACCGCTGGGGTGTAAACTGCCCAAGCGAAATATGAGGTGCTGCTCCTCCAATTTACGGTGGTCCAGGACAGAAAGGTCGGATTCAGAATGGGAGGGGGAGTTGAAGTGCTGAGCTACCGGGAGATCAGGTTGGTTATTGCGAACCGAGCGGAGGTGTTCGGCGAAGTGATCGCCAAGCCTATGCTTGGTCTCACCGATGTAGAGCAACTGACATCTAGAGCAGCGGATGCAATAGATGAGGTTGGAGGAGGTGCAGGTGAACCTCTGCCGCACCTGGAAAGACTGCTTGGGTCCTTGAATGGAGTCAAAGGAGGAGGTAAAGCGACAAGTGTAGCATTTCTTGCGGTTGCAAGGAAAAGTGCCCGGAGAGGGGGTGGTTCGGGTGGGTAGGGATGAATTGACCAGGGAGTTACGGAGGGAACGGTCTCTGCGGAAAGCAGACAGGGGATGAGATGGGAAGATGTGGCAAGTGGTGGGATCACGTTGTAGGTGGCGAAAATGTTGGAGGATTATTTGTTGTATGTGACAGCTGGTAGGCTGGAAGGTGAGGACTAGGGGGACTCTGCCCTTGTTACGAGTGGGGGGATGGGGAGTGAGAGCAGAGTCACTTGTGTTACTTGGGTTTCTTAATGGTGAAAGAGAATTTAAAAGCAAAGAAAATTAGAAATTAAATAAATTGTTGCATGGTTTTCATTTGGAGTATTAAGGGGATTCAAAAGTCCACAAGGGAAGATGCAAAGCTTAGTGAAAGGATATGAGAAGGTTTTATCAGGATGTTAGTTGGCATGAGAATCTAAATTAAAAATGGATCGAATGAAGATTGTAAAGATGGTAGATTTTAATGAAACATAGAGAAATTGAGTCAGAGTAGAAGTTGTACAACTCTACAAAGCAAGCTAGTGGGAGCAAATAGTTTCACTGAATTGTTGGGATTGGGACGGCTACATTTGAAAAATGTGGCAGAATTTAATTCCACAAATATTTTTTAAGAAAGTTGGAGAAATGTTTGTATATGTTAGTTATGTGAGAGTAAATACCACTGCTCTGTCAGAGATTATGATCACAATGGGTTCAATGATTATCTCTGTTTCCATGAACCCATATATTAGTATCCCGAAGTTGGTGCTGATCAAAGAATTGGTAGATATTATAAGCTAGTATGTGATCAGGGCCATGGAGAAAGCTGTAGATTAATAGAGAGAGGGTGCAGAAACTGGCCCTTCACCCATTGTCCATGCTGACCATCAAGCACCCATTTTTATACCAATTCTACCCTAACCCACTTTCTTCTCGCCCCTTCCCATTCCCATTAATTGTCCCCAGATTCTACCACCCATCTATGCACTTGGGACAATTTACAGTGGCCAATTAACCTATCAACCTGCACGTCATTGGGATTTGGGGGAAAACTGGAGCATCCAGTTAACCCGCACATGGTTACAGGGAGAATGTGCAAATTTCACTCTGACAGCACTGTTCACGATTAATCCTGGGTCATTGGATCTGTGAGGCAGGAACTTGGCTTGCTGCGACACTTTACTGCCCCGGAAGAGACCACCAAAGGGACTGAAGCCTCGCCTGTTATCATTAGCTTCTCGTTTGAATAGTCTCTATCCATTTGTACAACATCACATTTAATGCAATAATCTTTAACAGTCAAAAAGTCAGAGTTTCATAGCAAGTAAACAGGGTCTTTGTCCCAACTTTTCCACGCCAACCAACATGCCCAATCTACACTAGTCTTATCGTCGGTGGGCAAAAGCATGTTAGTTTTTTAGTTTTTTTAGTGTGTCTCAATGTGTGTTTTAATGTTTCTCGGTGAGTCTTGTGTGGGGGGTGGTGTGGGGGGGGTAAGGGGGAAACCGCTTTGGTCGCCTCCTCCACGGAGAAGCGACTTTTTCCATGTCGCCTCCCTCGTGGCCTAACATAGAGGATCGGTGGAGCCTTTCCCAGAGATGCGCCCGGGGCTTCAGCCGCGGGCGCAGCGAGGACTCTTTCATCGCGGAGCGAGCAAGCCCTCACCGGGGGTCACCGGAGGGGAGCGCTCCGTTCGCTGGCCTGCGGCAGCCTGAAGCCGCGGTCTGCGGAGCTCCAGCTGGCGCGGCGTCCGGAGCCTGAGATGCCTCGTTGGGGACCCCGGAGGAGAAGAGCTCCGACCGCTGGCCCGCGGCCTACTTCTACTGCGGGCGTGGCGGGGACTTACCATCCGGAGCGGGATCCCTCACCGGGGATCCCTGGAGAGGAGCTCCGACTACCGGCCCTGCGATCTGCGGTGCTTCTGGCTGCAGCGCGGCAGGGACTTTAGATCTTCTACCGCCGGCCAGCGGCATACACCATCTTGAAGCCGCGGTCTCCGGTGGGGAGGCACCAATTCAGGACTTACCTGGACTTACCTTGTCTGCACATCTGGACGCCCGCAGCGGCGACTGCGGAGGATTGTGGTCCCGACCACGGGGGAAATGGAGGAGAACTGACCAAATGTTGTGCCTTCCACCACAGTGATGAATACTGTGGTGGATGTTTGTGTTAAATTTGTATTGTGTGTTCTTTTTTTATTGTACCGCTGCTGGCAAATTCATTTCACTGCACTTTATGTGCACGTGACGAATAAAACTGACTTGACTTGACTTGACTGGTGCATGGAAAATCCAATCCATGCACCAGTCTAAATGTTTCTTAAATGTTGTGATGGTTCCTGCCTCAACTACCTCACCCAGCAGCTTGTGCCATACACCCACCACCCTTTGTGTAAAAAAATGTTGCTCCTCGGGTTCCTATTAAATCTTCCCCTCTTCACCTTAAACCTATTCCCTCTGGTTCTCGATTTCCCTACTCTGGACAAAAGACTCGGACAAGGCCAAAAAGTGTTTTTACCCAATCTATTCCCCAATTGACAAAAAATGGCATGTTTTTAATTAAACTTTGTCATTTAATATACATTTTAGCATAACTAAATATATAGTCAGCTCCACCTTTCCCTTCTCCCACTCCTTCTGTAAATATCCCTTTTCTGTTCCAGTTTGCTGATTAAGATTGTGGAGATCTTGTTTTAAGTATAATTCAGAATGCTGTGGTGACTTAGGACATATTTGAAGAAACAAGCATACTGCTCCACCTAGTTGTGTTGCTGCAGTAAATGCAAGACATGAGAAAACAAGGGAGCTGGTCATATTATCTAAAAAAAAAATAATGAAAAGAGTTGATGACTAATTATATATTATCTGTCGGACCAAAAATTGCCAATAATAAGCCAACTAAACTACTCAATTCAAAATACGTGAAGATTGTCATTTTTGGCATTTTAAAAATTGTGCCTCTGTTCCTCTATGACTCTGTTCTGTCCAGACTCTGATAAATCATCTGTGATGATCCTTCAAATGAGAAATTCTTGTTCAAACATTTTTTCAGGCTCCTTTGATTAAGCCACATCAGGCGTCATTTCTCCAATCTTCGTGTTTTGAGAACTGTGGAAAATTGAAGTGACAACATTCATTTTTTCTGTCATTCAATTTAATCCATAATGTGAATCGATTCTGCACAACATAAACTTATTTAGCAAACTGCAATCTCTTGCAAATGTGTCATGCACCAACTGCAGAATTCGTTTTGGGATTCCATAGTGGTCATAATACGCGTCCGTTTTGCTATCAGGCTGAAGGAGAGGAAGTCCTCATCAGTAGAATATGTGAGGTGGGTAAGACTGAAGATAGGTGGAGGGGCAGGTAGTGTAGAGAACAGGTTGGGAAAGTAGGCAAGAAGTGGCAGGTGGAATACAGCGTTGCAAAGTGTGGAGCCATGCAGTTTGGTAGTACGAATAAAGGTATAGACTAATTTCTAAATGGGGAGAGAATTCAGAAATCAGTGCAAAGGGACTTGGGAGTGCTGCTGCAGGATTACCAAAAAGTTAATAAATGCAAGCATTTATTTCGAGAGGACTAGATAATAAAAACAGGCATGTAATGCTGAGGCTTTATAAGGTGCTGGTTAGATTGCATTTGGAGTATTGTGAGAAAGTTTGGGCCCCATGTCTGAGGAAAGATGTGCTGGCGCTGGAGAGGGTCCAGAGAAGGATTACGAGAATGATCCCAGGCATGATTGCTTAACGCATGATGACGGCACTGGGTCTGTACTCGCTGGAGTTTAGAAGGAGGAGGGGGGCCTTATTGAAACTTACCGAAAAGTGAAAGGCCTGGATAGAGTAGATGTGGAGAGGATGTTTCCACTAGTGGGAGAGTGTAGGCCCAGAGGCCTTAGCCTCAGAATAAAAGGATTTAGGAAGGAGATGAGGAAGAATTTCTTTAGTCACAGTATGGTGAATCTGTGGAATTCATTGCCACAGAAGGCTGTGAAGGCAAAGTCAATGGATATTTTTAAGGCAGAGATTAATAGATTCTTGATTACACTATGGGTGGCAGGGGTTATGGGGAGAAGGCAAGAGAATGGGTTGAGAGGGAAAGATAGATCAGCCATGATTTAAAGGCGGAGTAGACGATGGGCTGAATGGCCTAATTCTGCTCCTATCACTTATGAACTAGCTAATTGCTTTCATATTTTTTTTCTCCAGGCCTTTATCCTTTTGCAATGGACCATTTTGTGCCTTTTCAGCCATACCCCACACAAGCACTATCGTTTTGGGGCTATGTGGGTCTCCATGGACAGTCAGATTCATAACAGCTTGTGTGGTTAGAAGGTCCTGTAAGTGTTTCCTAATCAATATAGTGATCAGAGACATCGAAACATAAAACGTGAAACTGGTTAATTAATTAAGAATAAATATCAATTGAAGTAAAGAAAAATAAAATTAAAACTTAACTAAACTTGCATTAAGATGTGAATGGGACCAAGTGAGATGAGCTGTGTAGTCTATGGACTTGATGGTTACTCCAGGAGCAGAGAGTGAGGCCATATGAGTGCTTAGCTGATCTGCAGCACATTCCTAACTTGCCCACGGTAGCAAACTGATATTTCTCTGACCTACCAGCTCACAAGCATTGCGTTCTGACCCATTGTTATTGCTAACTGAGGAACAATGGTCATGGACATTACACAGCGATGAATATTCATATCCATCAACAAAATGTTCTATTTTGATGTCATTCAGTAATGCATGCCAAATTGAAAGTTTCAGGGGGGAAAAGGGCAAAAATTGATGACAATTATTAATTCTGGCCAGCATTGATTTCCCTTTGCTATTTGCTCTATGATGCTAGTCATCGCATCCCCCTTCCCATCAGAACTGCCCCCTCCATCGACTCCTTTAAGTCAAGACTAAAAACGTATCTATACTCCCAAGCCTTTCTTGACGTCCTCTGAGCGAGGGCTATATATATGTATGTAGTTTGTTTGTTTATATTATTCTTATAACAAATGTAAAGCACTTTGGCCAACGAGAGTTGTTTTTTAAATGTGCTATATATAGCAATGTTACAAAATTTTGAGATTTTAAAAATAAAGTCTGCAATTTATCCCATCAGATAAAGCATAAAAAGAAGTTTAATTTGACACTTAATTCACTTTCATATCTTCAGTATTAAAAAAGTTATGGCCATTATCATACTCAGAAATTAGCATCTAGTTCCCTATTGCTTTTCCATTGACTTAACACAAAAGCTGTGATCGAGGACAGTTAAAAGCCCATAACTTTCTTAAAAATTATGATAACTGAAAGAAATTTTCAGGTATTATAGATTGAAGCATTCTGAAACAAATATGAAACAATCTTACTTCGAAGACATGAAAGTAAAGCATATAATTAGTTAGTTACCTAATTGTAGCTAATTACAAAATTCAATTACTAGATCTAAACATCTATCAATTTCTTAAGAATAGATTAACATTTTTAAATAGCCTAAGTGTCCAAATAACATTCACACAATAATTCACAATATAACATACTTTTAAAATCTAATTTTCATGAATTTACAGGCCAAATGGAAGGAATTGAATGTTTAATACCTGTAAATGAATGGGCATTTAATTCATCTTGCGAGTGAGGATTTCTGGAACGCGATCTTTTGGAACGTTCATTTGCGGTGAATTTAACCCCGTATTGGCATGAAAAATACTGCCGTTAATTCGGGGAATAAAATCACCGTGTCGCATGACAAAATGTGAATTAAAGGCTTCTTAAGAAGCACTTTTATACATTTAAAGAAAGCACTTTCGTTTACCTGTCCATTGTGTGAAATCCGTCCCCGTTATCGGCGTTGACGCTTCAGGAGCTGCTTTTAAAATGACTGTAGCGCTGACATTGACGATTTAATAAAAATAAAAAATTCACAATACGCCGGTAGGAACGATTTTGTCAGCCAAGGTTTGTACTCCAACAAAATATTTCCAGGACAAGGGAGGAGAAACCGCGTTTTAACCCCGCCCCCCCCTTAAAGGCGCCAAAATCGCGCACACGGCCAGTGGCAGAATTACAGCGCGACTGAAGGTAAGTTTTGTAACATTCCTACTATATAAATAAATGTGACTTGACTTGACTAGTCCCATTGAATGACAAGGCTTTCACAGTCCTCTATTAAAGGTGGTTGGTGCATTTGTGTGTTACTCACGTTACCTGCCGCTTATCAGTCCGTGCCTATATAATATAGTGAATATTGTGCGGTCATCAGTGAGCACCTTTACCTTGGGCTTTAGGATGGAAGGGAGAGCAGCTTCAGGTGCATTGAGAAATTAACTTCTAATTAATAATTAACTTCCAGAACTACAACCAGCTTCCTTTGTGTTAAATATGACTCCATCGATAGGCGTGTTCTCCCCAGAAATTACAGCAGTGTTTATACATAGTCCCCCCATTTCAAGGCACCGTAATGTTTGGGACACAGCAAAGTCATGTAAATAAAAGTAGTCGTTTAGTATTTTGTTGCATATCCTTTGCATGCAATGACTGCTTGAAGTCTGCGATTCATGGACATCACCAGTTGCTGGGTGTCTTCTCTGGTGATGCTCTGCCAGGCCTGTATTGCAGCCATCTTTAGCTTATGCTTGTTTAGGGGGCTAGTCCCCTTTGGTTTTCTCTTCAACATATAAAAGGCATGCTCAATTGGATTCAGGTGAAGAATTGACCATTTTTTAGCTTTGAAAAACTCCTTTGTTGCTTTAGCAGTATGTTTGGGATCATTGTCTTGCTGTAGAATGAACTGCTGGCCAATGAGTTTTGAGGCATTTGTGTGAACTTGAGCAGCTAGGATGTGTCTATACACTTCAGAATTCATTATGCTACTACCATCAGCAGTTGTATCATCAATGAAGATGAGTGAGCCAGTACCTTCAGCAGCCATACATGTCAGGCCATAACACCCCCACCACTGTTTCACAGATGAGGTGGTACGCTTTGGATCTTGGGCAGTTCCTTCTCTCCTCCATACTTTGCTCTTGCCATCACTCTGATATAAGTTAATCTTCATCTGTCCACAAGACCTTTTTCCAGAACTGTGGTTGCTCTTTTAAGTACTTCTTGCAAACTGTAACCTTGCCATCCCATTTTTGCAGCTAACGATCTTGCAGAGTAGCCTCTGTATTTCTGTTCATGAAGTCTTCTGCGGACAGTGGTCATTGACAAATCCACAACTGACTCCTGAAGAGTGTTTCTGATCTGTCGGACAGGTGTTTGGGGAATTGTCTATATTATACAGATAATTCTTCTGTCATCAGCTGTGGAGGTCTTCCTTGGTCTGCCAGTCCCCTTGCAATTAGTAAGCTCACCAGTGCTCTCTTTCTTCTTAATGATGTTCCAAACAGTTGGTAAGCCTAAGGTTTGGCTGATGTCTCTAACAGTTTTATACTTGTTTCTCAGTCTCATAATGGCTTCTTTGACTTTCATTGACACAACTTTGGCCCTCTTGTGAATAAACAGCAATAAAAGTTTCCAAAGGTGATGGCAAGGTGATTTCCAATGGCAAGACAAATTTCACTACACCAATTGGTGTATGTGATAATAAATGTCCTTTGTATCCTTTGAAAGACTGGGGGGAAGACTAGGTGCTGAGAGCTCTCTTATACCTGCATTAAGGAGGCAATTAAACACACCTGAGCAATTACAAACACCTGTGAAGCCATGTGTCCCAAACATTATGGTGCCCTGAAATGGGGGGACTTTGTATAAACACAGCTATGATTTCTACATGGTGAAACCAAAATGTATAACTTACTTACTTTTTATTACAGACTCAAGGTCCAGATAAAAGACAAGACATTACATAGAATAAAGTGCATACAAAAGCACAGTAAATTACTTCCAATAGCACAATAAATTACATATAAAAGCACAATACATGGTTCAAGATCAAAAAAAAAATCTATGTCCTACAACGAGATATACAAATGTCTCCACAGCTGGGATTGGTAGCATGTAGTCCTAAACCTTATGTTTGATAAGGCCAAGATGATTTCATTTTCAGAGTCATTAATCTGGCAAATAATTTTATACATAAGATTTCTTAAGACAGTTTGAAAAGTATTGACTCCTGCAGCCACAAACATTTCACTTGCACTACACCATCTAGGTCTCTTAAGTAATATTCTGATGGCATCATTATAAGCTACTTCAAGTCTCTGTAAGGTAGATAAAAATGCTGGAGAAACTCAGCGGGTGAGGCAGCATCTATAGAGCGAAGGAAATAGGCAACGTTTCAGGTCGAGGCCCTTTTTCAGACTGATGAGAGGGTGGGGGGGGTGCAGGAAGAAGAAAGGAAGAGGCGGGGACAGTGGGCTGAGGGAGAGCTGAGAAGGGGAGGAGAAAGCAGGGACTACCTGAAATTAGAGAAGTCAATGTTCATTCCGCTGGGGTGCAAACTGCCCAAGCGAAATATGAGGTGCTACTCCTCCAATTTATGGTGGTCCTCACTCTGGCCATGGAGGAGGCCCAGGACAGAAAGGTCGGATTCGGAATGGGAAGGGGAGTTGAAGTGCTGAGCCACCGGGAGATCAGGTAGGTTAATGCGAACCGAGCGGAGGTGTTGGGCGAAGCGATCGCCAAGCATACGCTTGGTCTCACCGATGTAGAGCAGCTGACATCTAGAGCAGGGGATGCAATAGATGAGGTTGGAGGAGGTGCAGGTGAACCTCTGCCGCACCTGGAAAGACTGGTATGGTCCTTGAATTGAGTCAAGGGGGGAGGTAAAGCGACAAGTGTAGCATTTCCTGAGGTTGCAAGGGAAAATGCCAGGAGAGGGGTTGGTTTGAGTGGGAAGGGACAAATTGACCAGGGAGTTACGGAGGGAGCGGTCTCTGAGGAAGGCAGACGGGGAGGAGATGGGAAGATGTAGCCAGTGGTGGAATTCCGTTGGAGGTGGCGAAAATGTTGGAGGATTATTTGTTGTATGTGACGGCTGGTAGGAAGGTGAGTTCAAGGGGGTCTCTGCCCTTGTTATGAGTGGGGGGATGGGGAGTGAGAGCAGAGATACAGGGTATAGAGACCCTGGTGAGAGCTTCATCTATAGTAGAAGAGGGCAACCCTCGTTCCCAGAAGAATGAGGACATCTCCGATGCCCTGGTGTAGAACACCTCATCCTGGGTGCAGATGTGGCGTAGACGGAGGAATTGGGAGTAGGGGATGGAGTCCTTACAGGAAGCAGGGTGGGAAGAAGTGTAGTCCAGATAGGAGTCAGTGGGTTTATAGTGGATTTCGGTCAGTAGTCTATCACATGCGATGGTGATAGTGAGGTCTAGAAATGGTAGGGAAATGTCGGAAATGGTCCAGGTGTATTTGAGTGCAGGATGGAAGTTAGTGGTGAAATGGATGAAGTCAGGGATTTGTGTGTGTGTGCAGGAGGTAGCACCAATGCAGTCGTCAATATAGCGGAGGTAGAGTTTGGGGATAGGGCCCTGGTACGCCTCGAACAAAGATTGTTCAACAAAGAGGCAGGCATAACTAGGGCCCATGCGCATGCCCATAGCTACGCCTTGTATTTGGAGGAAATGGGAGGAATCAAACGAAAAGTTATTAAGGGTAAGGACCAGCTCCGCTAGATGGAGGAGGGTATCAGTGGACGGGGATTGGTTGGTTCTGCGGTCGTAAGCTTGTGTAAGCTGCGGTCATAAGCTCTGTAAGCTTCCTTTTCTGTAGTTTGACCACAGGTGTGCAGTATACAGTGGTGTACAATATGCTCTGAACAGAGACAGCTTCATTCCATCTGTACACCCACTAAACTTGCGTAAGAGAATGTTTGCTTGTGCATACATCATATGGCGTTGCCTATAAATATCCTCATCTTCTGCCATTTGTTCTGTAATAAAATGTCCAATATATTTTACCTTATTACAGACACTAAGGTTATTATCAGACAATTTAAAATCAGGAAATTTTTTACATTTATCCTCTTTGGTTCCACAGATCATAACAGCACTCTTACCAGCATTATACCTGATATCATGTTCCACACCATACACATAACATATTGTAAGGAGCTGCTGGAGACCAGCACTAGATGGACTAAAGACCACAAGCTCATCTGCATACATAATATGGTTCACTAGAGTATTACCAATCATGCACCCAGTATCACAGGCTTTCAATTGTTTGAACAGATAATCTATATAGAGATTAAAAATAACTGGGGACAAAATTCCCCCTTGTCTGACACCATTGCAAACCCCCAAATGGGGCTGAGACCCGATTGCCCCATTTTACTTGCATAATCAGGTGGGAATTCTCACAATGTATTTAGGCACCCCTCTTTGACTCAATTTAACAAACAACTTTCTATGATTAACATGATGAATGGCTTTGGAAGCATCAATAAAGCACATAAGAATTGATGAGTTTTTATGTCTATATTTGTCTACAATTTCCTATATACACATATATACACACGTCAGTGCCATGTTTAGCTTTAAAACAAACTGGTTATCTGTGGAGTTAACAAACTCATTTAATCTATCCAACAGAATTCTTTCTCGGACTTTTGACAGTATGCTGGCTAAAGCTATGGGCCTGTAATTATTTAGGCTGCTTACTTTACCAGCTTTGTCCTTAATGACTGGAACTAACAGAACAGACAACATTGAGTCTGGTAACAAGCCACGAATCATAAAGCTAGTAAAACAACTAGGAAGGAGAGGAGCTATCCTCATATGGGCATATTTAAGATGTTCAGCAGAAATATGATCTAAGCCACTTGCTTTGTTATCGGACAGCTTTTTCATAGCTTGATACACCTCATGTGACATAATCAACATTGAATCATTACTCTCAATATTGTCCACCCTATACAAATCACTTTGGATACAGTTGAATACAGTACCATAATGCTGCTGCCATATTAGCTGTTCGGGAGATTCCATCTACAGTGCATGGCAGAGATATTTTGCAGTCGTTAAGAATTCTCATTTCTTTCCAAAAATCAGTAGCATTGTTACTTAGCAGCTTCTTAGCCGTGGAATCAGCCCTCATGGCTTGCTCTTTTTTTTATTTTTTATAAATATTAATTTTATTAGAAGCAATTGTACAAGGAGAAATTAATCGACATCACAGTTATACAATTTTCGTACTGCTTCAATTTTAACATTTTATAAACCAATAACTAAATCGGAAAAAAGGAAAAAGGGGAAAGAAAGAAGAAAAGAATAAGAAAAGAAAGACATGAAAAAGAAAAAAGGAAAACCCCAGAACTAACGAAGAAGTGAAAGAAGCGGAGATATATCCCACTACCCTTCCCTACGCCCACTCACCCGACCCTAGCGTCGGTTTTGAGTTTGTGTTCAACCATTATGTTGTTGAAGAAATTCAATGAAAGGAGACCATATTTTGGAAAATTGATCTGGTTTGTCAGTCAAGACGAGCCTTATTTTTACTAGATGTAGTGTCTCAGTCATTTCTGTGATCCACATCTTCACTGTGGGGACTGTTATCTTTTTCCAGATGAAACGAACAGCATACCTATATCTTGCATTAGTGAGCTTCTTGTACTCAAGTACAGGCCCTTGTCTGGGTCTTCCTGCCATCGCCCATGATTTAGTGGCTTCACGGGCTTCAGCCTGATACTCAGCTACATACTTATTCCAGCCAGGCCTGATGTTATGTGTCTTATTTTTATGCTTCCAGTAAGGCTTACTGCCAACATATGAAGCGTGTACAATATCATTATACATGGAGCAGATATCTCTCCAATGCTTCACATCCTTACAATTAACATTACTACACATTATTGCATCTTTAGGTAGATGAATATTGCTTAAGGATTTATCTGTATGAGCATAATAGGCTAAGATGTCTTCCTTTGTGAGGGTTGACCAGTCCAGTTTTTCTGTGTTAACACTATTTCTATCTCTGGAGACCACAGGTAGGTGTTCAACATTTATTGACATAGCAACATGTATATGATCAGTCATTGCTGCCCCATACAGAATGCTCATACACCGCAATGAGGCATGTGCATCAGCTGTACTATTACAATGGTCCAGCCATGATGTGGTGTGCCAGGCCTCACTAATATAAGTATAACTATCTGTAGGTAAACGCACTTTGCTTACGATGTGTACTTTAACCACATGTGATTTTTTTTTCTATTACAAATCTGAAATTGTGGCGTACAGAGGCAAATAAATAAATGATGGGTGTAGATTGGTTATTTATAACTATACAATATGCGTTATTAACATTCCGCCACCTATATTGCTTAGCCATGTTCCTATGTACCGTTGCTTTCTTTTGTTTCTACAAGGAAAGATGTAGATTGGTTATTTCCTACTAGCCAATTGTAGTGCTTGTTATTAGTGACTCCGCCTAATATGCGTTTTATATTAACAAGAGCTTGCCTAGGCCATTCAGAATGAGTAGCTGCTAGGAACTGTAATGTCCTGCAGATCGATGTTGTAAGTTTCTCCCAAACATTATGGAGCGCACTGTAAGTGCTGCTAAGTGTGGTCATTTTCAATTCGAGACCTGGCATTCAAGTCCGTCCATGCTGTTCATGCTTTACCTAAGGTCTGAAACAGACCGATCATGGGTGAATTATTGAGAAATTGAAGGTACAGAGGGTGTTTTTGGTTATGACATGGAAACCAAACAAAGCTGGATGTTGAACATTTTGAATTTCCTTGGAAAGAGAAACAGAGTTAATACTTTGGGTGTGGAGAAAGGTAGAATGTGGCTGATCTACTTTCCTGGGGTGGACTCGCCACTGTATTGAATGGCTGGTCAGGTTGGGGGACATCCGGATAGCCTACTCTTGCTATTCTCTCCTCTTTTTGAGTGGGTCTGTGGCCTTTTATCAGAAAACGTTTAGGGTTATTGTCATATGTACCGAGGTACAGTGACAAGCTTTGTATTGCATGCTATCCAAACAGATCGGATATACCGTACATAACTGCAATCAAGTACAATTGATATACAGAGTGCTGAATATATTTACATGAAATGACATTGGTCTTCATTCAGGTGAGAGCATACTGGCTGTTTTGGTTATGGAGTAATGAGAGAATCAAAGTTCCTACCCTGAATAGATTTCGATTAACTTCTCGTGTAGGAAGGAACTGCAGATGCTGGTTTAAATCGAAAGTAGACACAAAATGCTGGAGTAACTCAGTGGGACAGGAAGCATCTCTAGAGAGAAGGAATGGGTGATGTTTTGGTTCGAGAAGGGTCTCGATCCCATAAATGTGACCCATTCCTTCTCTCTACAGTTACCGCCTGTCCCGCTGACTTACTCCAGCATTTTGTGCCTACCTTCGATGAACTTCTCAGCAGCTTCATTCACCCCAGCAATTAATTTTCGTAAACTCACTTTACAGGTGAGGAATGGTCATTTTGGCAAATAATTCCACCGACTGTGAAATTATGTCTCTGTAAGCAGCATTCCTTCAGGGCAGGATATACTGTAGGTGTTGAGAGGAGGACAAATTAAGGTGGGAGATGAAAGGATTCATTGCAAGCTAAAATTGCATGCCATATTTTTCATAGCTTATCGCTTCAGTGGGTTCTTTGGCAAATCACATTTTACATTGTATATTTCATTGGTATATTCTCCTATGTGCTGGAGAACTGGCATTTCCCTGCAATCGATGAAAAAAGTGTCTTAAAAAGTGGCTTAAAATGTACAAACAAAAGTATTACATTGTCTGATAATTTATCTTTTTAACCATTCATGTTTTAAGTCCTTGGCTTTGCACAATTCTACAGGACTCTTCATGATGCATATCTATCATTTTGTTGATTGAATACAGATTAGAAATTGTACTTTTTTAAATCTAGGATAACTTTCATGTTTCACTGTGAGATTGGTGTATAAATCACTGAAAGCGGCTGATGGTGTTAAGTTGCTTGAGTGTTCTATGTGTAATGTTCCCAGCAGCATGACAGGGATCTGGTTAATTGAAATGTTTGGGATGACCACTTTGGTAGCAGCAATAACAATTGCACAGCTACAGAGACGCATTAATTTACTGTTACCCAGGAGTCGATGCTAATAAAAATATCCCGTGTCATTATGATTTTTTTTTTCTTATTAACGGTTGTGAATTTAATACGTTTTCAGTTCAACAGGATATATCTCCCTCATTTCTTACGCTACATGTCGGAAATATGCTTGGTGTAGTCTCAGCAATACAATATTTGGAAAAGAAAACCAAAAACAACTTTTGATTATTTTCATTTTTTGTTTTTCTCTTGAACTTTTGTTTTAACTCCAATCTATTGGTATTTTATTTATGATTTTTGACTGCACACTGAACTTTTTTCCTCGTTTATTATATTGTTTACAGTATACTATGCCATTGCGTATTCTGTTGTGCTGCTGCAAGTAAGAATTTCATCTGAGACATATGACAATAAAACACTCTTGACTCTACTGTTGGTAATCCAATAGGACTAGGTTCCTGGGCAGCCAACCAAGCCTGCCTTTCATGTGGCCAAATGGGAGCCACGGCCTTGCCACCTGCTCATCCATTGCTTGCTGCTCCGATGTACAAATTCTGATGAGTTTTAAGACGTTAGCGTATTGTGTTCAGTTCTGGGCACCGTGTTATACGAAAGATGTTGTCAAGCTGGAAAGGGGACAGAAAAAATTTACAAGGATGTTGCCAGGACTAGAGGGTCTGAGCTTTTGGCAGAGGTTGTGCTGGCTGGGACTCTATTCCTTGGACCGTAGGAGGATGAGGGGTGATCTTATAGATGTGTATAAAGATCATGAAAGGAATAGATCGGGTAGTTGCACAGAGTTTCTTGCCTAGAATAGGTGAATCGAGGACCAGAGGACATTGGTTTAAGGTGAAGGGGGAAAGATTTAATATGAATCTGAGGGGTAACTTTTTCACACAAAGGGTGGTGGGTGTATTGAGGTAGTTGAGCCGGGGACTATCCTAACATTTAAGAAGCAGTTAGACAGGCACATGGATAGGACAGGTTTGGAGGGATATGGACCAAATGCAGGCAGGTGGGACTAGTGTAGCTGGAACATGTTGGCTGGTGTGGGCAAGTTGGGCCGAAGGGCCTGTTTCCACATTCCCTAACACTATGACTCTAGTAGCATCCTGGTTTGGGTAATAACTGAAAGCATTTATCAGTTATTTTTGAGGACTTATTTTATAGGGTTCCGAGTTACCTTTCATAGATTATTATCACCTCCTTCCTGCCACTACCTCACTCTCCCCCATTGCCTCATAAGCCTGCATTAATTATCAAGCACAGGAGTGATAGTAACGCTGTCTTTTGCCACACAGAGGTGGGCAGGACTCCGAACAACAGGTGCCCAAATCTAACGATTGCTGGGCAGCAGAATTCCATGCGGAAGGGAGGGAAGGAGTAACTGGAAAAGATTACTTGATGTGGTTGGTGTGGGCTGAAGGGCCTGTCTCCATGTAACTCTAAACTAAGTCAAGGTGAGGAAAGTTGGAGAGTACTCAGAAGCTAGAATTGGAGCAGCAACTAGAGACTGCAGGAGGCTGCAAAGAAAGAATTCAGCCTTTAAACAAACAATAACAATTTTAATTTACATCATTAGTCATGATAACAGCAAAGTATTAAAAAAATATTGTTTTAATTAACTGAAATCACAGTTAATTGTATTTTTTTAATTGCCTGTCACCTCTAGATTTGTCTTTTAAGCTTCAAAGTAGTTCTCTGCCCTGCTGAAGTAAGTCAGTGCTCAAACTCTCTCAACCAACTCGGGACATATGCCGCCCTCCGCCGTGGCGCACGGAGTCACATACTCAAACACATGCCACACCGTTCTTTCAGGGTTTCTAAACATGGCAAAATGACAAGACATGCAGGCACAACTTGTCAGTTCTAATGGATGCAAGTTAGATGTTCTCCCTTAGCAACAGAGTTACCGGTACGTACGGAAAAAAGAACAACCTTCAGCTGGCAACACAACACAATTTGTCAACTTCAACAGAGACAAATGCAAATTGCAAGGCATTCCCCTCTCATGGCACATATTTTAAAGAGTTACCCTGCTGTCATCTTCATTTCAAAGTCAGCAGGATGACCGGTTCTGACAATGCTGTTCACTCCCAGCCGTGGCAAGCAACACATTGGTTCAAGTGGTCTGTTGGGTCTAAAGCTAATTGAAAGTTAGGGGTTTCCTTGTTGTGAATTCAAACTCAGGTGGTGTTCAGGGTAAGCTGAGGAGAAATGGCTTACCTTCCCTAATTAGATCTTCCCTCCAAGTGACATTTTCTTTAATTTGCAGTGGTTGTCAGTGCTGGATGTTACCGTGACGAATTCCATTTCCCCATGGAAGCTATTGTTTATGTTTCATGAAATTAGCTTGAAGCATGGGGTGAGTGGAACCCCAGAAAGAATAAAGCTCACTGAAGTGAAGATCAACGTAGTTTAGGGACCAAAACAAACACTTCATAGTTTGTACATGAACTATATACAATCTATGAAGTGGTTTGAATGTTATTCTGAACAGACAGCTTTTTGCAGTTACTATAATTTCTAATGGAAGTGAGAGTCATAAGTTGACAAAACAATTCCACAACATGGAAGTGGTTACATCTAATCAGAATTCTATATGTTGCAAGTACGAGCTGCAACAAATACTTTTCGGATATAATTGCAAAATGCAGCAGGTGAGCTAGAAGTGCCCAAAGTTGTGAAGGGAACTTCTATCCAGTGTTTGCTCAGAGAAGGCATCTGCAGCTCCCAGTGGTGTTTGCAGCCAGGGGCAGAGGGAGAGGAGAGTCCAAGTGAAGCCAACGGTGCTGGGTCACAGAGACAGAAGCAGCAAGAGCAGAGTCCTGGAGGCAGTGGGAGGGTACGCGAGGGATGATCTGCAATAGTTTTAAATGAGGGGAAACTGCTATGAGAGTGTGTGGATATTCAAGGGCGAGGTGAGAATCAAATTGAATTGGGAATAAAATACAGATGTTCTTGCTGAAAGTGTGGATTTTCAGAAGTTATGCTTTTTAATAAAGCAAGTCTTTAAAGACTCGCATGATCTCTGATGGTTGCAGGTTTAATTCATCAGTTTCAAGTAAAATGATCTGCTTATCCTAGGGCACCTGGCTGTACAGGGGAAGACTGTTTAAGAAAGATAACCGATGAGGGGATAATTCACTGTGGATTACCCCTGCATAATTAACCAGCAGAAATCTTGGAAAAAGTAATCTCCTGGACTTTGGATCAGAATGTGAATTAAAAGATGAGCCAAAAAAATGTATCGTGTTCAATGTAATGCTGTATTGCACCTTGGTTAAGTGTTTTTACATTTATCAAGGGACAGCTTATGTGGTATTGAATGAATCAATATAACATCTTGTAATCACTCATGAAATATGCGAGGAAACCATTGTCTGGTTTCTCTTGCAGAATCGTGAAGTGGAAAGACTGAAATAGTTGAATTGAGAAGGACGTTTAATCAATATGCTTAAATTGTAAATATTCTTTTGCATTCTCAGTTATTAATGCAGATAACTTTATGTGTAGAAGCACATGCATGTCAATGGTGCCAGTTGATCAGTTTGACCATACAAAGTAAAACCAGATACTGTGGTCAAACAGCAGATGTCGGAGGAGGAAACAGGGTTAATGTTTCAGATTTGAGACCATTTGTCAGAAATGCGAAGAGAGTTGACAAGTTAATTTAAAACTCCAGAGAGGATGAAGAATGAATGGAAAACACATAGGCAAAACCTCTGATAGGTTAGTACCAAATCGATTAATATAATGTGCGGTACAATGGGGCAGCTGGTAGAGCCGCTGCCTCACAGGGCCAGAGACCTGGGTTCAACCCTGGTTGCTCTCTGTGGATTATGCATGTTCTCCCTGTGAGCCCATGGGTTTCCTCCCATATTCCAAAGAAATACAGGTTTGTAGGTTAATTGGCTTCTATAAATTTCCCTTAATGTGTATGATACGAGATGATAGAACTTTATTTATCCCAGGAGGGGAATTGGTCTGCCAACAGTCATAAAACACAACAAGATACATGAAACATGAAATTAAAGTGACGAGTGGAAAGTCCAGGAATGGGGAATGTGCAAAGATTGGGGGTGGGGGTGGGGGAAGGGGGGTCAGTCTACTCCACGACAGAAGGGGGAGGAGTGTAGGGGGTGGATGAGAAAATGGGATAACAGAACTCGTGTTAATCGATGATTGGCATGGATTTAGTTGGCCAAAGGGCTGTTTCCATGTTGTATTTCTAAACTAAAATACACTAAATTAAGTACGGAAGTTAGAGTAAGATTATTCTTATCTGGGTAATGTGTTACAAGTAGGACAGTGGGGCATGCCCAGCATATCAGGTAATACTAAAAGTGAAAAATCACAGAAAGATGAATGATTGGCAAAAATGGCCAGTTTTGATATAGGTAGAAAGAGCGTTACCTAAAGTTGGAGAAGTTGAGTGCAGGACGCTAGCATTTTCCCAGTTGGAGAGCTGAGGCGTCATTCGTCCTTTGTTTTCTTTGCAACTTCAACTCACTAGTTTTCTCTCTTTCCTACATGTAACAAGACGTCTCAATTGGAAAGTAATTCCTCCTCCTCCTGCGGATTTGGAATGTTTCCAGCATTTTCCCTATTTATTTCAGATTATTATAATCTGCAGTATATCTTTAAATATTCAAAGTGATTTGTTTGTGGCTTGTTGTAAAGTGGCAGTAGCAAAAACCCAGGAGGAGGTCAACTTATTGATCTCTTTGTTTTCTGTGTGACAGTATGATAAGCATCAAACTAAGTTGTTTCACCATTTCTGTTGATGACGAGGTTCTTTTATTTTGGTACATTTTCCAATTGCCGGTTTGTATCATAAATGGTGGATGTTGGATTACAGCTGCATGCAATTGTAAAATGGTGTGTACAATGCCAGATTTGTAAATAATTTTGATGATTTCTAACTGAAACGTGAGGCAACTTCAAACCAGTTTAAAAAACGAAGGTTGACTGATCTCCGTTGGTATCCAGGCAACTGTGGCTCTCTGTCTTCTCATTATAGCATCAATCCAATTGAAACAAAGCATCTCACTGAACCATGGTGACTACCAACTGGAATACCTTTTCATGCATTACTTTGCATTTTGCTGTTCAAATTCTGTTAAATTAAGTTGTTTGGCATGCTGCATATTTTGTAAGTTAGACACATTCTTAGACTCATGGAATTACTTTTATAACAATAAATCACATTTTAAGGATATTTTATACAGTTTTAGTTCCAATCTGATTTCTTTAACATTAGCACTGGATTTGTCTTGGGTTCTATGTGTCATGATTGGAGAGGTGAACACACAGGCTGCCCCCGGATAACGATGACGACCTGTAAATTAGGGCAGCACAGTGGAGCAGCTGGTAGAGCTGGTGCCTCAGCGCCAGAGAGACCCGGGTTCGATCCTGACCTCGGATGTTATCGGTGTGGAATTTGCACGTACTCCAAGTAACCGTTTGGGTTTCCTCCCACATCCCAAAGACATGCAGCTTTTTAGGTTAATTGGCCTCAGTAAATTCCCCCTAGTCTGTAGGAAGTGGATGCGACAGTGGGAGAACATGGAACTAGTATGAACGGGTGATCGATAGTTGGCGTGGACTTGGTGGACCAAAGAGCATTTTTCCGTGTTTTATCGCCAAACTAAATTAAATTAAATGAATGGTTTCTGTTCTTACAAATGCAAGTAAGTTGATTTTGTCTGAAAGTCAAAAAGTAAACAGTCACTCTATGGTATCCATACTTCCACAGTAATGTAATGAATGGCAGTAAAAACACAATACTGATAAGAAAGAAAAAATATTTAAAATGGAGGCAGAAAACTAGTTCTGCCATTCACAGGAATGAACAGTTGGTCTTTTGAATTTAACATTATGTGAGCTTGTTTGTATATAAGAGTGTCCATAACCCAGGCATTCATATCCCAGAGGTGGCTTGTAAGCTGGTATGGCACATGGTAAGAAAATTGCCAATGTTCTTGCCAAAACAAAAATGTTACATGGAGACACAAGAGACTGCAGATGCCGAATCTTGAGCAAAAAACAAAGTGCTGGAGGAACTCAGTAGGTCAGGCAGCATTTGTGAAGGAGGATGGACACCTGATGTTTGGGGCGGGATCCTTCTTCAGACTGATGCGGTAGAGGGACGATAACTGGTGGAAAGAAGTGAGAGTAAGGCAAGTGTTAGGTGATTCCAGGTAAGGAGGGGTTGATTGATAGATGAGTCAGGTGGGGGGTGATAATGATGGGGATAGTCACCATGGCTGGAGGTGGCAATTGCCAAAGACAAAATGGGGGAATCTGACAAGAAATGATGGTGGAGAGTGAAATGTAGAACCAGAGGGAGTGTTGAAGGGAACAGGGGTGAGAATATGTGGCCTCAGTAGGGAGGAGAAATTTACATAACTATATGAGTAATAAATTTAAGTTCATTTTGTCCTGTCCTGCTATGCACTTTATAAGAATGTCTCATTTGTATGTGCACTTGAAGTATAAAGCATGACAGTGGGACACCTTACAACAAAGTAACTACAGCATTAATCTTTCTTAAATGAAATGATCACACAGCACAAAGATGTGCTCTTGACAAATTGAGGTTAAGCCATAGTCTTGTGAGTTAATCAATATGCTTTTTACGCCATCTTTACTAGATTGAGAATATTTGAAAGGACGTGGATTCACTCTCAAACTGACTTGTAATCACACTTAAGGTAGTGGGGGAAAAACAAATTCAATTCAATTCAATTCAATTCAATTCCTTTATTGTCATCTTGCAAGCAACAGTTGTGCAGTGCAAAACGAAAAGACGTTTCCCAGGGAATACCGGACCATCGCACATGACGTTTAAAACATTTCACACATAATAATAACAACACTAAAAACAATCCAGTCCCTGATGGAACAGTATAAGTTAAAATAGATACAAACAACGTTAAAATACAGTGAGACCAATCATAAACATGTCCGGGGTGGCTGATTTGAGTGGCCAGTGCCAGTTATTGAAGTGGCCAGTGCCAGTTATTATAGTGTCCGTGCCAAGCCGCAGAATCAGGTGACTGTGAGTACAGAGTGGCTGTTTAGCAGCCTCACAGCATATGGCAGGAAGCTGTTTAGCAGTCTTGTAGTCCGGGCTTTGATGCTGCGATATCTTTTGCCTGATGGCAGGAGATCCAGGTGTATGTGGAGGGGGTGCAGTTTGTCCTTAGCAATTTTTTGGGGTTTTTTCCGACAGCGGCTCAGGAACAGTTCTTGTACCGAGGGTAGGGAGACGCCAATGATCTTCTCTGCTCCCCTCACTACCCTCTGCAGAGCCTTCCTGTCCGAGCAGTTGCAGGTGGAGTACCACGTATTTAAACAGTACGTGAGTACAGACTCCACCGTACCCCTGTAGAAAGTCCTGAGGATGTTGGTGGGGAGTGAGGCCTGTTTTAGTTTCCTCAGGAAGTGCAGTCGCTGATGGGCCCTTTTGACGGTCCCAGTGGTGTTTCTGGACCAGGTGAGCCTGTCTGTAATTTGCACCCCGAGGAACTTTATGCTCTCCACTCTCTCCACTGTGGCGCCACTGATGTTAAGGGGTGCATGCTTTGGCTGCGCCCTCCTGAAGTCGACAACCATCTCCTTTGTTTTTTCCACATTTAGTTCTAGATTATTTTTGCCGCACCAGTCCACTAGTTGTTTTACTTCCTCCCTGTACATTGATTCATCATCTCCGCTGATGAGTCCCACCACTGTTGTGTCATCCGCGAATTTTATGATCTTATTGTCCCTAAATCTGGCAGCACAGTCATGTGTGAGCAATGTAAACAACAGCGGGCTGAGCACACAGCCTTGAGGTGAGCCGGTGCTCAGCGTGATCGAGCCTGAAGTGTTCTTGCCCACACGGACTGTCTGTGGTCTCTCTGTCAGAAAGTCCAAGATCCAGTGACACAGGGTGGTGTTGAGGCCCAGCAGGGTTAGCTTCTCCACAAGTCTCTGTGGGATGATGGTGTTGAACGCAGAGCTGAAGTCAATGTACAGGATTCTGGCGTATGTGTTACTTTTTTCCAGATGCGTGAGCACTGTGTGCAACGTGGTAGAGATGGCATGCTCTGTAGAACGGTTGGGGCGATAGGCAAACTGGAGGGGGTCTAACGATGAGGGGAGGCTGGCAGTAATGTGGGGTTTCACCAGGCGTTCAAAACACTTCATTATTATTGGGGTCAGGGCGACAGGGCGGTAATCATTTAGGCAGGCCACAACTGGTTTCTTCGCTATTGGGATTATTGTACTCGTTTTGAGGCATGTGGGGACAATGGCCTCAAAATGCCATTGTTAATACTTCTAGATAATGACCTTTCATTCATACTTGGAAACGCTAGTATTTGTGCAAGTCAAGGGCCTGTCCCACTGTACGAGATAATTCAAGAGTTCTCCCGAGTTTTCCCCTGATTCGAACTCGGAGAATGTCCGTAGCGGGTCCGTAGGAGTTTGTGGATGTCTCGTAGCGGCTCGTACGAGTAAAAAGTAACCATTTTTTTCATCACGAGTATTTTTTTACTCGTGGACATTTTTCACAGTGTTGAAAAAACATTACAAGTTTACCGGATTTCCCCAGTACCTACCTGTACGAGCCGCTACGAGACATCCACAAACTCCTACGGACCCGCTACGGAGTTTGCTTATGCCAGTTATGACTTGGGGACACAAGGAACTGCAAATGTTGGAATCTTGAGTAAAACACAGTTCTGGAGTAACTCAGCAGGTCAGGCAGCAGAATGGATTGGTGACATTTCAGGTCGACACCCTTCTTCAGATTCTGAAGAATCTCAAGACCTGAAATGTCACCTGTCCATTCCCTCCACAGATGCTGCCTGACCTGCTGGGTTACTCCAACACCTTGTAACTTCTTAGTATTGATTTGCTTGCAACAGCAATAATTGGTATTAGTACAATTTGCATTGTGATTCCAGGATACTTTGTAACATAAGAAATGGAGCCAGAAGTCGGGCCCTTCATGCCTGCAGCCTGAGTCAGTGACTGGTCTTTTGTTTGTTAACCATTTTACTGCACTAAACTCATATTCCCTGATTCCCTTAATTTCAAAAAATCTGTTGATATCAGTCTTGAGCATAGTCTTTGTTTGAGCCTCCACATGCTACTTGAGTAAAAAAGGTTAAAGGTTTACTACCCTCTGGATGAAGAAATTTCAACTCGTCTCTGAACCTGAATGGCCTACCTTTATTTTGAGACTGTAGCCTCTGGTTGTAAACATCCCAGCCAGGGAAACATCAATCCTTTACCCCCTTCCACCCCATAAGATTTGTGTATGTTACAATGAGGTTACTTCTCATTCTACCAAACTAAAGGGAGTACTGGTCTATTCTGCTTCATATCTCGTCTTTATCAAACTGATCATCCGCAAAATCAATCTGGTGATCTTTTGCGATAATCTTTTTTTTTACTGGCATAACCTTCCTTGGGAAAGGAGTCAAGATCAGCACAGAATATTTCTGATGCAGACCCTATAGAATTGAAGCAAATTGCTTGTATTCCGATCCTCCTGCCATTAAGGTCAATGTATTTTTTGTTACCTTAATACTTGCTGTCTCTGCATGCTAACTGTCAGGTGTTTCACGTACAAGGGCATTGACATTGTTCTGAACACCAGCACCGTTACAATTTCTCATCACTTAAAGGAAAACCTTTTTTTCTCTACCAAAACACTAATTTTTCCACTTTATATTCCACGCGTTATGCCTTTGCCCATTCGTGTAGCTGCTGGCCAAACCTTAATTGAGCTGTGAGCAAAGTGGACAGCTTGATGCAACAACGCAAATTGCTCATAACCTAATTTTTAATAGGCAGCAGCTTGATTGTCTTCCTAATATCAGGTATGAATGACACAGCAATTAGCAGCCTACACTGTGACAGTGATTTTTTTGTTCATTTGACTTTGCAGTTAAACAAATTGTGGAACTGAACAGAAGGAACAGCAAAATGTGTTTTTACTTTCCCTTAACTGAGAGGGATTTGTGAAGAATCTAAATAAAAGCAATGCTCTATCTCACTACATGCATTTTTTATCACAAAATATCAAAGTATCAAAATCCTGTCACTATAGCAGCAGAAGTTCATTTTAGAAAAAAATGTAATGTGTGGTTCCTAAGTGTTCTGCACTTTGAATGTTTGGATGAAAATGCTGTGGAAATGAAGTGCTGTTCAACTTGTATGTGAGATTGATTTGGTACTACAGTATATTAAAACTATTATGTTACTGTGGTATATATTTCAAATATAAAGATTCTATAAAAGCAGTAAATATTTTACGCATGTGTGTATGTTTCAATTTTTTTTAATGTTTTGCCTTTTCCTGGCATCTAATATTAATCAATTATATTTTCTCTCTATTCTTTGGTTTTGCTGATCTTTCAGCCTCGGTCAATGTCCTTGTCCAAAACTGCAAGATCTACAATGATGCAAGCTGTGACATTTCAGCAGATGGGCAGCTTTTGGCTGCGTTCATTCCCAGCAGTCAGCGTGGATTTCCAGATGAAGGCATCTTAGCAGTGTATTCCCTTGCTCCTCATAACCTTGGAGAGATGCTGTATACGAAAAGATTTGGTAAGTGTGTAAGAAAGCTTATTTTTGTCCAAGCCTTTTTCATTATCATTTAGATAAAGACAAGTTTTCACATTTGATGATTTATCTAATTGGCACTTCATGAAAATTATTAAATTAATTAACCACACCACTTGTTATTTGGTGTCTAAAAATCGTTTGTACTTGAATTTACTGAACTGAACATTCCCTTTCTCCTCGGGTGGAGAATTTGCAGTTGCACAAATTTTAGATTAAGAAATTTTGACATGGATTGTTCCAACTCGTATGGCTTCCTGACTTTTATACTCAACGCCTGATGAAGGCAAGCATGCTGTATGCCTCCTTTACCATCCGACCACTTGTGTTTCCAATTTCAGGGAGCTCCGGACTTGCACCCCAAGATCCCTTTGTATAATCTTGCTTCTAAGAGTCCTTCTGTTTACTGTATACCCTCCCATTGTATTTGATCCCTCATAGAATCATACAGTGTGGAAACAGGCCCCTCGGCCCAACTTGCCCACACCCCATCAACATGTCCCATCGATACAAGTCCAACCTGTCTGTGTTTAGCCCATATCCCTCTAAACCTATCCTATCCATGTACCTGTCTAATTGTTTCTTAAAAGTTTCAATGGTCCCTGCCTTAACTACCTCTTCTGGCATCTCATTCCATACACCCACCATCCATAGTGAGAAAAGGTTACCACTCAGGTTCCTATTAAATCTTTCCCCCCCCCCTCACCTTAAACCTATGTTCTTTGGTCCTCGATTCCCCTCACATTTGTTTGGATTAAACTCCATCTTCCTTTTCTCTGTGCGTGTCCACAACTAATCTACATCCCGCCTTACCCTTTGACAACCTTTTTGATGATCCGCAACTCCATCATTTTGTGTGTCATCTACAAACTTATCAATCAGCAAATGTACATTTTCATCCATATCACAAAACAGAAGTTCCAGCACTTATCTCTGCAGGCCACCACTGATCACAGACTTCCAGTGAGAGAAACACTCTCCGCCACTCCCCTCTGTGTTCTAATGCGAAGTGAATTTTGAATCCAATCTACCAAGCCATCATAGATCCCATGTATCTTAATCTTCTGAATCAGCCTATTGCCAAATGCCTAATAGTCCATGGAAATAATATTTGCTACCCTACCCTCATCATCTTTATCATCTCTTCAAAAAAAATCTAAGACTTATATAATTTATTTTGTTCATATATCACTTAATTCTTTGGGCATGCTTCACTTCTCTCATGTTTTGACTATTTGCATTGTTATTATAAGGACATTAGAATGACTTCAGTGAGTCAGCTGCAAGAGAATGGAGAAATGTGAGGCAGAAAATGGGAACTACTCTGATCTACCAAGTAGCATGATTTGAAGAATCATTTGTCATTTAATCCTCTGGATATTCATACTTTTTGTTTTAAATTATTTAAAAAAAATTGGGGTTATCTTTGTAATAACTTGCAAATTAAATGTTTTGTGTAGTTTGGTTTATTCTTTTTTTTTTAAGTTGCAGGTTAGTTTAGTTTAGTTTATTGTCACGTAACGAGGTACAGTGAAAAGCTTTGTTGTGTGCTAACCAATCAGCAGAAAGACAATACATGATTACAATCGATCCATTTACAGTGTATACATACATGATGAGAGAATAACGTTTAGTGCTAGGTTAAGCCAGCAAAGTCCGATCAAAGATAGTCCGAGGGTCATCCAAGAGCTAGATAGTAGTTCATAACTGCTCTCTGGTTGTGGTCGGATAATTCAGTTGCCTGATAAGAAACTGTCCCCAAATCTAGTGGTGTGCGTTTACACACTTCTATACTTTTTGCCTGATGGAAAAAGAGGGAGTGACCAGGGTGCAACTTGTCTGTTAAGAACAACAGAGTCTTTTCTACAAAGTCAATTTCCTCCAAAGACAACTTGTCACCCAAGCTAAAAGGTCAATTTTGTTATTCCGTCCCACAGGCCCCAATGCTATTTCTGTCAGTTTGTCGCCAATGGGCAAGTACGTGATGGTTGGCCTGGCCTCCCGCCGCATCCTGCTTCACCCCTCCACTGAGCATATGGTGGCGCAAGTCTTCCGATTGCAGCAACCCCACGGTGGAGAAACCTCAATGAGGGTGAGTACTACTCTGTTAGCTGCCTACCACAGTACCAGCAGGTGAAAGCACAAATCTTCTTGCCTCCCAGCAACATATTTCAGCAGGATAGGGGCAATGGGTCTATAAGACCCCATTTATTGTAGTTTGCCCTCCTTGTCATCACTTATTCTGAATCTGAGAACCCTTTATCCATCTATGTTGTGAGGATATTCTAACTAGAATTGTAGCCGCAGTAGAAGGTGACTTATCACCACCTTCTCGAGCAATTTGGGAAGAGCAATATTGGCAACATTATCTCCATCTTAAAATATTGGATAAAATGCTTGCAACAAGCCTGTGTAAAATGTTACAAATCTGAAAACAGTAGAATTTTGCAATATATTTTGAGATGTGAACTGTAAATCACTCACTCACAGCTGTCATCTTCATAATGGACATTGAAAATTGGTGCTCAACAGTTAAGTGCTTACACACTAACAATGGGATTAGTACAGAAAGCACCTCGATGGTCTGCATGGACCAAAGTCATGCATGTTCACCGCATGGTGAACCAAAGGACTTGTTTGTGTGCTGTCTGATTCTATGACACAATATTGGAGTAGCTCAAGAATTATGGTGTATTTAGTATTGTTACTGTTCTTTTCAAATGCTTTGGATTTTGGAAGAGGAATTAATTCCTCTTCCAAAGTTCAAACGTAACCGGTCTTGAGCCTTCAAGAAGAGGGACTGAGGTCTTAAAGTACCTATTACTTTAATATACAGTGCCCTCCATAATGTTTGGAACAAAGACCCGTCATTTATTTATTAGCCTCTGCACTCCACAATTTGAAATTTATAATAGAAAAAAATCACATGCGGTTAAAGTGCACATTATCAGGTTTTATTAAAGGGTATTTTTATATATTTTGCTTTCACCATATAGAAATTACAACTGTGTTTATACATAGTCGCCCCCCCATTTCAGGGCACCATAATGTTTGGGACACATGGCTTCACAGATCTTTGTAATTTCTCAGGTGTGTTTAAATGCCTCCTTAAAGCAGGTATAAGAGAGCTATCAGCACCTAGTCTTTCCCCCAGTCTTTCCATCACATTTGGAAACTTTTATTGCTGTTTATCAACAAGAGGACCAAAGTTGTGCCAATGAAAGTCAAAGAAGCCATTATGAGACTGAGAAACAAGAATAAAACTCTTAGAGACATCAGCCAAACCTTATGCTTACCAAAATCAACTGTTTGGAACATCATTAAGAAGAAAGAGAGCACTGGTGTGCTTACTAATCGCAATGGAACTGGCAGGACAAGGAAGACCTCCACAGCTGATGACAGAAGAATCTCTCTATAATAAAGAAAAAACCTCAACACCTGTCCGACAGATCAGAAACACTTTTCAGGAGTCAGGTGTGGATTTGTCAATGACCCACTGTCCGCAGAAGACATCATGGACAGAAATACAGAGGCTACACTGCAAGATGCAAACCACTGGTTAGCCGCAAAAATAGGATGGCCAATTTACAGTTTGCCAAGATGTATTTAAAAGAGCAACCACAGTTCTGGAAAAAGGTCCTGTGGACAGATGAGACGAAGATTAACATATCAGAGTGATGGCAAGACCAAAGTATGGAAGAGAGAAGGAACTGCCCAAGATCCAAAGCATGCCACCTTATCTGTGAAACACAGTGGTGGTGGGTGTTATGGCCTGGGCATGTATGGCTGCTGAAGGTGCTGCTCACTTATCTTCATTGATTACACAACTGCTGATGGTATTAGCATAATGAATTCTGCAGTGTATAGACACATCCTATCTGCTCAAATTCAAACAAATGCCTCAAAACATTGGCCGGCTGTTCATTCAACAGCAAGACAATGATCCCAAACATACTGCTAAAGCAACAAAGGAGGTTTTCAAACCTAAAAAATGGTCAATTCTTGAGTGGCCAAGTCAATCACCCGATCTGAACCCAATTGAGCATGAATTTTATATGCTGAACAGAAAACTGAAGGGGACTAGTCCCCAAAACAAGCATAAACTAAAGTTGGCTGCAATACAGGCCTGGCAGAGCATCACCAGAGAAGACACCCAGCAACTGGTGATGTCCATGAATCGCAGACCTCATTTACATGATATTGCTGTGTCCCAAACATTATGGTGCCCAGAAATGGGGGGACTATGTATAGACACTGCTGTAATTTCTACATGGTGAAACTGAAATGTATAAAAATGGCTTTTATTAAAATCTGACAATGTGTACTTAAACCACATGTATTTTTTTATATTACAAATCTCAAATTGTGGAGTACAGAGGCAAATAAATAAATGATGGGTCTTTGTCCCAAACATTATGGAGGGCACTGTAACATGATGGAAAGGGAAGAATCTGCTTCATTTAAATTGAATTATCAATATCCCAATTAATAAGGCCATCATTTCTTAAAAAACAGTGGAAAAGAAGAATAGCATTTTCAGCATTGTGATGGCTTGGTAGAATAATGTCAAAAAGGATAAGAATTACTAATCCAGAAGACTCACAGTTCAAGAACATAGTTTTGCACAGGCTGAGGATGAAAACACAATTCCATCAGTTTGTGATACAAAAGTTGTCTTGCTCCTCCTTCAGCTTTTAAAATAAAACACTTTTGTTTCATCAAGTCTGTTTCCATGTTGTCATAGAGTTGTACAACATGGAAACAGGCCTAACTGGCCCTAAGCATGAAATTCTTGCTTTGCTTCAGCAAAACAGAACATAGTAGGCATTGACTACAAAACAGATCAGTGTGTCCATATACCATTATATACGTAAATACATGAATAAATAAACTGATAAAGTGCAAATAACAGATAATGGGCTATTAATGTTCAGAGTTTTGTCCGAGCCAAGTTTAATAGCCTGATGGCTGTGGGGAAGTAGCTATTCCTGAACCTGGTCGTTGCAGTCTTCAGGCTCCTGTACCTTCTACCTGAAGGTAGCAGGGAGATGAGTGTGTGGCCAGGATGGCGTGGGTCCTTGATGATACATTTGATTAGATTCTCTTGATTAGATTCCAGCTTTGTGATCTGTTCTACATTTAAAAACAGCCAGTGCTTGGGTTTCGTAGATGCAGTTAGAAAACAATGCTCAGGCTTGAGTTTTCCTGGTGGATATTACGATCCACTTTTCAGCTTCACTGGTGTTTCAAATATTATAAAAGAACACAAAATGAAGATTGAGAACATCACCTCATTAATTCAAGATTTTTTTTAATGGAGTTTGACATGAAAAATTGAGCAGAGATCTATCTATAAAAATTCATGGGGAATTTAGGATGTTGCTTTGTTCTGCCTACAAAATGATTTGTAAATACAAGGTATTTTTATGGAATTGAAATGTAGCACATATCTATCCTTGATTAGTATGGATGTCAGGGGTTCTGGGGAGAAGGCAATAAAATGGGGTTCAGAGGGAGAGATAGATCAGCCATGATTGAATGGCGGAGTAGACGTGATGGGCCGAATGGCCTAATTCTACTCCTATCACTTATGTCCTTTTGACCTTATGATCCTCTGGAAAGTCTTTCCTGTGGCAATTTCATACCAACTTTGGGTCCCACAACTAAGAGGCATAAGAATGTACTTTCGTTTAAGTGCTTACTCCACCTAAAATAAAGCATCCTTGGAATTTAAAAAATAGTTAACTTCAAGATTGCTCTGTTTTGGGAAATATTAAAATCACACATCCTTTCCACATTTCTAAAATCTTGTATTTCCATTTAATTATGTTAGGTATCATGTGATAAAGGCACTTGGTATTATATGAGAGAGGCACCAACTTTCTCATTTGTGCCATTTCCAAAGTAACTCAAAATAAGTGTAAACTTGTTCTGCATAAATATTTGTGCATTGTAGTCGCTACTGAGCAGGGAAATCTATCTGATATATATATATATATGTGTGTGTGTGGATCTCGCGTGGATATGGCTAGAAGAACATCCCAAGTTCTTGAACTGTGAGTTATTTGTTGGCCACTTGCTCCGTGTGGAAATGTATGGAAAATACTTGGTTTTCATGTGAAGATAGTTGAGAATTAATAAAAATGAAGGACTAAATTCGACTTTGGCCCATCCATGCTGGACAATTTGTAAAATTTTAGTGTCTCAAATGGTGAAGGATGCTTGGTGCTAAATAGACTTATTCACCTGACATCTCTATATAACTAAAAGTCTTCGTCTTGTTTGTGCCCACGATGTATCTCTGTGTCAATCTGATAAATTCCTATCTTCTTCCAACACTAGGCCACAGCCTTCCCATTTTCACACATCCTACTCACATTTTCCCCGTGGTGTCGATAAACATCTTCTCGTCGCATTTCCACCTATATTTCAAAAGTTATTCATCGTTGAAATGTTTAAAAACAGCCCGATTTTTTCAAATTCACCCATTTCTGTGGGAAAAAAATCCGAATGACAATCACAATGCACTCGCAAGGCAGGACGGGTCACTCCAGGAGGGAGGGGCAATCGAGCGCACCAACACCCCCCCTCCCCCACCCCCCCTCCACCTCCACCCCACCAACCCCACCCCCCCATCCACCCCCACCCACTTTATTGTCATGTGTCCCAGATAGAACAATGTAATTCTTACTTGCTGCAACACAACAGAATACGTAAACATAGTACACTGTAAACAATATGATAAACGAGAGAGAAAGAAAAGTTCAGTGTGCATATATACCCATACCGACAAGTGTCACACACACACACACACACACACACACACACACACACACACACACACACACACACACACACACACACACACACACACACACACACACACTCACTCACTCACTCACTCACTCACACTCACACTCAAAAAACAAACCATAGTAGTGTAATAATAATAGTCTAATGAAGTTCAGAGCTTATTTGAGGTTATTGTGTTTAATATCCTGATGGCTGTAGGGAAGAAGCTGTTCCTGAACCTGGACGTTAGAGTTTTCAGGCTCCTGTACCTTCTTCCCGATGGCAGGGGTGAAATGAGTGTATGGCCAGGATGGCGTGGGTCTCTGATGATGCTGGCTGCCTTTTTGAGGCAGCGACTCCGATAAATCCCTTCGATGGTTTCAAACATTCAAGTGCCTGCCTTTGAAAAAGAAATTTAATGTAATGTGATTCATTATTTTAATAGATTAGGTGATCAGGTGCTTCCAGATTAGCTTTTTCTATTGGATTGAGGTGGTTAGATTAGAGGTTGTGCCCATAAAATTCTTCAGCCAACGTTTAGACTAGATACAAGGAAGAATTGTATTTTTTCAGGAAGCCATCGCTCCCGAGGGAAGTGATTTGTATAAAATCTCCAAAATCCTTTGAATAGATATTTAAGGTCCTGGAAGGTATTTCCATTTGTCACAAGTATGTCGCTGGTTAGTTGTGATTGAAATGAATCTGGGCAGCCTTGGCAGAAAGCATATCTGCTGTTTTTGAGTGGAGCTTCCCTCAGTTGGCTGCAGGCCTCTGCAGTTCGCCATGATAGAAAGTTGCTGGGGGGAGATTGCGACACTGCAGAAACTAAATTAACTCTTGTCACATGTTTATAATAGATGGCATTGGGACATTGATTGCAAGATTAATAATAGGTACATTCAAATATTCAGCAACCAAAATCTTCAACCGCCCTAAAGCTCTTGAATGTAATGCCATGTATTAGCTTCATCCACAGAATGTTCTTAATTTGCTGCCCAGTTTTGAGCAGCGGCTGCATTTGATCCTTGGGGCTTTTAACCAAAGAGTAATTTTTGCTGCAAGTTTAATTATTGCTGCTTGTTAAGCTATGATTAGAATTTATTACAAGTGGTTATATCCATAACTTTAAAAAATTATCAACTTTGAGCAATCCAAAAATTAATTAATTATTTTGAAATTATTTTCAAATGCTGTGGAGATTGGTAATACTTTCCTGGAAATTGTTAAGTTAAGTTCCTCATAAGTCAACAAATGTATCCAGAAGATGAAGACTTCTCACTGTGACAGGAACAGCAATAAGTGAAAATAGTTTGCTTTAAAATAAACTGAATTATAAATTAAGGTGGAATCCACTTCATCGTCAACCCTTAGGCAGGGAATTTTGACATTGTTTCAGAATGACTGTTGAACTTGGATGAATGTTATGTTGGATTTGATTTTGCCAGATATGATATCTTACATAATCGCCATCTGTTTTCCTTTGATTTTATGTGTAAGCTCTTTCTTGCATTCATGTTGATATTTAAAGTAGCACAAATGACTTGTCTGTATAAATTGGCATTGATTTATTATTGTCACTTGTACGGAGATACAGTGAAAAGCTTTGTATGCTATTCAGTCAAATCCTGCTATACAGATAGTAAGATTTGACTATATTGTACATATATTGTGTAACTACAGCCTACTGCTGCAAATGTGATGTGGCACATATTACACACCAGACCCTAACTTTGCTAAACTATGTTTCTTTATTAGTTGTGATTATCCTTTTACTCACATATAATTCCAAGAGTCACTACTTGGAATCAGATATTACCTGCTCTCTATGACCCTGGCCAAGGTTCGATGTGGGGAATTCTTCACAGTCCATGACTCTGTGTTGTCTTTTGCACTAGTTGGTCTCCAGAGCTATCACTGTCAGTTATCCTATGAGCCACTTTTTATATATTGCTCTGTACCTCTCCCAGTCTTAGCCTGGTTCTTTCCCACCACTTGTATGGCAATAAGTCTTCCTCTTTACATATTCCTTTACCGTATTTCCCGGCAATGAAGAGGCTATTTTTTACCCCAAAATAAGGCCCGAAAATGTACCTGCGTCTTGGAGGCCAAAGGTTAGATTTTTAGCCAAGAAAGATAGACTTGGCTATCCCTCAGTACAGCGGCTGTAAAAGGACAGCACCACTGGGGGGGGGGGGGGGGAGAATTCCTTCCACAGCGTGTGGGGAGTCTGGCCCGGGTCAGAGTTGCAAGGAGGGCAGGAGCGTTGAGAAGGTGGCGGCGAGCGGCCACCGAGAGTGGACAGTGGAACTGCAGCTAGACCCGGGGCTTGCAGGCGACCTGGGAACTGCAGCTAGTCCCAGGCCTCGCAGGCGACCTGGGCGCTGCCGCCAGTCCCAGGGCACGCAGGCAACCTGGGAACTGCAGCCAGTCGCGGGGACCCGAGGGATCTGGGAACTGCAGCCAGTAACAGGGCACGCAGGCAATAGACAATAGGTGCAGGAGTAGGCCATTCGGCCCTTCGAGCGATCTGGAAACCCCTGGACGAAACCAAACCCTTGATCCTGTCCTGCCAGCCTTTTTTCAAAATTTAGCAATTCAAAATGGGGGTGCGTCTTCGACGCAGATGCATCTTCATTGCCGGGAAATACGGTAAATACTTGCTGTTCCATAATAATTTTAACTGCCAGTTCTGCGATTATCAGGATATCTGTTTGCACATCTGCAAATTACCACTGTCAGCTACACAATGCCACAATGTCTACTCATATCAGAACCTCCTTAGCTGTTGCTTGCACTAAGAGTTGATGCATAAAGCAGTCACCGGCAGTTGAACTATTTGCTCACAATGATGTGATATGGATGTGGATTACATGACCATGCTTCACTCTGCTGCTTTGTTCCTAGCCTCTGACCCCACCTCCATTCTGGCCACATCCTGGTGAATCTATTCTGCACTTTCTTGGTACTTTATCCTTCCTGAATTGTGGTGATCATAACTGAAAACAATACTCCCAAGTGAGGTTTAACCAAAGAACCAACGTTTTGTACAACTGCAACCAGATGTCCCGATTCTTGTACTCAATATCAATATACTTATAAAACTCTGATCTTGGATGTGGATGTATTTGTGTATTTGTGTGTGTGTGTGTACTTGTATGTTTTTCTGTGATTCACATCTCCTCGAAAACACGACGCGCTAACGGTGAAATTTTTACATATTCCGATAGAGATTTACCTCATGATCTCGAAAATCGCCTCATCTGAAAATTTGATTAATTATTTCTTGAGTTTTTAATTGTTCACAAATCTAAGATCTTTTTTGAAGCTAACGAGCTGATGACGTCACAATGGGTCTGCTCCTCGGCCAGCTGCGCAGAGTTTTCAACGCGCAGCCTGCTAGGCACTGTTTTTGCACGAGCTGCGAGTTACCTTACCCCCCCCCCCCCCACCCCACTCGCAGTCATTTTGTTGCTTCCCGCTCGCCATCGACTCGCACTCGGCCGACCGTCTGCCCCCCCCCCCCGCCCGCGGCCCAACCTCCCTCCCACCCGCCCCCCCCCCCCCCCCAGGGCTCTGGATTGAAGCCGTTGAACACGCAGTAATTTGGTTGGGCTTCCGAGGGCTTCAGAGGTCCTGCGAGGTCCCGAGAGCTACTGAAGCCCGCCACCCGCTCGCAGTCAGTCCTGTCCGCGCCGCTCGCTCGCCGAGTTCAAGTCCGCTCTCTCTCCCCCCCTCTCCCTCACTCCTCCTCCTCTCCCACCTTCACCCCCCCCCACTCTCCCCCTCCTCCCTCCTCCTCCCCACTCCTCCCCCACTCTCCCCTCTCTCCCCTCACCTCTCCCCCTCCCACCCACCTGAACACTGACAGATGAATAATTCTGGGTACGTTATGTCATCTGTGTTGTTGAGAATCTAAAGGACAGCAGAGCAGTAGCCTTCACTATGTGCTGCAAAATACATTGCAGGTATCAAATACATTGCATAACTATGGCAACAAAATAAACAGTTTCTGTAAACTGATGCTGTTAATTATGCTTCCTTTTATTAGTTAGAATTGTCTGTTAGAATTGAAGAATCGTCTACAATTGTGAATGTTTTTGCTGTTTCATGCCCACTCAATGAAACAAAACAGCGTCATAAAAGTAGGCATTTTGCACAGTATGATCCCAGTCATGAGTTGAGATTAACTGTCCGCTATCCTCTAGTTTATTCTAATTCCATCCTCCTCATCCCTATTAATGCTGTTGACGATTTCATATAAAATATCTGTTGTCAGCAATCATTGAGCAGCAGTTTTTGACAGAAAGCTGATGATTGCAGTAGATTAATTTTAATGAAATTCTGCTGATTGAACTGTCCTTTCCCCATTACTAATCTACAGTGCTTTGAAGTGACAGCTACACTAAATAAAAAGCCCATCGTTATATTCTGAAGGGTCCCAACCCAAGACGTCACCTATCCATGGTCTCCAGAGACACTGCCTGACTCACTGTTACTCTAGAATGTTGCTGTTATTTTGAGTTACTCCAGTCTTTTTTTGTAAATCAGCATCTGCAGTTCCTTGTGTCTTTGTTATATTAATCATAGTCATCATCTCAAATGACAATTTGATCCCACACAGAGGAATGGGGTTTGTGGGGTATTGGTTGACAGAGCCAAGTACCGTTGGAGCACATGGCAGTTTATGAGGGTTCCTAGATAACCACCTGACCTCCAAGAGGACACATGTAGTGACTATATGATGCATCCAAGTTGGTCCATCAGTGGAGTGTGTAGCTGGGAAATGTGATGCTCTTTCATGTTCTAGTTAGCCGATTTAAAAAAAATATATATATATTTTTATTAGAAGTCATACACAATAGTATAAACCAAGAATAATATAATACATTTCATGTACAACTTCTTGTTTTTAAATTTAATAATAAAAAAGTAGTAGAAGCAAAAAGAGAAAAAGAAAGTTAGATAAGGTGGTGAAAGTAATAGATTGTGAAAGAGTGCAGTAAAAAGAGAGAGAAGAAGAGAAAAGAGAAAAAAAAAAGAAAAAAATTAAAAAGAAGATAAAGGACAAATGACAAAGGACATTTATTGTCACATACACCAAATGGTGTAGTGAAATTTGTTCTTGCCATGCAGCACAAATAGACACAACATTAAAGAAATTTAACATAAAACATAAAAACATCCCCCCACAATGGATCCCACTGTGGGGGAAGGCACAAAGTCCAGTCCATATCCCCTTGTCCACCCATAGTCTGGCCTATATAGGCCTCCACAGTCGCAGCTACGGGGGCCGATGTTACAGGCCCTTCTTCGCCGGGTGATGGTGCTCCGGCGTCGGGAGAACTCTCTCAGCAGCTTGGGACACCTGGAACGGCCGTCTCCCTACCGGAGTCCGCGGCTTCTGAAGCCGACAGGCCGCGCTCGATGGAGCTCCACCACTGGCGATCTCGTCGCGAGATCCCAGGCTCCCGATGTAAAGTTCAGCGCCGCCGCCCGCAGCTGACCGCTCCACAGACCTGCAGCTCCGCTATGTTCACCGCCGGTCCCAGCTCACCGGAGTTCCAGCGTGGCGACCCGGGCAAGGCATCGCCCGCTCCGCTCCGCGATAGCGCTCCAGCGCTGTGCCGCCGCCGAAGCCGAGGTTCTGGGCGGTCCCCTCAGGAAACGCTGCTCCAGGCCCGCTGGTAGGCCGCGAGGACAGGTCGAAAGTGCGGCCCGGAGAAAAGCTGCCTCTCCGACCAGGTATGGACCCTAGAAAGTAGTTTCCCCCTCCCCCCCCCCCCCACATAAAAAAGAATAGAACTCCTAAAAACAAAACAACTAACTAACTAAAAAATTTTTTAAAGATGAAAACGGACAGCTGCAGGCTGGGCAGCCATACCACACAGGACGGCGCTCCCTAGAGAAGATAAAAGGGATATAGCTGCTTCATATATTTGCGCACCCCTCACCCGGTTATGAAACAGTTAATTTCCAGGGTTATGTTGCACCATATGCTTGTAATAAATCGATAAGTTAGCCGATATTGTCAATATTGTTCACCATTGCAGTCATTGCATCAGAGGGAGCATAAATTTTATTGGGATGCATCACAGCATGGTTTGGGAACGGTTCCCTCCAAGACCGCAATAAATTGCAGAGAATTGTGGACGCAGCCCAAACCATCATACAAACCAACCTCCCTTCTAAAAACAGCATTTTTCCAAGGGTAGTCGCTCTACTCAATAACCAAAAATCTGTAGCCTCCTTTTGCTCTGGCATTTTATTTAATTCAGATGTTTAATCGATAATGTTTTATTATTAATGTTAATGTTTTATGTGTCATTCCTAACTGTCACTGTATGTCATGTTGCCACGTGTGGGCTGAGCACCAAGGCAAATTCCTTGTATGTGAATACATGGCCAATAAACGTATTCATTCTTTTATTCATTCATTGACTCCATTCACACCTTGTGCCGGTTTTGAAAGTACATTAGCATAATAAAGGACAAATCTCACCCTGGTCACTCCCTCTTCTCCCCTCTCCCATCAGCCAAGAGATATAGACATGTGAAAACACACACCACAGATTCAGGGACAGTTTCGTCCCAGCTGTTATCAAGCAACTGAACCAACAACTAGAGAGCGGTCGTTGTGCTACCATCTACCTCATTCGAGACCCGTGGACTATCTTTAATCGGACTTTACTGGACTTTATCTTGCACTAAATGTTGTTCCCTTTATCATGTATCTGTACACTGGATGGCACGATTGTAATCATGTATTGTCTTTCCGCTGGCTGGTTAACAAGCAACAAAAGCTTTTCACTGTACCTTAGTACATGTGACAATAAACTAAACTAAATTGACTTTGAAGGAGATGCGTGAGGAGATGTCAGAATAACAATAAAAATTGTATTCTCAGATAGCTTGTTTCTTGAGTACAGAACATTAAGTGATTATGCCATTGATGTGGTTAAGATGATTAAAGCATTCTGTAAAGCAGAGAGAGCAAAACTGTTTCCTCCTGTGGCGAGTCTACAACAAGGAAACATGATAAAATTAAAGCTGAGCTACTCAGTAGTCATCAGGGGGGGGGACGTGAAAATGTCTCTCTCCTTTTCCACCCAATACTACCCCAAAATATCTGCTTTGTTAAAACTTCAATTTGAATGGTTAATTTAAAAAAAGCTGGAGGAACGCAGCAGATCAGGCATCATCATCAGAGGGAATGGACAATCTTTGGTTTGTGTTAGGACCCTTCTACAGACTGATGGGATAGGGGGGAGAAAGCTGGAAAAGAGAGATGGGGTGGAGCAAAGCTCGGCAAGTGACCTCTTTTCCAGCTTTCGCCCCACCAACTCCATCAGTTTTGAAGAAGGGGCCCCGACCCAAATCGTCGTAATTCTATTTCCTACATTGATACTGCCTGACCTTCTGAGTACCTCCAGCCTTTTTGTTTTTTTGCTCAAGATTCCAGCATCTGCAATTTCTTGTGCTTCCATATTAAATGAATAGATTATTGTTAAAGATGTTATTGAGGGATATAGAAGCACAGCAGACAAACGGTTTAAGATCCAAATTGGCTTTGATTGAATTGAGTCCAACAGGATCAAGTGGTTGAACGGTGGATTTCAGTACCCATGAACATCAAGCTGTATTGTGTTAAAATCTTATCATGGAAACAACGCAGTCAAATGTAAGGCAGTGTGGTTCGAACCGAACCAAGCTGACACTTGCGATGCATGCTGGTCACTGTTTCAGCATCGGAGTTGCTGGTAGTTTTGAGATAACAAATCTTACTTGTCCCTTCAAAGGCTACAATGATGGACACATTATTTATGCGAGTCATAAGTAAACATTTTTTCCTAATTCCCCCTTCTGTGATTTATTTTTCTTATTTACCTTCAAAATCTAACAATTCAAATATTAAATAAATGTCTTCATTTATCTAACTGCATGCCTCCCAGCTTAAAGACCTGGGAACTGTATTATAATCTTCCCAAGCAGCAGTCTGATACAAATGCAAAACAGTTGTTGACTTTCCTAATGGCTGTTACAGAAAAGTAATGAGCCACAGGTCAAAATGAGCACACAAAAGCAAAGGTTTCTCTTTCCTCTTCCAATTACAGCTGTTTATAATCCTTTGACTGTAAACTAATTGCAAAATAATTGGACAACGCAATGTAAAGTAGCTCCCCCCCTTCCCATTAGCTTAATACAACTATGGTTTTTGAAGCTTGCCAACGTACTCAATCATGTCCATTAACAAAGAATTATAGATTTTTGGGTGATTTTGCTAATGTTACAGTGCCCTCCATAATGTTTGGGACAAAGATCCATAATTTATTTATTTGCCTCTGTACACAATTTGAGATTTGTAATAGAAAAAAATCACATGTGGTTAAAGTGCACATTGTCAGATTTTAATAAATGCCATTTTTATACATTTTGGTTTCACCATGTAGAAATTACAGCTGTGTTTATACATAGCCCCCCCCCCCATTTCAGGGCACCATAATGTTTGGGACATAGCAAAGTAATGTAAATGAAAGTAGTCATGTTTAGTTTTGTGTTACATATCCTTTGCGTGCAATGACTGCTTGAAGTCTGCGATTCATGGACATCACCAGTTGCTGGGTGTCTTCTCTGGTGATGCTCTGCCAGGCCTGTATTGCAGCCATCTTTAGCTTCTGCTTGTTTTGGGGGACAGTCCCCTTCAGTTTTTTCTTCAGCATATCAAAGGCATGTTCAATTGGATTCAGATCGGGTGATTGACTTGGCTACTCAAGAATTTACCATTTTTTAAACTTTGAAAGACTGCTTTGTTGCTTTAGTAGTATGTTTGGGATCATTGTCTTGCTGCAGAAGGAACCGCCGGCCAAAGAGTTTTGACACATTCGTTTGAACTTGAGCAGGTAGGATGTGTTTATACACTTCATAATTCATTATGCTACTACCATCAGCAGTTATATCATCAATGAAGTTAAGTGAGCCAGTATCTTCAGCAGCCATACATGCCCAGGCCATAACATCCCCACCAGTGTGTTTCACAGATGGGGTAGTATGCTTTGGATCTTGGGCAGTTCCTTCTCTCCTTCATACTTTGCTCTTGCCAGCACTCTGATATGTTAATCTTCGTCTCATCTGCCACAAGACCTTTTTCCAGAACTGTGTTTGCTCTTTTAAGTACTTCTTGGCAAACTGTAACCTGGCCATCCTATGTTTGCAGCTAACCAGTGGTTTGCATCTTGCAGTGTAGCCTCTATATTTCTGTTCATGAAGTATTCTGCAGACAGTGGTCATTGACAAATCCATACCTGACTCCTGAAGAGTGTTTCCGATCTGTCGGACAGGTGTTTGGGGATTTTTCTTTATTATGGAAAGAATTCTTCTGTCATCAGCTGTGGAGGTCTTCCTTGGCCTGCCAGTCCCTTTGCGATTAGTAAGCTCACCAGTGCTCTCTTTCTTCTTAATGATGTTCCAAGCAGTTAATTTTGGTAAGCCTAAGGTTTGGCTCTAACAGTTTTATTCTTGTTTCTCAGTCTCATAATGGCTTCTTTGACTTTACTTGGCACAACGTTTGGTCCTCATGTTGATAAACAGCAATAAAAGTTTCCAAGGATGATGGAAAGACTGGAGGAAAGACTAGGTGCTGAGAGCTCTCTCATACCTGCATTAATGATGCAATTAAACACACCTGGACAATTACAAACACATGTGAAGCCATGTGTCCCAAACATTATGGTGCCCTGAAATGGGAGGACTATGTATAAACACGGCTGTAATTTCTACATGGTGAAATCAAAATGAAAAAAAATACCCTTTAATAAAATCTGACAATATGCACTTTAACCACATGTGATTTTTTTCTATTACAAATCTCAAATTGTGGAGTACAGAGACAAATAAATAAATTGCGGGTCTTTCTCCCAAACATTATGGGGGGGCACTGTAAATGAGAGGAAATGTTAGAGCTGAGGAAATGCACATGACTGTAAAATTCTGAGAATGGTCCGGTTTTGTGTGTTTATGCTGTTTTCCCAGCGTGTTCTTCATGGCATTTCTTGTTCAGAATATACAGCAAGTATGCTGGGCATTTTCATTACGCTGAATTAATGTAGTTGATATTTATTATACATTGTGGCATATTAATAAACAGCTCAATTGATAATTCTATTAGTGACGATGAGTTTATTGGGCTACTAATGTTTGCCTCCTGATCCAATGGGCATGTATTCAAATCCAGCCTTCAAAAGGTTAACAATTCAGCAAATGATGTACCCAACAGCATTTGATCGGCAAAATATGCAAATTGCAGGCATGATTCACTTCCCTTAAGAGTTCTTCTAAATAGTGGAAACCATGGAGACTAATGAGTGCTATTAAAAACGTTAATCTGAGGATTGTTTACCAAGGATGGGATTTAAACGCAGCAAAAAAGTATTAAAATTCATAAGCGCCCACTGCTTACATGGAATGGTGCTTTGTACCTTAAACACCATCGAAACTAATGCTTCAACAAATGGCCCATTCTTTGGAAAGTGAACCAAAATATTACACACGTGACCAGGTGTCATCACAAAGTAACACATTAAAAATTCTTGTGAGGTTAATCTTATTCATTGCTATTTTCCTACCTACAGATCTATAATGCATGTCTGCTAAAGATATGAACATTCTAGCTTTTTAAAATTCACAGTTTGTATAATGCTTCCGTGTGACGTCACACACGTGACCAGTCATATTTTACCTCTGACCCAAAACAAACATTGTCAGCATCTATACTCCAACCCGTTCAGCCCAGCTGGGATTCCTTGCCCTCTCCATCTCTACCCTCCCTCCCCCCCCCACTCTACCCCTCTCTCTCTAACCCCCACCCTCTCTGCCCCTCTCCCTCTACCATCGCTCTTTACCCCCCCTCACCTTCCTCTCCCTCTCTACCCCCACCCCCTCCCTCTCTACTCAGCACTCCAACACCGTTCGTCCCCGCACGCTCAGCTCCGCTCAACCCTGCTCAGCTCGGTCCCGCTAAGACCAGCTCCATTGGCTCCGCTCGAAGAGGTGAGGGAGAGATTGGGGGAGTGGAGGAGAGGAAAAAAATCCTGGGTTGTTGATGAGGGAGAGTGGGGAGCTGAGGGAGAGGAGGGGATAGGGAGAGTTGTTCAAATGTCTACACTCCCTCTCACGACCCCTCCCTCTCTATCCCATCCCTCTCTACCCCCTCCCTCTCTACCCTCCTCCCCCCACACTACCCCCCTCCCCCGACTCTACCTCCCTCTCTCTAACCCCCTCCCTCTCTGTCCCTCTCCCTCTCTAACCCCCTCCCCTACCTCTACCCTCCCTCTCTACCCCCCCACCTCCCTCTACTCTCTCCCTCTCTACCCTCTCCCTCTCTGCCCCCTCCCTCTCTACCCCCTCCCTCTCTACCCCCCTCACCTCCCTCTTCCTCTCTACCCTCTCCCCCTCCCTCTCTATCCTCCTTACCTCCCTCTCCCTCTCTATCCCCTCCCTCTCCCTCTCTATCCACCTCACCTTCCTCTCTGCCCCCTCCACCTCCCTCTCTACCCCCCTCACCCTCTCCCACTCTACCCCTTTCCTCTCTGCCCCTCTCCCTCTCTATCCCCCTCCCTCTACCCTCCCTCTCTACCCCCTCACCCTCTTCCTGTCTACCCCCTACCCAACACTCTCTACCCCCTCCCTCTCTACCCCCTCCCTCTACCCTCCCTCTCTACCCCCCTCACCCTTTCCTTATCTACCCCCCATCCTTGTCTACCCCCTCCCTCTCCCTCTCTAGCTGCACCTGCGCAGTTGGGGGCTATGCGTGAGTGGTTAGGGTGGGTGATGGGGGAAAAGGATCGAATTAAAATGTTAATTGAAATTAAAGAAATCAACGTTCAAATCCTGGGTTGTAAGCTGCCCAAGAGAAATCAACAGTGTTGTTCTTCCAATTTGCATTTGGCCGCACACTGACAGTGGAGCAGGTCCGGGACAAAAAGGTCAGTTTTGGTATGGGAAGGGAAGTTAATTCATTAACCTGCTCCATTATAATACATTTGACATCAACACTACATTTGTAAAGGTCCCAGAACCTGATTGCTGTTAGACAAAGCTCCCAGGTTTAATATATTTAGATGAACAGTGTGCAGACTTCAATTGGATTTGTGCCATGATTATACAAGAAACAATGGAAAATCAGTTTGAAGAGAACCGTAGACCAGGCTCCAGAATGTGAATGGAAGCAAGCAGATGGGGAACTGATCTCTTATACTACAACCCTTGCAACACCATCCATCTTTGACGCTGTGGATTCCAAGTGCCCCATGGTCACTTTGAGCCAAAGCCACTAATTTACTACAACATTTCAACGTTGGATATTTTCCAGATTGGAATTGTCAGATTTACTCCACAGGTCAATGTTCCTGATCAGTAAACTATGTGCTTGATAGTGCAGGGATCAAGAGAGAGGTGTTCAATGCCCTCTAAGGCATCTGTGGGATTTAACTCTAACTAACTAAATAAATCTGAAGAATGGTCTTGATCCAAAATGTCCATTATCCACGTCTTCCAGAGATGCTGTCTGACCCACTAAGTTGCAACATCTTGTGTTTTTTTTTTGGTAAACCAGCATCTGCTGTTCCTTCTGTCTCTCTCTTAATTAAATATTAATTAATATTAATTATAATATTAATATAATATCAAGGGGGGTAAGTGTATGTGCGTGTGGAGGGTGGTTAGTGTGTGTGACGGCGCAGGCCGCCCCCCCCCCCCCCCCCCACTTGGTCTAGTAACATTTTTCTCGTTTTATCGAGTTAAATTTTTATATGAACCATATATACAGTACAAAACAATATACCTGTAATGCTTTCAGAATTGGAAGAGATGTTTTACACAATTTTTCATCCTTTTGGTCACACACGTGACTAAGAATGGGCCAAATACAGGATTGAAGATGCAATGCCTGAACATTCTGAAAAGTAGAGAGAGGGCCTGAGATCTTAGTTGTTTAGAATGGTGTGTATTACTTCATGAACACAACAAATTTAAGGATTATGTAGGAAAGATCTGCAGATATGGTTTAAATCGAAGGTGCCAGAGAAACTCAGCGGGACAGGCAGCATCTCTGAGGGAAGGAATAGTCAGTCTGAAGAAGGTTCCTCGACCCGAAACATCACCTATTCCTTCTCTTCAGAGATGCTGCCTATCCCGCTGAGTTACTCCAGCATTTTGTGTCTATCTTTAAATTTAAGGATTGCTGTTGCTTCTCATTAATGACCCTTTTTTGAATCTGTGTTGTTGCAGAATTTGAAAGATTGAAACATGGACTTACATTTTGAGTATTAGAGAAATCCAATGTATTTATTGTATTAACTTTATACATTCTAGAACTATATATAGCGTAGTGGAAAGTATGTTATAATCGCATCTATGTTTAATGCACATGCTTTGCCACCTGGCATAGGTGGCTTGGATCTAATTAATCACGAGGTCAAAATGGGGACATGAGAAATATTTGGCAGCTAAGGCAAAGGAGCATCCAAAGTGATTCTACACATTATTAAGGACAAAAGGTGGAGAATTGACTCCACATATAGGTTGTCTATATGTGGAGGCGCAGGAGAAGGGCGAGGGACTCAATGAATATTTGTCTTCTGTTTTCATTGTGAAGAAAAACATGATGCTAGGAAACACGGTGAATTTAAGTGAAGTCGTGAAATTAGTCCACATTACAGAAGAGGTGTTGATGATCTTAAATCACTTTGAAGTAGATAAATCCCCAACGCCCGATCAAATGTAACCCAGGATTTTGTGGAAAGCTGGGGGTGAAATTGCAGGGTTATTGGGAAAGGTATATGTATCTTCGATGCAAATATCTTTGGAGAGTGGCTGATGTTGTGTCTCTATTTAAGAAAGAGTGCAAGGAAAATCCTGGGAACCGTGGACCAGTGAGCCTAACATCAATGATAATAAATTAATGGAAAGTATTTTGAACATGGCTGTGCACAGGAGACAGTGTTTGATCAATTTGATTGTTTTTTTTAAAGAGGTGAGCAAGAAGACTAAGTGCTGGGCGGTAGATATTATCTACATGGATGTTAGCATGGCCTTTGACTAG
>CM075979.1:33022259-33127263 GCA_038087875.1 Malacoraja senta
GACATGTTGGTTGGTGTGGGCAAGTCGGGTCGATGGGCCTGTTTCCACACTGTATGACTCTATGACATGTCCTTGGCTTTTCATCAGCATACGCTTGCAGAAGTATTCAGAATGCAGGTAGGGTCTGCTGCAGTCTAACCTAGTGTGAGTTCTGGACCCTGGTGCCCATGACAATAGGAACAAAAAATAATACCAAAATAGTTAAGATAGAAAGAGATGTATTATAAATTATTCAGTGTAAAATATGGAATCAGAAAAGTAATTGCACAATACATAGTAAAAGTGGTTAGGGAAGAGATTGTAGCGGCACTGTCTGTAAGAGGTTTTCGAGATACAGGCGCTTTGGCCCACTGAAGTCACGCCGACCATTGAACACCCATACACGAGTTCTATGTCCTACAAACAAGGGGCCATTTACTGAAGCCAATTAACCTACAAACCTGCACATCTTGGGAATATGGGAGGAAACAAAGCCCACGTGGTCACAGGGAGAACGTACAAACTTTGCACAGACAGCACCCATAGTCAGGTTTGAACCCAGGTTCTGGCACTGTGAGGCTGCGTCTCTGTGCGGATTCGAGTGATTAGTATTAAGCTAATTACAAAATAGGATAAGAACTGGATAGACACAAAATGCTGGAGTAATTCAGCCTGTCAGGCAGCATCTCCAGAGAAAAGGAACAGGTGATGTTTCGAGTCGGAACCCTTCTTCAGGCTGAAAGCTTGAGAAGGGTTAGATTTGTAAATACTAGGTATTACACTTGGATTGGTGCAGGAGTTATTTTATTTAACATTTACATCAGCAAATTGGACGACAATTCAATCTCCAAATTTGTGACACATTACCAAATTGGGGAAGCTAGTTAATACAGAGGATGCCTGCAACAAAATATTGAAAGAGCATAATTAGCTTCCAGCATTGATATACTAAGAGGCTTGGTAGAAAGTCTGATTAGGTTTTACAAAGAGAAACCAGAAACTTGGAAGAAGAGGATTTAAATAAAAAATAACAACATCTGGAAATTGAGGTGCATGGATCATAAGGTTGTTATGCTGTTTAATACGACTGTTTTTCAAGAACAAATCAAGCATCAGGATTCATTTCTAGAGGGACATAATTATAAAACAGTAAACATGTAATCTTGTCAAGCATCTCAATTGGACAAGATTTTACAGTAACAATACTAATTCTGGTCTCCATTATTGGGAAGCCTATGCAGGAACTGAAGTGATGATAGAAGTGGTAGTTTTTAATCTTAAAGAGTATCATTGTTCAGGGTGCTTTCTCTAGAGAAAATACAAGGCTGATGGCGATTTTAAGGTTCGGAAACTGATAAGGTAAGCATAGATCTTTTCATACAAAAAGACAGAATCATAATTATAATGTAAGCTCAACTAAAAATAAAGAAGAATTTACAGGAGACGTTAATTCAAGGAGTTCTAAGAATGTTGAACTCCTGGCCATATGGTACAGTCAAATGAAACAGCCGAGTTGTGTTTAAAGGGAAGATCATAAAATGGAGGGAAAGGAATGAAAGAATATGGTGTTGAATTCAAATAAATGGTTCTCAAACCATGGACCATACACACCAATGTGCCCAGAGTTCTGACATAGAGACCTGAAATATTGACTGTTTTGCTTTCCAGCAGGCATTTGGGTGAGTGTTTCCTGCAGTTTCTGATTTTATTCACATTTCCATCTGCAGTTTTTTTTTTGTATTCCACAAATCTGGCCTATCAGTTGACATACAAAACATTCTTGAAATGAATGTCCTGAAAACAACTTCTACGTGTAGCCCACAAAACACAAAAATGCAAGTGTATCTAATTTGGGCAAATAGATTCAGAGCCAAAGGTTTTAGGTGAAAAGAGGCTTGTGAGGAGTATGAGAAGCATGGATCTGCTGGACAAAATGGACAGTTTCAATGCTAGAATATTTTGTGTATCTATTTCTATAACCCAACTCCTGATATACAGTCTTCCAAAGACTCAAATATATCGTGCATTCCCTATTTTTCCACTCCATTGAAATTGTGCTTTCAGTTGTCTTGACCTTGATCATTCTTACCAACACCTATTATCATTGGTATTATTTTAAAAACTTCCTTAAATCCTAACCATTTGACCAAACGTCTAATCACACCTATTACTATATTCTTCTTCATCAAGTTAATTTTTGCTTGATTATACTCTTGTGAATCATCTGGTAATGTTGTACATTAAATGATAATTGACATTGCTGTAAATATATGACCTTGTTGTGCTTAGAGTACAAAATCATGAGCAGAATAGATCGGGTAGATGCACATAACCTCTTGCCCAGAGTAGGGGAATTGAGAACCTGTGGACCTAGATTTAAGGTGAGGGGGGGGGGGGGGGGGGGGGAAACATTAATAGGAGCCTGAGGGGTAACTTTTTCACACGAAGAGTGATGGGTGTATGGAACGAGCTGCCAGAGGAGATAGTTGAGGCAGGTACTATCGCAACGTTTGGGCCAAACGCAGGCAGGTGGGACTAGTGGAGGTGGGACACGTTGGCTGGTGTGGGCAAGGTGGGGCAAGTTGGCTGGTGTGGGCAAGTTGGGCCAAAGGGCCTGTTTCCACACTGTAGGACTGTGCTGTATAAGTTAGTTTGGTAATTTACCGAGCTACAATAAATTAAATACAGGGTGGCAGCATAAATGGATTATTGATTATGCCAGACAAGATTGATTTGGCTGCATAATGCTGTATTCATGAATATTTTACTTTTCCTTCAATATTTGTATTCAATTTCATACAAATGTCATAAAATGAACATGCGATTTGTTGAGAAAAATGTGCCAGAAAATAACCATTTTCCTTGTTATCTTTTTATTGATTTGCTTAACTCCCAATTGATTGGGTACAGTGAAAAGGTTTTGTTGCATGCTGACCAGTCAGCGGAAAAGCAATACATGATTACAATCGAGCCAGCCACAGTGTACAGATAGATTAAAAAAAGGGAATAACATGAATAATGTTTAGTGCAAGAATGAAGTCCAGTACAATCTGATCAAAGATAGTCCAAGGGTCTCCAATGAGATAGATAGTAGCTCAGGATGGCTCTCTACTTGTTGGTGGGATGGTTCAGTTGATTGATACAGCTGGGAAGAAACTGTCCCTGAATCTGGGAACTGTGCACTGTCATCCTTCTATACCATTTGCCTGACGGGAGAGGAGAGAAAAGTGAAAGACCAGGGTGTGACTCGTCCTTGATTATGCTGGTGGCCTTGCCGAGGCAGCGTGAGGTGTAAAAAGGAATCAACAGAAGGTAGGTTGGTTTGTGTGATAGTCTGGGCTGCATCCACAATTTTCAGCAATTTCTTGCGGTCTTGGATGGAGCTGTTCCCAAACCATGCTGTGATCCAAATGAAATATTTTCTCTGGCGCAACTATGTGGATGAGAGTTGTTTGGGACATGCCGAACATCCTCAGCCTCCGAAGGAAGTAGAGCCATTTGTATGCTTTCTTGGCCATTACTTCAAGATGGGTGATCCAGGAGAAGTTGTTGGTGATATTTACTCCTCGGAATTTGAAGCTTTCAACCATCTCTACTTCAGCGGCTTCAATGCAAACTGGGGTTTGCATACCACTTCGTTTCCTGAAGTCAATCACTATCTCCTTGTCTTACTGACATAGAGAGAGAGGCTGTTTTCTCGACACCAGGTCATGAAGTTCTCAATCTCCTTCCCATTATTATTTGATATCTGGCCCGCAATGACGGTGTTGCCTGCGAATTTGTAAATTGAATTAGATTTGTAGATGACTGCACAGTCGTGACAGCATTATTGGAGACCAGTTCATTTTATAAGGAAGGTGTTTAGCTTGCTGACAACGTAGGATTCTTGCAATTCAAATATAATTGAGCAAAGGTGTTTCCATTGGTCAAGTTCCCACTTTATTTTCTCAGTTGTAATGGTGACATCTCTGAATAGAGCCAAGGGCAGTAATTATGAAGTTTGTTTCACACCTATTACTACTAACACTATATTGTAAATGATCATATAACAACCAATCATTGTTAACTCCATTTACTGTGCACTTCTCAAATTTCAAATTCCAAAATATCTCTCCTTTTTCTGCCCTGTTCTCACATGTAAGGCATTAATTTAATGTAAGAAGAATGGTATATCCATCTCTAAAGAACTTTAACTATTCCCCTTGATGCAAATTTTTGTTAACTTATTTATTCCAGATTTTATTCACACAACAGATTAATATTTTGAATACTAGTTTCATTGAAAACAGAAAGTAACTGATCCCCCCAAAAATTACCAAGACATTTCACATGAAACGAGTAAATCTGCCTAAAATGCAGAGGTGACTCGAATGTCAAGCGAATACATGCAAATGTTCGAATGAATTGGCCCTTGTCTCATTGATAGGGTCAAAAAGAAGATGCAGTCATCTGCCACTCCTACCTTGGGGTAAGGCAGATGATCCGAATCGGGTTGCAAGATCCACAGCGAAATATGATGAGGATTTAGTATCTTCTTGTACAACATTATAAAATACTTTTTTTTTTTTAAAGCTGGATCAACAGTTGCACCTTCCCAGCAGCCCTTCGCTCCCTAGTGCCTTAAAGAATGTTTCACATTTCCCACTGCAGTATGTGCAGTACATAAAGGATCCACAATTGAGTTGCAATACACATTTGCTTTTCCACATATGGATGTGCACGTTAATCAATCTTACTGAATAACTAGCCATCAATCACCACTTCAAATCAACTTGTGCACTGGGCTGAGGAAAGAGCTGTCATGATACTTGACTTCACTTAACTAAAAAAAGCTATTTAAAATAAATTTGAAAGTCTGTTTTCAAATAACTTGGTCTGTTAGGCAGGAAATAAATGATGAAAGACTCGAGAGACTGCAGATGCTGGAATTTGAAGCAGCAAACACATTGCTGGAGGAACACAGTGGGTGGAGCAGCATCTATGGGGGGGAAATACATGATGCTTGCATTCAAAAGAAAATGTATAGTTGGCTATATTTGTTCATCACATCGATATTTCTTTGTTTTAAATTTGCAGTTTGAGTTCAAGTTGCTAATGACCTGGTGAGAACAGCAAAACATTTCCAACTCCTGTTAAAGGAGAAGCAACAGCCTTAATTGTGTCCCTGTAGTGGCTTTAATAATTATATCTTGGGGTATAAACCAGGGTGTTGCCAAACCTAACTTGACACACAGCATCACTTGGGCATCAAGTAGCTAGTGGAAGAGGCAAGAGTTGACATGGAACAAAGTAGAAAATTCCTGTGTTAGATCGGAAAAACTTGAACGTTCTCTGTGGTTGCTCTCCACCGCCTCCATCATTCCTGCATGCCTTCCCACTGTTACACCGACAGTAGTCAAAACTGAAAGAGCAGCGAGCCTGGGAGATGCTTTAATATCTATGAAACAGACAGGAAGCCCTCTCCATCCTCCTGTTACATTTACACAGGTTATCCAGGAAAAGAGACCACCTTTTGTAATTTGAATATATAATTGCAAGTTTATGCAACTCACCTATGACGTAAGTCAGGGAGTGCCTGTATAGTCTTTACTTTGACTGGAGAGTATGTAATCAAAAACTTCACTGTATCTTGGTACATGTGACAATAATAAACTAAACTAAAATAAAGAGGATTGAATATCAAAAACGTGATAGAAATCTGCATAAAAAATGGAGGAAATAGTTCATGGAATATGAATGAAGAATTAAACAAATTTAAGATTTCAATTAAATGGTGTTCCATGTGCTTTCCTTGGAAATCGACTCTACGAGATTAGACCGACGATTTTTTTAATAGCTAATTTCTGGAATAGGCTGCCACCTAGTGTAGTCAATACAGATTCCAGTTGAAGATTTCCAAAATATAAATCTTCCCCTATTGACAAGAATTGTTGGATGCAGACTTTGGATTCAGAGAGAAAGGTCATCCTACATCATCTTATCCGGCACATAATGGGGTTGACTTTGAAGAGATCTGGCAATTCAGACGTGGGCATCCATAACTCTATGGATAATAAGCAACAGCAGAAATATACACCCTACAGTCTGCAACCTCTTCCCAGGGTATCTCTCACTCTGCCATTGCTATCAAAACGGGTGGTGATTCCTGGTACAATGAGGAGAGCACAGGGGCAAGCTGAAGCAGCGAGCGGCATACCAAACAAAATGGTGCCATCCCAGTGATGTTGCAACACTGAAGTAGATGTGTGCTGAGCAATGAAAATAGCATGCAATGGACAGAGCTAAACAATCTAGCAACCACTGGATCAGCATGTAGTCTATGCTGATGTAGGGCTATGTAGTCTAGCCCTACATATCACCATCTCTACGATGGTGGAACCCGGAATATGAATGATAAAGAAAAGGGTGAAGCAATGACAACTAAACTCAAATAGAAGAGCTAAATGGATGATCTGTCCTGGATCTTGCATCATCATGGAAAACTGTTCCCAGTCAATTTGACTCACTCCACCTGATATCATAACAGCTGAGAGCAGTGAATAGAGCAGTGAATAGAGTACCCGTAGCAGTAGCAATGAGGATGTGTGCTCCAGCACTAACTGCACCTCCAGCACTAACATACTCCTCCAGCCTAGCTGCAACTGTACAGTTACAACATCCAATCTACTAACTACCCTCCAATTAAAGTTTATAAAGGGAAATACTTTGTAAAATCGAATTAAGCTTGCTACTGCACACCGCAGGCGAATGGTGAGTAAGGTGGGCCTAAAATTGTTGCGCTATTTTTGCTGTATTTCAGGAACATACATACATACAAATAACATACAAACACTTATATATATACAAGCAAGACATGGAGATATATGTGTGTGTGTATATATATATATATATATATATATATATGTGTATACTTTTAAAACCTCTGTGTGTGTGTCATTTTGCCTTTGAAACGTATTTTCTCGAAAACCAGATGCAAAAACGCAGAGATTGTTACATATTCCGCCCCTCTCTCTCTCCCCCCCCCCCTCCTCTCTCTCTCTCTCTCTCTCACTCTCTCTCTCTCTCTCTCTCTCTCTCTCTCTCTCTCTCTCTCTCTCTCTCTCTCTCCTCTCTCCCCTCTCCCCTCTCTCTCTCTCTCTCTCTCTCTCTCTCTCTCTCTCTCTCTCTCTCTCCCCCTCCCCCCTCTCTCCCCCTCTCCTCTCTCTCTCCCTCCCCTTCTCTCTCTCACTCTCTCCCCGCTCTCTCTACCCCTCTCTCCCCTCTCTCTCTCTCCCCTCTCTCTCTCTCTCTCTCTCCCCTCTCTCTCCCCTCCCCTCCCTCTCTCTCTCCCCCTCCCTCTCTCTCTCCCTCCTCCCTCTCCCCCAACCCCCTGATCTCCCCCACCCTCCCTCCCCTCCACCCCTCCCCTACCCCCTTCCCTCCACCTCCCCCCTCCCTTCCCCCCCTCTCAACCCCCCTTTCCCCCCTCTCCTCCCATCTCTCGCTCCCCTCCTCCCCCACCCTCCCCTCACCCACCCTCCCTCCCCATCTCCCCTCCACACCCCCTCTCCCTCTGTCTCTTGCCCTTCTGTCTCTGTCTCTCCCCATCCTCTCTCTGCCCTCACTCTCTACCCCCCCCCCTCCTCCCTCTCCAGACGCGCCTGCGAGTTGGGGGCTGTGCGTCTGTGGATAGGGCGGTTATGGGGTAAAAGGAGCAAATTAATAATATTAATATAATATCAAAGGGGGTAGTTAGTGTGTGTGGAGGTGGTTAGTGTGTGTGTGTCCGCCGCCCCCCCCCCGTTCAAGTTCAAGGGGTATGAATACTTTTGCAAGCCACTGTATGTCTGTGTGTGTATATGTATATAATATATATATGTATATTACATATTATATGCATATGTGTGTGTGTATGTGTATATATGTGTGTGTGTGTGTATACACACACATACATACATACATACATACATACATACATACTAGGACCAAGTGGGACCCATCGGGTACCTGTCACACGGGAAGCCTGGTCCCCCAACGCAATATTCAGCCACTCACCCATAGCCCCCACGGGAGGCCTGGTCTTCCAACGCAACCCGTTCCCCAACGCAATATTCCACCACTCACCTGTTCCCCCAATGCAATATTCGACCACTCATCCATAACCCCCACGGGAGGCCTGGTCCCCCAACAGAACCCGTTCCCCAGCGCAATATTCCAGCACGCATATTACAGCACTCACCCATAGCCCCCAACTGTGCAGTATCCCCCAGCACTGCCTCCCTTTCCTCTTGCTTCGAGGACTTTAAAAATAATGCAATTGCCCCCTCCTGTTCAGATAAAAACGTGCTGGAAGGACTGAGTGTTCCTCGATTGTAACTTTGTTGCAAGCTGGGCCAGCAAGGATTTTATCGGCTAAATCTTTCTTAAACTTGATTTTCTAAAGTTGAAAATAAGTAAGTAAGTTTATTGGCCAAGTATTCACATACAAGGAATTTGCCTTGGTGCTCCGCCCACAAATAACAACATGACATACAATGACAGTTACGAATGACTCAGAAAACACTAAACATTAATAATAATAAAACATTAATGATAAAATACCATTGATCAAGCATGTGAACCAACAAAATACCAGATCAAAGGGAGGCTACAGATTTTTGGCTGTTGAGTAGAGCAACTACTCATGGATAAAAACTGCTTTTATGTCTGGCTGTGGCAGCTTTGACAATCCGGAGTCGCCTTCCAGAGGGAAGTGATTCAAAGATTCAAAATGATGTAAAATATAGCGCTATCGTGTATCGTTTTGGCGTAATTTTACGATCACATGGGCTCAGATAGATAGATAGATAGATAGATAGATAGATAGATAGATAGATAGATAGATAGATAGATAGATACAAGATGAGAGTTTTAGTTATATACTAGACCAAGTGCAGACCCGTTGGGTCTGGTCCCCGAAAGTGCAGACCCGTTGGGTCTGGTCCCCGAAAGTTGTTCCCGAACGTGCTTCAGACCCCGGGGTGAAAATGGTGGAAAAAAGATGGCGTCGTTTTCAGAAAAAATCGGAGAAAATCGGCGAAAAAAAGATGGCGTCGTTTTCGGAGAAAATCGGCGAAAAAAAGATGGCGTCGTTTTTTGAGAAAATGGGAGAAAATCAAATTGGGGTTGGTGGGGGGATGGATGACACCCCGGGGTGTTGTCCCCGAACGTGCTTCAGACCCCTGGGTGAAAATCGGCGAAAAGAAGATGGCGTCGTTTTTGGAAAAAATCGGGGGAAAAAAGATGGCGTCGTTTTCGGAGAAAATCGGAGACAATCGGAGAAAATCACATTGGGGTTGGGGGGGGGATGGATTTTATTAAAAAACGTGTACATAAACAGGACAGAATTTAATCAGGAGTGGCTATTCGTAAAGATAAATGTCATCTCTTTGGAAATGGCGAAAAACGTGGGCCTTTCCGCGCGCCGTGCGGGCCAGGGGCCGTATCAAAGGCCGCGCGGCAAAGTCAAGCAGGCCGTCGGACGTACAGACGGACGACAGCCAGAGAGTTTTAAAAGTATATAGATAGATAGATATGCACACACACACACACACACACACACACACACACACACACACACACACACACACACACACACACACACACACACACACACACACACACACACACACACACACACACACACACACACACACACACACACACACACACACACACACACACACACACACACACACACACACACACACACACACACACACACACATAACTAAAACATTGATCTTGTATTTGTGTATATGTGTGTGCTTTTACATCTTTGCGAAAAAACTGCGCGGTAACGATAAGATTTTTACATATTCCGGTTGACATTTTTCCTGTCGAGTCCAAAATCACCTTATCTGAACATTTCATGCTTTATTTCTCGACTTATTACTGAAAATGTTTAAAAATATCAAAAGATTTGGAATTTAAATGATGAGCTTTCACTGATGGCGTCACAATGGGTCTGCTCGGCGCCGTCTCACACACAAAATCTTCCACCCCCCCCGGTTATTCAAAGGCGCCACCGGTGGAAGATAGGACAAGCCCGGAGATGAAGTCGGGCCCTGGACTGGAGACTGCAGCGGCCGAACTCACGCTCCTTGGGTCGACGGCCACCCGCTGCCTCGCTCGGAGTCCTCAGGTTGACACCCGCCCACCCGCGGCCTTGCTCGGGTCCGCCTCCCGGCGCCTGATGGGGAGGCTGCTGCCGCGGGCCGAGCCCAGCGTCTGGGCTTGGGCCTGGGCTGGAGCAGAGCCTGGAGCTGGAGTGAGGGCTCTGTCCTCTCTCTGCCGCTTCCCTCTCTCTCGCTGCCCTCTCTCTGTATCTGCCCTCTCTCTGTCTCTGCCCTCTCTCTGTTTCTGCCCTCTCTCTGTCTCTGCCCTCTCTCTGTCTCTGCCCTCTCTCTGTCTCTGCCCTCTCTCTGTCTCTGCCCTCTCTCTGTTTCTGCCCTCTCTCGGCCTCTCTCTCCCTCTCGGCCTCTCTCTCGGCCTCTCTCTCTGCCCTCTCTCTCTCTTCCCTCTGCCTCTCTCTCTGCCTCTCTCTCTGCCCTATCTGCCTCTCTCTCTGCCCTCTCTCCCTCTCTGCCATTTCTCTGCCCTCTCGATATGCCCTCTCTCTTTCTGCCCTCTCTCTCTCTCTCTGCCCTCTCTACCCTCTCTCTCTCTCTGTTCTCTCTCTACCCTCTCTCTCTCTGCCCTCTCTACCCCTGTCCCTCTCCCTCTCTAGCCACGCCTGCGCAGTTGGGGGCTATGCGTGAATGGATAGGGCTAGGGATGGGGTAAGAGAGAGAAAGAGAGAGAGAGAGCTCGACAGTGCAATGTAATACTGAAGGAAGAAATGTATTGTTGATTGTGCTTCCTGAGCTACAAGCCATCCATTTCTGAATGGTTGCAAAGATGTTCAAGGTAACTGAACATACGAACAGGAACAGTTAGTTTTCCTGATATTCTGGCTGACATTCCTCTTTGAAACCAAAAGAGTACGATCTTGACATAGTAAGCTCTCTACATAATCTTATCACTTCACATCAAAAGGAAATGTACTGTAAACTGAGTTTCTGTTCTTGCAGAAAGTCATGATGTGATGTTGTATAAATGTAATTTAAAAATGAAGGCTTTCTAAATCTGATTAGACCAAAGCAAGCAATATACCTTACAATGCTGGAGAAACTCAGTGGGTGAGGCAACATCTACGGAGCGAAGGAATAGGTGACGTTTAGGGTCAAGACCCTTCTTCAGACTGATGTGGGAGTGTGGGGGGGGGGGGTGGGAAGAAGAAAGGAAGAGGCAGAGACAGTAGCTGTGGGAGTACAGGGGAGGGGAGGGGAAGGAGGGAGAAAGCAAGGACTACCTGCAATTGGAGAAGTCAATGTTCATACTGCTGGGGTGTAAACTGCCCAAGCAAAATATGAGGTGCTGCTCCTTCAATTTGAAGTGGGACTCACTCTGGCCATGGAGGAGGCCCAGGACAGAAAGGTCGGATTCGGAATGGGAGGGGGAGTTGAAGTGCTGAGCCACCGGGAGATCATGTTGGTTAATGCAAACTGAGCGGAGGTGTTGGGCAAAGCGATCGCCAAGCCTGCGCTTGGTCTCACCGATGTAAAGCAGTTCATACCTAGAACAGCGGATGCAACAGATGAGGTTGGAGGAGGTGCAGGTGAACCTCTGCCTCACCTGGAAAGACTGCTTGGGTCCTTGGATGGAGTCGAGGGGGGAGGTAAAGCGACAAGTGTAGCATTTCGTATGTCACCTATTTCATCGCTCCATAGATGCTGCCTCACCCACTGAGTTTCTCCAGCATTTTTGTCTACCTTCGATTTTCCAGCATTCTTTCTTAAATGTACCTTACTTTGACTACTTTTAATGAGTGCCATTTCAGACAATTTTGCAACCTCTTTCTTCTTTTGTCTCATTGTGCAGCAGTGGCCCTGTAGATACCATGTTGTCCCAGGATTCTTGGTGCCCCATCTCCACAAAGTACAATTAGGGTTTATTAACTGTGGAGAACTCTGTGTTCTGTTAGAATTGAACGTTGCCCATGTAATTTATCATTGTGGTCATGTAATTGTATAATGAAGTTGATTTGCATCATTCTGGCAACCAGTCCATAATCTGCACAGCAGACTGCTAATGTAATCATTTATATGCTGTGTATTGTTTCTGAAGCTGGCTACATTATGCCATTGATAGAATTGGAATTTTTAAAAATGTAATCAATTTATGATTTTTAAAAATGTAGGGTTTTCAGATTTTTGCTGAAGATCCTGTTATTAGAACTTTGCATCTTTTCCAGAGACATACAGTGTAGAAGCAGGCACTTCTGCCCATCTGTGGTAACCATCATCTGGTACTTGAATGAGCAGGCCATAGAGCAATATGGACTTAATCCCATTTTATCTGCATTAATTCCATATCTCTCTCATTCAAGTACCTATAGATATCAAGTCAAATTATGTCACATATTTGTCATATTTGCAAATATGCAGAGCTACAATGAAAATCTTATTTGCAGTGGCTTCACAGGCACATGCTCTTGGTCAACACAGAAAAGCTACAAATTATAGTTAAATTATACATATTACACATCCTACAAGCAGTGAAAAGAAAAAGACTGATCAAAAGTACAAGGCATTATTCCAGACACAATTAGACATCAAGTCTATGACGGTGTGCAAGAGGTAGGCTGTAGTGTCGTGTTGCCAAGGTCGGAATTGAGTTGTGCAGGTCAGTTGGTTTAGGCTTATTAATACCACGTGTACCAAGGTAGAGTGAAAGCTTTCTTTTACATTCTATCTCTTCAAATGAGATAATACTATACATTAATACTATCAATCCAAACTTAAGTACAATAGGTGAAGAGAAAGATGCAGCATGCAGAATATAATTCTCAGCATTGTAGTGCAACAATTGCAGTGTTAAAGTCACAATGAGGTAGAGAATCAGACTGTATCCTAGCTGATGGATGGACCAAATAGCTGTTCCTAAACCTGATAGTGTGCGATTTCAGCTTTCTGAAATTCTTGCCCAACAGTAACACATTCCATATACTTTGATGTGAACTATTTATCCCTCCGATCTCCATTAAACCACCTCCCTCTCCCCTTAAACCTGTACTCTCTTGTTTTACCCACAACTACTATGTGAAACCAACTACAGCTATCTTCGTCTTAATTTTATATATCTTAAATTATTTTTAAATGCTGTGCTCTCGGTATCAGTAGGAGGGTAAGGAATTGTAAACAAGCCAGCCAATGTTTGCTGAGAAAGAATACGGCAGCAGACTCACTCGTAAGGTTCGGGTCACAATGAAAGCCGTGTTATCGTCAGAGCAAGGATGGTTAAACAACGAGCACTAACACTATGGAAGGATGAGTTTGGCACACAGACACAAGGGGATTTGGAAACAACCTACTTTGTTTTGCCATGCATACACCTGCATATGACAAATGGTGGACTCAGACCAGTCCATCACAGCCACAGTCCACCCCTCCATCGACAGCATCTACATAAGGCCCTGCCTCAAGGATTCCCACCATCCGGGCCATGCCCTCTTCTCACTACTACCCTCAAGGAGAAGGTATAGAAGCCTGAGGTCCCACATCATTCGGTTCAGGAACAGCTACTTTCCTACGACGACCAGGTTTTGAACCAACATGTACAACCTCAATCCTACCTCAACAACAGAATGCTGCAGTCCATTTATTGCATCACCATAGACAGTTTTCATATTGTGTTTTGCACTACTGTCATGATTTTTCATTTTTAGAAATTTTATGTCTAGTTTAAATTCTTATGGGCCTGAGTCTGTGCATGTGATGTTTATAACTGTCTCTCACTGTACTGTGCTTATGACAAGCCTTGCTTTGATGATTTTCCTGGTTTGCTAGACTGTGTTAATTAAGTTCATTTCATAAGGTCATAAGTGATAGGAGCAGAATTAGGACATTCGGTCCATCAAATTTACTCCGCCATTCAATCATGGCTGATCTATCTCTGTCTCCTATCCCCATTCTCCTGCCTTCTCCCCATAACCCCTGACACTTGTACTAATCAATAATCTATCTATCTCTGCCTTAAAAATATCCATTGACGGTCTCCACAGCCTTCCGTGGCAAAGAATTCCACAGATTCACCACCATAAAGAAATTCCTCCTCATCTCCTTCCTAAAGGAATATCCTTTTATTCTGAGGCTATGACCTCTAGTCCTAGACTCTCCCATTAGTGGAAACATCCTCGCCACATCCACTCTATCCAAGCCTTTCATTATTCAGTATGTTTCGATGAGGTTCCCCCTCATTCTTCTAAACTCCAGCGAGAACAGGGCCAGTGCCGTCAAACGCTCATCATATGTTAACCCACTCATTCCTGGGATCATTCTTGTAAACCTCCTCAGGACCCTCTCCAGAGCCAGCACATCCATCCTCGGGTATGGTGCCCAGAATTGTTCGCAATGGTCCTAATGCGGCCTGACTAGTGCCTTATAGAGCTTCAGCAGTACATCCCTGTTTTTGTATTCTAGCCCTCTTGAAATAAATCATAGCATTGTGTTTGCCTTCTTGTAGATTAACTTTTTGGGAATCCTGTACCAGCATCCCAAGTCCCTTTACACCTCTGATTTCTGGATTCTCTCCCCATTTAGAAAATAGCCTATGCCTTTATTTCTACTACCAAAATGCATGACTCCACACTTTGCTATACTATATTCCATCTGCCACTTCTTTGCCCACTCTTCCAACCTGTCCAAGTCCTTCTGCAGAGTCCTTGCTTTCTCGACCTTCTGCCCTTCCACCTATTTTCGTGTCATCTGCTAACTTGGCCTTGAATCCCTTCATCCAAATCATTAATATACAATGTGAAGAGCAGCGGCCCCAGCACCGACCCCTGCGGAACTTCACTAGTCACTGGCAGCCAATCAGAAAATGCTCCCTTTGTTGCCATTCTTTGCCTTCTGCCTTTCGACTAGTATTTGCCCTTAGATACCATGGGCTCTCAGCTTCCTTAGCAGCCTCACATGTGGCACCTTATCGAAGGCTTTCTGAAAATCTAGGTAAATAACATCTTTTTGCAGTTTGGTGAAATCATTATTCCTCCTCCACCCTGTACCATGAACAAATAAAGACAAAAGTAACCTTTGTCGAAGGAGGCAAGGAAGGGGGTATGGTCACTTGCGCTTTTTGCATTCAGCAATACCTCTAAGCTGACCAGTTTTTATGTAGACTGTGATGACCCTGATCATTGGCAAGACTAAGACAAGGTTCAACTGGCACCAATTTTACTTTCAGCATATATTTATTTCCTTTGAGCAGAAATTGGCTTTGTACCCCCTCCCTCTTTTTGCCCTCCATTTTGCCCCCCCTCCCCTATTTTGACCCCCATTTTCCCCTCCACTTTTGCCCACAGCCCCCTCCCCTCTGTCGCTTAACCTCTGCCCCCACCCCCTCTGTCACTCACCCCTTCCCCTCCCCTCTTTCACACACCCTCCCTCGCCCCCCCTTCCCTCTTCCTGTTCCATTCTCACCCTACAGTAGGAAATGGAAATAGATTTTAACCAACTATTGAAATAGTTGAAATAGTTTAAAAAGACATTTGGTTGATTTTGACATTTTAATATTGGTAGGAAGAATGTCTTAGCTGCTGGGATGTGGTCTGAAGTGGAGTCAGCAGAGGCCGACTGTTATGAAACATGCCGGCAATAATTCAACGCGAGGCTTGGTGTTTTAATTGGCTAGCTTGTCTCCTGCATTTTCTTCACTGAATCTCCACTGAGTTGTAGTGGAAGGAACAATTGACAACAATGAAAGATGAAGTTAGCCATGCACAGCAAATCTTCAGTTAATGTGGATTCATTATTATTTTTGGTTAATCAAAACCTGTGATAAGCAAGTGGAATATAGTGAATGGCAGTAGGTCACCAAGGGTCTGACGTTGACCAATCCCATTCCCCTGTATTACTGCAGAGAACATTGCAGCTTCACCATGGAGCCTGTCCTTGGGAGAATGCGGAGGCAGGCATTGTCAGTTATTTGAGAGTGTGCTGCCCCAGTGTACAGCAATTTTTAACTGAAGATGGCAATTTATTATTCATTGTTTTAATGGCATGCCAAAATTAGCATAAACTCTTCTCACAGGCACGGGGATTTTTGTACATTGTGGTGACCCCTGTGATCTGTTCACACTGGAGGATTAGTCTGTTGAAAAGCTCCTCATGCCTGTCTCAGTGCAGTTATATTTTGTTCAAATTAGTTTTCTTTCTTTCAGTGTTTTTTTTAAATGTTGTTGCCCTCAAAGAATTCACAGGAACGGTGGAGGTGGAGACCAGATTAAAATTGAAGTTTATTTGAAGGTGCATTGAATGATGATGCATTTTGAATGAAGGATGCATTTTGAAATATCTTTATGATTATCAATTAATCAAGGCAGCAGCAGAAGAATGTTGAGATTGTCTGTTTTTTTAAAGTATATCTTTTGGAGATTGCAGCCTTCAGTGAGAGGTTTGTTCTTGATTGAAATACATGCATACCTTTCAGCAACTGTCTGAATTGTTGGGAGAGTGAAATAGGACATTATATGCTGTTTTATCCATGTGGCATTTTCCCTGACAATCTACAGCCAGCCTCTACTCACTCGTTACCAACCTGGAAACCTTGGATAACAAGGAACTGCAGATGCTGGTTTACACAAAAGGACACAAAGTGCTGGAGTAACTCAGCGGGTCAGGCAGCATCTCTTGAGAACATGAATAGGCGACGTTTAGGGTCAGGACACTTCTTCAGTCTGAAGAAGGATCCCGCCCCGAAACGTCAACTATTCATGCTCCTGAGATGCTGCTTGACCCACTAAGTTACTCCAGAACTTTGTGTCCGCAAATGATTTTGAATTGGGCAATCTACAGACTTAAGTACTAGATTGGTCTTAACTGAGTCAAAATGCTTTGAAGGGAAATTATTGATGCTTTAAAAAGTAACAAATTACCATTATTTTATTATTGTGTCTATTTCATGGAAAGGAAATAATTGTTCTTCATATTCCATGCCAAAAATAATGGGAGCAGATGGATGATCCAGATCTGTTCTAACCATTTGTCATCTGTGTTCAGAGATGAGGTTTAGCACAGGTTCTATCTTTGGCTACCATTATTATCCACGGTTTATTGTGTAATTTTTCCTCTTAATTTGTGAAGATGTTTAATTTCAAGATGCATTAGTGTTGGACTTCGGATTGAGGGAAGATACCCTCCTGTGGAACACCTCACAACATTTTATCTTTCGATGCTAAAGATTCCAGATCCAAACGGCCGTTTCACTAAAAAGTATTACAAAAATATTGAAGCATTATCATTTATTGTCATAAATCATTATCATTAGCTCAATTTCCCAGTTGATGCTACAGTTAAAATATCAGTTTACAATAAACTTTGTTTATCTTCAATGAGGCCACGGAGGTCAAGTAATTATTGTTGACAACTGCAGCTATTAAAATTGGCTACCCAACATCAATGTAATGAACTGTTGCATCATATCTATACTTCCTTATCTGGCATATATAACTCAGGGAGAAAATTTATCTTTAAATGTTTTATTGTTTTAAGGAACTTTGCCTTAATTTAATTTGTATCAGTAAATCATTCAGATGTTAGTCTTATTCCGTGTATGAACTTAAAATGCTGTTATTACTGATAACATTTAAATTAATAAGTAAAAATAAATGAAGAGCAATTCTTTCAGATCTATAAACTAATGAGATATTAAGGTTGTCAGTTTTTAAATTGTTTTTTTAAAAACTATTATTCAACTTCTCTTCTAAAATAATTGAATGATACTAGACTTGTTCCACGGCGCTCCATTGCAGCTTGTCTTTCTTCAACGAATACAGCTAGTGACAGAATGTTAGACTGAGGTGAGGGATAGGGTTCAGGACAAGGCTGAATAGTTCTTTGTCAGTGAATCTCACTCCATCTGGAGTGAAAACTCTCAAAGCTTTTAACACTTGCCTTTTACATTTCAATGGAAGCTACAACTGTGATCAACCAAGCCCTCAGTCAAGCGGAGGATTCTAAAAACCTATGTTTTGCACATTAATAGCATGTTTTGCATTTCCTATCAACCAATTGTCTCCCAATAAATCTCAATTGTGTAAAATTTCAATACCAATGATCTTTCCATATGATTCAGCTCTATGGAATTATAAACAAACTATTCAAGGCAGGAACGGGGTACTGATTGGGGATGATCAACCATGATCACATTGAATGGCGGTGCTGGCTCGAAGGGCCAAAGGGCCTACTCCTGCACCTATTGTCTATTGTCTATTCCTCCACTGAGGTAAACTTCCTTGTCCAAATACAGACACTTGCCGACTTACGTAAGGATTACGTTCCGTGAATCCTTGCTTAAGTCAGATTTTATGTAAGTGAGAATGACCAACTCTGTGTCTGTTTCAATGTTTCCATGGTTTCTTTATTATTGTGTGCAACAAGGTACAGTGAGTTTTTTTGCATACAGATCATGCATCTAACTGCCATTTCCTCTCTTTGCAGAGAGTGTTCAATGTTTTGTACCCAATGCCTCCAGACCAGAGGAGACATGTCAGTATAAACTCAGCACGCTGGCTTCCAGAGCCTGGGATGGGGCTGGCCTATGGGACCAATAAGGGAGACCTCGTCATTTGCCGGCCTGTGTAAGTAACTTTTAATATTTAAATGCATTTAATCTGAACCTATTGCTTGCAAGGAATTGTGTTTTGCAATTTATATATGACTTAGTGCCAATACTGTTTACTTGGCACTAAGTCATCTATGTAAAGAATATGTAAAGAGACCTGGGTTCGATCCTGACTACGCGTACTGTCTGTACGGAGTTTGTACGTTCCCCCTGTGACCTGCGTGGGTTTTCTCCCAGATTTCTGGTTTCCTCCCATACTCTAATGACATACAGGTTTGCAGGTTAATTGGCTTTGTATAATTGTAAATTGTCCCTGGTGTGTGTGGGATAGTGTATGTGTGCGAGGATCGCTGGTCGGCGTGGACTTGGTGGGCCGAAGTGCCTGATTCTCTAAACTAAATTAAACTATAGCACTGCTGATGCGTGCAAGTAGGAGGAAATGATGTGTAGGGTACTGAGGGAAATGTACAATTAAAGATGATCAGAGTGAGTGGGCTTATAAGGAATAGCGATAGTGTGCACTCTTAAAGGCCTGTCTCACGAGTCTGCGGTCATTGGCGGCGAAACAGGAACTATCTACCGCTCCTGGGCCGCCAGAGACCGCGGGCTCGGTCAAACGCACAATTCCGGGGCCGTGCGGCGTTGTTCCCAACACCGCACGATGCTAAAAAAAAAACAACACTGTCCAAAAATATGTTCCTACCGCACAGCCGCCGCTAGTGAGGCACGTGTGCGGCACGGCCGCCGCCACAGCGCCACGATCCGAAAGACGTCATCAGCCGAAACCGCAAGCTCGTTGAACCGGCCATACTTGGCCCCCCGCGCAGCATCCGTGCGGCGCTCTCGTGGTTGCTGTGCGGTCCCCTCTTCCGGCGACGCCGCGCTTCACCGCCAACGAACGCAAACCCGTGGGACAGAGCCTTTAGGCTGACAGCAAAGACTGATTTTCTTAACATTTATTTTAACAACTTAAAATATTATTTTCATTAGGTTTAGCTGGAGAAAGGCATTGCATTTATAATCAGCATTTGTAATGGGTAGGGTTTGCCTTTTTCAAAAATAATTTTGGCTGAAAAAAATCTTCAATAGATTTATTTTCAGAAGTGAAATTTCAATATACCTACCAGAAAATGAATTACAAATTTGTCTCTCATTTGTTAATGGTAATTCTTTCTTAAGTGGTAATTAATTCAGTGATGCACATTTTGAGAATATTTGGCCATTGTGGCTATATGGCTCACGGGTCACCAGTGAATGGTGGATCAGGCTTGAGAGATTGACTCGCCGATTCCAACTCTGAAAGTTCTTCAAGCATTGGAAAAGAACCTGGTTTGTCAGAACATTTTGTTTTTCACATGTTCCTGTGTCCATATGACATTTAAAAGACTTTGGGTGGACATGTGTTTTAGAGGGATATGAGCCAAATGCAGGCAAATGTGACTAGCCCAGTATACTAACTTGGTCTTTAGAGATACAGCATGGTAGCAGGCCCTTCTATCCTACATACTAGGGACAATTTACAATTAACAGAAGACATTTAACCTACAAACCTGTACATCTGTGGAATGTGGGAGGAAATCAGAGCACCCAGAGAAGACATATGCCACCATAGGGCACAAACTCTGTACAGACAGCACCCATAGTCAGGATTGAACCCTGGTCTCAACTCTACGATGCACCACTGTGCCATCTGTGTGGTCGGCATGGACAAGATAGGCCAAAGGGCCTATTTCGGTGCTGTATCACTCTATGACTATCTACAAACATCCCATTCAGAATCATACTTGACACCTATTGACATTTTCCAATGGTTGGAAAACATGCATAGCTGCTGATTTTAACTGTACAATATATTGGCTTCAGTTAACATCATTTTCATCTTTGAACTGATTTCTGACCATGTTTGGATGTCAATGTTAACTGTTTGAGATGGAACAATAACTCATTAATATATAGCCTTTAACTTAGACATCACAAGCTATTCACAGGGGAGTTATTGACTACAGTTGACATTGATCAATGTGGTTGGATTGAGATTGGAAATAGTAGTAAGCGGTTCTTGTGACCTTTACCATTGTGACACTTCAACAGCATGACCTTTACCATCAATAACTCTGAAAGATGCATCTGTTGCAAAAACTAAATGTAAGAACAGGCTTGAGGGGCTTTTGACTTTTGATTTGATATTTCTCCATATTAAATAGACATTGGTTTTCAGGATGAATGATGAGAACGTTAGAAAAGCTGTTCATGGAAAGTTACTGTACCAAAACTGTCCACTTTGTGTACATCACAATAATCTCGAGGTGTGCATCCATATTGTGTCTATAGCAGTATCATTCCCACTGCTCACAAATGTCCCAAAGTACACCACAATTCATTACATTAGTCAATTAATCTTCGAGAATTTTGTGAAATACCTTGCAATATTTCTCATAGATGTAAAATGGTGCTGCATAAATTGATCTTTACATATTCTCATGCAACAGAGACTGATTACCGTGTTGTTGAATTACAATGCCGATATTTATATTCTCAGTTTCCAATTCCTGAAAAGACATTGTTCCGAGTTCATGTTGATTTTTAATGGGTACTAATATCAACATGGGTGGTGGAAGATTAGAAAACTCTACCTTTTTTTTTAGACAAAATGTTGTAAACGCAAACACAGTTGGCTATTTGTGTCACCGTTTGCATTGAAACAGTTAAACGACAGCAAAAGACTGCAACTGTAAGGGTGTTTTTTTTTAATTTAATTTTCTTTGTCATTTGTCGTGGAGCACAAGTATCAGCCTTTTTAGCCAAATTGAAAGGTACCAGGTAATTTAGTCATGTACCCAGTGACCAAAAGCATTTGCCATTTTATTCTTCATCCTCTGTATGGTTGCATACTCTACTCACAAGGTCAAATGGCAAATATATTTATAAGGAAGAAATATTAATGATAAGTTAACTACTACTCATCTCCAATCTTTCAATGTTTACTAAACTTGACTCTCCATGAATGTAGAAAATGAACATCGCAGACGTTGCACTATATAATGTACTTTCACTGCACAATTGTTTCCCATTTCTCACTGTCTGATGATAACCCAGGCTAATGATCACTTTCTAACATCTTAATGTTTACCCAGTTTCCAAACCAAGTTGTGAAATATTTGTCAGGAAATAATCGGCATTAAACAGATTAAAGGAACTCTCCATTCAAGCTTCCAATGAATGTTCAATTGAAATTCCTGTAGCAAAGAGTAAGAGTGAACGGGTCCTTTCAGAATGGCAAGCAGTGGCGAGTGGAGTGCCACAAGGCTCGGTGTTGGGGCTGCAACTGTTTTACCATATATATTAATGATCTGGAAGAGGGAATTAGGAGCAACACTAGCAAGTTTGCGGATGACACAAAGCTGGGTGGCAGTGTGAACGGTGAAGAGGATGTTAGGAGGTTGCAGGGTGACCTGGACAGGTTGAGTGAGTGGGCAGATGCGTGGCAGATGCAGTATAATATAGATAAATGTGAGGTTATCCACTTTGGCGGCAAAAACAAGGGGGCAGATTATTATCTCAATGGGGTTAGGTTAGGTAAGGGGGAGGTGCAGCGAGACCTGGGCGTCCTTGTACACTGGTCACTGAAAGTTGGCTTACAGGTACAGCAGGCAGTGAAGAAAGCTAATGGAATGTTGGCCTTCATAACAAGAGGATTTCAGTATAGGAGTAAAGAGGTTCTTCTGCAGTTGTATAGGGCTCTGGTGAGACCACATCTGGAGTATTGTGTACAGTTTTGGTCTCCTAATTTGATGAAGGACATCCTTGTGATTGAGGCAGTGCATCGTAGGTTCACGAGATTGATACCTGGGATGGCGGGACTGTCATATGAGGAAAGATTGAAAAGACTAGGCTTGTATTCACTGGAGTTTAGAAGGATGAGGGGGATCTTATAGAAACGTATAAAATTATAAAACGACTGGACAAGCTAGATGCAGGAAAAATGTTCCCAATGTTGGGCAAGTCCAGAACCAGGGGCCACAGTCTTAGAATAAAGGGGAGGTCATTTAAGACTGAGGTGAGAAACAACTTTTTCACCCAGAGAGTTGTGAATTTATGGAATTCCCTGCCACAGAGGGCAGTGGAGGCCAAGTCACTGGATGGATTTAAGAGAGAGTTAGATAGAGCTCTAAGGGCTAGTGGAGTCAAGGGATATGGGGAGAAGGCAGGCATGGGTTATTGATAGGGGACGATCAGCCATGATCACAATGAATGGCGGTGCTGGCTCGAAGGGCCGAATGGCCTCCACCTGCACCTAGTTTCTATGTTTCTATGTTTATATTAAATGATTCTCAATCATTTGGACATCTTACTCAGGCAAGCAGATGACTGTACAATTACATTAGGTTATTTCAATATATAACGTTAAAGAAGATTTTTTAAATACCTGTGCTAGAATTAAAGACACCAGTGAAATATTACTCAAAATACTTAATTTTTCTCAAGGTCTTTTTTGTTATAGATTCTCAGTTTACATGGAAGTATTAAAAAGTATTTGTGATAAGTGAATACATTTAATTTTATGAAATATTACAAATCCTGTTGAGAAACTACCAAGAATGTGAAGCCAGAGGAATTACATTTTTCTTTATTATAATTCAACATTGTTTGTTTTTTTAAAGATAAGGGCCATGTCTTCAAGTAGGTTGGCAGTTTCTTTGTGTTTTCATTTTTGTGTTTTCATTCAAAACTCACTTGCATATCAACGAACATTAACTGGCTTAACACAAACATAAATTCGTAAATTCAGAGGATCTAGGAGCAGAATTAGTTCATTCGACACATCAAGTCTACGCCGCCATCCAATCATGGCTGATCTACCTTTCCCTCAAAGGTAGATAAAAGTGCTGGAGAAACTCACGGGTGAGGCATCATCTATGGAGCGAAGGAATAGGAGACGTTTCGGGTCGAGACCCTTCTTCAGACTGATGTGGGGGCGGGAAGAAGAAAGGAAGAGGCGGAGACTGGGCTGTGGGAGAGCTGGGAAGGGGAGGGGAAAGAGGGAGAAAGCAAGGACAACCTGAAATTGGAGAAGTCAATGTTCATACCGCTGGGGTGTAAACTACCCAAGCGAAATATGAGGTGCTGCTCCTCCAATTTACGGTGGGACTCACTCTGGCCATGGAGGAGGCCTAGGACAGAAAGGTCGGATTCGGAATGGGAGGGGGAGTTGAAGTGCTGAGCCACCGGGAGATCAGGTTGGTTATTGCGAACTGAGCGAAGGTGTTGGGCGAAGCGGGTGTAGAGCAGCTGACACCTAGAGCAGCGGAAGCAATAGATGAGGTTGGACGAGGTGCAGGTGAACCTCTGCTGCACCTGGAAAGACTGCTTGGGTCCTTGGATGGAGTCAAGGGGGGAGATAAAGCGACAAGTGTAGCATTTCCTGCGGTTGCAAGGGAAAGTACCAGGGGAGGGGTGGTTTAGGTGGGAAGGGACGAATTGACCAGGGAGTTACGGAGGGAGAAAGCCGAAAGGGGAGGAGATGGGAAGATGTGGTGGGATCAAGTTGGAGATGGCGAAAATGTCGGAGGATTATCTGCTGTATGTGAAGGCTGGTAGGGTGGAAAGTGAGGACAAGGAGGACTCTGCCCTTGTTACAAGTGGGGGGAATGGGGAGTGAGAGCAGAGTTACGGGGTATAGAAGAGACCCTGGTGAGAGCCTCATCTATAGTCCTCATTCTCCTGCCTTCGCCCCATATGTCCTGACACCATTACTAATCAAGAATCTGCCAATCTCTGCCTAAAGTATCCATTGAATTGGCTTCCACAGCAGTCTGTGGCAATGAATTCCACAGATTCACCATCCTCTGACTAACAAAATTCCTCCTCATCTTTCTGAAGGTACGTCCTTTTAATCTGAGGCTTTACATTACATTTTAATCAACATTACATATGATTTCTTACAATTACATTAATCAGTTTTAATGTGCTGCCTTTGAAAAGCCAATTGTAAGCGATATTTACTATTACATAATATGCCTAGCCTTCTGCTCATTATATTGAGATGCAGAACTCAGTTTCTTTGTGAATTTTTTTTTAAATTGTGAAGCTTTCAGAACATGCCCTTGGGCTTATGTCTAAAACCTATAATGTAAATTTACTAGAGTGGGGCCTCCCCACCCTAGCCACCGTAGTGGGGACTCTGTGGTTGAGTAAATGCAAGACAGATGTTCAGGGAATCAAGCAATATGATAGGTGTAGGAAAGAACTCAGATGCTAGCTTAAATCGAAGATAAACGCAAAATGCTAGAGTAAGCGCGACATGCAGCATCTCTGGAGAGAAGGAATGGGTGACGTTTCGGGTCGGGATACATCTTCAGAAGGGAAACATCTTCATAGATGTTTCCTGCTTCTAATTCTTATGATGTTCTTAGGCTAGATCTAGCCTTCATCCAAATGGCCAAAGACCTGAATTTCCTTCCCTTCAACATCAAGGGTAACAATTATACCAAAACCCAGAGGTAGAATCGCTGAGAGGATGTAACCTTGAGTAAAACACAGTGCTCAAGTATATCAGGCAATGTCTGTGGAGGCAAAGTTTCAGGTCGGGAACCCTCAGACCAAAACCAAAGTTGATTCTCTCCTTTTCTGCTCTCCAGTTTGCAGTTGAGTCCTGGCAGCCCAATTAGCACTGTGCTTGATGGATGTCATCAGCCAGCTCACTGCAGACCAGAGTTCAGAACTGGGGCTTCTGTTTTGCTCAGTACTATATCACCACAAAGTAGCCTTTCCGCTGGTGGTAACTTTCATCATTCTATAGATTAGAATGAATTAAAATGAGGATGGGCTGTATTTTTAGTCTAATTTAAAATAATGAGTTGAAACTCATTAAATGCCTGAAGAATTGTCAGACTTTCAACGAGATGGATTTAATGAGGTGGTTTATCGACATTGCCTTTGAAGGATAAATCCTTGGTTTTAACAATTCAGGAAAATTAAACACAGGCATGCTCACAGTTTGAGTTCTTGTTTGTTCAGTGCAAACGTTCAGTCATTAATGAAGGTAGCAGCCCCCTATCCTGGTTATTTCAGTGTTGCTGTCTTATGAAGGATTGGGTGTAATGATGGTTACTTTGAGATGCAGTGCCGGTGACGTTCTCATGGGAACTGAGTAGTGTGTAAACTGAATTAGAGGAATATCTCCTAAACTAAGGGAGAGATAATTACTCAAGTTAGTCCACTGATCATAACATTTTCTGGTGTTTGCACATGTTATATACTTCATGACTCGCAAATCAAATGCAGATTAAATGTTTAACTGAACACCATTAACTGATGGCATCACCTTTATTCTAGTGGCCTGCAGCTGCATTATTTCACTAAGACGTATTTTAAGTGGAGGACTTTAATGTTTGCTCAAGCAAGTTGCCCGGTACGTCCCCCAGTACGTCCCCCATCCCCCCCCCCCCCCCCCCCCCCCCCCCCGCCGTGGGAAATGTCTTGTCGTGCTTCTATGGCATAATGTAGACTGGGTCATTTTGGTTCCTTTCACAAGGACCGTAATTGAGAATTGATTCCAGTTTTACAATTGTGAACTTTCACTTGCGGCAAAACAAATGCTGAATCTACAAGATAGGCCCAATGCGAGTGTGAATCATTTTTAATATTGCAACCTGCCCCATACTGAGAAATGTATGCTTAATATTGGAGAACAGGTCCCCCAAAGATCGCCTATCCATGTCCGCCAGCGATGCTGCCTTACGTGCTGAGTTACTCCAGCACTTTGTGTTTTATAAAAGATTTCAGCATCTGCAGTTCTTTGTATCTCCATTTATAAGTCTGGCACTTAGCAGTGTTGTCAAACACAATGTATGCCTGTGGAATTTATGCCAAATCATGTCTGAATTTTGTCCCTACAAATCTGACAGCAAATTTAAGTACAGCTTTAGGCACTAGTCAGTAGCTAGGAAATTCCTGGTGGCTCAAATATCCAGGAGCAAGTAAAATTAATATTAATATATATTTTCTAGCCATGTCAGGTACTGGAATCCTTACAGACCTCTGGGTTTCCAGGTATTTACCACAGGGGAACATCTAACAAATGGTGTTAAGGGTAAAAACAAAGAACTACATATGCCGGTTAATAGAATAAGTAGTGGGAGATGCTTCTCCACCCCTTTCCTCATTTTATTTATTTGTGTCTGCGAGCAAGTCTAACATTGCCCTGGGAAGTCTTTGAAGATACTATAACAATATGTTAATCAACGTAACTGGTTGCAGCTACCTTTTCCTCTGGGATTGGAGATAATATGCCATGAATTGCAAAATGTTTAATGGACTGAAGATGAGATGGAGTTGTAATGAAGTAGTCATTTCTCCTCTGGGGGACTCTGACTAGAGAAGTGCTATGGCACCAGTGCTGCGAACCCAGCCCTCAACCATAGAACCATAGAAAAATAGGTGCAGGAGTAGGCCATTTGGCCCTTCGAGCCAACACCGCCATTCAATATGATCATGGCTGATCATCTAAAATCAGTACTCCGTTCCTGCTTTTTCCCCATATCCCATGATTCCTTTAGCCCTAAGAGATAAATCTAAAGGGCCTGTCCCACTGTACGAGGTAATTCAAGAGTTCTCCCGAGTTTTCCCCTGATTCGAACTCGGAGAATGTCCGTAGCGGGTCCGTAGGAGTTCGTGGATGTCTCGTAGCGGCTCGTACGAGTAAAAAGTAGCAATTTTTTTCATCACGAGTATTTTTTTACTCGTGGACATTTTTCACTGTGTTGAAAAAACGTCACGAGTTTACCGGATTTCCCGAGTACCTACCGTTAGCATTACGAGCCACTACGAGACATCCACGAATTCCTACGGACCCGCTACGGACATCCGCCGAATCAGGGGAAAACTCGGGAGAACTCTGGAATTACCTCGTACAGTGGTTCAGGGACTTAACTCTCTCTTTGAAACATCCAGTGAATTGGTCTCCACTGCCTTCTGTGGCAGAGAATTCCATAGATTCACAACTCTCTTGATGAAGGAGTTTTTCCTCATCTCAGTCCTAATTGGCCTACCCCGTACTATTAAACTGTGACCCCTGGTTTTGGACTCTCCCAACATCGGGAACATTTTTCCTGCATCTAGCCTGTCCAATCCGTTAAGAATTTTATATGTTTCTGTAAGATCTCCTCTCATCCTTCTAAATTCCAGTGAATACAAGCCTAGTCGACCTATTCTTTCATCATATGTCAGTCCCACCAACCTATGCTGTACTCCCTCAATAGCAATAATGTCCTTCCTCAAATTAGGAGACCAAAATTGCACACAGTCTCACTAGGGACCTGTACAACTGCTGTAGGACCTCCTTGCTCCTAAACACAAATCCTCTCGCAATGAAGGCCAACATACCATTAGCTTCCTTCACTGCCTGCTGTACCTGTATGCTTACTTTCAGTGACTGATGTACAAGCACAGTGTGTATCAATGATGTGGATGAGGGACCCAGGTACATAATGTCAAGGTTTGATGATACAGAACTGATGGCAGTGTGGGTTGTGAGGAAGACGCAGAAAGGGTTCTAGAAGATGTACTAAAGATAAGTCGATGTGCAAGGGCACTGCAGGTGAAATTATAATAGGGGGGAGATGTAAGGTTATTGACTATACGGAAAAGATAGAAAAACAATGCATTCTTTAAATAATGATAAATTAAAAGGCCTTGGTGTTCAGCGGGAACTGGATGTCCTTGCACACAAATCTCTGAACGTTTATAAGTGGGTATTGCAACCAATTAGGAAGGTAAACTACTTGTTGGTCTTTACGGCAAGGAGATTTATGAACAAGAGTGTATAGGCTCCCCATGAGAGCTGCCTTGGAATAATGCACGGCGTAGTGCTGTGAAGAGAAAATAAGTTGATATTCTTTCTTGAATTTAGAATAAAAAGTGGTGATATCATTGAAGCACCTGGCATTCTTTTGGAGCATGACAGGTGAGATGTGGGAAGGACATTTTCTCTTTCTTGATGTCTTCAACCAAGGGTCAGCCATTCAGGAATGAGATGAGAAGATTTTTTTCCCCAGAGAGTAGTGAATCTTGTTGACTTCTACATCATAGATGACTGTGGAGGCTTATGAACACCCAAGGAAAGTACTGCTAAGACAAGATAATGGAATGTTACACTTATGGTGAATAACATTTCTATTTGCTGTTTACACTCATGCTCCCTCACTCCTGACATTTTCTGTTTTTTAAAAAAGGCAGTGATTTTTTTATCTGCTTTGTCTATGGTTTCCTTGGTGACCATGTAGTTTCAGACTCTGGTTGGAATTATCCTTGGTATTCAAAGGTTCAAAGGTCTGTTTATTATCATGTGTGCCAATTAAGGTACAGTGGAACTCGAATTACCATACAGCCATACTAAAAACAAATTGAGGAGGCATTGAAGTGATCACTATTGCAGGAAAGCATTAGTGAGCAGTTTATGGCACAGTTGCCTGTGTTCTCTGCAATTTCAGTCTACTTTATTTTACTTCAAGCTGGCACTCTGATTCCATGCAGCCAATAATGTTCCAACCATATCCATTTTGGCCTCCTGAGCAAACACAGACTTATATTTGTCCAAAAGGGTAAATAGACCAGTTATCCTTGAAGCCTGTATCTTAATTTCAACTATCCTTGAATCCTTGGCTCAATTTCAACTCTTGAAAAGTTTCAGTCTCAGTTTTTTAAGAAATCAAGTCTCATCAGATTTATAGTGGTGGGTGGAGAAGAGTTCCAGATTTTCAAACCCCGGGATGTCAAATGGTCCTCCTTCAAGTATATCTTGCTTAAATCATTAACGTTTTAATTAAGTGAGAAGGATACTCTATGTTAAACAGAAGTACATTTCACATCTATGTGCTAACCATTTAAAAACAATTCTACTTCTTAAATATGCCAGCATTTTATCTATCTGGTGGTCCGCTTGCTCTTTTCTTTCCCATATGTTGTCTTCCATACTGTTCAGAAAGCTGGTCAGGATTCACATTAAATGAAACTAAACAATGTTGTGCATTGGTGGAGGATTCATGGCCTTTGAGCATTATGCAGCAAAAGAATGAAGAACTTGTCATAGCAAATCTTCCTTTCAGTAGGTATTTTGGAGAATTTACATTATTTGAAGGTCAAGAAGTAAGCAAGCCTAACAATGCCCAATAACTCACTGAAAAAAAATATGCAGTGGTTGGATACTTCATTTCCTAACCAAGGTTGAGACCATATGCACTCTTGTTATGCACTGTGGTGCTGGACTTAGTTTTTCCAATGAGACATTAAAATGAGGTATCTTATGGTTCCTCAGTTGGATTTTTATTTTAAAGGTACCGAGAATAATATTTTGATGATGATCAAGTAGTTCACTCTAGTATTTAACCAATATTTCTCACTCTGAAGAACGGTCTTGACCCAAAATGTCACCCATTCCTTCTCTCCAGAGATGCTGCCTGGCCCGCTGAGTTACTCCAGCATTTTGTGTCTATCTCCCTCAACATGTTGACAGCAAACATTGGAATATTCAGAAATTAGTGTTTGTGTTACCTGCATTGTACCAATGACTCTATTGATACATTTTGACTGTAAAACACTGTGGTTCACATCGAGTCTGTATGTGCCACATAAATGCCTCAAATTAGAAATACTCTGCTATATTTGTCATCCCCGATAGGTAACCTGATGTTTTGCTGGAAAGAGCAAAAATCTTTCCTGACTGTCCTATCAAATTTACTTGGCTCTCATATTGATCAAAATCTCTATTTTTCCTCATCATTATGATCTGCTGCAACTACAAATTCTTGACTATAGATCTTCATTTCCCACTAATATTCAAACTCAAACCGACAGTAAAATATTTATGGAAGCAAGGAACTGCAGATGCTGGTTTACTTTTTTTTTAAAGACCCAAAGTGCTGGAGTAACTGAGCGGGTCAGTCAGTGTCCCTGGAGAACATGGATAGGTGTCATTTCAGGTCTGGACCTTTATTCGCGCTCTTCTTCAGACTTCAGCTTAAACTTTGAACTGTAGTGAGCAATTCCAGCTTAGTTTATTATTATTTATGAGTGTACCGAGATACAGTGAAAAGCTTTTGTCGTGTGCTCTCCAGTCAAAGACTATACATGATTGCAATCAAGCCCTCCACAGTGTACAGATAAATAAAGATTTAAGAGTGCGGCGATTGTGACGTACGAAACCAGATCCTCTTATGGGGCAAGCACGCAATGATACGCCACGTGTTATCTTAGAAAAATAAATCTAGTATTCCTGTTGATTAATTGATATGCCGGCTTATTGTCAGTTGTTTATCATTAAACAGAATGCAGCTCAGTTTTATTCTACATCCTTGTCATAGAAAAAGCAGAGTTCACAATTCAGATGAATGCTGGAAGGGTTGCCTGGATATGAGATTATCGAGCTGAACCCATTCTCGTTGAGGGTGGAGATATTTCTCAGCAAATCCATTAATTAATCCACCTAAAATGTCAAAACCATTATTCACCATGTAATTTTTATTAGCATCATGTTAAATTATTTAATAAGAGCTGATGGATTTAATATTTTATCATGGAAAATTATTTATAATAGTCACACATATTTGTACAGTAATGAGACTGAAGTTACATGGCAGCAGGGAGTAGAATATAATTTGAACCTTGTATTTTACTAAAATTAAAATTATATTTAGTATTTTACTAAAATAACCTTGACAGTATAGGAAGGAACTGCAGCATCTCTGTAGAAAAAGGATAGTGGTAAAGTGTTTAAGAAGGAACTGCAGATGCTGGAAAATCGAAGATAGACAAAAGTGCTGGAGAAACTCAGCGGGTGCAGCATCATCTATGAGCGAAGGAAATAGGCAACGTTTCATAGATATACATAGATACATAGAAAATAGGTGCAGGAGTAGGCCATTCGGCCCTTCGAGCCTGCACCGCCATTCAATATGATCATGGCTGATCATCCAACTCAGTATCCCGTACCTGCCTTCTCTCCATACCCCCTGATCCCCTTAGCCACAAGGGCCACATCTAACTCCCTCTTAAATATAGCCAATGAACTGGCCTCAACTACCCTCTGTGGCAGAGAGTTCCAGAGATTCAACACTCTCTGTGTGAAAAAGTTTTTCCTCATCTCGGTCTTAAAGGATTTCCCCCTTATCCTTAAGCTGTGACCCCTTGTCCTGGACTTCCCCAACATCGGGAACAATCTTCCTGCATCTAGCCTGTCCAACCCCATAAGAATTTTGTACGTTTCTATAAGATCCCCTCTCAATCTCTAAATTCTAGCGAGTATAAGCCAAGTCTATCCAGTCTTTCTTCATATGAAAGTCCTGACATCCCAGGAATCAGTCTGGTGAACCTTCTCTGCACTCCCTCTATGGCTATAATGTCCTTCCTCAGATTTGGAGACCAAAACTGTACGCAATACTCCAGGTGTGGTCTCACCAAGACCCTGTACAACTGCAGTAGAACCTCCTGCTCCTATACTCAAATCCTTTTGCTATGAAAGCTAACATACCATTCGCTTTCTTCACTGCCTGCTGCACCTGCATGCCTACTTTCAATGACTGGTGTACCATGACACCCAGGTCTCGCTGCATCTCCCATTTCCTAATCGGCCACCATTTAGATAATAGTCTGCTTTCCTGTTTTTGCCACCAAAGTGGATAACCCTCACATTTATCCACATTATACTGCATCTGCCAAACATTTGCCCACTCACCCAGCCTATCCAAGTCACCTTGCAGTCTCCTAGCATCCTCCTCACAGCTAACACTGCCCCCCAGCTTAGTGTCATCCGCAAACTTGGAGATGTTGCCTTCAATTCCCTCATCCAGTTCATTAATATAAATTGTAAATAGCTGGGGTCCCAGCACTGAGCCTTGCGGTACCCCACTAGTCACTGCCTGCCATTGTGAAAAAGACCCGTTTACTCCTACTCTTTGCTTCCTGTTTGCCAGCCAGTTCTCTATCCACATCAATACTGAACCCCCAATACCGTGTGCTTTAAGTTTGTATACTAATCTCTTATGTGGTACCTTGTCGAAAGCCTTCTGAAAGTCCAGATACAACACATCCACTGGTTCTCCCTATCCACTCTACTAGTTACATCCTCGAAAAATTCTATAAGATTCGTCAGACATGATTTACCTTTCGTAAATCCATGCTGACTTTGTCCAATGATTTCACCACTTTCCAAATGTGCTGCTATCCCATCTTTAATAAGTGACTCTAGCAGTTTCCCCACTACCGATGTTAGACTAACTGGTCTATAATTCCCTGTTTTCTCTCTCCCTCCCTTCTTAAAAAGTGGGGTTACGTTTGCTACCCTCCAATCCTCAGGAACTACTCCAGAATCTAAAGAGTTTTGAAAAATTATCACTAATGCATCCCCTATTTCTGGAGCTACTTCCTTAAGTACTCTGGGATGCAGCTTATCTGGCCCTGGTGATTTATCGGCCTTTAATCCATTCAATTTACCCAACACCACTTCCCGACTAACCTGGATTTCACTCAGTTCCTCCATCTCCTTTGACCGCGGCCCCCTGCTATTTCCGGCAGATTATTTATGTCTTCCTTAGTGAAGACGGAACCAAAGTAGTTATTCAATTGGTCCGCCATATCCTTGTTCCCCATGATCAATTCACCTGTTTCTGACTGCAAGGGACCTACATTTGTTTTAACTAATCTCTTTCTCTATAAAAACTTTTGCAGTCAGTTTTTATGTTCCCTGCCAGTTTCCTTTCATAATCTATTTTCCCTTTCCTAATTAAGCCCTTTGTCCTCCTCTGTTGGTCTCTGAATTTCTCCCAGTCCTCTGGTATGCTGCTTTTTCTGGCTAATTTGTACGCATCATCTTTTGCTTTGATACTATCCCTGATTTCCCTTGTTATCCACGGATGCACTACCTTCCCTGATTTATTCTTTTGCCAAACTGGGATGAACAATTTTTGTAGTTCATCCATGCAGTCTTTAAATGCCTTCCATTGCATATCCACCGTCAACCCTTTTAGAACTAATTGCCAGTCAATCTTGGCCAATTCACGTCTCATACCCTCAAAGTTACCTTTCTTTAAGTTCTGAACCGTTGTTTCTGAATTAACAATGTCACTCTCCATCCTAATGAAGAACTCAACCATATTATGGTCACTCTTGCCCAAGGGGGCACGCACAACAAGACTGCTAACTAACCCTTCCTCATTACTCAATACCCAGTCTAGAATACCCTGCTCTCTCGTTGGTTCCTCTACATGTTGGTTTAGATAACTATCCCGCATACATTCCAAGAAATCCTCTTCCTCAGCACCCCTGCCAATTTGATTCACCCAATCTATATGTAGATTGAAGTCACCCATTATAACTGTTTTGCCTTTGTTGCACGCATTTCTAATTTCCTGTTTGATGCCATCCCCAACTTCACTACTACTGCTAGGTGGCCTGTACACAACACCCACCAGCGTTTTCTGCCCCTTAGTGTTTCGCAGCTCTACCCATACCGATTCACATCCTCCAAGCTAATGTCCTTCCTTTCCACTGCGTTAATCTCCTCTCTAACCAGCAATGCTACCCCACCTCCTTTTCCTCTCTCTCTATCCCTCCTGAATATTGAATATCCCTGGATGTTCAGCTCCCAGCCTTGGTCACCCTGGAGCCATGTCTCCGTGATCCCAACTATATCATAATCATTAATTGCTATCTGCACGTTCAACTCATCCACCTTATTACGAATGCTGGCAGAAACCCTTCTTAATTTGGGTCGGAACCCTTCTTCCGACTGAGTCTGAAGAAGGGTTCCGACCCAAAACATCACCCATCCTTTTTCTCCAGAGATCCTGCCTAACCCACTGATTTACTCCAGCACTTTGTTTCTAAATAATCTTGACAAACATAAATAGGAATTGAGCAGAACTTCTTCAGCATTAGAGTGATACAGTGTGGGAACAGGCCCTTCAGCCCAACTTGCCCACACCGGCCAACAATGTCCCAGCTCCACTAGTTCCACTTGCCTGTGCTTGGTCCATATACCTCCAAACCTGTCCTATCCATGTACCTGTCTAACTGTTTTTAAACAATGGGATAGTCCCAGCCTCTACTTCCTCTGGCAGCTTGTTCCATACATCCACCACCCTTTATGTGAAAAAGTTACCCCTCGGATTCCTATTCAATCTTTTCCCCTTCACCTTGAACCTATGTCCTCTGGTCCTCGATTCCCCTACTCTGGGCAAGAACCTCTGTGCATCTACCCGATCATGATTTTGTACATGGTAAAGTAATTTTTCAATGCCTAGGCTGATGAAGCATTGCCTCCAATAATTTTTCACTGTGCTGAGGTGGTGAGTCAATTTATCACCTTTAAGCTGAAAACTAAAGCAACTCACTAGTTTGGAAATAAAGAAGGATGTCCATCTTCAGTCTCAAATTCTATATTGTTTTTTTTATGGTTTGCCTTCATTGAAGTGCCACCTAATGTCCAATGTTACAGTTTTCCTATTCCTCTGCAGAGCTATTTATCTGAACTGAAGTTGGATGTTGTCAGTATAAAAATAAGTGCTTTTGGTATAATTGATAGTTTTATTAACAAATTTGGCATTTTTATTGGTCATAAAAAAAAAGACACAAAATGTTGGAGTTATTCACTGAGTCAGACAGCATAGGTGTCAGACATGGATAGGTGGCATTTCAGTTCTGGAGTCTGAAGAATGATCCCGACATGAAACATCACCTCAGAAATGCTGCCTCCTCTTCCCCCCTCCTCCTCTCCCCTCCCTCTCCCCCCTCCTCTCCCCCTCCTCTCTCTCCCTCCCCTCCCCTCCACCCACTCCCCCCTCTACCACCTCCTCTCTCCCCCTTCCTCTCTACCCCCTCCTCTCCCCCCTCCTCTCCCCCTCCTCTCTCCCTCTCTCCCCCCTCGAGCCCCCCTCCTCTCTCTCCCACCTTCCCCCCTCTCTCTACCCCTCTGCCACCCCTCCCCTCTCTCCTCCCCCTCTCCCCTCCCCCTCTCCCCCAACTCTCCCCCCTCCTCTCTCTCTTCCCTCTCCCCTCCTCTCTTTCCCCCTCTCCCCTCCACCCCTCTGCCCTCCCCTCTCCCCATCTCCCTCCCCCTCCACCTCCCTCCCCTCCCTCCCCCCTCTCTCCCCCTCCACCCCACTCCCCTCCCCCTCCACCTCCCTCCCCCCTCCCTTTCCTCCCCCCCTCTCCCCCACTCCCCCCCTCCTGTGTGTGTGGGGGGTGGTTAGTGTGTGTGTGATGCGCACGCACCCTACCCCCCCGCAAACCCGCGCGTGAGGGGACGGGACCCAACAGGTCCCCCTTGGTCTAGTACAGTATAAAAGTTTAGTGGAGATAAAGTCCAGTAAAGTCCGATTAAAGATAGTCCGAGGGGTCTCCAATGAGGTAGATGGTAGGTCAGGACCGCTTTCTACGATAGAATGGTGGAATTATAAATATAAATATATTTATAATTATAAATAGAATTGATGGTTAGATGTGGATAGAATTGAGGAATTGTAAAGGTAAGAAGGCACTAATGGGAATTATCTACTGGCCCCCAAACCGTAGCCTGCATATAGGGTGTAAGTTGCAGCTGGAGTTAAAATGGCATGCAACAAAGGTAATGCCACTGTAGTTATGGGAGATTTCAATATGCAGGTTGACTGGGAAAATCAGGTTGGTCCTGGACCCCAAGAAAGGGAGTTTGAGAGTGCCTCCGAGATGGATTCTTAGAGCAGCTTGTACTGGAGCATACCAGAAAGAAGGCAATTATGGATTTAGTGTTGTCTAATGAACCAGATTGAATAAGGGAACTCAAGGTAATGGAACTGCTATGAGGTAGTGACCATAATATGAAAAGTTTTAATCTGCAAATTGAGAGGGAGAAGGTTAAATCAGAAGTGTCAGTGTTGCAGTTGAACAAAGGGGACTATGAAGGCATGAGAGAGGGAGCTGGCCAAGGTTGACTGGAAAAGGATCCTAGCAGGAATGACGGTGGAACAGCAATGGCAGGAATTTCTGGCCATAATCCAGAAGATGCAGGATCATTTCATTCCAAAGAGGAAGAAAGATTCCAAGGGAAGTAAGAGGCAATCGTGGCCTCTCCTGCATCTATGTTCTATGTTTCTGTGGTTCAGTTGCCTGATGACAGGTAGGAAGAAGCTGTTCCTGAATGTGGAAATATGCATTTTCACACTTCCACACTGCATTGGCGTAAACTCATCCAAAATTCTGCTTTTCATAACACCAAGACCCATTTACCTCCAACCCAGATACCCAATAAACTACGTTTAAGAGGAACTCAGTGGGTCAGGCAGCATCTATGACACCGACTTAATTAAAATACATTTGGACAGATACATGGATTGGAAAGGTTTAGAGAGATATGGGTGAAACACGGGCAGGTGGAATTTGGTAGATGGAGCATCTTGGGCAAGTTGGACTGAAGGGCCTGTTTCCATGATGTATGACTATTTGTGGAGGGAATGGACAGATGATGTTTCGGGTTAGGATCCTTCTTTGGTCTGACCCTAAATGTTCTCTGTCCATCACTTCCACAGATGCTACCTGACCTGCTGAGTTCCTCTGGCACTTTGTTTTTTTTGTTCAAGTTTCCAGTATTGAACTCTCATGTCTCTGCTTGATAAACAACAGTGACTCCCAGTACAGCTGGTCCTGGAAATTTTTTCCATAACTTTTCCAATCTGCCCCACTCACTGAAGACATTCCTCATAACATTTTATGTGATATGCCTGAGTTTTTTTTCTCTCTATCTTAATGCTCCTTGCAACCACTTTAGAATGTCATATTATATTAAATTCACTATATTTTTGTTATTACTTTTACAGCTAGAGGCTTATTAAGTTATTGTTTTGGGCAGTGTTCTTAAAATTAATTTAATACACTTTTTCCACAAATGAAATATTATGTGCAGATATTGTAATGCCTTGGATTAAACCACAATATTAAGGCAAATGTTTTTTTCAGTTTATTCACACAGGTAAGAAATTCCAAATAATCTCTTAATTAAAATTTTAATTTTATATTTGATACAAATGTTGTTCAAGTTTGATTAATTAGTGATGCTATTATTACAGGCAATTATATAGAGACATTCATAAACTAGATTTTATTAATAGTTGATGGTGAAATCTACTTCAAACACCCGTCAATATTCAATAGCGCAAATTATAAAGAAAAATAACTAGCTTTGAATTGCTATGAATTAAAAAAAACAGTGGCTTATGAGCCTAAATAATGATAAAATTTGTATTTTTCTACATTCGGCTCACTTTTCAGATAGATTGTTGTGTTTCTCAAAGATACTGCTTCATTCCCATGTAAAACCATAGAGCATTTATCTCTGCTGATATCTGGTTCTGCTTCATAATGATCAGAAGGTTGGTTGACTTTGTTCCTTTCTACTCATCTTCATAATCAGGTGCCATTGGGTGTCAGTTTGTTTTCTTTTTGTTGGTTTAGCTCTTGAATTTATTGAACTCCAATGTTAGCTGTGTGGCACTTTGCAGTGAAAGTAGCTTTGATCTCTTATCCCATGGATTTTGGAAAACAATTCTGATTCTTAAATCTTGTTTCTGTCGCTGTCTTTATGCCAAGTGAGATGATAGAGCAAGCAACATGTGCTGACTGGCTTAGTGAGTGATACAGTGTGGAAGCAAGCTCTTTGGCCCAACTTGCCCACACCGGCCAACAATGTCCCAGCTACACTAGTCCCACAAGACTTTGCCTTCCATCACAGTGAGGAGGTGTTGGAGACTCACTGTGATGGATGTTTATGTAAACTGTGTTAAGTGTGGGTCTTGGGTTTTTTTGTAATGTGTTAAAAAACTGTAGTAATAATATTTTGTTCAAGCCTAGGCTTGAATGACAATAAATAGCATTCAATAAATAGCATTCAAAACATGCCTACGCTTGGTCCATATCCTTCCAAACCTGTCCTATCCATGTACTTGTCTAACTGTTTCTTAAATTATGAGATAGTCCCAGCCTCAACTACCTCCTCTGGCAGCTTGTTCCATACACCCACCACCCTTTGTGTGAAAAGGTTACCCCTCGGATTCCTATTATATCTTTTCCCATTCACCTTGAACCTATGTTCTCTGGTCCTCTATTCTCTTACTCTGGGCAAGAGACTACCCAATCTATTCCCCTCGTGATTTTGTACACCTCTATAAGATCCCCCCTCATCCTCCTGCACTCCACGGAATAGAGACCCTTCCTACTCAACCTCTCCCTATAGCTCTCTAGTCCTGGCAAAATCCTTGTAAATCTAATTACAAGTTACCCATAATAGAGTGCAGCATTATGGGCAGGAAACGCACCTTTCTTCCAAGGCGCTCGACCAGATATCTATGGGGCTGTTGTTGGGCTATCATCTTTGAGGTGCCATGTTCAGTGGTTCCAATATGCGCTACTTTTGAAGATCTGTGGTAGCTATTGTCACAAGTCAATTTCTATGCATTGCTTTACTTTATACTTTAGAGATACGGCGTGGAAACATGCCCTTCGGCCCACCGAGTTTGCGCGACCAGCAATCATCCCGTACACTGGAACTATCCTACACACTAGGGACAAATTAACATTTTACTGAAGCCAATTAACCTACAAACCTGTGCTTCTTTGTAGTGTGGGAGAAACCAGAGAAAACCCAGGCGGTCACACGTACTAACACCATGTAGACAGCACCCGTAGTCAGGATCGAACCTGGGTCTCTGCCACTGAGCCAGTTCAATCTAATTTAAATATTTCTTTGCATGCTTTAGCTATTTTCTTAAGACAATTTTTCAGCTTATTTTCAGCTCTACCCACTCACTAGTTTTTTTTCACTGATATAAAAAATCTATCTATAATGGAGTGCACTCCATAATGTTTGGGACAAAGACCCATCATTTATTTATTTGCCTCTGTGCTCCACAATTTGAGATTTGTAATAGTAAAAATCACGTGGTTAAAGTGCACATTGTCAGATTTTAATAAAGGCCATTTATATACATTTTGGTTTCACCATGTAGAAATTACAGCAGTGTTTATACATAGTCCCCCCCATTTCAGGGCACCATAATGTTTGGGACACGGCAATGTCATGTAAATTAAAGTGGTCATGTTTAGTATTTTCTTGCATATCCTTTGCATGCAATGACTGCTTGAAGTCTGCGATTTAGCTTTGAAAAACTCCTTTGTTGCTTTAGCAGTATGTTTGGGATCATTGTCTTGCTGTAGAGTGAACCGTTGGCCAATGAGTTTTGAGGCATTTGTTTGAACTTGAGCTGATAGGATGTTTCTGTACACGTCAGAATTCATTATGCTAATACTATCAGCAGTTGTATCATCAATGAAGATAAATAAGCCAGTACCTTCAGCAGCCATACATGCCCAGGCCATAACACCCCCACCACCGTGTTTCACAGATGAGGTGGTATGCTTTGGATCTTGGGCAGTTCCTTCTCTCCTCCATACTTTGCTCTTGCCATCACTCTGATATATGTTAATCTTCGTCTCATTTGTTCACAAGACCTGTTTCCAGAACTGTGGTGGCTCTTTTAAGTACTTCTTGGCAAACTGTAACCTGGCCATCCTATTTTTGTGGCTAACCAATGGTTTGCATCTTGCAGTGTAGCCTCTGTATTTCTGTTCATGAAGTCTTCTGCAGACAATGGTCATTGACAAATCCATACCTGACTCCTGAAGAGTGTTTCTGATCTGTCTGACAGGTGCTTGGGTATTTTCCTTTATTATACAGATAATTCTTCTGTCACAGCTGTGGAGGTCTTCCTTGCCCTGCTAGTCCCTTTGCGATTAGTAAGCTCACCAGTGCTCTCTTTCTTCTTAATGATGTACCTAACAGTTGATTTTGGTAAGTCTAAGGTTTGGCTGATGTCTCTATAACAGTTTTATTCTTGTTTCTCAGTCTCATAATGGCGTCTTTGACTTTCATTGGCACAACTTTGGTCCTCATGTTGATAAACAGCAATAAACGTTTCCAAAGGTGATGGAAAGACTGGAGGAAAGACTAGGTGCTGAGAGCTCTCTTATACCTGCATTAAGGAGGCATTTAAACACACCTGAGCAATTACAAAGACCTGTGAAGCCATGTGTCCCAAACATTATGGTGCCCTGAAATGGAGGGACTATGTATAAACACAGCTGTAATTTCTACATGGTGAAACCAGAACGTGTAAAAATGGCCTTTATTAAAATCGGACAATGTGCACTTAAATCACATGTGATTTTTTTCTGTTGCAAATCTCAAATTGTGGAGTACAGAGGCAAATAAATAAATGATGGGTCTTTGTCCCAAACATTATGGAGGGCACTGTATATACAGTGGTTCCTTGATAAAATCATGGTATAACATTTGAAGGTCTATCACGATCATCCTGACTGTTCCCTGCCCCTCCAACTTTTGAGCACATTCATAGCTTCATCTCATTCCACCCCTACTGATTGTTTAGCTATTAGTTTTGGCTATTGTGCACATTGTTTTTATTAAAATCTATGCACACGTTGCTTTGTTTTTGTCAATCATATTCTTATTTCTTTACCTTGAGCAATTAATGATTTTCTCTCTCTTTTCATAGAACAACTTTCTTTCATTTGTAATTCATCACTGCAGCTTTCAACATCATTATTTCATCCATTATATCCATGCTTTATACTTCGGGGAATTTAAAGATAAATTTCCCAATCCTGTTTCCATTCCCAATATCTGAATTGCTGATGTCAACAAACATAATTACATTTCTTCCTCAAAATGAATGATGGATTAATTAATCTCCAATTTGCATGGCAGCTGTGAGATGTTTCAATACAATTTCAATTTTGCTGCTGTGAAGTTTTGGGGTTTTGCCAAATGAAAATATGTAATGTACAAGTATTTTACTGCGATATTTGTGCTCTGAGGTGTTACTGTTTCTATTTGATTGTAATGGAAGGCACATTACAAAGACGTACAGGTTTGTAGGTTAATTGGCTTGGCCTGGTGGAGGCATTCAAACCTCGGACTCAGAAAGTTTACAGTTCTGGCTTTATTTCAGGGATTCGAATAAATAATGCAGAGAGGCATGTCAGCGTGATGCTAAGGGTGCGTGGAGCGCTATCCGTGCTGTGGTGTTTTGAATAAGCAATGGTATTCTGCCTCAGCAATGTTTCTCAGGTGTAGCTTGGCTATACTTACAGCAGACTATACACAAGGCAGGGAAAATATTGTTATAAATTAGACCGATCAGGAAGAAAGAGGTTTACTGTAGATTGAAAGAGAGCGGTTGCGGTAGGTTAGGGTTGTTAGGATGAGGATGTGCTACTGTTGTTGTGACTACTTGGGAAAGGAAGGGACTTGAATGCAGAGTAGAGTGGCTGGGAGATCTGGATGACATTGCAGGTCAGCGGTGTTGGTAACAGTTGTCACAATTTGAAGAGGATGGATAGGTGGCCATACTTGACTGAGGGCAGCATAGCTCAAGACTATTGTCTTCACTGAGGGCAGCATAGCCTGGTTATAGTAGTGGCGTGGGTGGGCAATCAGATATTAGGCAACATTGCAGTAGGTAGAAATGGGTTGAGAAAAGTTGATAACTGGCAGAGGCCCTTGAGTTATTTTAGTTGGCCACAAAATTTAAATGTATTCATCACATTGAGATGTGTTTCTCAGAGCTTCTTTCCAACACACAACCCTTTGGCTTCTTCTACTCCTGTAGGTCCACCAAAGTCTCCTTGAAATACTGGTTGTTATTATTTATTTGATGCAGATTTAACTTCTGCCCCTTGGAAAATCATCACCCAAATGCCATCTTTGAGGAAAATGTTAAGTTTTCTTTTGCATGTTGGAAGAGGATTCTTGAATTGCGAGGGCTTGAATTAGAATGCTTAATCTATTTTGATACCTTCAACCAGTTACGACTGTTTAAAAACAGGTGAGCTTTTTTCTAAACGTATGGCATTGATCGCAAAAGTAGAGATGCTGCACACAATTCAGTTAATCACTCTTTTGGCTCCCCTGATGTATTATGACCAATTCCCTGTACTACGCGTTGTGAAAGACATTGTGACTTTGAAAGAAGTGCAGCAGGGAACCAGTGGAATGGCATAAAGGCTTTACCTTGCATGGAAAACTCAATAAACTCATGTTGTTCTCCTTGGAGCAGAGACGATGGAGATTTAATAGAGGTTAATATTTAAATGGAGATGAAACCCATTTCAAACTGCAGAGCTTGCAATTGGAGTGCAAAGACAACATAATTAGCAAGAGTAAGAAGGGTTTCGGCCCGAAACATTGCCTATTTCCTTCGCTCCATAGATGCTGCTGCACCCGCTGAGTTTCTCCAGCATTTTTGTGTACCTGGGATTTTCCAGCATCTGCAATTCCTTCTTAAATAATTAGCAAGAGTATTGGGGTAATACAAAATAAATTGTTATCATGCTGCAAATTATGATGATTTGGATGGAATGGCTGAAATGGAGGCACGAGGAACTACAGATGCTGGAATCTTGAGCAAGCGGGGTACCAGAGTAACTCAAAATATTAGGCAGCATCTGTGGAGGGAATGGACAGAGTTACTCTAGCACTTTGTGTTTTGCTCAGAATAGCTCGAACCGGTGACTCAAGCAGGTTCATGGCAGGTTCTAAAAAGGAATTGAATAAATACTTGGAAAAGATAGAAATTGTATTATTAGATCAATCCTTTAATCTAATCTTTGTTCACTGCCAAGATTTTTTTTCACTTGTATACTCTGACCCGAGTACACTTGGGGGTGGCACTGAACAGGTTAATCTGTAGCTCTGCTATGACGGGCCTACAAACTTGCACCTATGGCACACACAATCAAGTCGGGTTTAGGCCACAGTACAGAGTACAGATAGTCTTCATTCTCCATTTTAAGTATTGAACCTGAGGTGGATCCTAACCTGCGTTTTCTTTTTCTGCTTTGCAGAGCATCAAAACTGGAGACTGAAAACAATTGGGAACAACTTTCGGAGCCTGTTTCCACCCATCACAGCAACAGGAACAATGAGCGGCCTGGGTAAAACTAGCTCAAATATTCTGCTTCAGTTATGGATATTATTACTGTAGTTTTATTTATTTGAACTGAAAATGAGAAAAAAAACCTGCAGATACTCGAAATCTGACATACTCAATTCCAGTGTTTTCTGTTTCTATTACTTGAATTTGTGTTTAGAAGCACACAAGGTTAAAATATAGAATTCAGGGTGCAAAAGAGGGAAAAATCTGCTGTTCTGGAATGAAATTTAGTACAAACACATAAAATGTAATGTTTCTATTCATTAACCAATATAGCAAATTAGAAGGGTAACTAGAAGAAGAACATAACATTTTTCTTCGTCCACAGTGGACAATTAACCGGTCTCATCCAAAGCCAGCGGGAGATTCTGAATGAATAAGATTTCTGTAATGAGTTAAAAACCCTAAATAATCCAAATAAAATTAAATTTAGGGCATCACTGACATAAACATTGGAATGATTAAGAGCCCTTGAATTGTTTTGCTTTGTGATTATAACCACTTGGCTACATGATCATTATTATTTACCTGCACAATGGTAGTTAATTTAAAGCAAGCATTAATTTAAAGCCAGTTCATTATAAATCAGGTACTTACAGTTTAAGTTGTAAACACAAGGGTTACACAGTGTTACCTGAATTTAAAAAGGCTGAGTCTTTGAACTTGAAGTTTGTCAGATATGGTTATGCCATTGTATGACCCAAATCATGCCCCTCTCAAGTAGAATGGTTATTTATTTTAGTTCCCTGTAGAGTGAAGATCTTGCCAGTTGCCATATAGGTTCTACTGTAAAGTAGAATTTAAGTTGAATTTGGATTCCGTGTTTGACTATGTCTTTTGAGGTCCAACACAGACTGTTAAAGGATTCGGCCTTTGTGCTGATATCAATGGTCTTTATGCGTATGATAATGTTTAATCCGCCTTTAATGAGGTGAATTAATTAATGCTGCTTTCAAAATAAATGAGGGGGAACGCATTTAAAACTTGAATAACTAAAGGGCCTGTCCCACTAGGCAATTTTTTAGGCGACTGACGGCGACTGTCATGGTCATAGCAGGTCGCCAAAAAAATGGCGACGGGACTAATGGGCCTGTCCCACTTGGGCGATTTTTTAGGCGACTGCCGGCGACTACGACAATGGAATTCCCCGAAGTCTGTACCGGCGACAACGTACTTAACTGGAGACAACCTACGCCATCCTTGCGACAACCTACGCCATCCTGGCGACAACCAACGACAGCACCTACGTCAGGAGCTACAAGCTACAACAAGCCCACGGTCGCCGACTCGCCGAAAAGTTTTGAACATTTCAAAATCCAGCAGCAACCAGAAAAACACTATGACTCTTTGGGAGACTGAGGAGATTACTCACAACCATACAGGCGACACCCCAGTGACCATGTGGCGACAGCGTAGTCGCCAGCAGTTGCCTAAGTGGGACAGGCCTTTAAGACTGTCAAGTCAGTTGAATTAGCAGCATAGTTTCCTAACCCATTACTGACCAGGCATCTGAAGATATATTTTAGTCATTTGCATTTGATATCTGAGCAGATTTATGGAGCGAGTATATCATAGGATACTCTACATGGAATTTCTAATATTTAGCTGTTTCTTTTTTTTTATGCTTAAGTAATTATTGTTTTAATTTTTTTATTAAATATGTTGGTAGTGCATTTTATTTTTTGTGAACCTTGAATGTTCAAATGTCTGAGATGGTCACAAATATGAACTCATTGACAGCCATGACTGCTGGTTCAGTCTGATAGGTGCTTCAATGATGTTCTGTGGTCGATTGACTCTGCAAGGACCAGGGCCATGTTGATGAAGCAAGAGGCAGCTTTATGAAGAAATTGCATATCCAAGGATCTTGAGCTCAGATGATTTTCTGTTCAGCAAAAAATAATCAAGCCGTTGTGTGTTGAAATTCCACCGGTGATTCAGATGGATCCACACAAAGGCTGTCAGAGCTTAATTAATGTGATTTATAATTCATGGCTGATAATCACTAGTTACAAAAGCTCAAAACCTGTTCATCGTCTATTAGTTGAACCTGTTGTAGGACAACAATAGTTGGGCAATTAATCTTGATCTATTGTTTAGTTTAAAGATGCAGCACAGAAACAGTACATTAGCACTATCCTACACACTTGTCACAGTTTACAATCTATACCGAAGCCAATTAACATACAAACCTGTGTAGGAAGGAACTGCAGATGCTGGTTTACACCGAAGATAAACAAAAAATGCGGAGAAACTCAGCGGAACAGGCAGCATCTCTGAAAAGAAGGAATGGGTGACATTTCTGGTCAAGACTCTTCTTCAGATTGCCTTGTCGGAAAGAGGAGGATAACTTCTTCAAAGTAGGCATACCTTGAGGAGATTTTGCAGTGGAGTGGATGAAATGTGCAGGAAGGAACTGCAGATACTGCCAGTCTGAAGATGGGTCTCAACACAAAACGTTACCCATTCCTTCTATCCAGTGATGCTGCCTGTTCCGCTGAGTTACTCCAGCATTTTGTGTCTATCTTCAACATACAAACCTGTACATCTTTGGAGTGTGGGGGAGCACCCGGGGAAAACTTGTGCAGTCATGGGGAGAACGTACAAAGCTCTGTACAAACAGCACCAGTAGTCAGGATCGAACCCGGGCCTCTGGCGCTGTAAGGCAGCAACTCTACCGCTGCGCCCAGTGATTGTTTAGAGTGCTCAATTCCCTGTTGCACCTGAGTTTCCCGAGCCATTGTACTGCCACCTGTGTTATTTAGTTTAGTTTAGAGATACAGCACGGAAACAGACCCTTCAGCCCACCGAGTCTGCATCGACCAGCGATCCCCGCACATTAACACTACCCTACACACACTAAGGACAATTTTCATACCAAGCCGTTTAGCCTACAAACAAGCAAGTCTTTTGAATGTGGGAGGAAACTGGAGCACCTGGAGAAAACCCACGCGGTCACAGGGTGAATGTACAAACTGTGTACAGACAAGCACCCGTAGTCAGGATCATACACAGGCCTCTAGCGCTGTCACGCAGTAGCTCTACCGCTATGCCACCGTGCCATGCTGTTATGGCTGAGATCTACATAACTATATTTGAGCACAAGCAGTGTTACTGAGCTTTGATGCTCTCCTGCAGTAAATACAACGAGACAATCATAAAAAGAAGTATGTGATTCAGTTCACTCTACCAGCTACCTTCTCGTCCTCTGTTCTTTATGAATTCCAGTTTGTGTCCTCTCCTATCTTGCTCTTGCTAATTATGCTATCTTCCTGCCATGGATAGATTCTGTTCTCGCCTGAATGACTCTATGGCTCCAGTCCACCCTATATCTGCGCATCTATATTCTGTCCTGAATATTCTTTCGCTCTGAATCTAATTTTGCATCTCTGGGACTCCAATGAGGCATATTGGTCCATAATTTCTCCTTTGTTGACTAGGTAATATTTTACCTATTTTGTTATTCATGATACACTGTGAAAATTATATTTGCAGCAAAAGTGTAAGATAATTGCAAGTTGGTATTACAAAGCAATCTGCAGTGGTTTCGCAGCTGAGTTCAATGGTCCAGTCATGGTTGGTGCATCCTCCACTTAACTTTTGCCTTGTCATTTTTGTTCTCTGTTACCGTGACACCCAATAGTTCTGAGGGTCAGAGATAGGATGATTGCCCAATACCTAGTTTTTATAATGCCAATTTAAACAATGCAGTAGTGAACTGTTTCAAGCAGGTTATGTTAAAAATAGAGCCATTCTGTAAATGAAGGAACAAAATTCCCTAAGTGGCTAATTACAATTACTACTGTGTTTCATAATGCGATGGAGTGATGTGTATATTTTAAGTATCTTTAATTGTGTGGACGTATTACATGGAATATTCTCTGAAAGCATAAACGACTTTAAAAATGAAAGCAAAAATGAATTTACTTTTGTTTACATTTTGAATAGCTAAATATCAATTTTAAAAAACCCTATACGAGTAGGTCAGAGGCTGTGTATTGTACAGTGAATGACTTGGCATTCTGACACTCACAAACCATTTTCACCATTTACAAGACACATGTAAAACTACATTCATGATTACGCAGATAGACACAAAGTGCTGGAGTAAACTCAGCGGGTGAGGCAGCAACTCTGGAGAAAAAGGATGGGCGATGTTTCGGGTCGGGACCCTTCTTCAGACCCGTCCCGACCCAAAATGTCACCCATCCTTTCTCTCCAGAGATGCTGCCTCACCCGCTGAGTTACTCCAGCACTTTTTGTCTATATCTTTGGTATGAATCAGCATCTGCAGTTCCTTTCTACACATTCATGATAAAGCACATTCATGATAACGCACCTTCCTTGGTTGCACCCCATCTCCCTTAACATTCATTCCCTCCACTACGGACACATGGTGGCTGCAGTTGGCACCATGCAACGTTGTGGAAAAACATGAAAATACCAGCACCTGCTAATACTAAGCTGCACATTGTCTTGACATGTCAATGTATCACTCTTCCTTTGTTATCACTCCTTGGAGCCCCCCACTCAACAGCATGGTTGGAGTATTTTTAACAGAAGAACTGCAACAGATTACAGAGTAGTTCATCATGACTTTCCTGAGGACAGTTAGCTATAGGAAATAAAGGCAGTTATTGCCGGCAATATGCATATGCCAAAGTCTCAGTAATGGTTGGTATCTTCCCGTTAGTAAAATAAAGCTGCTAGAGCCAGCTCCTTACATCCACCGTTTCTAAAAATGACCAATTGATCCACACAAGATCATGAGAAGAATTCTGAAAGCCACCCTGAATGTTGATGCATGGTTTGAGAACAGTACAAAAAGCAAAAGGGCACACAATGCTGGAGAAACTCAGCAGGTTTAGGTAAGTTCTCTGGAGAACATGGATAGGTGACGTTTTGGGTCAGTCTCCAGAGATGCTGCCTGACCTGCTGAATTCCTCAAGCACTTTGTGTTCCTCTGTGTATTAACCAGCGTCTGCCGTACTTTGTTTCTACAGTAAGCAATGCAAGATGGGATGAAAAATGCAAATGGCATCGCAAGCAGTAATCATCAAACACTGAACCTGGCAAGTTGGACAAGCAGTGATTGGAATACTTTTCTGAGTGACAAATCTGTTTCTGTTCCAGGCCCAACAGAACGTCTTGGAGAACAGACCGAGACATGGGACTAATGAATGCTATCGGTCTGCAGCCGCGAAACCCTGCCCCTTCTGTTACCTCCCAAGGAACTCAAACACCATCGCCACAGCTACAGAACGCAGAAACCCAGACAGACAGGGATTTACAGGAAGCTACCACTTCAGGGACCAGCCAAGGTAAGAAACTGGAAGTGATACACATCAGCTATAAAAGTACTAAAAGAGAACTGAACAGTGCCATTTTGGAGATATCACAGGAAGTGGTGGAATGCCAACAATCTGGAGATTAGTTACAGTGTCCTCCATAATGTTTGGGACAAAGACCCATCATTTCTTTATTTGCCTCTGTACTCCACAATTTGAGATTTGTAATAGAAAAAATCACATGTGGTTAAAGTGCACATTGTCCGATTTTATTAAAGGCCATTTTTATACGTTCTGGTTTCACCATGTAGAAATTACAGCTGTGTTAATACATAGTCCCCCCATTTCAGGGCACCATAATGTTTGGGACACATGGCTTCACAGGTCTTTGTAATTGCTCAGGTGTGTTTAAATGCCTCCTTAATGCAGGTATAAGAGAGCTCTCAGCACCTAGTCTCTCCTCCAGTCTTTCCATCACCTTTGGAAACTTGTTATTGCTGTTTATCAACATGAGGACCAAAGTTGTGCCAATGAAAGTCAAATAAGCCATTATGAGGCTGAGAAACAAGAATAAAACTGTTAGAGACATCAGCCAAACCTTAGGCTTACCAAAATCAACTGTTTGGAACATCATTAAGAAGAAAGAGGGCACTGGTGAGCTTACTAATCGCAAAGGGACTGGCAGGGCAAGGAAGACCTCCACAGCTGTGACAGAAGAATTATCTGTATAATTTTTAAAAATCCCCAAGCACCTGTCCGACAGATCAGAAACACGCTTCAGGAATCAGGTGTGGATTTGTCAATGACCACTGTCTGCAGAAGATTTCATGAACAGAAATACTACACTGCAAGATGCAAACCACTGGTTAGCCGCAAAAATAGGATGGCAAGGTTACAGTTTGCCGAGAAGTACTTGAAAGAGCCACCACAGTTCTGGAAAAGGTCTTGTGGACAGATGAGACAAAGATTAACTTATATCAGAGTGATGGCAAGAGCAAAGTATGGAGGAGAGAAGGAACTGCCATGTATCCAAAGCATACCACCTCATCTGTGAAACACGGTGGTGGGGGTGTTATGGCCTGGGCATGTATGGCTGCTGAAGGTACTGGCTTATTTATCTTCATTGATGATACAACTGCTGATGGTAGTAGCATAATGAATTCTGAATTGACACATCCTATCAGCTCAAGTTCAAACAAATGCCTCCAAATTCATTGGCCAACGGTTCATTCTACAGCAAGACAATGATCCCAAACATACTGCTAAAGCAACAAAGGAGTTTTTCAAAGCTAAAAAATGGTCAATTCTTGAGTGACCAAGTCAATCAACTGATCTGAACCCAATTGAGCATACCTTTTATACGCTGAAGAGAAAATTGAAGGGGACTAACCCCCAAAACAAGCATTAGCTTAAGATGGCTGCAATACAGGCCTGGCAGAGCATCACCAGAGAAGACTGGCTCTATAGATACTGCCTGGCTTGCTGAATATTTGCAGCATTTTCTGCTTTTATTTGAGACCTATCCTATCACTCTCCTAAACCATCCTAGCATCAACTAGAGAGTGGCCCTGACCTACCACCTACCTCATTGGAGACCTTTAAAATATCTACGTAACCTATTCCTTTTTTTCCAGAGATGCTGTCTGACCCGCTGAGTTACTCCAGCTTTTTGTGTCTATCTTTAATCAGACCACTGAACTTTATCTTGTACTAAACATTATTCACTTTGTCCGGTGGAAGGCTTGATTGTAATCATGTATAGTCTTCCCGCGGACTGGATAGAACGCAACAACAACAAAATGTTACTGTACCTTGGTTCATGTAACAATAGTAATCTAGACTAAATCTCTAGCATCTACAAATTTTTGCTTTTCAAAAGATCAATAATTCCCCGAAGGATATTGCATGCTGCTTAATCTTTTGAGTTATGTATTTTTTCGTATATTCATGTTCATTTGCATCCTCTCTGTTTCACCTTGATTCTGTATTCAACTTAGTAGTCTGGACCGACAGAATATTGGAAAACAGAATAGGGGACATGTAGGACACACCAATCACACGCACACACACATGCATACGCACAACTGCGCATACACCCGCGCATACACCTATAATACGCCCTGAAAATGGATGCAGATTTTCTTATTGGCGCTGAGATGAACATTAAACATTTCAACTGCAATGTTATTATATAACATGTAATGATGCTGCACTTATTTGAAAATATCGGAAAAATTGAGGACTCAACGCATCTCTCCCGGTGAGACATCAAACTGTATGTAAAGTTCATCTCGTACCTGGCAGACTTGTTGCAGGCATTATTTCCAGTGGTATTCTAGTCAAGATTTATTGTGCATTGGTGTATATTTTTACCTTTTAATTTTAATTTTTCATGGAATTTTCTTTTAACTAGATCATTTAGTATTTCACGGCGACATTTCCACTTTTTAAGAAACTACATAGATTCATTGTAACCTTTCCCTCAGATATTACACTTAATTTTAAAATGTGACCCTTCTCGCTGTCTCTATATTGTACGCAAGAAAGTCCATGTGGATCTTTAGTAAAATCTCAGAAGACATATTCCACTCTTCCACTCTCTCGTTGACCTTGTAATTTGTTACCATTTATAACTACCATGCCAGGATCCTTGGTGTTGTAAGGGAAGATTTCTCTTATTCTGAGTCATTTGTGCTCATTCCATTGTGATTTATTTTTTCTTCACCTTGCATGCTATTTTACCCAACAAAACCTAGATACACAATAGCCATGAGGTTGTTTTCCTGGACGTTATAGAGTTTAAGTTATAAGATAATTTAACATGGCATGGAAAAACTGCCAGATTCTTAGTTCGTTAATGACATTTAGAAATCTGATCTCCATGCAACTCATGACTTAATACTGACTTGCTGCCCTCTGAGCCAGGAGTGTTGACTATGATTGTCCCTTGAAGTTGTATTCATGCTACTCTGGCAATGAACTGTTTTGTGTCATTTGGGCCTATTGATCATATTCATCATGTTGAGTGGAGGATTGTCATTAGCACGATCAGCTACCTTTCATGAGCGCGTAGTGTAGAGAAACAGCATGGAAATGGGGCCTTTGGCCTACCAAGTCCACACTGACTGTTCTCACTAGATCTATGTAATCCCACTTTCTCATCCTCCCTACACACTAAGGGCAATTTACTGAGGCCAATTAACCTGTAACCCCACATGTCTTTGGGTTGTGGAAGGAAACAGGAGCACCTGAAGGAAATCCACAGGAAGAACGTGCAAACTACAAAGACAGCACCCGAGGCCGGGATCCAACCCAGGACCCTGGAGCTGTGAGACAGCAGCCCTACCAGTGCCACTGTGCTGCCCCAAGTGTAAATCCAAATAAAATCCAGAAAGAATGACTGTTAATCAGCATATATTGCCAGCATTAAATAAACAAATGTGTAGGGAACCACCAATAAATGTTACCAAGAAACATAGTATGGGTTCTTCAAAAGGAGGACTTCAATTCATAATACCATGGTTCATGACCTTGGGACATCCCAAAAAACTTTACAGCCAGTGAGTAACTTGTTGACGTGCAGTCACACAAGGGTGCTGTACTGATAATACTGTGAGATCTCCCAACAGAATGAAGAATGGCCAAACTGAGGAATATGGCTCAGGGCTCTCTGCAGGACCCTGCTTTTCAAAATATTGATTAGGAATTTTTTGGTCCATCTCAAAGGACAGAACAGGCCTCAGTTTAACATCTGATCCTAAAGTAGTACTTACAACAGTGTACAACTTACTCAGGAGAAACAAGGAACTGCAGATGCTGGTTTACAAAGAAAAGACACAAAGTGCTGGAGTAACTCAGTGGGTCAGGTAGTATCTCTGGAGAACAAGGATAGGTAGTGTTTTGGGTTGGGACCCTTCTTCAGACTGATTGTGGGGGAGGGGGAGAAAGCTAGAAGAGAGGAGGGGCAGAACAAAGCATGGTGAGTGATAGGCAGATGCAGGTGAGGGAGTGTTAGATAAGTAGATAGATCACAACTTACAGTCCTGACTGAAATGACACTGAATTAAATGCCTGAATCTCTGGGTATTTCACATTGAATACAAATTAATTTGATTTCAAGTGACATTTTTTATTTACTGACTGAGTTTTAAGAAACTAAATTTGGCATGCGCAACAGAATGCATCAGGGCAAAATGTTCTTCCAAGCTTTATCAATGGTTGGAATAGTTGCTGACATTTCCAATTGAATCTTTCCACAATTCAATAAATTGTGGAGCCGCAGGAGATGGGCAAGGTCCTCAACGAGTATTTTTCCTCTATTTTTACCGTGAAGAAAGACTTGAAGACTGGGGAACCTCGGACAGTCAATGGAAGTGTCTTGAGGACAGTTATGGTCAAGGAGGCGCTGAACGTCCGAAAGTAGACATATCTCCCGAACTTGAAATTATGTATCCGAGTACACTGTAAAGCTTAGAAAAAACTGCAGGCGGCCTGACTGCGATGTTTGAATCATCATTAAATACGGGTGAGGTGCCGGAAGACTGGAGGGTGGCTAATGTTGTGCCTTTATTTAAGAAGGGCTGTAAGGTTGGGATGTTATGTTACAGTTGTACAAGGTTGGTTAGGCCACATTTGGAGTGTTGTACTCAGTTTTTGTCACCCTGCTGTAGGAAAGATGTTGTATAGGGAGAGGTTAAGCAGGCTCGGACTTCATTCGTTGGAGCGCAGAAGGAAGAGGTGTGATCTTATAGAGGTGTAAAAGGTCAGAAGGGGAATGGATAGAGTAGATGCACAGAGTCTTTTACACAGATAGGGGAATAAAGAACCAGAGGACATTGGTTTAAGGTGAGAGGGAAAAACTTTGAATGATACTGAGGGGCAACTTTTTCACAGAGGGTGATGGGTATTTGGAATAAGCTGCCAGAGGAGGTAGTTGAGGCAGATACTATAACAACATTTAAAAGACATTTGGACATATACATGGACAGGAAAGGATCAGAGGGATATGGGCCAACTGGGCAAGTGGGACTAGTAGATGGGGCGCTTTGGTCGGCATAGTCATGTGGGCCAAATGGCCCATTTCCATGCTGTATGACTGTCTTTGGATGTCATCATTCTTAGCAGTCTAATTCCTAAGACTTGGCTTCGTCTTTATAAATGTGAAGGTACAATGTTGTGCTAGAATGGTCAAAGCTGTGGTACAGTAGCCGTCAGACTCACTGTACTGTTGCTTTGACCTTTGTAATACTGAATTTTGCATCCCCATTACTGCAGTTGGAGAACACAAAGGATTTCAGGTGGCACCAACATTCTAGAAGTGCATTATCCCATCTTGTTACAATAGCCTGCCTTCAAGTTGCTTGCAATGATCAGCCTAGCACATAATGAGAAGGTGGTCATTCCCCATGTCAGGATGCACAACTCTAAAGTTGAAAGATGTAAAACAGTTTTTGCAAATAAAACATTCACACACCCCAGGTATCTCGTCATTGAGTTCTTTTCATTTGTATTCGAGGAGAAATAATGATTTGCAAAAATTGGCTCGCATTCGTTTAAGGATTAAATTTGATATTGTTCAGGGTTTGCTTGCTCTCGGGAGTGACTGACAGCATACGTGAATATATTATAAATTTAGACAATGTCTCCCAGGGAAACAAGACCACGTTTGTCAGTAAATGTTAATTACTGGATTACTGGTTTTTCTGCTGCAGTTTCTCTTTTTCAGTTAGGTTAATACCTTGTCTCAGCTGGTGGCTCCTAAAGCCATTTTTGCCAGATACATGCCAGGTCTATCAAATGAGTCTCATTCTTAATACTTCCATTTCCTTTCACAGAAGGCTGAGGTATGATGTTGCAGAGGTGTATAAAATCATGAGGGGAATAGATAGTGTGAATGCACAGAGGCTTTGTTTAAAAAGATAGATGCTGTGAATTTAGAGGTGAATTCAGAAGTAATTTTGTGGTATGTGATATATTTTCAGGTAGAAGTAGAAATTAATATTATTGATGCATTAAATGGAAAATTGGGTAAGAAAAATGGAGGCTTGCATTGGCAGGATGAGAGGGTGTTTGAGTGGGCCATAATAGCCAGTGTTTCTGCATTCTATATTCTATGAGATCACTGCAGTGCTATCTATGTGACCTTGCTTGTGCAAATTCACTCCCACGATTTCCAAAAACAGCACTTTAAAGTAGGTCATTGGCTACAGAGTGCTTTGAGTTATCCTGAGAGGTGCTATATAAATGCAAGTCTTTTTTTTCCAAGTGGCAATTTTGACAGTGTTAACACTTGTATCTCCAGGAGTAATGTCAAGGATTCAAATACCATGCCACAGATTTCGCTATGTAGTTTGGATTGACGTTTCAGGGCAACATTGAATGTGCTGCATTGTCGTTGATGTTGTCTTTCTCAAGAGATGCTAAACTCAGGCCTTGTCTATCTGGTCACATGGAAATGAAAAGGCTGAGGGAATAATTTAATGGTTCAATGGTACTTTTATTGTCACATGCAAACACTCAGTGAAATTCTTTTCTCACATACAATCCAGTACAGTATTCCATACCCAAGGATATCCCCGATTAGCAAGTGTACAGAAATAGTCTACTGAGCCCACATGCAAGAGGCGCCATGATTCAAAGTCCAGTCCACGATCAAGTTCTTATGAGCAGTGTCCAATCCAGGCCACCCTCAGGCTGCTGTGAGCCTCCAGCCGTCGCCTTCCCTGGATGTGACATCCCTCTCCTCGCCCATACCTTTGTTTCCCGGGGGCACCTTAGACAAGATCAATATTACTTGGAAATAAACACATTACCCACTCATTTGTCACATTGTTGGTAAAGCAACTTCACTGTGTGTAATAAGCTGGCTGCCACATTTAACCAAATCACAGCAGGATTCTTAGATGCACTTTGACACAACCTGAGAATTTGAATATTGTAACTCAATTGCAGGATCAGTCAGTTTTAACTCAACATTGAATCATCTTTTTAACAGGAGCATGAAAGAAAGCTTGCGGAAAGTATAAAACTGACTAAAAGCTTCTTTAGATATGTGAAGAGGAAAAGATTAGTGAAGCCAAATGTAGGTCCCTTACAGTCAGAAACAGAACAGTTAAACAAGTACTTTGGTTCTGTCTTCACTAAGGAAGCCACAAACAACCTCCCAGAAATACTAGGGGACCATGGATCTAGTGTGAGGGAGGAACTGAAAGAAATTCATATTAGTCAGGAAATGGTGTTCGGTAAACTGTTAGGACTGTAGGCAGATAAATCCCCAGGGCCTGATGGTCTGCATCCCAGAGTACTCAAGGAGGTGGCCCTAGAAATCATGGATGTATTGGTGAAAACTTTCCGATGTTCTATAGACTGTGGAATGGGGGGTAGCTAATGTAATCCCACTTTTTAAGAAACGAAGGAGAGAGAAAACAGAATTATAGACTAGTTAGCCTGACATTGGTAGTGGGGAAGATGTTATTAAATATGTAATTATTAAAGATGTAATAGCAGCGCATTTAGAAGGCAGTGACTGGATTGGTCAAAGTCACCTTGGATTTATAATGGGAAAATCATGCTTGACTAATCTTCTGGAATTTTTTGAGGATGTAACAAGTTGAATGGATAAGAGAGAGCCAATGGATGTGGTGTATCTGGACTTTCAAAAAGCTTTTGACAAGGTCCCACACAAGAGATTAGTGTGCACAATTATAGCACATGGATTGGGGTAGGGTATTGACATGGACAGTGAACTGGTTGGCAGGCACGAAGCAAAGAGTACGGGTCCTTTTCAGAATGGCAGGCACTAGTGGGGTGCCGCAAGGCACAGTGCTGGGACCCCAGTTATTTACAATATAAATGATGTAGACAAAGGAATTAAATGTAACATCTCCAAGTTTGCGAATGACACAAAGCTGGGTGGCAGTGTGAGCTGGGAGAAGGATACTAGGAGGCTGCAGGGTGACTTGGATAGGTTGGGTGAGTGAGCTAATGCATGGCAGATACAGTATAATATGGATAAATGTGAGGTTATCCACTTTGGTGGCAAGAAGAAGAAGCAGGTTATTATCTGAATGGTGTAGAAAGTACTGCAGATGCTGATTTAAATCGATGTTAGACACAAAATGCTGGAGTAACTCAGCGGGACAGGCAGCATCTCTGGAGAGAAGAAATGGGTGACGTTTCGGGTCCAGACCCTTCTTCAGACTGAAGAGTCTCAACCCGAAACATCACCCATTCATTATCTGAATGGTGTCAGATTAGGAAAAGGGGAGGTGCAACGAGACCTGGGTGTGCTTGTAGACCAGTCACTAAAAGTAAGCATGAAGGGACAGCAGGCAGTGAAGAAAGCAAATGGCATGTTGGCCTTCATGGCGAGAGGATTTGAGTTTAGGAGCAAGGAGGTCCTACTGCAGTTGTACAGGACCCTGGTGGGACCGCACCTGGAGAATTGTGTGCAGTTTTGGTCTCCTAGTTTGAGCAAGGACATTCTTGCAATTGAGAGAGTGCAGCGTAGATTCACCAGGTTAATTCCTGGGATGGCAAGACCGACATATGATGTAAGAATGGATTGACTGGGCTTATATTCACTGGAATTTAGAAGGATGAGAGGATATCTTATAGAAACATATAAAATTCTTAAGGGATTGGGCAGGCTAGATGCAGGAAAAATGTTCCCGATGTTGGGGGAGTCCAAAACTAGAAGTCACTATTTAAGAATAAGGGGTAAGCCATTTAGGATTGAGATGAGGAAAAACGTTTTCACCCCGAGAGTTGTGAATCTGTGGAATTCTCTGCCACAGAAGGCAGTGGAGGCCAATTCACTGGATGTATTCAAGAGATAGTTGGATATAGCTCTCAGGGCTAACGGAGTCAAGGGATAGGGGGAGAAAGCAGGAACAGGGTACTGATTCTGGATGATCAGCCATGATCATATTGAATGGTGGTGCTGGCTCGAAGGGCCGAATGGCCTACTCCTGCACCTATTTTCTATGTTTCTATGATATGATGGCACTGCTTTCCTGAATTGCAGCATGGTTAGTGTGACTTCATTATTTCTCACTGTCGGAACAGAAATATCGGGATGTCAGGACATTACCTGAAGTGTACTAGAAACAAGAACATAACTGTATAAAACAAAAATAATAAAAGTAACTGCCACCTATGAGAAATTGTTGAGGTCTGTCAAGTCTGGTGCCCAGTCAGAAGTTCCTCATGCACAAGTTGAGCTTCACTTGTACAGTGTACAAGGCCATGCACAGAAGTAGGAGTAAGGCAGAGAAATCTTGTTTGCAGTCGTAGGATATTGAATGACAATTGTCATCAAATGCCTTTTTATCGTGGCTGATTCCATTCCTCCAAAACACAAAGAATACAAGAAATGTGGTTGTCAATACGTGTTTAGATACTTTTTTTCCAGTAAAAGATTGTTTTCCATCTGCAGGTGTTTATCCTCAGTTCACAGCCAACCTGCTTTCAACAGCTGTTTTATTCTCAATGGTTGTTCTTTTTTATCAGACTTCTGCGGGATAATCGCGCGGCATATATAACCTTGACGTACAAATAATTTGGTTTGTTCTTAAGTGCAATTTAATCCTATTAGCATGGTTAAAAAAGACATTTCCTGTTTATGATATTTCATGAATTGATTCAGCTTATCATAACTGTGTTGCAACAGGGAGCCAGTCGACTTTGAGTGAATCAGAGCCACCACTGGTGACTGTGGCGAGTCAGATGGCAGAGGCCAGTGCTGGAACAAGTTCTGACTGGCCCTTGGAGAATGCAGGGGGCAGCTCCTCCTCTGCCCAGCAGACTGAGGCGAACCCCTCAGCACCAGGAGCCAGTGCAGCGTCAACAGGTAGGTAACAAACCAGTGCCCCAAGCAGCATCAGCACAGAGCTTTCTGTTTCGAAAATTAAGTATTTGAGGAAGCCATGTAACAGCTTTTGTTGATTCGAGAGATGTGACGTAAATTGTTTCAGTTTAATTTATTCTCACGTGTACCGAAGTACTGTGAAAAACTTTTGTTGCATGCTTTCCAGTCAGCAGAAAGACAATACATGATTACGATTGAGCCGTACAGTCTATTTACAGTGTATTACAGTACAAGGGAATGATTTTATGGAAATTACACACTCTGTAATATCTGACTTCTATCTCTATGGGCCAGATCATCTGACCCATCCCTGCCTACATAATTTCTGGCCCACAAGTCAGCCACTCCTGAGGTCTCCCACCCATCCTCCCAGACTTGCTGTCTGCCCATCCAATCTCAGTCTAGCCTATTCCAACAGCTGATCCAATGAGCCAAGGCAATCCCATCCCTAGGTTGGTGCACTGAGGAATATACAGGTCCACCAACGATTTTCTTGCAGCTGATGGTGCGGCACATCCTTTAATCCAGACAAAATTACGAGAGGGCACGTAAAATTCCCTGGGCGGCCACAAATGGCATTATCTGTGGTGCACGCTCTTTTGGGATGTGTCCCTCTGTCCCGAAAGAGTTATTTATTTACATCTGCATTTGTTAATGCTGATCTCTTGGTTTTGTGTAATTCTTAGCTTATTTTGCTTGCATCAAACCCTAGCTATGGCTTCTAAACTTGGTCCAAGTGACAGTCACGGTGTCAATCACAAGCACATTTAATTTACATTTAATATTTGTTTTATTTAAATTTCCAGCAGTGCTTTAGAGACATGGGAGGGCTATAATTAGTGTGTCAGACGTGTATTGTATCATTATTATGTGACACCTGTTGGTTTGGCAAAATGGATAATCCAGCAAGGCTCTGGAAACAAGGGTGCCAGGAAATCGGTGGTGGACCTGGTATATGGGAAAAATAAAAACTTTTATTACAAGGGTAAAAGTATTCTACTGGTAAGATTTAATAATTTGATTTAAATATTTTTTTTAAGTATGAAGTTTAATCTGTATTCCCCCAGAAAGGAATGCATCTTTTGACTTTTGCAAGTTACTATTTTCAGCGATTGCTAAGGGAATTAATGCTCAAGTGAGATATTATATTTCAATAATGTGGGTGACTTTGGTGATACTTTATTTGGAGTGCAGTTGCAATATTAGTCTCCTTACTTACGGAAGGATGTTTGTTAATGTGTTGGAAGCATTTCAGAGAATGGATATAAGAATAGATACCATCTATTGTATATCCTTCATCAACCTCAGTGGAGATGGTACATTTTTCAAGAAGGCTTTGAGCACATCCTTAATTTTTTTTGCTTATCTCTGCCTACTTGCAATCTCATCCTGCGACAGAATATACAATAGAGTAACTGTTTCAAAGGCCTGATGACGCGCATGCAAATTATACAGCATCTTGTTACAGCAAAGGCAACTGAGTGTAGTGAAGGTCCTCGTGCATCCTACTATTGCCAGGTGTGAATAATGAAATTTCAGACTTCTGACTGAAGGTCATCACCACTGACCTGTAGAACGTCTCGAGGGCAACCATTTATTTTTATTTTCTCATTTGGAACATGGCCTTATCAACTTATTTTTGATCAGGAATGATGCCAAGGCTGGGTTGACCAAGCTGCTATGGGATTAAATCATAAGCATTCATATCTAGGAGTCGGGATTAAGGAGATCTCTGATGTGTTAAGTCCCTGATGATTTCACCCATTCTTGGATCTTTGACCTTTGGATCACTGAAGAACCTGTATCTGTCATGGCTGAAGTTGATTTGCTGGCCTGCCAGGCTCTTTCCACTTGTCATCTGCTCTTTCACTCAGGCTTTCTGCTGGACCTCTGCTTAGGTGTGTCTGCTGAACTATTTTTATTCTCTTGAATGGTGGAGCTTCCAATCCAGGGACACCTTATGTTTATGGTAAATTATTTCCTCATTCTCTTGGTCTTTCTTATCATTCCTGCCGGAGCCAAGAGTCTTATCACAGGTACCAATCATGGTGGTCTTCAGATAAAGCGTAAATACTATGGACAGTGTAGACCCTGTTGACTGTGAGATACTTGTGGACTTGAACACTGATCTTCATGGATCTCCCCCTCTGATAGAACAGGTGTTTATTCTTCAAACATTTATTTTCTCACGAGAAGGGCCAGTTAGAGCATTTGGTAAACTGTGTAGACAACAGGTGCCAGTGATGGAGGGAATTATTTTTCATGTAGTGGATGGAGTATGAATAAAATGGCTGCTGAGTTTGTGTGTTTTTGGAGCTGCACAGATCCAGGCAAATAGAGAGGGTCCCACTCCATTTGTGAATTATGCCTTGTGAATCTACTTCTTCTTCCGTTTGAGGCAGCAGAAGTTATGTAACGCCCTCCAGGCGCTGTAGCCAGTTAGGCCTTCCGCATTCAGCTGCAGCAGGGTGATGCCATCTGGTTCAACATCCGTAGGCTCCAGGTTGTCGTCAAGCCGCGGCGACTGAGATTGCATTAGGGCTGCAAGCTGCGACAACTGAGGTTGCATTAGGGCTGCAAGCTGCGACAACTGAGGTTGCATTAGGGCTGCAAGCTGCGACAACTGAGGTTGCACTAGGGCTGCAAGCTGCGACAACTGAGGTTGCACTAGGGCTGCAAGCTGCGACATCTGAGGTTGCATTATTTCTGCTGCTGTCTCTGGTTGTTCTCCTGGCTGAAGTCAGTTGACAGGGCTCACCACGGGGAGGTCGACAACATGAGCCCCCCCTTGTGGATGGTGGAAAGGCTTTATAGAGGCAGGAGATTAATCATGTAACAGCATCTCACCTGCACTTGTAGCTATTCCATTTATATGGCTAATCCAGTTAAGGTTCTGGTCAAAGTATTAAAGAAGGAACTGCAGATGCTGGAAAATCGAAGGTACACAAAAATGCTGGAGAAACTCAGCGGGTGCAGCAGCATCTATGGAGCGAAGGAAACAGGCAATGTTTCGGGCCGAAACCCTTCTTCAGACTGATAGGGGGTGGGGAGAAGAAAGGAAAAAAGGCGGAGGAGGAGCCCGAGGGCTGGGGGAGGGGAGGAGACAACTAGAGGGCTGATGAAGGGGAGGGGACAGCAAGGGCAAGCAGAATTGGGAGAATTCAATGTTCAAGCCCCCAGGATGTAGACTGCCCAAGTGGAATATGAGGTGCATTTCCTCCAATTTACGGTGTTGCTCGCTGTGGCCATGGAGGAGACCCAGGACAGAGAGGTCAGATACGGAATGGGAGGGGGAGTTGAAGTGCTGAGCCACCGGGAGGTCAGGTTGGTTATTGCGGACCGACCGGAGGTGTTCGGCGAAACGATCGCCGAGCCTCCGCTTGGTCTCACCGATGTAGATCAGCTGGCATCTAGAGCAGCGGATGCAATAGATGAGGTTGGAGGAGATGCAGGTGAACCTCTGTCGCACCTGGAACGACTGCTTAGGTCCTTGAATGGAGTCGAGGGGGGAGGTGAAGGGACAAGTGTTGCATCTCTTGCGGTTGCAAGGGAAAGTACCCGGGGAGGGGGTGGTACGGGAGGGAAGGGAAGAATTGACAAGGGAGTTACGGAGGGAGCGGTCTTTGCGGAAGGCAGACATGGGGGGAGATGGGAAGATGTGGCGAGTGGTGGGGTCACGTTGGAGGTGGCGAAACTGACGGAGGATCACTTGTTGTATGTGCCGGCTGGTGGAGTGAAAGGTGAGGACTAGGGGGACTCTGCCCTTGTTGTGAGTGGGGGGATGGGGAGAGAGAGCAGTGTTGCGGGGTATGGCAGAGACCCTGGTGCGAGCCTCATCTATGGTGGAGGAGGGGAACCCCCGTTCCCTGAAAAATGAGGACATTTCGGATGCCCTGGTGTGGAACGCCTCATCGTGGGAGCAGATGCGGCGTAGACGGAGGAATTGGGAGTGGGGGATGGAGTCCTTACAGGAAGCAGGGTGGGAAGAAGTGTAGTCCAGATAGCCATGGGAGTCGGTAGGTTTGTAGTGGATGTTGGTAAGAAGTCTATCACCAGCGATGGAGATAGTGAGGTCAAGGAATGGTAGGGAAGTGTCGGAAATGGTCCAGGTGTATTTGAGTGCCGGATGGAAGTTGGTGGTGAAGCGGATGAAGTCAGTCAGTTGTGTGTGGGTGCAGGATGTGGCCCCAGCTACGCCTGCCTCTTTGTCGGGTACGTAGAACAATCCTTGTTCAATGCGTACCAGGGCCCCATCCCCGACCTCTACCTCCGCTACATCGATGACTGTTTTGGTGCCACATCCTGCACCCACACAACTGACTGACTTCATCCGCTTCACCACCAACTTCCATCCGGCACTCAAATACACCTGGACCATTTCCGACACTTCCCTACCATTCCTTGACCTCACTATCTCCATCGCAGGTGATAGACTTCTTACCGACATCCACTACAAACCTACCGACTCCCATGGCTATCTGGACTACACTTCTTCCCACCCTGCTTCCTGTAAGGACTCCATCCCCCACTCCCAATTCCTCCGTCTACGCCGCATCTGCTCCCAGGATGAGGCGTTCCACGCCAGGGCATCCGAAATGTCCTCATTTTTCAGGGAACGGGGGTTCCCCTCCTCCACCATAGATGAGGCTTGCACCAGGGTCTCTGCCATACCCCGCAACACTGTTCTCTCTCCCCATCCCCCCACTCACAACAAGGGCAGAGTCCCCCTAGTCCTCACCTTTCACCCCACCAGCCGTCACATACAACAAGTGATCCTCCGTCAGTTTCGCCACCTCCAACGTGACCCCACCACTCGCCACATCTTCCCATCTCCCCCCATGTCTGCCTTCCGCAAAGACCGCTCCTTCCGTAACTCCCTTGTCAATTCTTCCCTTCCCTCCCGTACCACCCCCTCCCCGGGTACTTTCCCTTGCAACCGCAAGAGATGCAACACTTGTCCCTTCACCTCCCCCCTCGACTCCATTCAAGGACCTAATAGTCGTTCCGGGTGCGACAGAGGTTCACCTGCATCTCCTCCAACCTCATCTATTGCATCCGCTGCTCTAGATGCCAGCTGATCTACATCGGTGAGACCAAGCGGAGGCTCGGCGATCGTTTCGCTGAAGACCTCCGGTCGGTCCGCAATAACCAACCTGACCTCCCGGTGGCTCAGCACTTCAACTCCCCCTCCCATTCCGTATCTGACCTCTCTGTCCTGGGTCTCCTCCATGGCCACAGCGAGCAACACCGCAAATTGGAGGAAATGCACCTCATATTGGGCAGTCTACATCCTGGGGGCTTGAACATTGAATTCTCCCAATTCTGCTAGCCCTTGCTGTCCCCTCCCCTTCATCAGCCCTCTGGTTGTCTCCTCCCCTCCCCTAGCCCTCGAGCTCCTCCTCCGCCTTTTTTCCTTTCTTCTCCCCACCCCCTATCAGTCTGAAGAAGGGTTTCGGCCCGAAACGTTGCCTGTTTCCTTCGCTCCATAGATGCTGCTGCACCCGCTGAGTTTCTCCAGCATTTTTGTGTACCTAAGGTTCTGGTCAATGCTGATCCCTCAATTTCCCAGGAGATTGATTGTGAAGGACTGACAATGGTAATATCAAAGTACAAGATGAGACTTCCTCCTCAACATGCCTTTATTATTGTGACATAGGAGCTACTTACCACCTAATCAGCTCAAGCTCGAAGGCTGCCCAGATCAGCTGCTTTGTTGTCGGAATATTTAGGAATTGATCTGAACTGTGCAATCAATAATCCAAAAGCAAAATGCTACAGACACTGAACATCTGAATTAAAGTGGAAAACATTGCCAACACTTAGCAACGAGAGCATACGTGGAGAGAGCAACAGAGTTAGCATTCCAGATCTACGACAGATCGTCAGTACTGGAAAAGTTAGGGAAAGAATGTCTCAAGTTGCATTAAGGCAGAGGGAGGGTGGAGAAATCAGAGGGAGTGTGGAGATGATGTACTTCCATGCCAGAAGTACATCAGATGCTGCTTCTGGCATCACTTATTACCACCTTCACAGTTGTCCCCTGGAATGGATAGCATTAGTTGCGAGGTGAACACAGTGGTACAGATTCTGTCTCCTGGCTGTAATGAACGGGGTTTGATTCTGGTGGAGTTTCCGGTGAAGATTCCAGTGGAGTTTGCATGTTCTCCCATTGATGTGGGGGAGGGGGGTTTCTAGCTACTCAGGATTCCTCCCATGTTCCAAAAATTTGCAGATTGGCAGGTTAATTGGACTGTTAATTGCTCGTAATGCATGGGTGAGTGGTAGAATCTATGTGGCATTGAAAGTATTGTGGGGAAAATAAATAGCTCAGGGTAGGATTGGTGTCTAAGTCGGAGGTTGATGGTCGGCACAGACTTGCTGACTGAAAGGCCTGTTACCTTGTTGTATGTCTCCAGGACTCAGATAATCCTGGCCTATTAGGTTATAGTTTCCGAAGTTGATTTTGCTGCCATAGAAGACCCCATAAGAATAGCTTAAACATGCATGATTTTTTAATTTTGATCTGTCCTGAAGCAAAATCTGATTTGTACATCGAATCAGGATACAGATCATCCTCAATCGTGTTCAACAATGGAAATATGTTCTGTGTTCCCTTCCAATTTAGCGCTATATTAATACGATGCAGTAACAAGGGCATCCTCAATGTGAAATCAGAACTTTGTCTTTGGGTGGCATCTGTGGTGGTACCTGAAGATAGTGGTCTCCCTGATTATTTTCACTAAGGAGGACACAAACAATCTTCCTGATATAGTAGTGACCAGAGGATCTGGGGTGACAGAGGAACTGAAGGAAATGCACATTAGGCAGGAAATGGTGTTGGATAGACTGATGGGACTGAAGGCTGATAAATCTCCAGGGCCTGATGGTCTGCATCCCAGGGTACTTAAGGAAGTGCTGGAAATCGTGGATGCATTGGTGATAATTTTCCAATGTTCTATAGACTCAGGATCAGTTCCTGTGGATTGGAGGGTAGCTAATGTTATCCCACTTTTTAAGAAAGAGAAAACAGGGAATTATAGACCAGTTGCCTGACATCGGTGGTGGGGAAGATGCTGGAGTCAATTATAAAAGATGAGATAGCCGAACATTTGGATAGCAGTAACAGGATTGTTCCGAGTCAGCATGGATTTACGAAGGGGAAATCATGCTTGACTAATCTTCTGGAATTTTTTTAAGATGTAATTAGGAAAATGGACAAGGGAGAGCCAGTGGATGTAGTGTACCTGGACTTTCAGAAAGCATTTGATAAGGTCCCACATAGGAGATTAGTGGGAAAAATTAGGGCACATGGTATTGGGGGTAGAGTGCTGACATGGATAGAGAAGTGGTTGGCAGATAGGAAACAAAGAGTAGGGATTAACGGGTCCCTTTCAGAATGGCAGGCAGTGACTTGTGGGGTACCGCAAGGCTCGGTGCTGGGACCGCAGTTATTTACAATATACATCAATGATTTGGATGAAGGGATTCAAAGTAACATTAGCAAATTTGCAGATGACACAAAGCTGGGTGGCAGTGTGAACTGTGAAGAGGATGCTATGAGAATGCAGGGTGACTTGGACAGGTTGGGGGAGTGGGCAGATGCATGGCAGATGAAGTTTAATGCGGATAAATGTGAGATTATCCACTTTGGTAGCAAAAACAGGAAGGCAGATTAGTATCTAAATGGTGTCAAGTTGGGAAAAGGGGAAGTACAACTGGATCTGGGGGTCCTTGTACATCAGTCTATGAAAGTAAGCATGCAGGTACAGCGGGCAGTGAAGAAAGCGAATGGCATGTTGGCCTTTATAACAAGAGGAATCAAATATAGGAGCAAAGAGGTCCTTCTGCAGTTGTACAGAGACCACACTAGTGAGACTACACCTGGAGTATTGCATGCAGTTTTGGTCCCCTAATTTGAGGAAGGACATTATTGCTATTGAGGGAGTGCAGCATAGATTTACAAGGTTAATTCCCGGGATGGCGGGACTGTCATATGTTGAGAGAATGGAGCAGCTGGGTTTGTACACTCTGGGGTTTAGAAGGATGAGAGGGAATCTCATTGAAACATATAAGATTGTTAAGGGCTTGGACACGCTAGAGGCAGGAAACATGTTCCCGATGTTGGGGGAGTCCAGAACCAGGGGCCACAGTTTAAGAATAAGGAGTAAGCCATTTAGAACAGAGACGAGGAAACACTTTTTCAGAGAGTGGTGAGTCTGTGGAATTCTCTGCCTCAGAGGGTGGTGGAGGCAGGTTTTCTGGATGCTTTCAAGAGAGAGCTAGATAGTGCTCTTAAAAATAGCGGAGTCAGGGGATATGGGGAGAAGGCAGGAACGGGGTACTGATTGGGGATGATCAGCCATGATCACATTGAATGGCGGTGCTGGCTCGAAGGGCCGAATGGCCTACTCCTGCACCTATTGTCTATTGTCTATTTTCTTTCGCACCACATCTGCTGCATCTTTTTCCTCTGTGACTGGGTATTAGAGCAAGAATTAGACACACTGGATCAAATACGTTTTGAGGAGAATCATTATCTGATGCGTTTGGATGATTCACATTTAGCACTAAAATCCATTTTCTCCTTTTCTATGATATTATGACAGCGGTTAATTATTTTGTATAGCTGCTGCACATGGCAGTTTGAGTTATTAACCCAATTTATACAAAAGTTGCAATAAACCTTGGGAGTAATTTTATGCGAGTTATGAGACAACAGGATTCTGTCTAATTCCCTTCTGATTCTCTCTTTTGGCCTATAGAAGTCGGGATTGTATGTTTTTAATATTGATTTTTAATTTATTATGAATATATATATATCTCACTCTTCTATCTTCTGTAAATGTGACTTTTCTGTCATTTTCCTGGTTATTGGTTTTAGGCATTTGTTTTGTAATTTATCTACCATTCCCCAGCCACACATTTCACTTTGTCAACAAGAAGCTTTGCTTGGCAACAGAATGGAATGACACACAGATTTGCAGGATTGTTCTCAATATCTTAAAACGGAACAAAATTATCATCACCGCCTACAGTGTCTCTGGCCTGATGCCAAGCCACCAAAGGGAAAAAATGCAATGAGCACTTCAAAGTGCGCAAACAATTCCCAATCACAGGTGGAAATTGTGCCTTACATCTGTTTCTTGGTGGGAGGTGAGTGATTAGAAGTTTATCAGACACAGCTACCATGATACTCGGCTGTTTACAAACTACATAGCAGGATCTTGGCTCATTACTGACTATCCACATTCAGACAGCCAGAATAGAAAGATTGAATAGTAGAACAAGAAAAATCATTCGACCCCTCGTGCCTCCTGCACCGTTCAAATTGATCATAACTGAACATCCAAATATAGTCATAGTCATATGACATAGCATGGAAATAGGCCCGTTGGCCCAACTCATCCATCGCTGTATGACTCAATGACTACCCACAATCTCTTGCTTCAATTTAGCACACTAATCCCTAGTATGAAACCATGTCAAAACACCTTCTATAGATCTAAATCTAGATCTATTGGCAGGATAAGTGGCATGTTGATGAAATGAACGTAACACATCTGTCTGGGATGCACAGCATTCAGTTATAGACTAGTATTTCCCACTTTCACTCTCCTAATTACATCCTCAAAACTAAATCTAGTAAACATATTATGCATGATTTCTCTTTTATAAATCCATACTAACTTTGATTGCTTCTTTCACTGTTAAAGAAGTTATACAGCACGGAAATAGGCCTTTAGACCCAACTCGCCCATGTCGACCAAGATCACCCATCTAAGCTAGTTTGCCTGCATTTGGTCCGTATCTCTCTAAACCTTTCCTATCCAGGCACCTGTCCAAGTGTCTTTTGAATGTTGTTCTTGTACCTGTTTCAACTACCTACTATGGCAGCTCATTCCATATACCCACAACCCCCTGAGTGGAAAAGTTGCCCCTCGGGTTCCTGTTAAATCTTTCCTCTCTGGCGACATCCTTCACAATGGGCTCCAGCATTTTCCCCAACACTGATGTCACACTTGCAGGTCTTGAACTCTGAATAAGGTGCATCATGAGCAGGATAAGCTGATTTCACCAAAATATTACTCCTCTCACTCTAATGGTCAACAACCTTACAATGAATGCCAAACCTCACTTTGCTGTAAAAATAAAATATTTTCCCTCATTGGCCCCCAGCACCTGTCTGCATCAACCTCCTCCACTCATTTCATTCTCCATAGTCAAAGCTATTCGTATTATTCATGTTCCCAGGTATGTCTTTGTGAATGCCACATGTCTAATATTTGTATCAATCCTTGCATCCACCGTTTGCAGCTCATATTCTTCAGAGTTTGCTGCAGCATCAAACTGTACCGCACAGTATGGTGCCAAACACCACCTTCCCCTTTCCTGCACCTTTCATATCATCATGTAGACTGCCTTCCCCTCATGGAAATACAAGTAATTTTACAATCACAAAACAACTTAGATCAACTTTTGGTATAATTGTCAACTATTCAGCTCCTGTCCCTCTTTATCTGAATGTATCAGCCTAACCTTCTGTTCTTCCTCAGATGCCTATCTAATTTTCCCTTAGCTGCATCAATACCGTTTGCCAGAATTACTTCATGCTTTAAGGTGTTTGAACTCCTAACTATTCTTTGCCGACTGTTTCTTCTGGATTCCTAAATGCATTTATTGACGACTCGGCTGTTTTTTGGCCCACAAACTCAACAAACCTTTTCAGAGTAGCGTTTTCATACCTAAGTCAACATCTCTTCCCTCAACCACGTGCACCTTGAAGACCATCATTGTTGCTGCTCCTACTTGTTGCTGGCTATCTTTACAATCTGAGCCCCTCAAACCCCTCAACCAGTCGCTGGATGCTTTCCAGAGTCTACTGACCGATCTATCCCCATCATCCACTGTCGGTACTTTCTTTCCAAAACTACTCCCTAATCACTAATAACTGCTCCCATGTCTAATGTGCCTCATTCCTGACTCGGTTTCCAAGTTACTTGTAGTAGCAGATGCATTTTCAATAAGCTCTCTTCCTAAAAGCACAAGATGTGCTCCTTCCCATTTAGTATCGTGAAGGCAAAACATCAAAATATTGACTATTCTTCAGCAAGTAGCATCATTGCATTTTTGCCCATAATAGTTTATCAAGAACAGGAGTTTGGTACTAGCTTAGGAGAAGCTACACTCCAAACTGATAAACAAGGGTGACCCACAAAGTCTTGCCTTCTACATTTTGGTGATCCTGCCGAAAGCAGCCGTACCATTTCATTGAATTGTTCTAATTTTCCAGTCTCATGCTTCCACCAAGATTTTCTCAATATAAAACCAAAGCAAACCATAACTGATGGTTAAGATGACATTGTTAGTTTCTACATATTAATCAAAATGGAGGAAAGTATGTGAAAGGATAACAATGGTTCTAACCTCCCTACCATCGAGGGGATCTATCGCAGTCGCTGCCTCAAAAAGGCTGCCAGCATCATCAAGGACCCACACCATCCTGGCCACACACTCATCTCTCCGCTGCCATCAGGTAGAAGGTACAGGAGCCTGAAATCTGCAACATCCAGATTCAGGAACAGCTTCTTCCCCACAGCCATCAGGCTATTAAACACAACTTCAAACAAACTATGAACTATAACAGCCTATTGCCCTTTATCTGTTTACTGATGTGTGTGTATATATATTTATTATGGTATATGGACACACTGATCTGATCTGTATTTATGACTACAATATCCTGTTGTGCTGCAGCAATGCAAGAATGTCATTGTCCTATCTGGGACACATGACAATAAACTCTCTTGACTCTTGACATGACTTGAACCAGGCAAGGACTTGGGAAAATAGCCAACGATCCCGAGGAACATATTAAGGGATTATATCAATACAGCAAAGAAGAAGGTGAATTAATTAAATCAGTCATTTTTAAACTCTCTTCAATCCTTTGATTTCCAAATTGATGCCTGAAACAGAATTTTAAGAATTAAAGTCACATGACAAAAAATATTCATTTTTTCAGTTATCTTTTGTATCAGTTAGTTTTCTTTCTGGAAACATCTTTGCTTCAAAGCCTCAATCTATCTGGGAATCCTAAACTTTATTCTGTATATTTTATCCCCCAAGTTTTTTGAAGAGAAATACCAGGTAAATTCTGAGTGTTTTCATTAGAACATCTCTCTGCTTTGAAAAGAGTACAGCATTTGACTTCATGAGTATCTGGAAAATAGCGAACAAGAAACGCAGATTTCTTTCTTCTCGGACGGGAAAATGCTGTTTGTTTTTCCACTTGATTTGAATCTAGCTGGGCAATGTCTTTGATCAGTTACTAAGATGTACTCCGATCAAAAACTGTTTATTCTGTGTCAATTAACTCTGATGACTATCCGCATGACTTAAAGAGTACATCAAAGCAATAGGTTACTTAGCCATACCAAATTGGAAGCACGTAGATTCTTCTTTGTTTTTTCTGACTTTTATTTTTGGCCACGAGACATAGAAAGTGAATATAAACATCAACCTTAATAAAAGTAGAATATTCTTGTGGTCAGTTTATGGTTGAAGAATATTTATTCTGGCCTGTTTTTTTCCTCAATATCAGCCAAACAAATTAACTTAAACTGGGTGGCGTGCGCATCCCAGTCGGCATCAGTGGTCCCAAAGTGGAGATGGTCAAGACCTTCAAGTTCCTAAGCATAAATATCACCAACAATTTGTCCTGACCAACCACATTGATGTTTCCTCATTACTCTGAGGGATTTCAGCATGTCTCCAACAACTCTGATCAACTTCAATTGAAGCGCCCTATGGATTCTATCGGGAAGCATCACATCTCTGCCAAAGACTGCAAGAAGTTGCAGAGAGTTGAAAGATGCAGCCAAGTCCATCATACAAACCAGCCTCCCTGCCCATCGACTCCATTCATGCTGCCTCAGGAAAGCAGCCAACATAATCAAGAACCATTAACATTTCAGTCATTCCCTCTTCTCCCCTCTCCTGTCAGGCAGAATATACAAAAGCTTGAAAGCACATGCCACCAAATTCAAGAACAGCTTCTTCCCTGCTGTTAACAGACAACTGAGCGATCCTCTCATAGGTTAAGGGTGTAGTCCTGACCTCCCAACCTACCTCATTGCAGCCCATCTGCATTTTCTCTGTAAGTGTAACCTTAGAACACTGTAACACTATATTCTGCACTTTGTTTTTTCTATTCACACTACCTGTCAAATTTGTGTATAGTTTCATTCTAGTTGTATACAGTATGATTTAACTGGAGAGCACGCAAATAAATATTCTCACTCTATCTCGTGCACGTAAAAATAAGAAACCTATAGCAAGATTGTTGAATCAAAATAGTGTTTGAGATCTCCATATCTCAGCAAAACTAATGGCTGATAGTCGCCAGGTTGATCTACCTTGGAACGAAAAAAATAATTGGGTAAATACTGCCTGTAAATCTTTTTTATGTACAAAAGACATGATATCGGCTGGATAAGATAATCTTTGCTTTTTGCTGGCATCTGGACCAAGCCCAAAATTACTACTCCAGGTTAAAATACTAGAGATGAAGTAATGTTGTTATCTTATTTATCTCTATTGGCTTTGCCCATGATAATTTATAAATCTTACAAACATAGAATGTACATATAAAGTCCTAACATCATCTAACTGGGAAGTGCCAGTGTTAATGCTTCACTCAGTCTTCCTCCTAACTCGACCACAATAGTCTTGCATTCTTTTTTTAATCTTTTGCAACATACTATATGAAGACAGAGGAGGAATTGTGGGTGGGAAACGGGCAGACCTGGAAGGGAGAGACAGAAATAGACTGCAAGGACATTGGATAAGACTTGCATTGAAGCACTGTGGAATAAATTGTGTGGTGCAAACGATGAAACTGGAATAGTGGCATCTGAGCCAGCTGGGCAGCCTTGGTTGTTGTGTGTAAAGTCAGTGAAGAATATTAGAAGAATGGTATGGGTGCAGGGTGAAGACTCAAGTGTTTAATTGTCATATGTACCAGCAACAGAACAACGCAATTATTACTTGCTGCAGCTTAATGGACCCATTAATACAACAACCCACTAATAAATATACAATAATCAAGAAATCATAGCTGCTGAAGTAGGGTTACGTTTAGAGTTGTGCAGTGTTCAAGAGCCTGATGGTGCTGGGAAGAAGATGTAGGTCACAGTTCTCAGGCTCCTGTACCTTCTTCCCAATGGTAGTAACAGGGTGCAAGTGTGGCCTGGGTAGCGTGAGTTTTTGGTGGTTTTTGCTGCCTTTTTGAGGCATAGCCCCCTGCAGATCACTTTGACGGTGGAATAGATCACGTGGTAGGAGACTGATCTGTTGCTAGTTAAAGGGCCTGTCCCACTTGGGCGTCATTTGCGCGTCACGCAGATGGCGCACGAAGATTTTGTACATACCAATATCCTGGGGCGCTGCGCACGACACTGCCTACGTTACCACGCACCATGCGCCTGTAATGCGCACCATGTGCGTGTCACGTTGTGCGTCGTGACGCGTAAATGATGTCGCGTAAATGACGCCCAAGTGGGACAGGCCCTTAACTTTCCACTTTCCTGTCTCTCGGACAAAAATAACTTGGTGCGTGTTCAAGTTATTGACTCAACTCATTTGACCCCAATGCTACCAAGTGCTCAGCCTTTCAGAATAAGCCAAATGGTATAGTTCTTAAAGAGGGCATGGACCCCAATCCTTGCGCTTCAAGCAGATTTATATTCTCAAATGTAAAAGCAGACCAAAGCAGGACATCTCATGGTAGCCAGTACCATGGATTTTTTTCTGGGCAACAAAAGATGGAATATTACTATGGTATTATTTTTTAATGCTGTGGAAGCTTTCAACTGATTAGGATGTAGTGTTTGCAACAGAAGGTATTGTGCGATAGATGGTATGTCCTTTAATGAACATCAGTACCTGGCATGAGAGGATATTCTGTTGTGTGTGCAAGAACATTTCATTTGACAAGGACACCTGAGAAGATTGTGTGTGTGCATATTTTATTTTTCCTTTTAATCCTCTTAAAAATGAAACACAATTTCACAGTTGATCTATCCAGTAAAATTAAGCCTCATGGGGAAAGAGCCAGTTGTGTTTCAGTTTCAGTTCTTGACGAAAGTTGAAATTTGATTCAACAAATGTTTGCAGTAAATACTTTCAGCCTGTCTAAGTTTCTGATACTGGAGTTGTTCAACATTTTGCCTCTTTACCAACCATGTACAAAAAGCTTATTCCCTTTGGGCTGAATTTATGTCAACCGAAAGGGAATATAAAATCTGTTCCTCTGTTTAACTGCTGGCTTGTGAGTTCTGCTGTGTGCATTACAAGCACAGCCGGGATTTGAGAGTGTTTCTTCTTGCTGGAAGGTGCTTTCACCAATGCCAACTGAGATTGAAACTAAGGATGCTTGAATGGAAGAAAATGGAAAAACAGTTCGTTTGAATAATTTTCAAGAGTAAACTGTATAATTGAAAAGTAATTTTATATGGGTGCACGATTGTATATTTAGAGCTGTAATCATTAACATTTTTTAGCAATGCAGTGTGTCTGCGGTTGAGAGAGTGAATACTGTGGCTGATAGATGGGGTGCCAACAAAGTAGGCTGCTTGGCCGAGAGTTGTTGGAGGCAAATGGAGAGTATTCCATCACATTCCTTGTAGATAGTGAAAAGGCTTTGAGGAGTCGGGCGACGAGTCGCTTAATGTAGGCTACCCAGCATTGGTTCTGCTCATTGTTCTTTATATCTCTACCATTCATTGTTCTTTATCTCTCTACGTCATCGTGTATATCTCCCGTTTCCCTTATCCCTAACCAGTCTGAAGAAGGGTCTCGATCCGAAACGTCATCCATTCCTTCTCTTCAGAGATGCTGCCTGTCCAGCTGAGTTACTCCAACTTTTTGTGTCAATCTTCGGTTTAAACCAGCATCTGCAGTCCCTTCCTGCACATTGGTTTTGCTCTTATGTGGTTGATCTGTGGTGACTAATCCCCCTCTCTTTATGGCATGAGATTTGGCAATAGTTTAATTTGGAGATATAGCGCAGACACAGGCCTTTAGGCCCACGCCGACCAGTGATCACCACACACTAACACTATTCTACACACACATTTACAATTTTACCAAGCCAATTAGCTTACAAACCTGTATGTCAAATGAATGTGGGAGGAAACCAGAGCTCCTGGAGAAAACCCATGCAGGTCACAGGAAGAACATACTAATGCTGTATAGACAACACCCATAGTCAGGATCAAACCTGGGACTCTGGTGCTGTAAGACAGCAACTCTACTGCTGCGCTACCATGCCGCCCCAATAGCATTGAATATAAGGTAAGAAGGGAGGAAGAAGGGGTTTTAGCTGCAATTGGTCTAAGGTGGTCACTGCTTAAAATGTGTGGTTGGCACTCTTTAATGAAGCAGCTGAAATAGGCTAATTGACTATCATAAACTGCCCCTACTGCCGGTGAGCAGCATAATGACCAAGGTTGATGAGCGGGTGAGAGAGAATAATGTTCAGGGAAATGAGAGGTAATTAAACGTGTGTCGTTGTTCTGCTGAGAACTGGCATGGATTAAAAGATCAGAATGCCCTTCTTTGCCGTAATTATTAAGAAAGATTAATGTACCTAGGACACTGAAGAATTCCTAAAACATGTAATATGGTTGAAATGACATTACATAAACCGTAACTGCAATTTTTAATGAGGGTTTGATTCCAGCAGGATTTGGTTTCTTTTTGATTCACTTATCTTTATGATAAGTCTCCTTGATGTCAAGGGTAGTCACTCTCATCTTATCAATGCAATATATTTTCTATATTGATGTTTGGATTTAACAAAGTCTAGAGCTGATGAAGCTAAACAGTCCTAAACCAGCACCAGCATAGTAAACGCCTACAACATTCTGTTGTGCTGAAGCAAAGCAAGAATTTCATTGTCCTATCAGGGATACATGACAATAAACTCACTTGAACACTTGAACTTGAACACTGATCTAGATCTGAAGCACATGTATACTTCAATACAGGCACGTGCCGTGAGTAATTACTCAGGGTAGGCAGGCGGCTTTAAAAAAAAATCTTAAACCGCACATGCGCAGATTGTTTTCTCCTTAAAAATAAAAAATAAAAATAAGTAACAATTTGCCCAAGGCTTCTAAATTTCCTTCATTTTTTAATTACTGAATGGGTGGGGGATGGAGGATGAAGGCAGGTGGAGAGATGGTGGGAAAAACGGGGGCACACCGGGACGTTGAATCAGTTGACATCTTATTGAATGACAATACTAATTCAAGGGTCCAATTGGAGGGAGAGTTCCTTTCACAGCATGTGGAGAGTCTGTGCCAGGGGTTAAAGTTGCGTGGAGGGCAGGAGTATTGAGAAGGAGGGGGTCGGAGATCATATCAGACTCACTCACCGTTGCCGCAGCGCTCCGGGCACGGACAGCAGAACTGGCTGCCACTTCCGGGGAGGGAAGCAGCTCGGGTGACTGCGAGCGGCCGCCGGGACCCGACAGCAGAACCGGCTGCCACTTCAGCGCCTTCTGCCGGCCCGCTCACCTCTGGCAGTGCTCTCCGTCTGAACATCTCACCTGCCACTCACCGGCTTGAGTGAGGCCAGCGAGCAGCAGGAGAGAGGTTTTCAGATGGAGAGCACTGCCAGAGGTGTGCGGGGACCGGCAGAATGGGCTGTCCGGTCCCGGCGGTCGCTCGCAGCCACCCAAGCTGCATCACTCCCTGGCCACAATGCGGTGGCTCCGTGCCCAGAGCGTCGCAAGTGGATTACTGGCCCCGATCCCCTCCTTCACAACGCTCCTGCCCTCCCCGCAAATTTACCCCGGGCCAGACTCCCCAAACACTGTGAAAGGAGCTCTTCCCCCCCACCGGGAAATACAGTATTTAAAAACATAAAGCACCAAGAAATGTACTTACCACGGTATTGGTACACGAACTCCATTCTTCTCTCTTTGCTTCCTAACATACCCTTCAGATAATGGCAATCCATATTTGAAAAACCCGCCAAGAAACTCGCGCTGCGCACGCGCAGTACAGCAAAGGCAGAATTTCGGTTGCCTTCAGCTCCGCTTGAAATTGACGGCTTCAGGCAGCACTGACGGCACGTGGGCTGCACAGACCTTCGCGTGTTACAAGTGCTGCGGTTGAAAGGCACGGAGAATTATGCCTTCAGATCGATCTCTTAGATAGGCATAATTCTCCCATGCCTTTACTATTTATATTTAATGATTACCATGTCATAATTTTAGTCAGGGTAGGCAGTGCCTACCTTGCCTACCCTGACAGCACGTGCCTGCTTCAATACATCCAGGATGGTGTTGGGGGCCATAGTCTTTGCTTTGCTAGTATTCTTGATATTTCAAAACATAGAGTGAGATATTGCATGGGAATAGGCCCTCTACACTGACTCACCTACACACTACAAGCAATTTGCAATGGCTATTTAATTTACCAACCTTTATGTCTTTGGGATATAGGAGAAAAAATGGCACACCAAGGGAATTCCTTACAGTCACAGGGAGATCATTCAAACTCCACAAAGACAGCAGCCAATGTCAGGTTTGTAACTGGGTGTCTGGCACTGTGAGACAGCAGCTCTAATAACTCTGCTGCCTGCATTGGCCAGTGTGGATCGATTTGACTACACTCTTTTCCGTGTGTGTTGGGCTCTGCCATCGTTAATGATGAAAATCTTCGAGCTTCCTCGATCTCATCAATTTCCCACTGCCTTTGATGACCAAGTAGAGCAGGATTGCATTGGTTTGAGGTTGTGAGTGTTCTTAATCTATCAGCTTAATCTATAAGCTGAGGCAAATATGCGATCACCTTTTTGTCAAATTAATCAACTCTACCTAATGTCAAGAAGTGACTAGGGGCATTGGTTATTACAAAAGTTACTGAGACCAAAGGAAAAAAGGAGCACGTCAACAATGTGATTTTGGCTGTACAACACTATGCAGCAGGTAGATTTGTAATGAGGGCCAAAGGTGAGTCCTTCTGGATTAACCCAAACCCAGCAAATAGGTTAATATGTGTTGTGATTTGTCTCACCATCTGCCACGTACCCAGTTTGGCAACTCTCCCCTCCAGGGCAGCCACTCAGTCAGAGGTGGGACTGCCAAGACGGCCTTGATGATGGACTCCGAAATCCCCCAAACAGAATCCATCATCATTTAAATACTATTAAATAAAGCATGGGTAGGTTTATTCATGTACCAAGCCCTTTTTTTGTCTCAATGTCAATCGTCTGTTTTGCTGCTTGTCAAGTTCACAGCAGAGTTGTTGGACTTTGGGAAATACATTTTTTTTAAACTCCTGGTGGATTAAACAGGTATCAGTCCCTGAACATGATGGAATATAAAATTCCCTCTCAAAAGTTATTTTTTCAAATAATTTGATGTTATATATTGCTTGTATGGATTTATGTGAGTGGGTATCTCCCCCCATAAACCTGTATTTACTGCAAGTGTAAGACGAATAGATTTGACCATCTCTTTCTCATATTCTGAATATCAGTGAAGTAGTTAGCACAAGGAACAAAAGCAGAAGATGATAGAAATTACTGTGCCAGATGTAAATCTGAAATAAAAATCAAATTACTATAAATATTTAGTAGGGCAAGCAGCATCTCTGGAAAGAAACATTTCAGATTTCATCAGGAGTAGGAATAGTTGGAGTTAGAAAAAACAAGTTTAAGAAAATAAGTTGAGGGAGCAAGTTGCAAAGACTGTGGCTTACAGGATGAGATGGCAAAAGGAGTGTAATAGTGCAAGGTAAAAGAAAATGCCCTGAGATGCAAATACAGAATATGCTGTAATTTTCAAAGAAGACAGAGTGAATGCGAGAAATCTGAAATAAAGATGATGAAAATGTTGATAATATAAAGTTCTTATTTCTAATGGTAAGTCCAGAGGGCTGTTTGATTGATTAAATGGGCACTTAGGCCCACTCAGCATGGAAATGGGCACTTAGGCCCACTGTGACCGCACCGATCATTGATCACCCATTCACACAAGTTCTATGTTATCCCACTTTTTCATCCACTCCCTACACACTTGGGGCAACTTAGGAACTTGTAAACCTGCATATCATGGAGTCATACAGAGTGGAAACAGGGCCTTCGGCCCAACTTGCCCACAACGACTAACATGCCCAATCTTCACCAATCCCACTTGCTTGAGTTTTGCCCATAACCCTCTAAACCTCTCCTCTCCATGTACTTGTCCAACTATTTTTTTTTAACGTTGTGAGAGGAAACCAGAGCATTCGGAGGTAACCTATGCAGTCACAGGGAGAACGTGCAAACACCACACAGGTAGCACCCGAGGTCAGGATCAAGCCTGGGTCTCTGCAACTGTGAGGCAGCAGCTCCACCAGCTCGGTCACTGCTGCCAATGAGCCTAATTGGAAGATGAGAAGCTTTCTCACACACTGATGCTGAGCCTCATTGGAACATCGTGGGTGGCCAAGGATGGAAGGTCAGAGTGGGAGAGGGTTGATAATTCAAGTGACAATTGACCGGAAGGCCAGCATTATGGTTGTAGTGGTCAGCTATTCTGCATTTATCCTTAGTGTAGAGGCGAACATAATTGAAATGCAATTGCAGTCTGCTAAATTGGATGGTATACAAGTTGATGCTTCACAGATAAAGTGTTCGGAGCTCGGCAAGAGGAAATAAAAGTGCAAGTGTTGCATTTCCTGTGTTATAAGTAGGAGAGAGGATGTTATTGGAGAAAGTGTTTCAAATGCTGGAAGATGAGGGCAGTGGCTGTGTTTGATGATGGCATCACATTAGAGATGTTGGAAATTGAAGAGATGACGTGCTGAATCTGGAAAATGAGAGCAAAGTGAAGCCTATCCTTGTTCTTGAAGCAGATGGAAGGGGAAGAGCAGAAATGCCAAACACAAAATGACTGCATTCATGGGCCCAGTAGACTATGGTGAAATGGAATCTGCAATTGAGGAAATGTGAATAATATTTCAAGCACTGTGTATGGAAGTTGGCATCTTAAGAGCGTGTGTGCCAAAGATAGAAAAGGTAAGAAGATGGAATTGAGTCATTGCAGGAAGCAGGGTGATGCAATGGTGACATGTAAAGGCAGCTCTGGCAGTCGGTGAACAGCAATACTTGGATGAGCAGGCTTACATTAGTGTGCAGAAAAACAGCTTTCAATGCAAAGCATTTGCAATCCCTTACCCCATCCCAACAGATGTTGTTCAACCTGCTGAGTTCCTTCAGCAGACTGTTTGTTACTCCGGATTCCAGCATCTGCAGTCTCCTGTGTCTCCAGTTAATAGATTTTGTTGATGTTTTCCCATCAGAGCTAGAAAATGCTCCACAGGATTTGACTTTCATGGTAATTGCAAGGATGCAGTCTGCGTAATGAATTCAGATGGTGTAAATAGAGAAAAATGGGCATCTTTGCATAATTATAGCTCATCAAGTAGATTGTTCAAATGATTTGAATATAAAATAAAGCAGAATGTAAGGGTAGAACTCCTGTTTTATTATTTAACCTTCACGATGAAAGCATTGCTTTGAAAATCACATCTAGATATCTGTTATTCTCTTTGTACTATGTGATTTCCTTAAATAATGTGTGTGGATAACCTTTTCACACATCTTTAAACTGCTGACACCGTTTTGCTGAATCTTTCGGATCAGTACCGACTAAGCGCGCAGTTTAATGTTATTGATGATTAACTATACCATGCAAAACCATCTTCAATTAAGGGCCTGCTTTAGTCCTGAATCTTGTGTTAATTTTACTAACTATTTTCAATCTGCAATGTGCAGGAGCCTCACAAGATAATGATAAACTACAATATGCTTTTATTTATCCAAAGAATCTTTGGATTCTTTGGGCCAAACCTTCCCTGAGTCGGGATAAAGCAGTTTGTGTAACTGCAAGTCAACCACAGCTCCCATAATCCCAGTAACGGTCAAGTATGACTTAGTCAGCAGATTCCAGGTGTCCATGAGCATCCTGTTATATGATATCTAACTCCAAAGTTTGTTCCGGTCGAATTTTAGGAAGCCCAAGTCTGTCAATCTGATGTTGACTGGGATTGCAATGAGGTATCTGAGTTTGACTGGTGTTGTGCAGTGAGTAGACGCAAAGTGCTGGAGTAACTCAGCGGGTCAGGCAGCAACTCTGGAGAAAAGGAATAGGTGATGTTTTGGGTCGAGACCCTTCTTCAGATTGAGAGTCAGGGGAGAGGGAAACTAGAGGTGGGAGAGGGAACCTAGAAAAGGGTACAAAGAAAGAATGAATGAACGGTATGAAAAGAACAAATCAAAGCCAGAAACGATGATCAAGGAAAGGTAAATCCTACAATGGTCCATTGTTGGCTGTGGAAAAGGTGATAATAAGTGGATGCAAACAGTGAAAGTAAGCAGGGCGGCGGTGAAACTAGGACAACCAGGGTGGGGGAGGGATGGAGAGAGAGGATGCAATCTGACTGTAGCTTACTAGGATTGTACTGTGGTGTCTGATTTTGCCTGACTTTGGCTGGCTAACATTGGGTCAGGTTATCTGGGATTGTTCTTTCTGGGGTGCCCAAACCTTTGGGCTTGGTGATCGGCTTTGACCATAGGACAAGTCTTTCTGGCACTGCCATGTGCAAGATTCACTGGTGCATGAAGGCTATTGACCATGTACATGTGCACGTTCTACTGTCCGAAATTCCACTGCACAAATGAGGCGCCCAAGTTCACTGATATGTCGTTAATGGAGCATTGAGGCCTGAGTAGGCTTCAGATATAGGAGCCCAGCTTGGAAAATGTGGGTATATCTGAGGCATCTGCAGTCCCCATTACTTGCCTAAATAACCCCTCCCTATGTTTGAACCTCTGTTCATCCCACCGCAATGAGTGAACCTCTATGCAACACCCACACAATCCCTTCTCTCTCTCTCTCTCTCTCAGCACCAACTCACCACAATTCACTACTTACACCATCTAACACTTATTCCGATGTCTTCAGCTTCTTGAGTAATGAAATGTTAGAGAGCATTCAGAAGGCACATGTGGTTGTCTGATATTGGTTGTTTATTGAACATTGCTACTATTAGCACATACCTTGTGCCGCACAGTCTGGTTGATGTGGCTGTTGTGGCTCACATTGTAGCCCCTGGCCGACAGTGCTTTCTTCAGGCCGCTGCCACTGACAAGACACGCTCGGTCATCGTGGGGCTCCATCCCCTGTCCCTTCAGCTGCCCCTTCTTCCTGTTGGCCGTCACATTGTCCACTCAACTTTTATCCCCCTCCACTGCCGCCTCCCCCATCCTTGGTGTCGCCGACATACTCCACCTTGGAAGATGTCGGTGACAGCGGAGAAGGTGGATGAGGCAGCAGTGGAGAGCAATCAAAGCAACGGCTGACCGAAAGAAGCAACAGCTGATGGGAGGGGAAGGAGCCCCACAGTGACCAAGCATGTCCCATCGGTGGCAGCAGCCCAAAGAGAGGGATCACTGGTGCAGACCAGCAGCATTGGTGCCCAGTTTTAAGTTGAAACAACACAAAGTGCTGGAGTAACTCAGCAGACTGAATCAATCTGAAGAAGGGTCCCAACCAGAAATGTCACCTATCCATGTTCTCTAGAGATGCTGCCTGACCTGCTGAGTTACTCCAGTATTATGTGTCCTTTTGTGTGTTAGCCAGCATCTGCAGGTCTTTGTTTCTACTACATGCAATAATAATATCCTACTCAGTTACAGCAGACAATCACCAATAACGGACACCATAATCCCCCATGGTCGGTTATAATGAGGGTTTACTGTATTATAAACAAATTGGGGGGGGGGGGGGCTTATCATTAAAGGTACACAAAAGGTGAGTCAGTGTATTCATCTTACTATGTTGTCTTTCCTGTCTCAGTGGTGTTTTTATTTTATATCTCTAGATTTTCCATGCATCTGCATTCTGTGTAGCAGATAGTCAGACAGTGTGCTTCCTCCTTTCAGCTAGTCCCACCCTGTGGCTGTGTGCCAACTGATGCATGGCATCAGTCATGGTAACCTGCCTTCATTTGTCTGATCTTATTTTCCTGTATGGAACCAAATCATCCAAGACTTTTCTTTACTGCTATTTTATTCTGACCAAGACTCCCGATGAATTTTAACAAGCTTTTGAATTTCTACAGAGTCAGGTTTAAAATCATCTTGCCATGCCCTGTAACTTGGTCATGGACGAACAAATTCTTTGATGGAGGTGGAATAAAAATATTTAATGTTTTAACCTCATTAATAAGGTATTCAAGATGGCAGCTGGTTGTGTCTGGAAAGAGGTTTGAGAGAGATTGCATAATTTGTCCTTCCCATTAACTGATTCCAATTTTTTTTCTCTATCCCAATATTAAGATTTCCTGACATTCTTGACGAAAGGTGATCTAATTTAGAAGGTGCAATGGAATCTCGTCTTGTGTCAGACAAATTACATTTCACTGCCTTCTAATCTCATGACTATCATAAATGCAAAGACAATTCATTGCGTGATCCCTGGGATCTCTGTTTACTGCTTTTAAATCATTGCCACAGTGACACACCTTTGCTTCTGGTATGGGGAAGAAACCAAAGATCAAAATGGCTCTGCAATTTTGTAGCTGGGAGGATAGAGTGACACAGAAGCAGGGATTTACTTGCTGGCTGCTGTTGGGCAGTAAATGAAACATTAATGAGATTTGCTGAGGAGAATGATCAAAGTATATTTTTATCTACACACAGAATATGTTTTCAAGCAGCTACTTTGCCATTTGGTGATTGACTTTCAATGGTACTTTCAAAATATGTTCGGAAAATCATTTTAAGCAACTTGTAAGTAAGCATGAATGTTTTCTGTTTATCCTTCTTCAGGAGATGCTCCAGAGTACATTCCAGGAGAGGATGCCTTGTCTCGCATCCGCCGACTGATCGCTGAGGGTTGGATGACAGCAGTCGTACAGCGAGAGCAAGGCACCACCACTGCCTCCATGGGAGGCTTTGGAAACAACATCATTGTCAGCCACCGCATACACCGAGGCTCGCAGACGGGCAATGAAGCCCTGATGCGACTGAGCGGACACCCTCCAAGTACCCTTGGCAGAGCGGAAATGGACAGCAGTTACAGTCAGATTGTGGTGGACTCGGCTGTCCCTAGCAGCTCCAGCAGCTTAGTAACAGACTTCAGAGAAAGTAACGAAAGGGATCAGACATTAGAACAGCTCAGCAGAAGTAGTGCCCTTGGGGATGATGGGATCTTTGGTCAACAGCCCACCACTTCGATGGACACAGGTGCCCTTTTCCACCCTGTCAACGCACACAGCCCCCATATTGTTGACAATACTGATAATCATGGCACTGACAACAGGGACTCAGACACGAGGTAGAATTAGGTGCTCTGCTGTTCAGGGTGAAAGAAACAATAAAATTGCATGTCCCATGGTTTGTATGTGTAGAATCTAGCTAAAACAGCCAAGGAAATTCCACTTACTTGTTTTCAGTAGAATGTGATTTAAGTTGTTTTTCTTCTTTTATTTTTTTTTGTAAACTGGTAACTTGTTATTTTAGAGAAATGGAATCTAGTCAAGTGCAAGCAACGGAGACCTATGTGAACACCAAAGATCACAATAACGAATAAAAACTCTTTAAAAACTGGAAGACGATCTTTGCCGATGTGATTAATTTATTTTATACCTTGTGAAATCGAACTTAAAAAGCTTTGCCATTCTCGTATCTTGTGTCATTTTTAGCTATCAGTCTAAACACCAAACACCCCCCCTTAACATGCTGTAGCTGCAGAAAGTGTGAAGTGAAACAGAAAGCGAAACATTTTCAAAGTTGGGCAGCATCTGTGGAGAGAGGAACAGAGCTAACATTTCAGATGATGACCTTGCATCATCAGACTTTACATGAGAAGTCAACAATCTCAAAAAAAAGAACTGCTGGAGGAATTCAGCAAGTCAGGGTGAAATGAACAATTGACATTTAGGGTTGGAACCTTTCATCTCAACCATCTTCCTCGCCCAAATCACAGAAACTTTGTTATTTGACTTCTCCCCCCCAAGATGCTGGTTGACCTGAGCATTATCAGCACTTTGTTTTATTCCAGCAGTGTTCTCCGAGAAAAATACCAATTATTTGAAACAAGGTATCTTCCATTTATTAATATTGTAGAAAAAGAATCCATCAATTTAAATGATAATATATTCTTGGTGCCATAAATGTTATTCTGGGGTAATGTAAACATAAGAGACTGCAGATGCTGCAATCTAAATCAAACAGAAAACTGCTGATGGAACTGAGCGGGTCAAGCAGCATCTGTGGAGGCATAGGGATGGTCAACATTTGAATCAAACATGAATGATATAGTAGAGCAAGAGGTGGTTTGGCCCATCGTAGCTGTGCTGCCTCTTTGAAACTACAATCAATCGGGTCCACTCCCTGCTCACCCCCCCCCCCCCAAGAGTGTCCAAATCTCCCCACATAGCCACATCCACTTCTCCATTTAACATTATGGAAACATCTCCCTCACATTCAGTTGGTGAATTCCAGATTAAAACCTGTTGTGTATATTTCCTTTGCTTCTGTAATCTCAAGTCATTTTGCCAATTACCTTAAATATGCATGTTTGAGTCGTTAACCCTTCCTGTCACCAGCAGCACTCTTTACTCAAGCAGGAGTCTTTATTTTGAGAACTATTAAATACCTCCTGTACCTTCTCTTAAGAAGAACTACCTCATTGTTGCTGGTCTGCTCTGTTGCAAGCAACAGCCAACCCTAACATCATTCTGCTGAATCTGTTCTGTACACTGTCAAAGGCCTGTGCTATATTGCTTTACCCCATCCTACCAAATAAACACTTGGCACTTTCCTTCATTATACATTGTCTGCCATGTCACCAGCCTGTGTCCTTCTGAAGTCTTAACCTTCCTCATTGTTTCCTACATTTCCAAGAATCAGATCATTGGGGAACTTTGCAGTAATGCCCTATTGCGGAGGATCAGAACACAAATATAAATGTAAAAATTATTGGTGTCAACATCAATGCTACATAACCTCCAACCAATAAAACAAGCATTCGACAATATTCTGGGTTTTGTCCTTAGCCTCTTTAGTAACCATCCTTTAATCAATACTGATGTTCTACACAGAGAGTACAACACCATTAGTGAGGTATTAAATTAAGCCCTTGATTATATTTCCATCAGTTTAGCATAACGTTAATATTCATAAAGAGAAGACAATTCTCTTGATATTTAGATTAATTGATCATTTATTTTATGCTGTTTTGTGGAACCTTAGGAGCAAAATACATGTTCCATTTCTCTATTTACCAGCAACAGCAGTACAGAGAAAATTGATTTTGCATAAACACTTTGAAATTTCTGCTGCATATATTTACAGCTTTTTGCCTGCCCTTATTTTGTTTCACAATGCTTACTTGGTTGCGATGAAAGTGTGTTTTTCTCTGGGCATCTGTGTGTAGATCGTTATAATGTGGAACAGCAATGTCCTCGCACGTACTTTCCCCAGACCATGCACAGTCTGCCCTATCGTAGATTCCAACCGTTTATTTAATCTGCTATAGGGAAATTGTGCAAAATGCCATCTGACCTCCAAAGGTAATTTAGCAAAGCTGTCCGTTTTGATCCAACATTAACAATTCTTCACATGTCATTCCCCTTCTGCCAGCACCACAGGATTGCATTGTGTGAAGTTTTAACAACCCACCTGGTACCTACCTCTGCAATTGTAACTCAAATATTATTCAGCTCTCTGATAAGCAAACTGCTTGAAGGAGAATTGTTAGCTATTGATGACAGTCCATTCCACATTCTCTATAGGAAAGTGATATGGAGAAAATAATATAATTCCAATTGAGAAGGGAGATTAAAATTGTCATCCCTTTTTACACAGTTGAGACCAGTTCAATAGTGTTTTATTTGTCACACGCAAATGCACTGAAATTCGTTTTGCATATACTACAAATACGAGTGCCGCCATTTTGGCCGCCATTATTCAAAGTCAAGTCGGCCTGCGCATTCAATGTACAGGAGTGATTCCCGCAGACCGACGTCCATCTCCTCTTCTCGCCCGGCCATCTTTGTGTCCTGGGGGTTGCCTCCTGCAGCCTATTTTGATTCACCCTCCTACCGGTCCACTCCTAGCGCCCGACGTCTCCAGCTGCCTCCTGGTTACGCCAGCCGACAAGTCTTTGGGCGGGTTCCCGTCCCACTGAGCCTTCAGGTGGGCCTCGATAAGCATTCCTGATCCTGCCCACTGACCTTTGCACCAGTGTCAGAGTTTGTATGATTGATAATTCCAAACAAAAACTTAACACTTTCTCTGCGGTTTTCTTTTCATTCCCCTTTGATTTCTATTTGACCACAACTCATTCAAGGTCTCTGGACAGCAAAGACAGAATGAAATCGTTTTTAAGAAAATACTTGAAGCATTTGTCTTCAATGAAGCTGTGGAACATTATTTGATAGAGATAACGTTATTTGCAATGTAGCATGTGCTAAAAGAAAGGATAATGCATAATTCATCTATTTATTACATTGAAGGTGAATGCTGATTGCAAGTAGTTTATAATCGTAGTGATCAGCAGTTATCATTCTGAATGATTGCCATGCAAAGACCAGTCATACTGAACACCTATAAATGTTTTAATTAACTTTTTGGAATCCTACTGTGAGTGTGAATTTTGGACCCTTTCGCAATTTATTTTCACTTTTCTCTAATATGTAATGTTTATTGCTTGCACCAAGACAGCTTGCATAAAAAGGAACAGCTTAAGACCAAAATGAAGACAAATTAGTAGCAACATGAATGGAAGAAGATGGCATGCCATCTGCTAAAAGTCTCAACTGTTGCATACAGCAATCAGTGTCCATCATCAAGTGATTATGGAACCCTTTTGGCCTATTGTTGAATGAAAGGTGATGGCTCCTATCATAATGGCTGAACTGAGAGATCTGACGCGGAGGTTTCAAATTCCATGTGTTAGTATTTTCTGTCCTTTTTCTACATTAAATGTGGTATCTTGGGATTGAATGTTGTTCAGCTAAGTTTTTTTTTAAATTGGTCCAATTAATAACTTCCCTTTCACTCTCAAGGTATTATGCACAATTCTGCAGTAAACCTACCCCCATTTTACAGCCATTGTAAACTATTCTGAAATCTCTTCCAGTGTATACACTCGCATTCTACTGAAATCGCTCTCATTCAGTACAATTTCATTTACCAAACTTGTATTCAAGGATATTATTGCAACCTTTCCCACCTTATACATTTATATTGTATGCAACGACTTCATGTTGTGTGAAGTTCCATTGAATTAATTTACATTCCAAAAGTTGATAAGATGCTTTGATTTTCACAAAGCATTAATTTCTAATGGCTTACTCTTTTTTTCATGTACTTCCAATAATGGAATGTCTTTTGAAATGAAAGTGAAAAATAAAATCCTACCCGACTAAATAGTTGCATCATTTGCTTGATGTGTGGAAAGAAGAATCCTTGTGGCGAATTCCATAACACTTTTTAATGATATGTAAAATTTGAGCTAATTTTAATTGCCCATCATAAATCTTTTCCCCAGCATTTTGCCAAGTTGTTGATGTAAACAATGACGGGTATACATACAGAATGATTCCGACATTTGATCACGAGCCAATGTGCAATAAAGTGGATGGAAGTGAATGCATATGATTTGAATTTAGGCACAAACTGGCTTACAGTCATGCCAACCTTAATTAAATACTAAACTCAGGCTTTTTTTTTTGTAACTCCAAAGCCAGCTGGAACTTGCACCATTGCAGTAGGGCTCCCTGCTCTCAGTAGAAGTGAAGAGGAAGCAAGAAAATATCACCATGATCTTATATTGGTCATTTCAAAACATCTCAAAAGTATATTGTTCAGATATTCGCAGAGTTAGTATAGTATAGCCCTAATCTTCCTAGAAAAAATGTGGCAATTTCACAACATATGTTCACAGATAAGACAACAAATTCATGCAACAATGATATGCAGTCACAAGGAAATGCAGATACTGGAATATTGAGCAAAACACAAAGTGCTGAAGTAACTCAACGGATCAGGCAGCATCTGTGGAGGAAATGGATAGGTGAGGTTTTGGGTCGGGATCTTTCTTCAGGCTAATTCACAATCAGTCCACTGATGCTGCCAAACCTGCTGAGTTAGTCCAGCAGTTTGTCTTTTGCTTAAGTGACGTGGAGTATTGGAAATGGCTATAACATGTTGGATGATTTCCACTGCTTCACCCACTGTCTTCATCCATGTCACTTCATCCATCTATCAACAACCCTGTTATTTTAAGGAACTATTTTGGATCTTCGTTTCATGTTGAGTCTATATCAGCTCTCAGAGCATTCCCATTCTTCCACTTATTTTCCTGTAACCACTCCTTGTATCACAAGCCCATCAACCCCGCCCTATTCTCCTACTACCTACATGCTTTTGGGATTTGGAAGAAAATGGCTCGCTCCGAGGAAACTCAGGAGATCGTATATCCTTATGCAGATTTAATCGGAGCAGTTTGAGTCCGTGTCATTTGAGTCCCATTCTTCTGCTCTTTCCCTGTAGTCCTCCAATTTTGCTTCTTTGGAAGGCCCTGATGGATTCCACTTCCAGCAGCCTGACAGGCAGCGGGTTCCACATTGTAAGATCTCAACGTAAAACATTCTCCTTCCCATCCCTGACGTTTGTTTTCCATTCACTTGGCCCTTGTTCCTTCAACTTCTGCTAAGCAACATGAATAAATCCATCATAATCTTGTACATCTCTCCAAATCTCGCAACATTCATTGCTCCATTGTCCCCAGTCTAACTGTATCACTGAAAACAGTAGTTACTCTTTTGATCAAAATATAAAAAGACACAAAGTCCTGGAGTAACTCAGAGGATCAGGCAGCATCACTGGAGAACGTGAATCGGTGACATTTCGGGTCAGGACCCTTCAGATTGAAGAAGAATCCTGACCCGAAACGTCACCTATCCACGTTCTCCAGGGATGCTGCCTGACCCGCTCCAACAATTTGTGTCTATTTGAATTTTTGTAAACTAGCATCAGCAGTTCCTTGTTCTTAATCTTTTGAGCATCTTCTCTTGGCCTTCATATCCTTCATGAAGTGTGGTGATGGGAACTGATGCATTGCTCCAGATCTGGCCCATAAGGTTTCAATGTAACCTCATTGTTTTTGTACTTACTACCTCTATGAAGGCTAGTTGCCATATAGTGCTTTAAACATCCACTCAACATCTACCATTTTGTTTTAAATTGTGCACAAAAACACCCAGGTTCCTCTATTCCTGTTCACTCTTTGTGTCATTTTGCCTTTCCATTCCTGGGAACTATCCATAAGCAGATTTCTCTGTGAGTAAAAATGTCCATTCTTTACAGTAATCCATATTGTATAGTTTTACATACTATAATACTTTCATTCCATTGAACAATCATTTTTATACTACCCATAATTAAAATAACAGAATTTGTATTGTATCGAGTCTTTCATGAATGCCATGAATCATTCGTATTACTAACTTGAAAAATGTTGTATTGGAGATTTTGCATAAAGTTGGGTTTCTGTAGGTCAGGTCATCTGCAACGTGAGGAGACCCTGTGTTGCCTTTCCTGGTCTTTCACTCAAAATGTATCTTCACATTTATGTATTAAATTTCACCTTCGGCTTCCCTGTTGAGTGTACCAGTTTAATTCTGGTGACTTTAAAGTTACCAGGTCTGCTTGATGCCACACCTGTGTGCTTCCATTTGACTCAGAGACAGTGTGCTTCCATTTGACTCGGAGACAGGTTTCCTCTATAAAGCCACACTAATACTTAATAACAGTTCATTTTCTAACTACTGCAGACATATGTCCCTACTGCAGAAATATGCACTCTATAAACTGAAACTGTCTTCTGTGAGGTGAGAGGGATCACTAATCGTTGCACACCATCACATCCAAATCATACAACATACTGAAACATTAGTTTGTAACCTAAGCAGTCAGAATTATTATTGCCCGAACTAAGTGTTGCCCTTTCTATGGATGCCGCATAACACCTTCTCCAAAGGCTACTTGTTTGGATGTCAAAGTCAGATATCACTGTACAGAGATGCCTTGACTATTAACCCTTAACACGGATTTTCTTCAGAAATATTTTATTCTGAAATAAAACAACGTTAGAATGGTCTTATTTGAAAACATACAAGTCTATGAGAAAATGCTGAAGTAACTCAGCGGGACAGGCAGCATCTCCGGATAGAAGGAATGGGTGATGTTTTGGGTCAAAACCCTTCTTCAGACATGAGACATTTAACTAATCCTTCAATCATGTTCTGCACTGATGCACAACCGATTAATTCACACATTTTCTGTGCCTTAATTGAGCTGTGTAACACTTGCTTATGGACCAAAACAAAACTGCAGTTCATTCCTCATTAATTTTGTTTTATCTTCCTTCATTAATGTGAGTTAGTTATCAGTTCACAATGAATTATTTTCTGCCAGTTACATTAGACTTTAAATATCTGCCTGACACACTCTTCAAATGTCTCGGGTTAGAACATAAAGTCGATTCTTTATTGACACTATGCGATGAAAGCGTCTTTGCTTTAACATCCCCAATGAATGTTATCATTGTTCAACGTTATCAAACTTGACTTTAATCATTATATTGGAGGATGTTATAGAAATGAAAACTACTGTAGTTGACTGTAATAAAGACAAAGACAATTTTATTTTCTGAATTGGCTGTTCCACAATGTATGTTGTACTTGGATCGAGGCCAACTTGCCTCAGTCCATGGTACTCTGGGAACCAGCAGCAAATAACATGACTGCAAATCAAAGGAGGAAGGAAGGGAACAGATTGTGAGCATCAATATGGTGCAGTTCATGACACTAAGTGCTGGAGTTACTCAGCAGGACAGGCAGCATCTCTGGAGAACATGGATAGGTGACATTTCCGGTCAGGACCCTTCTTCAGACTGATTGTAGTAGGGGGAGATAGCTGGAAAGGGTGGGCGGGTGGTACAACCCCAGGTAAGTGTTAGGTGGATACAGGTGGTGGTGGGGGGGGGGGGGGGATTATTTGGCAGAGGGTTGGACAAAGGCCAGAGATGAAAAGAATAAAAAGAATGAGAGACGGATAGAAGAGGTATGACTTGTGAAGCTAGAGGAAAGAATACAGGTTGAAGGGGAAAGGGAGAAATGGGTGTGCATTCAATTTGAGCACAGGGAAGAGAGGTGTAACAAGGAAGAGGGTGTGTTTGTAGTTTGGTTACCTAAAATTGGAGAATTCAATGTTGATACTATTGGGTTGCAAGCTACTCAGGCACAATATGAGGCGATGTTCCTCCAGTTTCCTTCATGTTCCTTCACGTGGCCTCACTCTGGCAACGGAGGATGTTCAGGACAGTAAGGTCAGCATGGAGTACCAAAGACAAAAAGTGCTGGAGACACTGAGTCAGGCAGCATCTCCGGAGAACACAGATAGGCGATATTTCAGATCAGAACCGTCCTTCAGAGATGCTGCCTGACCTGCTGAGTTACTCCCGCATTATGCTTCTTTTTTTTGTAAATTAGGGTCTGAAGGGCCTGTTTCTGTGGCATATGCAGCACTGCACCTGAAATTGAAGTGACCAAATACTCTGGATCATGCCAGTGATAGTAAGCATGTTACATGAAGTAGTTGAGGCAGGTACAGTATCAACATGTAAAAGACATTTGGACAGGTACATAGGAAATATTTAGGGATATATGGGCCAGGCATAGGCAAATGAGACAAGCTTGGATGGGGATTGGCATGGATGAGCAGGGCCGATGGGCCTCTTTCCCTGCTGTATGAGTCTATGACCCTACAGGTAAAAACATTGCTCTCAAATCTGTAGCGGTAGGAAAGAGTACGCTGACAAGTTTAAGTCTGAAATTCAGCCCACATCATTCAGAAGAATGAGCTTGTGTAGCTTTGAATGCTTGTAATCATATCCACAGATGAGCTATTTGAATGAGTATTCAAAGCTGTTAATTAGTCACTAAGAATTAACAAAGTATTCTTGTATTACTTCAGATTGGTCCTTGCTGTAATCACTCGCATTATCATTTATTTAGAGGTACAGAGAAAGCTTTCATCCCGTCTTTAGAAAATGCTGGAAACATATAGCAGGTCAGAGAGAGAATCAGAGTTGGTCCTAAATCAGATGCTGTGCTCCCAGCATTTTCTGTTTCTGTCTTAGTCACAACATCTACAGTCATTTATTTAATTTCCTTCCATTCTTTGTTCGACCTTTCAGAAGGTCTTTGATAAGGTGCCACATGTGAGGGCTGCTAAAGCAGACGAGAGCCCATGGTAAGGGAAGAAACGAGAATAGATAGCAGGTTGGCTGGATGGCAGAAGGCAAAGAGTGGCAATAAATGGGGCTTTTTCAGGTTGGCAGCCGATGATTAGTGGTATTCGGCAGGGGTGCTGGGGCTGCTGCTCTTCGTGTTGTATATCAATGATTTGGATGAGGGAATTGAAGGCTTTGTGGCCAGGTTTGCAGATGATACAAAGATAGGTAGAGGGGCAGGTAGTGTAGAGAAAGCAGGGACTCTGCAGAAGGACTTGGACAGGTTGGACAAGTGGGCAAAGAAGTGGCTGATGGAATATAGTGTAGCAAAGTGTGGAGGCATGCATTTTGATAGTAGGAATAAAGGCGTAGATTATTTTCTAAATGGGGTGAATTCAGAAATCGGAGGTGCAAAGGGACTTGGGAGTGCCGGTACAGGATTCCCAAAAAGTAAATTTGCAAGTTGAATTGGTAGTTTAAAGAAGGCATTTATTTCGAGAGGACTAGAATATAAAAACAGGAATGTAATACTGAGGCTTTAGAAGGCACTGGTCAGAGTGTATTTGGAGTATTCTGAGCAGTTTAGGGCCCCATATCTTAGGAAGGATGAGCTGGTGTTGGAGAGGAGGTTTTGGAGAATGATCCCAGCAATGATTGGGTTAACATATTATGCATGTTTGATGGCACTGGACCTGTACATGTTTATGTTTTGAAGGATGAGGGAGGATTTCATTGAAACTTACCGAATAGTGAAAGGCCTGGATAGAGTGGATGTGGAGAGGATGTTTCCACTAGTCGGGTAAGGCCGCATCTCTGGAGAACATGAATAGGTCACGTTTCAGGTCGGGATCCTTCTTCAGACTGATTGTGGCAGTGGGGGGAGAAAGCTGGAAGCAAATTGGGGGGCATGACAAAGCCTAGCAGTGATAGGTGGATACTGCCTGCCCTGCAAGTTACTCCGACACTTCGTGTCTTTTTTTTAATCCCAGCATTTGCAGTTCCTCGTGACTCCATTGTAAAACCCCAGAGTTTGTTGATAAAAGGTTACAAGAGCGATTAAAGATTTTCTCCTCAGTAGTTGCCGGGATACCAAAATGTGGGCTTACAACATGGACAGCTACAAAACGGGATGGGTGAAGGATTCTTAATCCAGCTGTGCTCACAATTTAGGTAGCTCACAATTTGGTAGCTCACAATTTGGAGCTTTAGAACAGGGTGTTTTAATCTGTTTTAGTCAATGCCTACTATGTTCTGTTGTGCTGAAGCAAAGCAAGCATTTCATTATCACCGTTTCGCATTAAAAAATGTGAATTAAAGGCCTCTTAAGAAGCACTTTTATACAAAAAAATAAACTGCTTTCCTTTACCTGTCCCGTGTGTGAAATCCGTCCCCGTTGTCGGCGTTGACGGCTTCAGAAGCTGATTTTAAAATGACTCCAGCGCTAACATTGTCGATCGAATAAAAATAAAAAATACACAAAATGCCCATAGGAACGATTCTTCAGCAAAAGGTTGCACTCCAACGAAATATAATTCAGGACAAGGTAGGAGAAACCCACGTTTTAACCCCGCCCCCCCTCAAAGGTGCCAAAATCGCGCACACAGCCAGTGGCAGAATTGCAGCGCCGCTGAAGGTAAGTATTGTAACATACCTACTTTACAGCACCAGAGACCCGGGTTCGACCCTGATTACGGGTGCTGTCTGTACAGAGTTTGTACGTTCTACCTGTGACCGCGTGGGTTTTCTCTGGGTTCTCCAGGTTCTTCCCACATTCCAAAGACATCCAGGTTTTGTAGGTTAATTGGCTTTGATAAAGTGATTAAATTGCAACTAGCGTGTGGCTAGTGTTAGTGTACAGGAAGATCACTGGTTGGTGTGGACCTGTGGGCTGAAGGGCCTGCTTCTGTGCTGTATCCCCAAAGCCTATGGTATCAACTGCAATGACAGAGCTGGGATCACCAGGTAAAATCTATCAATACATAATTAAAACTCTGATCTTGTGCTCTTCCGGTTTGCGCTATTTTTCTATTTGCGCAAATACAGTACACGATAGCGCTACGTTTATTCGCCAGCTCACTCGCCGTTCTCCTGTGCTGTAAGTGCACCAAGTTTCGTTCCGATCGGTGGAATACTGTAAAAGTTAGCGAGGTTTAAAAATAGTAAAATCCGCGCGTGCGCAGATAGATCTCTCCTGCCAGTCAGCGCTGCGCGGATTGGTCTCTTCTCCTGTCACTCCGCAGGACGGTCAGCCCCTTCCTGCGCCATCGCCTCTTTACTGGAGCTGAGGGAAGCTGTGGGTGGCCGCCGGAAGGACCGGAAACGGCCCGGCCTGGCGCGGGAGATGTCACCAAACGGAAAGCGGAGAATCTGATCCTGGTGGAGGAGAGCATCCAGTAGGTATGTTACAATACTTACCTTCAGCGGCGCTGCAATTCTGCCACTGGCCGTGTGCGCGATTTTGGCGCCTTTAAGGGGGGGGCGGGGTTCAAACGTGGGTTTCTCCTACCTTGTCATGTATTATATTTCGTTGGAGTACAAGCGTTTGCTGAAAAATCGTTCCTACGAGCGTTTTGTGTATTTTTAATTTTTATTAAATCGACAATGTCAGCGCTGGAGTTATTTTAAAATCATCTTCGAAAGTCGTCAACGCCGACAACGGGGATGGATTTCACACACGGGACAGGTAAACGAAAGTAGTTTCTTTTTTTGCATAAAAGTGCTTCTTAAGAAGCCTTTAATTCATATTTTTTAATGCGAAACGGTGATTCTTTCCCCCGAACTAACGGCAGAATTTTTCATGCCGATACGGGGTTAAATTCACCGCAAATCAACGTTCCAATTGATCGCGTTCCAGAAAACCTCACTCGCAAGATGATTTAAATGGCCATTAATTTACAGGTATTAAACATTCAATTCCTTCCATTTGGCCTGTAAATCCATGACAATGAGATTTTAAAATGATGTTATATTGTGAATTCTTGTGTGAATGTTATTTGGACACTTAGGCTATTTAAAAATGTTAATCTATTCTTAAGAAATTGATAGATGTTTAGATCTAGTAATTGAATTTTGTAATTAGCTACAATTAGGTAACTAACTAATTAAATGCTTTAATTTCATGTCATCTAAGTAAGATTGTTTCATATTTATTTCAGAATGCTTCAATCTATAATAACTGAAAATTTCGTTCAGTTCTCTTAATTTTTAAGAAAGTTATGGGCTTTTGACTGTCCTCGATCACAGCTTTTGTGTTGTCAATGGAAAAGCAATAGGGAACAAAATGCTAATTTCCGAGTATGAAAATGGCCATAACATTTTTAATACTGAAGATATGAAAGTGAATTAGGTGTCAAATTAAACTTCTTTTTATGCTTTATCTGATGGGATAAATTGCAGACTTTATTTTTAAAATCTCAAAATTTTGTAACATTGCTACATCCAGCACCCGCTGTGAGTCCCAAACGCACCACCATCACAACGCCCCGCAGCTCCAGCCCCTTCCCCTCTAGTCCCCCTCGCTGGCTCCTGCCCCCCTCCCCCGTAATACCCCCCTCTCCCCCATGGCTCTTTCCCCGTCTTTTCTCCAAGCTCTCCACACCCACCTTCCCCCCTGCCCACACGCCGGCGCAGCAGTAGCTGCTGGTGCTTCCGGGCCGAGCCGAGGATCCACGCCGATGGCTGATGCTCCTCCGGGGCACACAAGAAGGGAGCGGCAACCTTGAGATCCTGGGGAGGGAGAGTGGGAGAGGAGAGGGGATAGAGGGAGAGGAGGGTAGTAGGGAGGGGAGAGGAGTTATGGAGGGAGGGAGTGACTGAGGGTAGGGGAAAGGGGAGGTGAGGGAGGGATTGGGGGAGGGTAGAAGGAGAGGGAAAAGAAGAGGGAGGAGGTGAGGTGGGGGAGGAGGAGGAATAGAGGGAGAGGAGGGGGAAGTAGAGGAGGGGGGAGTGGGAGAGGTGGGGATAGAGGGATAGGAGGGGATGGGGAGGGAGTTACTGAGGGTAGGGGAAAGAAGAGGAAGGGATTGGGGAGGGGAAGAGGAGAGGGGAAAGAAGAGGGAGGTGAAGAGGAGGGGCAGAGAGTGCTAGAATGAGGGGAAATGAGCTGCGCCTGTGCAGAGGGTGAGTGGTGGAATATTGCGTTGGGGGACCAAGCCTCCTGTGTGACAGAGACCCAACGGGTTCCACTTAGTCTAGTATTTAAATAAAAACACAAGCCAGCCAAGACCAACCTGTAATTAAACTGGGGTGTTCAATTCAACCATTCAGATATTGCCACAGACCCAGTTCCCACCGATCAGACAATGCCTGCAGCTCCACAGCACTGGGCAAACTCATCCCACTGATCTCATGAATACTTGTTCATAGGTGTGGGCTGCTCATGAGATGGGCATTTGTATCTTGGGGAGGATCTGATCTGCTCTCTAACCTCCCTCATTAAATGATCAGATAATTTCATCACTTTCTTATCTCCATGACAATCTTTTATTCAGTCCTCACAGAAACATAGAAAATAGGTGCAGGTGTAGGTCAGCCAGCAGGAGTAGCCCTTCGAGCCAGCACCATTCAATATGATCATGGCTGATCATCCAAAATCAGTACCCCGTTCTGGCTCCCGCCCCCCCCCCCCCCCTTGATTCCCTTAGCCCTGTGAGTTAAATCTAACTCTCTCTTGAAAACATCCAGTGAATTGGCCTCCACTGCCTTCTGTGGCAGAGAATTCCACAGATCCACAACTCTCTGGATGAAAAAATGTTTTCTCATCTCAGCCCTAAATGGCCTACCCCTTATTCTTAAACTGTGAACCCTGGTTCTGGACTCCCCCAACATCGGGAACATTTTCCTGCATCTACCCTGTCCAATCCTCTAACAATTTTATATGTTTCTATAAGATCCCCTCTCATCTAAGGTCAGAAACGTAAGGTCTGATTCTCTTTCCACAAATGCTGCCTGATCTGCAGGGTGTTTCCAGCATTCACTTTCTTCTTTAACATTTCCAACATGTTTCAGCAACTTCTTCACACAGCGGGCAGTGCGCTCATGGACCAAGGTGCCATAGTGCCAATTGACAGAGGCGAGTATAAATATACCATATAAAAGGCACTTGGTTAGCTGCATGGATAGGAAAGGTTTGGATAGAATTGAGCAGATGCAGGTAAGTGGGACTAGCTTGGTTAGGTACTGTACGTACAAGTTGGGCCAAAGAGCCTGTTTCCATGCTGTATAGTCATTGACAATGACTTTATCCACAATATTCTTATTGAAAACAAGACACAAAGTGCTGGAGTAACTGAGCGGATCAAGCAGCATCTCTGGAGAACATGGATAGGTGACATTTCGGATTGGGACCCTTCTTCAAAATTATTGTGGTGTGGGTTGGGGAGGGAAGCTGGAAGAGAGGAGGAGCAGGATAAAATCTGGCAAGGGCTAGGTGGATACAGGTGATGGAGGGGGTAACACTAGGTGGTGCCACCAGCAGTGGCTGCCTCGCCAACAGTCTGTCCTTACTTCTGTTTTGTTATTTTTAGTATGTGTTAAAAAGTATGTTTTAGTGTTCTTTGGTTTGTTTTATGTGGGGGGTTGGGAGGGGGGGGGTGGTTAGGGGAAACTTTTTTTCAATCTCTTACCTCCACGGAGTTGCGATTTTGGTTCCTTATATCTCCGTCCGCACTGCGGCCTAACATCGTGGAGTTGCCGGCCTTTCCTGGAGACCGACCCGGCGCTCCAAGCCACGGGAGACTGCGGGACTTTAACATTGCGGAGCTTGCGATCCCTTTGCCGGGGATCGAAGTTCCAAGTCCTGTGGACTTTAACATCATGAAGCCCGCGGTGTCTGATAAGAAGAGGCCGACTTGGGAGCTCCATGCCGCGGAGTTTCAACCGCCCAGACGCGGGAGTTTCATCGGCTGCCGGGGCTTTGATGACCCTGACTGTGGATGGTTTGACTGCCCCGACCGTGGGAGAACAAGGAGGAAGAAGATGAACGTTATTGCCTTCCATCACAGCGAGGAATGTGGAATCCACTGTGATGGATGTTTATGTTAACTTTTATGTGGTTGTGTGTCTTGTTGCTTTTCACTTAGTATGGCTGTATGGTAACTCAAATTTCACTGTAGCTTAATTGGTACATGTGACAATAAACTGACCTTAAAACCTTGATACCTTGATAGGCAGATTTGTTTAGTTAAGTTTGAGTTTAGAGATACAACACAGAAGAGGACCCCTCGGCCCATTGAGTCGGCTACGATAAAACAATCCCCTACATCTTACACAGGGACAATTTACAATTTTTACCAATGCCAGTTAACCTACAAACCTGTACGTCTTTGGTGTGTGGGGAGCGCCCGGAGAAAAGCCACACAGTCACTGGGAGAACATACAAACTCCCTACGGACAGCACCCATCGTCAGGACTGAACCCAGGTCTCTGGTGCTGTGAGGCAGCAACTCTACTGCTGCACCACCGTGCCGCCCCCCAGATGGTTGGACAAACAAAAGATATGAGATAATGATTGAAGAGCTGCAAATTGGGAAGCAAGAGGAAGCAATACCATAGCTGGTAACAAACACCACACACCAACTTCAATCACGTAGAGGACAGGTAGGAATCTATGGCAAACAGTGCTTTATACATATTCTGAGCACACCATTGCTCTTTCTACTGCTAAATTTTTTTACTGGTTCACAGTTGAGCAGAATATAAAATAATCAACGCTCTCTTTGATAATTAAAAATTTGTCCTGAAATCTTGGTTCATTTGATTTTGTTTGATCCATTTGCAGTAAGTGCACTCGGAAAGCCAATACCCTCATTGCGATTGCGGTCAGCTTCCACGGAGTGAAGATTAACATACTCATCTTCAGTGTGGTCTTTGCCTCGTGAGCTGCTGCAACATGACCCTTTAGTTGGCTTCAGTGCCACTTGGCAGTTTTTAATTTACATAGCTGTTCCGGTTGACTGCCATTGCATTTCCCACAAGTAAGTTGTTTCAGCATTTTCTCGCATTTTCTCCGCCTCTCTTCAACCACTAAAGCTCCCTGGACACTTGGGAGGGATGAAGCCCTTTTGCATCTCATGCTGCTGAATCCATCAGTTGCTGCCTGACGGGATTGTGCAAAAATAAGTTCAGATACTGAATAATGTGGACTGCTTCTTCTTAGCAATCAATTGACAAATCAGTCCAACTCTTTGGGCTCTGTTGAGAAAGTCTGAGAAGTTCCAGGGTAATGCCTCCACATAGTCTTTGATGTACTCACCATGTTTTTGCTTTTGCATTTCAAACCAGCAGCTTTCTGTTATTGCTAAAGGCACCCAATTAATGTGTCTGCTTAATTTCCATATGACCTCTGCAAAGAGTACATCAATTGCTTTTTGACGTGTAAGTAAATTGGAGGATTGTATGATGTGTCTGGTCACATTTCAGCTAATAGGATTGCTTTATTCTTCTCTTGAATGGCTTTGTTAAGCATTTGTGCATTCTTTGCAATTGCACGTCCATCTGTGGTATTACTGGGCCATGAAGCACAGAACTCTTAATCTGTTAGAAACTCCTCATGTAAAAAGATGCCGTCTTGCCGTCTTCCTTAGATCCCCGGCACACAAAGACCTTTCCTTATGACCGAACTAAGAGACCATTCTTATTTCTCGCTTCTTGCAAGGTCCAGTCTTTATACACTTGTTGCCCATTTCAAATCTCTCAATGAAAGTCTTCCCGAGGTGTCGTGGCCGTGGATCTGAGAACCTGCCCGAAGCCTCAGTGGACCGTGGAACCCACCCGTAGGCTCGGCAGGCCACAGAACCAGGAACTACCCAAAGGACCCAAAGGCTCGGCGAACAGTGGTACCAGGAGGGGCCTGCTGGAGACAGTGGACACAAGGACCAACGGCCAGTCGGAGGGTGAACTGGGGTATTACTTTCAGCTGCAGGAGGCGCCCCCAGGATACAAAGATGGCCGGGCGAGGAGAGGGACGTCGGTTCGCGGGCCAAACAGGTCAAAGGCGACAGAGGAAGGCCCTGCAGGTGCCTGGGGCTGACCTAGACTGAGCGCAGGGGCAGACCAGACTTTAAACTCCGGAAATGGCACCAAAACCTGGCGGCGCCTGCATGTGTAGATATGCAAGAGGAATTTCTCTGTGCAGTTGTACATGTGACAAATAAAGCACCATTGCACCTCGTATTAACTCAAAACACACATACAAAAAGAAGTAATAATAATATTAATAATATATCTTTTATTGTCATTGCACAGAGGTACAATGAGATTTGGAATGCAACTTTCATCCGATGTAATAACTTGATTAGCTAAAAATTTAGACACCCAGAGAAACAAGATTAAAAAAAACCAGTTAAAACAGTATAAAGTGCAAATAGGTCTGTGCCGGGTCGATGTGCAACATGACCATCCGGGGGAGACAGTTCATGGGGGGGGGGGGGGGGGAACTAAGCAGGGCCAGTTCAAAGCAGCTATAGCTCTTGGTATGAAGCTGTTCCTAAGTCTGGAGGTGCGGGCATAGAAGGCCTTGTAACGTCTGCCGGATGGTAGAGGTTCGAACAGAATATTGCAAGGTGTGAGGAGTCTTTATGAATGCTGATGGCCTTCCTGAGGCACCGTGTATTGTAGATGCCCTCCAAGGCTGGTAGCTGTGTCCCAATTATCTTCTGCGCTCTGTGGACGACCCGCTGAAGAGCTCTCCTCTCTGCCTCCGTGCAGCTGAGATACCACACAGGTAAGAGTTTATTTACAAGGCTGACTCCTACCCTTTGTAGATTTCGATTTCCTTATTGTGCAGTGCTGATTATGTCACTATTACAAAGCAGACATACTCTGCTGACCAACAAGACCACAGATCACAGGGATATAATCTCCCACCGCATTTGGAAGAGGAAATATGGGATGGAGAGATGAGATCCCTTATTTACCTCCCTCTGACGATGCTGTGAATGACTTTACAGTAAGGGAGTAAGGGAAATCACAGCCAGGCTTGGCTCTGTGAGAGGTGTGCAATCTTGTCATAAGCGATAGGAGTAGAATTAGGTCATTTGGCCCATCAAGTCTACTCCACCATGGCTGATCAAACTCTCCTCCTAACCCCATTCTCCTGCCTTTTCCCCATAACCTCTGACACCTGTACTAATCAAGAATCTATCTATCTCTGCCTTAAAAATATCCATTGATGGCCTCCACAGCCATCTGTGGCAAAGAATTCCACAGATTCACCACCCCCTGACTAGAGAAAATTCCCCTCATCTACTTCCTTAAAGAACGTCCTTTAATTCTGAGGCTATGACCTCTAGTCCCAGACTCTTCCACTAGTGGGAACATCACTTGGCTGGGTGGGTGGTGGGGAGTGGGGGAATTGGCTGTAGTTTTCCCCCAGAACAAAAGGGTATATTTTGGATGGGTAGATGACCTCCATTAATCCTTAATTAGATACTTCAGTCACTAACTTAAACTGCCAAAACCTTTGCTCTTTGTAATGGGTGTTGTTGCTTTGAGAGGCATCGCACATTGTTAGCTTCTGTCAGGGCTGTTAATTCTTCGTGTACATAAACTCCATTTCCTGTTGCAAAACTGCTCAATCTCCCTGATTACATGGACTATTCCATTTGAACGGGTTAGTTTGCTACTGACAGCAAATGAAGTTGAACACAGTCGACATACTGTATCTTCAGAAAGTAACGCCAGAAAATTATCTCACATCATCTCACCCTCCTGGGCCTTGCAATTTGTGTATATTTTGTTCGAAGTGAAGCAATTTGTCATCTTGACCCTTAGGTGCTGAAACCTTTGTTCAAATGTTAACATAGCACTAACAGGGGGAAATAATTGATGGAGCATTTAGTCAATAATTAGGAACTGGAAATGTAGGCTTCTTTATTTCCTTGCTAAAGACAGATACATTCACTGATGTATCTGGGCAGCCAATCAGAAAACATTTTTAATGAGATATCTCATGCTGGCTTGAAAGATTATGCTCCAATTATTACCATGGAATTGTTTGTGAGATTTTAGGCTTCAGGCAACAACAAAATACCACACTACATTCAAAGCTTTATTGCCTAACTAGATTAAGTGAGACCCGTTGGGTCCCTGTCACACGGGAGGCTTGGTCCCCCAATGCAACCCGTTCCCCAACGCAATATTCCCCCACTCACCCGTTCCCCCAACGCAATATTCCACCACTCACCCGTTCCCCCAATTGCACAGGCGTGGCTCATTTCCCCTCATCCCCAGCACTCCCTCCCCTTCCTCTTCATCCTCACTCTTCTTTCCCCTCTCCTCCTCCCCTCCCCAATCCCTCCCTCACCTCTCCCTCCCTCTCCTTTCCCCTACCCTCATTCACTCACTCCCTCCATAACTCCTCTCCCCTCCCTACCCCCCTCCTATCCCTCTATTCCCCACCTCCCCCACTTCTCACCTCCCCCTAATCCCCCCCACTATCCCTCCTGATCTCCCCCACTCTCCCTCCTCACCTCTCCCACTTTCCCCACTCTCCCTCCCTACCCCTCCTCTCCCTCAATCCCCCCCCACTCTCCTCCTTGCCGCTCTTCTCCCTCCTTGCTTGCCCAGAGCAGCAGCAGCCGTCGGCCTCAGAGCCAGGCTCAGCACCCAGGTCTCAGATCCTCAGCGCAGCCTCAGCCCACCCCGCGGGCCCGGAGCAACAGTAAAATGGAAGTAATGTTACCCGTGTCATCGTTGTGAAAAAAGGATGGCGATCTGAATTCAGGAAAGGCCCCAACTGTGCAGGCACGGCTGACCCATTGGGTGCCCTTAGTGACGGCAGTAAAGACATGCACGGTAACTCTCCCCCAACTGCGCATGCAGTTTTTTTTTAAACGTTAATAACTTTTAAAATATACCATCAATCTGAACAAAACTTATTTCATTTACAGCACAGGACAATGGTGAATGGCCACCACAGTTTGAAGTTGAACATTAATCGGCTTGCCTGATTCTGTGGCAGGTGTCATTATACGGAATAAATAACGAAATTCAGATTCTGGTTATTCACACCAATGAAGTTTAGTTCCATTTTTTGTCATGTGTACTGAGGTACAGTGAAAAGCTTTCATTGCGTACTAACCAGTCAGCGGAAAGACAATATGTGATGACAATCGAGCCACTCACAGTGTACAGATACAAGGGATTAACGTGAATAACATTTAGTGCAAGATAAAGCCAATAAAGCCAATCAAAGATAGTCTGAGGGTCTTCAATGAGGTAGATAGTAGTTCAGGACTGCTCTCTAGTTGTGGTAGGATGATTCAGTTGCCTGATAACAGCAGGGAAGAAACTGTCCCTAAATCTGGAGATATGAATTTTTACACGTCTGTACCTTTTGCCTGATGGGAGAGGGGAGAAGAGGGAGTGGCCAGGGTGTGACTCGTACTTGATTCTGCTGCTGGCCTTGCCGGGGCAGTATGAGGTATGAATGGAGTCAATAGAAGGGAGGTTGGTTTGTGTGATGGTCTGGGCTGCGTCCACAATTCTCTACAATTTCTTGCGGTCTTGGATGGAGCTGTTCCAAAATCATACTGAAATGTTTCCTGATAAAATGCTTTCTACAGCGCATCTGCTGAAGTTGGTGAGAGTTGTTGGGGACATGCCATACTTCCTAAGCCTTCTAAGAAAGTAGAGGCGTTGGTGTGCTTTCGAAATTGCTGATGATGTTTACTCCTAGACACCTCCAGTTGTGTGTGGAGTTTGCACATTGTCCTGGGGACGGTTTGCAATTTCCTGTGTGCCTCAATAATGTGCAGGTTGTTGGGTTAATTAGTCACTAAATAGCCCT
>CM075979.1:33127463-33340138 GCA_038087875.1 Malacoraja senta
CCTGTCCCGTGTGTGAAATCCGTCCCCGTTGTCGGCGTTGACGGCTTCAGAAGCTGATTTTAAAATGACTCCAGCGCTAACATTGTCGATCGAATAAAAATAAAAAATACACAAAATGCCCATAGGAACGATTCTTCAGCAAAAGGTTGCACTCCAACGAAATATAATTCAGGACAAGGTAGGAGAAACCCACGTTTTAACCCCGCCCCCCCTCAAAGGTGCCAAAATCGCGCACACAGCCAGTGGCAGAATTGCAGCGCCGCTGAAGGTAAGTATTGTAACATACCTACTTTACAGCACCAGAGACCCGGGTTCGACCCTGATTACGGGTGCTGTCTGTACAGAGTTTGTACGTTCTACCTGTGACCGCGTGGGTTTTCTCTGGGTTCTCCAGGTTCTTCCCACATTCCAAAGACATCCAGGTTTTGTAGGTTAATTGGCTTTGATAAAGTGATTAAATTGCAACTAGCGTGTGGCTAGTGTTAGTGTACAGGAAGATCACTGGTTGGTGTGGACCTGTGGGCTGAAGGGCCTGCTTCTGTGCTGTATCCCCAAAGCCTATGGTATCAACTGCAATGACAGAGCTGGGATCACCAGGTAAAATCTATCAATACATAATTAAAACTCTGATCTTGTGCTCTTCCGGTTTGCGCTATTTTTCTATTTGCGCAAATACAGTACACGATAGCGCTACGTTTATTCGCCAGCTCACTCGCCGTTCTCCTGTGCTGTAAGTGCACCAAGTTTCGTTCCGATCGGTGGAATACTGTAAAAGTTAGCGAGGTTTAAAAATAGTAAAATCCGCGCGTGCGCAGATAGATCTCTCCTGCCAGTCAGCGCTGCGCGGATTGGTCTCTTCTCCTGTCACTCCGCAGGACGGTCAGCCCCTTCCTGCGCCATCGCCTCTTTACTGGAGCTGAGGGAAGCTGTGGGTGGCCGCCGGAAGGACCGGAAACGGCCCGGCCTGGCGCGGGAGATGTCACCAAACGGAAAGCGGAGAATCTGATCCTGGTGGAGGAGAGCATCCAGTAGGTATGTTACAATACTTACCTTCAGCGGCGCTGCAATTCTGCCACTGGCCGTGTGCGCGATTTTGGCGCCTTTAAGGGGGGGGCGGGGTTCAAACGTGGGTTTCTCCTACCTTGTCATGTATTATATTTCGTTGGAGTACAAGCGTTTGCTGAAAAATCGTTCCTACGAGCGTTTTGTGTATTTTTAATTTTTATTAAATCGACAATGTCAGCGCTGGAGTTATTTTAAAATCATCTTCGAAAGTCGTCAACGCCGACAACGGGGATGGATTTCACACACGGGACAGGTAAACGAAAGTAGTTTCTTTTTTTGCATAAAAGTGCTTCTTAAGAAGCCTTTAATTCATATTTTTTAATGCGAAACGGTGATTCTTTCCCCCGAACTAACGGCAGAATTTTTCATGCCGATACGGGGTTAAATTCACCGCAAATCAACGTTCCAATTGATCGCGTTCCAGAAAACCTCACTCGCAAGATGATTTAAATGGCCATTAATTTACAGGTATTAAACATTCAATTCCTTCCATTTGGCCTGTAAATCCATGACAATGAGATTTTAAAATGATGTTATATTGTGAATTCTTGTGTGAATGTTATTTGGACACTTAGGCTATTTAAAAATGTTAATCTATTCTTAAGAAATTGATAGATGTTTAGATCTAGTAATTGAATTTTGTAATTAGCTACAATTAGGTAACTAACTAATTAAATGCTTTAATTTCATGTCATCTAAGTAAGATTGTTTCATATTTATTTCAGAATGCTTCAATCTATAATAACTGAAAATTTCGTTCAGTTCTCTTAATTTTTAAGAAAGTTATGGGCTTTTGACTGTCCTCGATCACAGCTTTTGTGTTGTCAATGGAAAAGCAATAGGGAACAAAATGCTAATTTCCGAGTATGAAAATGGCCATAACATTTTTAATACTGAAGATATGAAAGTGAATTAGGTGTCAAATTAAACTTCTTTTTATGCTTTATCTGATGGGATAAATTGCAGACTTTATTTTTAAAATCTCAAAATTTTGTAACATTGCTACATCCAGCACCCGCTGTGAGTCCCAAACGCACCACCATCACAACGCCCCGCAGCTCCAGCCCCTTCCCCTCTAGTCCCCCTCGCTGGCTCCTGCCCCCCTCCCCCGTAATACCCCCCTCTCCCCCATGGCTCTTTCCCCGTCTTTTCTCCAAGCTCTCCACACCCACCTTCCCCCCTGCCCACACGCCGGCGCAGCAGTAGCTGCTGGTGCTTCCGGGCCGAGCCGAGGATCCACGCCGATGGCTGATGCTCCTCCGGGGCACACAAGAAGGGAGCGGCAACCTTGAGATCCTGGGGAGGGAGAGTGGGAGAGGAGAGGGGATAGAGGGAGAGGAGGGTAGTAGGGAGGGGAGAGGAGTTATGGAGGGAGGGAGTGACTGAGGGTAGGGGAAAGGGGAGGTGAGGGAGGGATTGGGGGAGGGTAGAAGGAGAGGGAAAAGAAGAGGGAGGAGGTGAGGTGGGGGAGGAGGAGGAATAGAGGGAGAGGAGGGGGGAGTAGAGGAGGGGGGAGTGGGAGAGGTGGGGATAGAGGGATAGGAGGGGGATGGGGAGGGAGTTACTGAGGGTAGGGGAAAGAAGAGGAAGGGATTGGGGGAGGGGAAGAGGAGAGGGGAAAGAAGAGGGAGGGTGAAGAGGAGGGGCAGAGAGTGCTAGAATGAGGGGAAATGAGCTGCGCCTGTGCAGAGGGTGAGTGGTGGAATATTGCGTTGGGGGACCAAGCCTCCTGTGTGACAGAGACCCAACGGGTTCCACTTAGTCTAGTATTTAAATAAAAACACAAGCCAGCCAAGACCAACCTGTAATTAAACTGGGGTGTTCAATTCAACCATTCAGATATTGCCACAGACCCAGTTCCCACCGATCAGACAATGCCTGCAGCTCCACAGCACTGGGCAAACTCATCCCACTGATCTCATGAATACTTGTTCATAGGTGTGGGCTGCTCATGAGATGGGCATTTGTATCTTGGGGAGGATCTGATCTGCTCTCTAACCTCCCTCATTAAATGAATCAGATAATTTCATCACTTTCTTATCTCCATGACAATCTTTTATTCAGTCCTCACAGAAACATAGAAAATAGGTGCAGGTGTAGGTCAGCCAGCAGGAGTAGCCCTTCGAGCCAGCACCATTCAATATGATCATGGCTGATCATCCAAAATCAGTACCCCGTTCTGGCTCCCGCCCCCCCCCCCCCCTTGATTCCCTTAGCCCTGTGAGTTAAATCTAACTCTCTCTTGAAAACATCCAGTGAATTGGCCTCCACTGCCTTCTGTGGCAGAGAATTCCACAGATCCACAACTCTCTGGATGAAAAAATGTTTTCTCATCTCAGCCCTAAATGGCCTACCCCTTATTCTTAAACTGTGAACCCTGGTTCTGGACTCCCCCAACATCGGGAACATTTTCCTGCATCTACCCTGTCCAATCCTCTAACAATTTTATATGTTTCTATAAGATCCCCTCTCATCTAAGGTCAGAAACGTAAGGTCTGATTCTCTTTCCACAAATGCTGCCTGATCTGCAGGGTGTTTCCAGCATTCACTTTCTTCTTTAACATTTCCAACATGTTTCAGCAACTTCTTCACACAGCGGGCAGTGCGCTCATGGACCAAGGTGCCATAGTGCCAATTGACAGAGGCGAGTATAAATATACCATATAAAAGGCACTTGGTTAGCTGCATGGATAGGAAAGGTTTGGATAGAATTGAGCAGATGCAGGTAAGTGGGACTAGCTTGGTTAGGTACTGTACGTACAAGTTGGGCCAAAGAGCCTGTTTCCATGCTGTATAGTCATTGACAATGACTTTATCCACAATATTCTTATTGAAAACAAGACACAAAGTGCTGGAGTAACTGAGCGGATCAAGCAGCATCTCTGGAGAACATGGATAGGTGACATTTCGGATTGGGACCCTTCTTCAAAATTATTGTGGTGTGGGTTGGGGAGGGAAGCTGGAAGAGAGGAGGAGCAGGATAAAATCTGGCAAGGGCTAGGTGGATACAGGTGATGGAGGGGGTAACACTAGGTGGTGCCACCAGCAGTGGCTGCCTCGCCAACAGTCTGTCCTTACTTCTGTTTTGTTATTTTTAGTATGTGTTAAAAAGTATGTTTTAGTGTTCTTTGGTTTGTTTTATGTGGGGGGTTGGGAGGGGGGGGGTGGTTAGGGGAAACTTTTTTTCAATCTCTTACCTCCACGGAGTTGCGATTTTGGTTCCTTATATCTCCGTCCGCACTGCGGCCTAACATCGTGGAGTTGCCGGCCTTTCCTGGAGACCGACCCGGCGCTCCAAGCCACGGGAGACTGCGGGACTTTAACATTGCGGAGCTTGCGATCCCTTTGCCGGGGATCGAAGTTCCAAGTCCTGTGGACTTTAACATCATGAAGCCCGCGGTGTCTGATAAGAAGAGGCCGACTTGGGAGCTCCATGCCGCGGAGTTTCAACCGCCCAGACGCGGGAGTTTCATCGGCTGCCGGGGCTTTGATGACCCTGACTGTGGATGGTTTGACTGCCCCGACCGTGGGAGAACAAGGAGGAAGAAGATGAACGTTATTGCCTTCCATCACAGCGAGGAATGTGGAATCCACTGTGATGGATGTTTATGTTAACTTTTATGTGGTTGTGTGTCTTGTTGCTTTTCACTTAGTATGGCTGTATGGTAACTCAAATTTCACTGTAGCTTAATTGGTACATGTGACAATAAACTGACCTTAAAACCTTGATACCTTGATAGGCAGATTTGTTTAGTTAAGTTTGAGTTTAGAGATACAACACAGAAGAGGACCCCTCGGCCCATTGAGTCGGCTACGATAAAACAATCCCCTACATCTTACACAGGGACAATTTACAATTTTTACCAATGCCAGTTAACCTACAAACCTGTACGTCTTTGGTGTGTGGGGAGCGCCCGGAGAAAAGCCACACAGTCACTGGGAGAACATACAAACTCCCTACGGACAGCACCCATCGTCAGGACTGAACCCAGGTCTCTGGTGCTGTGAGGCAGCAACTCTACTGCTGCACCACCGTGCCGCCCCCCAGATGGTTGGACAAACAAAAGATATGAGATAATGATTGAAGAGCTGCAAATTGGGAAGCAAGAGGAAGCAATACCATAGCTGGTAACAAACACCACACACCAACTTCAATCACGTAGAGGACAGGTAGGAATCTATGGCAAACAGTGCTTTATACATATTCTGAGCACACCATTGCTCTTTCTACTGCTAAATTTTTTTACTGGTTCACAGTTGAGCAGAATATAAAATAATCAACGCTCTCTTTGATAATTAAAAATTTGTCCTGAAATCTTGGTTCATTTGATTTTGTTTGATCCATTTGCAGTAAGTGCACTCGGAAAGCCAATACCCTCATTGCGATTGCGGTCAGCTTCCACGGAGTGAAGATTAACATACTCATCTTCAGTGTGGTCTTTGCCTCGTGAGCTGCTGCAACATGACCCTTTAGTTGGCTTCAGTGCCACTTGGCAGTTTTTAATTTACATAGCTGTTCCGGTTGACTGCCATTGCATTTCCCACAAGTAAGTTGTTTCAGCATTTTCTCGCATTTTCTCCGCCTCTCTTCAACCACTAAAGCTCCCTGGACACTTGGGAGGGATGAAGCCCTTTTGCATCTCATGCTGCTGAATCCATCAGTTGCTGCCTGACGGGATTGTGCAAAAATAAGTTCAGATACTGAATAATGTGGACTGCTTCTTCTTAGCAATCAATTGACAAATCAGTCCAACTCTTTGGGCTCTGTTGAGAAAGTCTGAGAAGTTCCAGGGTAATGCCTCCACATAGTCTTTGATGTACTCACCATGTTTTTGCTTTTGCATTTCAAACCAGCAGCTTTCTGTTATTGCTAAAGGCACCCAATTAATGTGTCTGCTTAATTTCCATATGACCTCTGCAAAGAGTACATCAATTGCTTTTTGACGTGTAAGTAAATTGGAGGATTGTATGATGTGTCTGGTCACATTTCAGCTAATAGGATTGCTTTATTCTTCTCTTGAATGGCTTTGTTAAGCATTTGTGCATTCTTTGCAATTGCACGTCCATCTGTGGTATTACTGGGCCATGAAGCACAGAACTCTTAATCTGTTAGAAACTCCTCATGTAAAAAGATGCCGTCTTGCCGTCTTCCTTAGATCCCCGGCACACAAAGACCTTTCCTTATGACCGAACTAAGAGACCATTCTTATTTCTCGCTTCTTGCAAGGTCCAGTCTTTATACACTTGTTGCCCATTTCAAATCTCTCAATGAAAGTCTTCCCGAGGTGTCGTGGCCGTGGATCTGAGAACCTGCCCGAAGCCTCAGTGGACCGTGGAACCCACCCGTAGGCTCGGCAGGCCACAGAACCAGGAACTACCCAAAGGACCCAAAGGCTCGGCGAACAGTGGTACCAGGAGGGGCCTGCTGGAGACAGTGGACACAAGGACCAACGGCCAGTCGGAGGGTGAACTGGGGTATTACTTTCAGCTGCAGGAGGCGCCCCCAGGATACAAAGATGGCCGGGCGAGGAGAGGGACGTCGGTTCGCGGGCCAAACAGGTCAAAGGCGACAGAGGAAGGCCCTGCAGGTGCCTGGGGCTGACCTAGACTGAGCGCAGGGGCAGACCAGACTTTAAACTCCGGAAATGGCACCAAAACCTGGCGGCGCCTGCATGTGTAGATATGCAAGAGGAATTTCTCTGTGCAGTTGTACATGTGACAAATAAAGCACCATTGCACCTCGTATTAACTCAAAACACACATACAAAAAGAAGTAATAATAATATTAATAATATATCTTTTATTGTCATTGCACAGAGGTACAATGAGATTTGGAATGCAACTTTCATCCGATGTAATAACTTGATTAGCTAAAAATTTAGACACCCAGAGAAACAAGATTAAAAAAAACCAGTTAAAACAGTATAAAGTGCAAATAGGTCTGTGCCGGGTCGATGTGCAACATGACCATCCGGGGGAGACAGTTCATGGGGGGGGGGGGGGGGGAACTAAGCAGGGCCAGTTCAAAGCAGCTATAGCTCTTGGTATGAAGCTGTTCCTAAGTCTGGAGGTGCGGGCATAGAAGGCCTTGTAACGTCTGCCGGATGGTAGAGGTTCGAACAGAATATTGCAAGGTGTGAGGAGTCTTTATGAATGCTGATGGCCTTCCTGAGGCACCGTGTATTGTAGATGCCCTCCAAGGCTGGTAGCTGTGTCCCAATTATCTTCTGCGCTCTGTGGACGACCCGCTGAAGAGCTCTCCTCTCTGCCTCCGTGCAGCTGAGATACCACACAGGTAAGAGTTTATTTACAAGGCTGACTCCTACCCTTTGTAGATTTCGATTTCCTTATTGTGCAGTGCTGATTATGTCACTATTACAAAGCAGACATACTCTGCTGACCAACAAGACCACAGATCACAGGGATATAATCTCCCACCGCATTTGGAAGAGGAAATATGGGATGGAGAGATGAGATCCCTTATTTACCTCCCTCTGACGATGCTGTGAATGACTTTACAGTAAGGGAGTAAGGGAAATCACAGCCAGGCTTGGCTCTGTGAGAGGTGTGCAATCTTGTCATAAGCGATAGGAGTAGAATTAGGTCATTTGGCCCATCAAGTCTACTCCACCATGGCTGATCAAACTCTCCTCCTAACCCCATTCTCCTGCCTTTTCCCCATAACCTCTGACACCTGTACTAATCAAGAATCTATCTATCTCTGCCTTAAAAATATCCATTGATGGCCTCCACAGCCATCTGTGGCAAAGAATTCCACAGATTCACCACCCCCTGACTAGAGAAAATTCCCCTCATCTACTTCCTTAAAGAACGTCCTTTAATTCTGAGGCTATGACCTCTAGTCCCAGACTCTTCCACTAGTGGGAACATCACTTGGCTGGGTGGGTGGTGGGGAGTGGGGGAATTGGCTGTAGTTTTCCCCCAGAACAAAAGGGTATATTTTGGATGGGTAGATGACCTCCATTAATCCTTAATTAGATACTTCAGTCACTAACTTAAACTGCCAAAACCTTTGCTCTTTGTAATGGGTGTTGTTGCTTTGAGAGGCATCGCACATTGTTAGCTTCTGTCAGGGCTGTTAATTCTTCGTGTACATAAACTCCATTTCCTGTTGCAAAACTGCTCAATCTCCCTGATTACATGGACTATTCCATTTGAACGGGTTAGTTTGCTACTGACAGCAAATGAAGTTGAACACAGTCGACATACTGTATCTTCAGAAAGTAACGCCAGAAAATTATCTCACATCATCTCACCCTCCTGGGCCTTGCAATTTGTGTATATTTTGTTCGAAGTGAAGCAATTTGTCATCTTGACCCTTAGGTGCTGAAACCTTTGTTCAAATGTTAACATAGCACTAACAGGGGGAAATAATTGATGGAGCATTTAGTCAATAATTAGGAACTGGAAATGTAGGCTTCTTTATTTCCTTGCTAAAGACAGATACATTCACTGATGTATCTGGGCAGCCAATCAGAAAACATTTTTAATGAGATATCTCATGCTGGCTTGAAAGATTATGCTCCAATTATTACCATGGAATTGTTTGTGAGATTTTAGGCTTCAGGCAACAACAAAATACCACACTACATTCAAAGCTTTATTGCCTAACTAGATTAAGTGAGACCCGTTGGGTCCCTGTCACACGGGAGGCTTGGTCCCCCAATGCAACCCGTTCCCCAACGCAATATTCCCCCACTCACCCGTTCCCCCAACGCAATATTCCACCACTCACCCGTTCCCCCAATTGCACAGGCGTGGCTCATTTCCCCTCATCCCCAGCACTCCCTCCCCTTCCTCTTCATCCTCACTCTTCTTTCCCCTCTCCTCCTCCCCTCCCCAATCCCTCCCTCACCTCTCCCTCCCTCTCCTTTCCCCTACCCTCATTCACTCACTCCCTCCATAACTCCTCTCCCCTCCCTACCCCCCTCCTATCCCTCTATTCCCCACCTCCCCCACTTCTCACCTCCCCCTAATCCCCCCCACTATCCCTCCTGATCTCCCCCACTCTCCCTCCTCACCTCTCCCACTTTCCCCACTCTCCCTCCCTACCCCTCCTCTCCCTCAATCCCCCCCCACTCTCCTCCTTGCCGCTCTTCTCCCTCCTTGCTTGCCCAGAGCAGCAGCAGCCGTCGGCCTCAGAGCCAGGCTCAGCACCCAGGTCTCAGATCCTCAGCGCAGCCTCAGCCCACCCCGCGGGCCCGGAGCAACAGTAAAATGGAAGTAATGTTACCCGTGTCATCGTTGTGAAAAAAGGATGGCGATCTGAATTCAGGAAAGGCCCCAACTGTGCAGGCACGGCTGACCCATTGGGTGCCCTTAGTGACGGCAGTAAAGACATGCACGGTAACTCTCCCCCAACTGCGCATGCAGTTTTTTTTTAAACGTTAATAACTTTTAAAATATACCATCAATCTGAACAAAACTTATTTCATTTACAGCACAGGACAATGGTGAATGGCCACCACAGTTTGAAGTTGAACATTAATCGGCTTGCCTGATTCTGTGGCAGGTGTCATTATACGGAATAAATAACGAAATTCAGATTCTGGTTATTCACACCAATGAAGTTTAGTTCCATTTTTTGTCATGTGTACTGAGGTACAGTGAAAAGCTTTCATTGCGTACTAACCAGTCAGCGGAAAGACAATATGTGATGACAATCGAGCCACTCACAGTGTACAGATACAAGGGATTAACGTGAATAACATTTAGTGCAAGATAAAGCCAATAAAGCCAATCAAAGATAGTCTGAGGGTCTTCAATGAGGTAGATAGTAGTTCAGGACTGCTCTCTAGTTGTGGTAGGATGATTCAGTTGCCTGATAACAGCAGGGAAGAAACTGTCCCTAAATCTGGAGATATGAATTTTTACACGTCTGTACCTTTTGCCTGATGGGAGAGGGGAGAAGAGGGAGTGGCCAGGGTGTGACTCGTACTTGATTCTGCTGCTGGCCTTGCCGGGGCAGTATGAGGTATGAATGGAGTCAATAGAAGGGAGGTTGGTTTGTGTGATGGTCTGGGCTGCGTCCACAATTCTCTACAATTTCTTGCGGTCTTGGATGGAGCTGTTCCAAAATCATACTGAAATGTTTCCTGATAAAATGCTTTCTACAGCGCATCTGCTGAAGTTGGTGAGAGTTGTTGGGGACATGCCATACTTCCTAAGCCTTCTAAGAAAGTAGAGGCGTTGGTGTGCTTTCGAAATTGCTGATGATGTTTACTCCTAGACACCTCCAGTTGTGTGTGGAGTTTGCACATTGTCCTGGGGACGGTTTGCAATTTCCTGTGTGCCTCAATAATGTGCAGGTTGTTGGGTTAATTAGTCACTAAATAGCCCTTAGTGTGTAGATGAAATGTGGAATCTTGGGGAGTTAAGAAGAATGTGGGGGAGAATAAAAGAGATTGATATTAATGATTGGTGTTGACTCAGTGGGCAGAAGAGCCTGTTCCGTACTGTATGACCATATTGTCAAGGTGGGATGTACCAACCTTCAGTCAAAATAGCTGGTGCAAAAGAAAGTGAGCAGCAGGTGCTTCAGGTTATGGAAAGGATTTATGAAGTCAAATCCTTCAGTGCATTAGGACTGAGGTAGATGTAGTTATATCGTGGCTCTGAGATAGTTCCATAACAGCACTCCAGTTTAGTCGAATAATGCACAGTGGCACTCAAGAAGCTTTGGTAGTAATGGATTAGCATGAACACCACTTGAAATAATGTACTCACTAATGCCATTACTTAATGGGGATAATGGAAAGGATCTAATGTGAAATAAATCTTGTGAATGACCTGGAGAAGCCTCATTGAATATTTATTAAGTGAAGCTGTAACTCAATTGCTCTAAATTTCACAATACTTTAACTATCGTTTGCAGCTTGTGTGTGTGCCTGGAATGAGTCTGCAGCCCAGAATAAGGCACCAAGACTTTCAGAAGGTACACACAAAATGCTGGAGTAACTCAGCGGGTGAGGCAGCATCTCTGGAGAGAAGGAATGAGCGACGTTTCGGGTCGAGTCCCGAAGGGTCTGTACCTACCTTCGATTTAAAGCTGCATCTGCAGTTCTTTCTTACACACCAAGACTTTCAGGTTCTCTGTCATTATATACTTTATAGTTCATGTGTCTCTATAAAGAATGAAACAAGTTCCACAAACTAGTTGGACATCAGTAATTTAACCCTGAATAAATATATGGAGAAAATGCTGGAAACACTCAGCTGGTCAGGCAGCACCTGGGCAGGAAGAAATAGAGTCGACCTTTCAGGTCGATGATCTTTCATTGGAGCCGGGGAAGGTAGAAACAATACATGTGTTTGGTTGCAAAGGAGAAATGAATGCAAAGAAAGGGCTTATTTTCTACTTGATGTTACATCATCTAATTCTGGAAAACACATTTGAAACATGAATCCTAATGGGCCTGTCCCGCGTAGGCGACTTTTTTGGCGACTGCAGGAGACTATGCAGTCGCCACATGGTCGCCACATGTTCGCGGATGGTTGCCGGGCAGTCGCCTTCATGGTCGTGAGGAGTTCCCGCATTCTGGGAACTGGTTGCGGCCTCATTATGGTCGCCGCAAATTTTTCGACATGTTGAAAAATTAGCGGCGACCAGAATGAAGCCGCCATGGAGAGTAGCGAGAATTCCCGTCCTGTAGATGGGTCGCCAGGAGGTCCTAGTGGGTTGCCAGGAGGTCGAAGGTTGTCGTAGGTTCTCGTAGGTTGTAGCCGGTGCTGACCGGTGAATTTCATTGGCTCATTGCGAAAAAAACCCGTAAGCAGTCGTTTTCAGAACCAAGGATAACCGACCGGTAATGTTAATGTCCGCCGGGTCTTCACAGCCGTGTATCTCTGGCTTCTTAAAAGTTGTCTCCCCCCTCTCCACCCCTCTTTTAAAGGAAGGACTTACGTGACCCTTCCCGTACACTGTGCTTTCACTGTCTTAATTACAGCGCCAACCTTCCTGTTCATCGCGCTGTGTGTCTGTATGACATTGGCTTTGCACCGTGTGAATTTCACTCAGACAGTGCTCCCACTGCTTGCCCTGTCCCCCACCTGCATAACGGGCTGGTGAAGGAAGTGATGTGTGTGTGTGTTCCGCTCTGACAGTCGCCGTTCCAGTCGCCGTTTTTTCAGGCGATTGCCGGCGACTTCACAGTCGCCTGAAAAATCGCCTAAGTGGGACAGGCCCGTTACTCCTCACCAAATATACTGCCCGTCTACCTTCAATACTGAGAGTTATAGAGTCATACAGTGTGGAAACAGACCCTTCAGCCCATGCCGACCAACATGCCCCATCTAACAGTAGTCCCACCTGCCTGCTTTTGATCCACATCCCTCTAAACCTGTCCTATCCACGTACCTGTCTAAATGTTTCTTAAACATTGTGATAGCACCTACCTCAAATACAACCTCCGGCTGCTTGTTCCGTACACCCACCAAGCTTGGTGTAAAAAAGTTACCCCTCAGGTTCCGATTAAATCTTTCCTCCCTAACCTGAAACCTATGTCCTCTGGTTCTCGATTCCTCAACTCTGGGCAAAAGACTCTGTGTTTATCTGATCTATTACTCTCGTGACTTTGTGCACTTCTATAAGATCTTCCTTTTCTGTTCTCTTTCAGATTTCCAGTACTTCCTGTCTTTTGCTGTGGGGTTGACAAGTTAAAGTATGAATCTGCTGAAAGAATAGTGCTTTGCAAGCCCATTAATCTTTCTTCAGTCTATTCTTTGAAATATATAACAGTAAAAGTATTGGTTGACATTCTGGCAATTTATTCCTGTAATGTACGGTGCAGCATAAATAAATGGACCTATTTTGACCTTTTATTACTTTGTTTGTAGGTATGTTGCTATAAAGGCCAGACAGTTTAACAGCTCATTGTTCCCACACTATGTGCACAGACTGATAAAGTGTACTTAATATTGACCGAGAATTACTCTGCTGCCAGGTGTCCATTTCAGGGATGATGAGCCTGCCTGAGGTTGCCTGGTGGGTCAGGACATTGTTGATCCTGGGCTCTATGCTACACCGAGGTAATGTCTGCTCCAGTGCTGATATACATAAGCTCCTTGCCTCATGTTGGTCACTTAGGACAAAAGCAACTTGCAATAAAATTCTACTGCAATAAAGCAGTCTGAGGGTGCTAAATAATAGACTTATCAGCAAAGTTCAAGCAAATGGCCATAAATGGACATCAGCAGTAAGGATGTGAAGGAGGCTAAGCAACAGGTGATGGAGGGTTGAGCATCAAGATTCTGCAGGGATTGCTGTTAACCATTGCTTTTTTACTCCTATACTATATATCAGTGAGACCAAGCGCAGACTTTAGTTTTAGTTTTTGTTTAGAGATACAGCGCGGCCCTTCAGCCCACCGGGTCCGTGCCGACCAGTGATCCCCGCACATTAACACTATCCCACGCCCACTAGGGCCAATTTTTACATTTACCAAGCCAATTAACCTACAAACCTGTATGTCTTTGGAGTGTGGGAGAAAACCGAAGATCTCGGAGAAAACCCACGCAGGTCACGGGAAGAATGTACAAACTCCATACAGACAGCACCCTTAGTCCGGATCGAACCCGGGTCTCCAGTGCTGCATTCGCTATAAGGCAGCAACTCTACCGCTGCGCAACCGTGACTGCGCCACCGTGACTTTGCGATCGCTTCGCTCAACTCTTTTACTCAGTCCGCCTAGGCCTATACAATCTCCCGGTTGCTAAACACTTTAACTCCCCCACACTGATCTTTCTGTCATGGGCCTCCTCCCACTGTCAGAGTGAGGTCAAACGCAAATTGGTGGAACAGCACCTCGTATTTTGCTTGGGTAGCTTACAACCTAATGGTATGATTATTGATTTCTCTAACTTCAAGTAGCCCTTGTTTTCCCTCTCTCTCTGTTCCTCCACCACCCTGGTTCTCCGACTAGTTTCACTACCACGGTGCAACCCTCCTAGCGGCACTTGCTCCTCATGTCCGTCCTCTCCAGTGGCTCCCTCCCCGTTCTGTGGCCGGTCGAGCCTTCAGGTCCTCTGTTGGATTCCCGGTTCCTCGGGAAGGCCTCCGACGTGCGGCATCTTGGCACCTCAGGACAGAATGCCTCAGAATGGTGCTGTTTGCGAAACAGGCTGCAAGAATAGTGTAGAGTTTGGTGGGATGACTACTTGATGAAGGAGAAGCATCTCCACAAAGTCTGTCTGTGTCTACAGGAGGTGGTGATTGAACCACTTACTGCTGTCCTGTCTGAGATCTTGACCCTGCATTTAATAAAAGGTGCAAAATGTAGTTTAGTTTAGAGATACAGCGTGGAAACAGGCCCTTCGGCCCACCGAGTCCACGCCGACCAATGATCCCTGTACACTAGTTCCATCCTACAGACAAAGGACAATTTACAGAAGCCAATTAACCTCCACACCAGCAGGTTTTTGAAATGTGGAAGAAAACCGGAGCACCCGAAGAAAACCTTCGCAGTCAAGGGGAGAACGTACAAACTCCGTACAGACAGCACCTGTAGTCAGGATTGAACCTGGGTCTCTGGTGCTGTAAGGCAGCAACTTTACCGCTGCGCTACTGTGCTACCCCTAAATCAGTGTTTCCAATTCTGTGATAGTCACATTTCACAGCATGGAACAGTCCCTTCAGTCCATGGCGTCCTAGCATAGTTTTACTCATCTACACTAATCCCTTTTGCTGCACTAGGTCTGCATCTTTTAATTTAATCTATGTTTGTATTTAATCTATGACCACTGTTGTCTGTTATACTATTCTTATACCAATGTAAAGCACTTTGGCCAACGAGAGTTGTTTTTTAAATGTGCTATATAAATAAAAGTGACTTGACTTGACTTGCATCCTTCTATGCCGTAACTATTTAAGTGTGTGTCCGAATGTCTTTTGAATGTAATGATTGTATCTGACTTCATCATCTCAGAGGGTGGCATGGTAGAGCAGCAGTAGAGCTGCTGCCTTACAGCGCCAGAGACTCGGGTTCGATCCTGACCAAGGGTGCTGTCTGTACAGAGTTCGTTCTCCCCATGACTGCATGGGTCTTTCCCCGGGTGCACCGGTTTCCTCCCACATTCCAAAGATGTGCAGGTTTGTCGGTTAATAGCCTTCTGTACATTGTCCCGCGTGTGTAGGATAGAACTAGTGTACGGGTGATTGATGGTCGACGCAGAGTCGGTGGGCCAAGGGGGCTGTTCAAACGCCGTATCATTAAAAGACTACGACGAGTTGACTGTTCCTGATTGAGCAAAGAAACCCATTCATATGCCAGCCACTGGGTGGCATATGAATGGGTAATCCAACATGCCCATTAATAATACCACCATCCCTCCAGCTGAAACATTGTACTGCAATTCTTTTAATGACACAAACTGTGTGATCCTTTTCCTGATTTTTCTGGCTCAATGTGAAGATGAATTGTCCTGTCTTCCAGGCAGTGTTGTACATTATAACTGAGCACTCAGCACCACTCACTACTTCTCAACCCCCCTCCTCCCCCCCACTTCTCTAAAGCCATAAAGCAGACAATTCTCATTAAAGGTTGGTGTTTAGAACGAGGAAGACGATTGTTGAAATGAAAAATTTTGACTGGGTCCAGACAGAAAGATTATCTCTTAACATATTCCTTGCTCCAATAAGCATTTTGACTCTGAGTGCATGAACTGAATCAAAAGAAAAAAACAGGAGAGATATAAAGCATGCTAGTGATTATCTCTCATCTCCTCCACATTGCCCAGAGTTAAGATTTACCCTGCAATGCCCAACCCTGGGAGAAATGATGCGGTGAAATTGCCTTTATGTATTGAATGCCTAGTGGCTATTATTAGTTGGATTAGAATAAGACAATTAGAGAGCCAGGACAGCCCAAGGCAATGGCGTAAATATCAATCTGGGCACTTGTCAAGGGCATTACATTTCTGTTCCTTTTCGCTGCATCCTTGTCAACGTGATAGCCAGAGATATCGCACGCCAACTGGCGCAGTAATTGAGATGGCTGCTGACAATAACCTGCACAGTTTTTGCATGAGATGACTTTACTGGGCCCAGGAGAAGTTAAATCAACAGTTTGAGGGCAGTGTCACTATTACCCTGTCTACTTAAAATGCAAAAAAAAAGCAACAATTAATTCAATTAAATGCCTGCTGGGGAGTTCACACTTCCATGTGCCATAAGTTGCCTGGCTTTCACCCTCGATCTGATGTTACTGTTCACCAGGTTTATGGAGGTTGCAAACTCTGAAGATGCAACAAGAACTTGGGGTGGCACGGTGGCACAACGATAGAGTTGCTGCCAAACAGCACCAAAAACCAAAGTTCGATCCTGACTGCGGGTGCTGTCTGTATGGAGTTTGTATGTTCTCCCAGTGACCGCATATGTTTTCTCCGGGTGCTCCGGTTTCCTCCCACACTACAGACGTCCAGGTTTGTAGGCTAATTGGCTTTGGTAAAAATTGTAAATTGTCCTTAGTGTGTAGGATAGTGCTAGTGTATGGGAACCGCTGGTCAAGGTGGACCTGGTGGGCTGAAGGGCCTGCTTCTGTGCTGTTCTCTGCTAAAACTGAACTAATTGATACTTTTCTAACTAGGCTTTTCTATACCTCTCCTAAGCCCACCCAAGTGTATTCTGCCTTTGTTCCAACCATCTGCCTATCAAACCCCTCCTTGACTGTGCCCACCTATTGCCTGCCACGCATTGTCCTCTCTGCCAGCTCTCCCCTCTCCCAGCTTTCTTCCCCGCCCCCCCCCCCCTACAATCAGTCTGAAGAAGGGTCCTGACCTGAAACATCACCTCATATGCTGCCTGACCTGCTGAGTTATTCCAGCACTTTGTGTCCTTTCGTCTTCTGCTTTGTTGTATGAACCATTTCTTCACTCATCCATGTACACCTTTCATCCTACCAATCCTCTCCAACCTCTATTAACAATGCACTTGAGTTGCCTTACTGTTTTTCCGCACATACAGTGGTGGGTAGAAATGGTGGATGCCGGTACAATTACGATATTTTTAAGACATTTGAACAGGTACATGAATGTAAAAGGTTTAGAAGGATAATGAGCCAAATGCAGGCAAAGGGACTAACTTAGATAGCCATCGTAATTGGCATGAACGAGTTGGGCTGAAGGGCCTGTTTTCAGTGCTGCTTAACTCTATGAGTCTACGATTTGGGAGAGAGGGAGAAATAGCAGTCGACAAATCATCAGTTTTGATGTCCTCCCATTACAGGTACCAGAGGCAGAGGGCCAGTGTTCTGTAATCCTCGGTAGACAAAATTGCTGGAGAAACTCAGCGGGTGCGGCAGCATCTATGGAGCGAAGGAAATAGGCAACCTTTCTTCAGTAATCCTATCCGAGTTCTGTCAGACCTGCAGTGGTATCTAGCAGATAATTAGGTTTCAGATGGAATACGAATACCAATTTAGAATATAATAGAGAGTGGCAGCAGAAAAATTAAGATAAAGAACTGCCAAGACATGATGAGAAAATGACAAAAGGAATAATAAAAATTCAGAAATGAGGAAACGTTTTACAAAGATTGTAAGTGGTACTGAAACACTGTCAGATAAAACAATATCCAGAAATGCCAAACATCTTGCCCTGTACTTTGGACGAGTCCATTACAATGTGTATAATTTCCGACTGAAAGAAATGGTGGTTAGAGTACTGATTAGATTATCCTGACCTACGACTCTGTGGTGTGAGAGTGCTTCTTCATATTCTCGATGAGGGATGGCTACAAAACACAGCTTCCCCATCTTCAATGATATAATGCCAACTCTTAATATGCGAACAATGGAATAATTGTTCATATGAAAGGAAACATTCAAACATCTGATTTATGGAAGCCGATTCAATTTTATATCCCTGATGTCTGTGAAATCAACTGGGATTGCACAGAATTTTCATTCACAAATACTCTGATTTGATCACTTATTCACCAGTGAGAATTAAATAATGACCTAGTCTACTCAGTGCAATAAATCCACACAAAGCATGAGGTATTGATTTTTTTTTCCTTCTTAAGTAAAGAACCTTTTGTAAATGATATAACTGTGGAATTCAATTCTGACACTCATCAACAGATGGAAAGAGTAATTGGCGATCTATATTTCCCATTTGTCTTCTGCACAGATTGTGAGCATTTAATATTTTCTCATAAAGTGTGAGGTGAGATGGAAAACAAGTTGCATGAGGAGAATGTGTCTCAGGCAATTAATTACATGTTGCCGCAGAGGGTTGTTTATGAGATGCAAATAGGCTAAACAGTTTTCATTCATCATCTCACTTGTTGCTAGATACCTTGTACAGCACTTAATGATGCATGCTACAGTTTATTTAAAATGACAAATATCCCACTAAACTATAAATAATCCATAAATAAAGTCATCAACCTGAAACTTTCTGGTGCTTCCTAACTGAGGATTTCCAGCATTTTCTGCTTTTGTTGGTATTTTGGTTTTGGCCAAGTTTAGATTAATGTCATTAGCTGGTATGGGCAGAAGATGCCTCCTCTTGCTTATCCGTTGGTATTAAGTAAGATAGGATGGAGCCCAAATGATAAAGGTAACTTATTAAGCTACTTGATATGGGTCCCACTCATCTGAGAAGATCAAGTTGGCCGAGGAATGTCCGATGATTGGATAAGATGAAGGCTGTGGGATCTAGTCAGATGACTGAAGACCTCTGCCTGAGTACCTGCTACCCCTCCAGGCAAGATAGACACAGTGCTGGAGTAACTGAATGGGTCAGGCAACATCTCTGGAGAAGGTCTGAAGAAGGGTCCCGATCCAAAACGTCACCCATCCTTTTTCTCCAAAGGACGCTGCCTGACCTACTGAGTTACTCCAGCACTTTGTGTCTACCTTTGGTATAAACGAACATCGGCAGTTCCTTTCTACACACCCCTCCAGGCAAACTGTTGCAGTATGATTATAATATTGGCATTCCCCAGACAAGGTCGATGGGGATCAAATGGAAAACAGCCCTGTTGTTGTAGTCACAAAGATAGATGGTTATAGTTATTGGAAGTCAATTATTGCAGCTCCAGGAATCCCTCAGAGTCCAATCATCCTCAGATGACCTTCTTCCCATCATAAGATTAGAAGTGGGAACATTTGCAGATGACTACACAATGCTCAATTCCCTTCACAACACTTTAGCAAATGAACCAGTCTGTCCCGGTTTATAACAAGTCCTAGAAACATTGAGGCAAGGACAGATAAATATATGCTGCACATGTGCCAGGTGATGGCCATTCCTAACACGAGAGGACCTCACCCCTTCCCTTGGCATTCAATGGTGTTACCACTGCTGGGTGCTCCCCTCATCAACATAGTTGGGGTCACTTGAAGCTCAACTGGGCAAGCTACATAAATACTGTGACTACAAATGTAGGTCAGAAGATGGAGTTCCTCTAATGTGCGATTCCTGACTTTTATTCCTGACACCCCAAAGCCTCTCCATTATCTCTCTGGTGTATAGGTCATGGGCATGATGAAATAATCTTCACTCAACTGAATGGCTACAACACTAACAATTCTCAAGAACTTAACACCAGCTCAATGCAGCCCACTTAATTGCCAATTGCCCTCTCCTCTCTCCATACACGCCCCCCACCCCCCCCCCCCCCACCACCATATTCACTGCCCTAAATGTTTCCACTGCCAGTGCACAATAACTGATAGCCACTTATAAAATGCACTGCAATTGCTTTTCCAGATTGCTCCAAGAACACCTCCCAAACTGCAACCTCTACCATTAAAAGACAAGGACAAGAGAAAAACCACCACCTAGAGGTTCTCTCCAGATCTTACACAACTTTGACTTGGAAATATATATTTGGCCCTTTATCATCAATGGTTTTAACTCCCTGTGCACAGCAGGAACCCATCACTGGAAGGATCGCTGCAGCTTAAGAAAGCTACTTACCAGCACCTCCTCAGGAGAAATTAACAATAAACATGGGCCTTCTTAGCTCTGCTCATAAACCAACAACTAAATAAAAGCCGCTCTGCAATGCCCAACAGAATTATGTTATATGACAGTGCAAATTCCATTGAAATTGTCATCCTAAGTGATCCTGCAATGCCCAAGGAAATGATGTCATCCTATGAGTCCCTTCAATGTTCAAGGTTTTATATCATCCTGTGTGACCTGCAATGCCCAAGGAAGTGATGTCATCCTGTGTAACCCCTCAATGTTTAAGGTGTGATGTCATACTCTGACTGTAAAATGCCTAAGGAAATGATGTCATCCTGCATGACCCTGACCCTACAATGCCCAGGAAGTGATGTTGTCCTGTGTGACCCTGCAAACCCCAAGAACTGGCGTTATCCTGATACAGAAATGCATTAGAGCCCACATAAGACTAATGCTATAATGTACCCCTTGCCCCCCCCCAGTGCAAAGCAGAGCAACTCAGAAATAATTGTTATCACGCTTCACTCTGGGAAAATAAAATCAATTTTCAATTGAACAATGCTGAAAGAAAACCGTGTCATGCAATTGAATTTCTAGGCATTTATTCTTTAGCTACTTGATGGGTTCTCACTGACTTGTCATTTCAGCAGTTCACTCTGCAGCACAAATAATTTGGGATATCTGGGCCCCCCAGGATGATTTATGTCAGCTTGTACTTATTACAAGTTTATGTCACTCAGAATACAACAGCTTGCTGTGAAAGGCCGCCCTACTCCTACCACGGAGAAAAGCCTTCAGCTCAGGACAAAAATTCTCTGAGGCAGGCTTTCTCTTATGTGTAATCTTAATACATGAAGTACCAGAACAAATCTGTCCACGAGTCAATAACTTAATGGGTTCATGGCTTTACAGAATAAATCACAGGAATGGAGCGATAATGTAACATTAATTTGACTTTACTTTTAACATTCTGTTTGTTTGATTTACTTGTGATATTTAAGTTCCAAAACCACGTGCTGCATTTGATTGGACAAAGGTGTTATCAAGCACATGTATTACCAAATTCCAATAGATTTTAATGGACCAAACTCTCTCCTTTGATTCCTGGTTAGTGGATTCCAATGCACAGAATGGATTATTTTCTATTCTGAGAGCTTCTGTTCCAGGTTTAACACTAATATGGAGTGGCTATTTATAGCTTCAATTGTTATGTACATACATTTGAGAGAGGTTTGAATCCATGAACTAATTGTGCAGCTGCTGTGTCAAACTGCAACCCATCCCATCCTTTGCTGCAAAGTTAACCAACCGCTCAGAGAAGGAAGGACACTTGGATATAGGTATAGAAGCATACAGCATAGTAATCAGGCCATTCGGCCTATCATGTCGATGTTGGCACCAATCTACATGAATGTGAGATTGCAGCATTTTGCCCATCCCCTTCTCTGCCCGGGCAATTTAAGTTCTCATCTAGACACTTGTTAAATACTGTCAGCAACTCTGCTTCCACCACTCTCTCTGGCAGCACATTCCAGGTACTTACCACTCTCGGGGTGAAGAAAGTTCCCCTCAGATCCCCTCTATATTTCTTACCTTAACCCTCAATCTATGTCCCCCCAGTTTTATCCGTCTCTGATAAGGGGAAAGGTTTCCTGGGGTTGACCCTGTCTTATCCCTTCATAACTTTATATACCTCAATCATGTACTTTCCTCATCTTGTCTGCTCCAGGGAAAGCAGACCCACCTGAAAGCTGAAATGCTCCATCCTTGGCAACGTCCGAGCGATTTTCCTCTGCACCCTCTCCAGCATAATCATACCTTTCCTATCGTTTGGACACCAGAATTGCACACATTTCTCCAGTTGAGGTCAGAGCAATGTTTTATAAAGTTGAAACATAACTTCAATGGTTCAATAGTACTTCATTGTCACATGTAGCGAGGTACAGTGAAACTCATTTTTGTATACAATTCAATACGTATCACAATACATAAGCACTTATATACCTTAGATAAGCATCATAGATACAGTATGTGTATAGTAGAAGCACACTGAGACAGTATACAGTCACCAGATTGGGCGCCATTTTCAAGTTCCAGTTGTTGTAAGTGCAGTTAAAGCCCCTGTCCCACTTAGGAGACCTAAACAAGGTCTGGTGACCTTGCCCGCCACCCAAAAAAAAAATCAAGGTCGAGGTGACCTGCAACCTCCTACCACCTCCCACGCATATGTTGAAAACCTTCCTCGACTATGAAGAAAACCGGCTTCAACTAGACCTGCGACTAAAAAATTATCGATTTTTAAAACTGCAACCTATTTTTAGTCGAGGCCGGTTTTAATCATGATGAAAAAATAGCAGCAACCTAGATGAAGCCTCGACCACGCAGAAACCACTTTCGACCATTAGGGAGAGTGACCAAAACCTCCGGTGACCTCATGGAAACCTTGGGTGGCGGGCAAGGTCACCAGAGGTTGTTTAGGTCTCCTAAGTGGGACAGGGGCTTTATTGACCTGACCATCCAGTCCCTTTGTCCTGGTGGTGTTGCAGGGTTGGCCTGCTAAAGCATAGCCGTGGTATTCTCCACCACTGTAGGCCACGTCCGGTCCACCAGCTCGGCCTCTTGGAGCAGGGCCCCATCCAGCCAAGCCCCAGGCTGTTGCAGGGTCTCCAGCGGCCCACTCCACAGTCGAGGCAGTGAGCTGCCTCCTGCGGCCAGTCTGCTTACCAGCCCTCCATCCAGCTCCTTCCACTCTGGGTGGGTGAGACGGACCTTCCCGGTGGGTCCTCGGTCCGTGGCAGGTGAGCTGGACCTTCCGGTTGGGTTCCCAGCACGGTCCACGGCGCGGGTCCTCAGCGGGTGAGCCGGGACTGCTGGTGGGTCTGGCTGCGGCTTGCCAGGATTCTCCCACCACATACCACAACAACCCAAAACACAACCTACTCCTTCTATCCAGAGACGCTGCCTGTCCTGCTGAGTTACTCCAGCATTTTGTGTCTATCCTCGGTTAAAACCATCATCTGCAGTTCCTTCCTACAACATTTTTAATGCAGGCCAGTATTTCATAAGTCTTCTTAACCCCATTAATACATGCGCTGACAAGGTTCCTGTGTTCAACATACTCCCTGTGACCTTACCATCCAGTGTATTATTCGTACTCCCACAGAACATCACCTCACGTTTACCAGGATTAAACTCCATTTGTCATTTCTCAGCCCTCTTCACCAACATCACCCTGTAGCCCAAGACTACTCTACGCAGTATCAACAATGCCACTAATCTTTGTGTCATCTGCAAACTTACTGATAATGCCTCCGATATTAAAATCATTCATATATTACAAACAGCAAGGATCCCAGCACCAATCCCTGTGAAACACCAATATTCACAGGTATCCAATCACAAAAACAACCCTCCACCATCACCACCTGTCTTTTACTGTTGAGCCAATTTTTGACCTGATTTGTCAACTTGCTCTGGGTCCCATGGGCTAAAATCTTTTGCACCAATCTCCCATGTGAGATCTTGGTGAGGAGCTGACTGAAGCCCATGTAAACCACATCTACCAGCTGCACTATTTTGCTATCCAAATGCAAGAAAGATCCCAAGTAAAGTTTTGAGGTAGAGCAAAGAATATCCAAACTAGTTATTTCACATATTTCATGATAAACGAAATGAAAAAAATGTTGTATTTACAAAGTACGTTTTTGTGGCATTAGAAACCCCATACAGCAAGATCCTACAGCGAGTAGAGTCATAGAGTCATGTAGTATGAACAAGCCCTTTGGCCCAAATTGCCAATGCTGACCAAAATGCCCCAGCTACACTAGTTTCAACTGCCCCTGTTTGGCCCATATCCCTCTAAACCTTTCCAATCTATGTACCTATCCAAATGTCTTTTAAACATTGTAATTGCAACCATCTCCTCTGGCAGGTTGTTTCATATACCCACCACCCTCTGTGTAATAAACTTACCCCTCAGGTTCCTATTACATCTTTCCCCTATATCCTCTGTTTCTTGATTTCCCTACTCTGGGTAAAAGACTGTGCATTCACCCTATCTATTCCCCTCATGATTTTATACACCTCTATAAGATCACCCTTCATCCTCCTTTGCTCTGAGGAATAAAGTCCTAGCCTGCCTAGCCTTCCCCTATAGCTCAGGACCTCGAGTAATAGAATATTTGACGGTGTGCTTCAGGCTTTGGTTGAAGGTTTAACATTGGCTTGGACAGCTTGCCCTGTTCATGAACAAATATTGCCACAAGATCTTTTACTTAGACGGCAGTCAAAGTCTCATTTCAATATCTCGTTGAAAAGAATGATCCTCCGATAATGTGGGGTTCCATCAGTACGTCATTGAATAACCCCCTGGATTATAGGAATGAATGGTTACATTCAAAAGCCTCCAAATTAGGTGCAAGATTTGTAAAGAAACGATGAACCAATGCAATGTATAGGAAGGAATTGCAGATACTGCTTTACACTTTAGATGGACACAAAATGCTGGAGTAACTCAGTGGGATAGGGAGCATCACTGGAGAGAAGGAATGGGTGACGATTCAGGTTGAGACCCTTCTTCAGACTCTTTTCCAGCGTGCGTCATGTGCTCACTCAGTACTGTGCTCACGGTAATGAGCTCGTATAGTCTATAGCAATCGGGTTTTTTAATGATAGATTTAGACTTTGGACAGTGTGGAAACAGGCTCTTCGGCCCACAGAGTCCGTGCTGACCAGTGATCACCCCATACACTAGCACTATCCTACACACTGGGAACAATTTACCATTTACAGAAGCTAATTAACCTACAAACCTGTACGTCTTTGGAGCGTTGGAGGAAACCGGAGCACCAGGAGAAAACCCACAGGGAGAACGTACAAACTCCGTACAGACAGCACCTGTAGTCGGGATCAAACCTGGGTCTCTGGCGCTGTAGGGCAGCAGGTCTACCGCTGCGCCACTGTGCCACCCCTAAATCAGCAGGATTAGATATCATGGATTGTCCATGGATTGTCACCTTGTCGTGGTGGAGAAGCTTGTGTGGTCATGAGATCCTGAGAGCGATGCCATCTGGAGCTATGCTCCTGGTAAGGCCACCCATGGCGGTAAGGTTGAGGGGAAGGTCCCTGACAAAGAGCAATCCAACCAAGACCTCAATGGTGGAACAGGCGGAGGATGATGGCTGACCTTAGTGGAGCGTCACAACGGCTGGGAAGGCAGATGAAGGCAGGAGAGGGATGTCGGTTTGTGGGCCGATCGAGCGAAAGTGACCCCTGCAACTGGCCGGCAGTTGCTGGGACTTTGAAAATGGCACCAAAACCTGGAGATTCTTATATATGGTCTCAATGGGCAGTTTCCATGCATTCTGTACTTAATCGGGGATTGTATTTCTGTAAGGCAATAATCTTATCTACTATGCAAAAAAGGATTTCATGGTACATGTAATAATAAAGAACTGTTGAACAATTGATAGGAACTAGTGTTGGAATTAATTTACATTTGCATCTAACCTGGGAAACTGAATAATGTCACAGCTTGAGAGATCGAGGGTTTCAAGTTTCTATTCAGCCGCTGCATTGTGCAGGAGTGGGAGATGGAGATCAGTGCTGCATCCGTTAGGATTAGGCAGCCCTCCGGATCTGTGCCAGAAGGCAGTGTGAACACATCACCTGTACAGATTGCAAAGCACCTGCTCATGATATTCTCTGGTTTGATTATGAAACCATCTCCTTCTCCGCCCTTTCTCTGCCTTCCTCCTCCTGCTCCACCCTCCTGCTCTACCTCTTTCTCCTTCTCCACCCTTTTCCTGGTCTATTTTGGCGATAAAGCATGGGAACAGGCCCTTCGGCCCGCCAGGTCCACGCCGACCGTCGATTAATTCCGAAGAAATTAGCGGAATAAGGAAATAATTAGTAATTGATCTATGGGCACTGTGGCAATTCATAACTAACCTAACTATGATGCTCACTTTACATAGTGTTGGTGGGCTCCCCATTAGTGCTTGAGTGCGTGTTCAGCTTTTGAGGTTAAATGAGGATATTGCCTGGAGCACTGAGCTCTAAATGATCTGATGCATGGACCCGTGTCAAATGACTTATGGAAATGCATGAAGACAGCATCCATTAACATTCCTCTATCCACCCACTCGCATCAAAGCTGCAGCTAAAATATTCAGACTTGATTTTCCCACAGATCAAAGTGACTCTCTCTGATCCGCTGAAATATTTCTGAGTGCTCTGATACACCCTCCGCTGTATGTGTAAACAGGTGTGGCATCTCTGTGTGATATACTTGAACATGGATTATTCTGCTGCACATGGCTGCACCGTCTGAGAAGAACCTTGAATAAAGCAAACGCACTCTCTGAAGTGAGGGAAGGAACTGCAGATGCTGGTTTAAACCAAAGATAGATACAAAAAGCTGGAGTAACTCAGCGGGTCAGACAGCATCTCTGGAGAAAAGGAATAGTTGATGTTTTGGGTTGAGTCAGGGGAAAGGGAAATGAGTCAGATTCAGGAGAAAGGGAAATGAGAGATGTAGACAGTGGATATTTTGGGTCGAGACCACCAACATCTATATCTCTAGTTTACTCTCTCCCCTGACTCTCAGTCTGTAGAAGGGTCTTGACCCGAAATATCACCTATTCCTTTTCTCCAGAAATGCTGTCTGACCCGCTGAGTTACTCCAGCTTTTTGTGGCACTTTCTGAAGTTCTCTGTGTTCCTTGTGTGTTCAGTCTGCAGGTTACAATGCTGGAGACTGGGTACCCAGGGAAGAAGGTGTTATGTGATCATAAGACATAGGAGCAGAATTTGGCCCTTCGAGTCTGCTCCGCCATTTGATCATGGCCGATCTATGTTTCCCTCTCAACCACATTTTCTTGCCTTCTCCGCATAACCTTTGATACCTTTCCTAATCAAGATCCTATTAATCTCCTCTTTAAAAATACCCAGATCATTAACATATAACGTGAAAAGTAGTGGACCCAACACCAACCCTAGTAGCTAGTAACTGGCAACCATTGCATTCCAATAACAGTTCAGGCAGCATCTCTGGAGAAAAAGGATGGGTGACGTTTTGGATCGGGACCCTTCTTCAGACCAGTATCTGCAGTTCTTTGTTTCTACCCCAAATTTCCAAGCAATTTCATTTCAGATCATTGCCTTTGCTGTGTTTCTGTCTCATTTTACCCAGCTTTTAGCAGTGAAATGGCAGGTTTCCGTGAATCCATTACCAGAGTGTAGCCTCACGCAGGCTGGAAGAACAGCACCTCTTATTTGCCCATGCTCTCATTTCACCACCACCATTGGGAAGAAAGTACAAGACCACAAAAAACACCAGGTTCAAGGACAGCTTCTTCCCAGCAACCATCATGCTCTTGAACACTGCACAACACAGACCACGACCTCAGCAGCTGTGATCTTCCGTGGAGACACAAGGAACTGCAGATGCTGGTTTACAAAGAAAGACAGAAAGTGCTGGAGAGGCTCGGTGGATCGTCCGGATCGGGCAACCCTTGGACTATCCTTGATCAGAATTTGCTGGCTTTACCTTGTACTAAACATTATTCCCTTATCTTCTAGCTATACACTGTAAATGGCTCAATTGTAATTATGTATAGCCTTTCCGCTGAAGGGATAGCACGCAACAAAAAGCTTTTCACTGTACCTCGATACACGTGACAATAAACTAAACTGAAACTGAGAACCTGAGAACATTTTGGAATGTCACCTGTCTGTCCATGTTCCCTTCTGTCTGACCCGTTGAGTTGCTTCAGCATTTTGTGCCTTTTCATGATCTTCTATGGACTGTGTTTTTGGTTGCACAATAAACTTCGGAATTGCATTATTATGGTTACCAAGCATACTGTTATTAATTTGTTGTATTATAGATGATTATATATTTAATTATGTATTATTGTGTTAGTGGGCTTGTTAAGCTGCAACGAGTAAGTATTTTATTGTTCCGCTGTGGTACTGTTCTATGTTCTATGATGATACAAGACTACAACGATATAAAACTATATAGCATCATCCCTCCATATCCAAGGTGCCAAGGAATAAAGTCCTAGCCTCACTTGTGGTGGGGGGCATCAAGCCTTGTTATTGGAAGCAAGCATTTAAAAGAGTGCATGGATAGGAAAGGTTTAGAGGGGTATAGGCCAAATACAGGCAGGTGGCACTAGTGTAAATGGGGCATCTTGGTCGGCATGGATAGATTGGGTTGATGGGCCTGTTTCCATGGTGTATGACTTTATAACTCTATATTCTGCTTGGATAGCTTACAATCCAATAGCATGAACAGGGTAACTAATCCCAAATATAGTAAACCCTTGTTATAATGGACCACCGGGGGGGAGATGGTGTCCATTAATGTGGATTGTCCATTACACTGAGTAAGGGATTATCATTGTATTAGTAGTAGAAACAAAGAACTGCAGTTGCTGGTTAATACTCAAAAGGACACAAAATACTGGAGTAACTTAACAGGGTGGCACAGTGGCGCAGCGGTAGAGTTGCTGCCTTACAGTGCCAGGGACCCGGGTTTGATCCTGACTACGGGTGCTGTCTGTATGGAGTTTGTACGTTCTCCCCGTGACCTGCATGGATTTTCTCTGGGATTTCCGGTTTCCTCCCACATTCTAAAGATATACAGGTTTGTAGGTTAATTGGCTTGGATAATTGAAAATTGTCCCTAGTGTGTGTAGGGCAGTGTTAGTGTACTAGGATCGCTGGTCGGCGCGGACACGATGGGCCGACGGGCCTACATCCGCGCTATATCTCTAAACTAAATTAAACTAAGGTCAGGAGAACATGGATAGGTGACGTTTTGGGTCGAGATCATTCGTCAGACGCTCGGTCTGGAACTGGACCAGGAATCGAGATGAGTTGATGGTTCTGGACTGCTGGCAGCCAGGAGAGAGACGAGGATTGGTGGAGTCATTGGTCGCGGCCCACTGGCAGCCAGAGTGGAGGTAAGGGGTAGCAGCAGGAGGCAAGTGGCAGGCGCAGCCTGGAAGCGGCTGTGGAGGTGCCATGGGCCGGGGGTAGCATTGACAGCCCTGCCTGGCGGTGAAGGCCAGTAGGTCAGTCCACTAAAACCGAAATCCATTATTAAGAGGCCCATAAAAACGAGGGGTTTATTGTAACTCTAACTAGTTATTTGAACACCTGCTGTCTTAACGGGTATGCCAGGCCATGGACATGTTGCAAAGAACGGCACAGCAGTGGATGGTTTACCATAGCAACAAGACGGAGTCCTGGGTAGTTGGTGCTAACTTTGAACAGCTGCACATGTTTGACTGTGGACACAGCAAACAAATGTTTCAGTCCGTCATGGGTGATATTTGTACGAAACAATTATTGACTCGACATCATCTTGGTTGTGGTTTTAGGTTAAAAGTCCACAGAATTTTGCCCTTGATCACATGCAGCGGTGTCAGCCCTGCTTAGAACAAGTGGGATTTGGACTTTATTTTTAAAAGCTACCTTAACTGAAGGTGGTTTGTTGGTTGTGGTATTTTGTGTGATTCAGAGGTCACAGTGATGAAGCTATAGCTCCAATCCATCGGGCAGTTTGAATGGTAAAGGGGCAGGGGTTAAGTCATGATGCTAGGAGTGTGCTGGGTCACTGTGGCACATGGGAGACATGGTTCAGGAGAACTGCTTGTCTGAGCTTGTTTAGAATTAATTGTGCTGCTAACACCTCCCTCGAAACTTAACCACGCAAGTCACGCTCAGAAAACTCCATTTGCCGAGTTGGTTCATTGTACTTGCTTCTGTGAGCCGCAATCATCTCAATGGCACTGAACTTTCAAAACCAGGTCACACTATCTGGAAGGTTGCATGCAGTAAGGATGAATTTCTATCCCTGGAAAAACGAGGTTGGGCTCTAGTTTTTTTTCCATTTTACTTTCATCTTTCATTTCACTTTTTATTTTATTTCCTGGCAGCAAACTGTACCACTCTGCAAAGCAAAATCTGCAGATGCCGAAATGAAAATAAAGAGTTCTCCATATATCCAGCAGGTCAGGCAGCATCTGTGGAGAGAGAAACAGAGTTGATTTACTAACCAAATAGTGAAAGCCCTGGATAGAGTGGATATGGAGAGGATGCTTCCACGAATGGGAGAATCTAGGACCAGAGGATACCTTACAATAAAAGGATGTACTGTACCTTTATTAAGGAGATGAGCAGGAGTTTCTTTAGTCAGAGGGTTGCTTATCTGTGGAATTGATTGTGGTTTTTAAAGTGGAGATTCTTGATTTATAAGGTTGTCATGGGTTATGGGATTATGAAGTGAAGGCAGAAGAATGGGATTGAGATGGAAAGATAGATCAGCCATGGTTGAATTGCAGAGTAGACTCAATGGGCCATATGGCCTCATTCTGCTCCTATGACATGAAGTCAGGAACATATGATATTTTAGGGCACTGTCCTTGATGTGAGACACTAACTCTGTTTCTCTTTCCACAGATGCTGCCTGACCTGCTGAGTGTTCCCAGAATTTTGTTTTTACAACTTTTATCTGTAACTCAGTTCTGGCTAATTGTTCTTCTGCTGTGAAATTCCACGGGCCAGAAGTAAGACGTGTTTGGTTCAGCTCGACGCAACTGCACAAGTGCATAGCATGGGGTGAAATACAATAGCAAGCAGTACGAGCTTGTCCCAATTTTGGCACCCCTCCTCTTTTGTACATGTTTTGTATTTATTTTTTATTCTGAATTTTTAGTTTTATTTTTATTTTTGGGGAAAAAATTCCCATGGGGAGGACCACAGTCTGGGGTCCTTCCACCACTGACCATTGAGTAGCAGAGTCCAGTGGGGACGCCCCTCAAACAAGGGAAGGGATTTCACCCAGGGGGCCACATGGGTGGCAAGCGCACTTTGTTTAAAGATGGTAGTGCAAACACTACTGAGTATGGCACTAGTGAATGTACAGACGCTGAGAAAGACGGAAGAGCTTTGCACAGTTCTTGGTTTGTTTATATTTTTACACTGAATAAAGTTTATTTCTGGAAAAATATTTCCATTGCTCTGTGATTCAACCTGCATTGAGTTGTGCAAGAGCATCTGATGCATGTATGGTATAATTCGATGCATGGCTGTCAGGAATGCATTTGGATAATCGTGAGTGAGATTGGTCTATGTTATTCTTGGTGGTTACCATCTTTGGCCACGTAAGTGACAATGATGTTCTTTTTATTGCAAAGATACATTACAAAATACATTATTACAATGAAACATTACAAAAGTATGTTCCATTCTTATCTTCCATCTTCCATGCACTGTACCAAGATCCCCTTCACCCCACCTCATTCCCTTGATTGTTCCAAGCTCCCAACTTGGCTACAATTCAGCCAAAGCAGAGGACAACTTACATTTGTGTGATAAAGTGAAACTGCAGATGTTGGTTTACACCAAAGATAAACAGAAAATACTGGCATAATGCAAATGGTCAGGCAGCATCTCTGGAGAAAATAGATAAGTGACGTTTTGGGTCTGGACCCTTCTTCAGACTTCTTTAGTCTGATTGTACCTATCCATTTTCTCCAGAGATGCTTCCTGACCTGCTGAGTTACTCCAGCGTTTTGTGTAATTTGTGTGATGCTTGGTTCAGGGCTTGCAAGCAGATTGAGCCATGCACGGGATGAACTGCAGACTGCAAGTATTTAAGGGCTACTTAGGGAAAGGGTTTAAGCTAAGATTGTAAAGGACTTGATAGGAAGAGTGTTTTTAATGCTGGTGGGGTGAGGGTGTAGCTGTGAGGAATATGTGAGAGCTGGCAATCGGTACTGGGGTCTGGGGTAACTGCTGGGTGGTAGGTGTGGTGGTGGACTGTGAAGTGCAGGTTGGTTTGGTTATTGGGCCGTTGGAGTATTGAGTGAGAGTCACAGGTGATCTGGGCACATGGTGGGTCTTTAATGAGAGTGGCCCCAAGACATTGCCAACTAAACATTAACTATGTATCCACCCTGTCAACCCCTGGAAGAATGTTGCTTATTGCAATGAGATCACCCCTCATCGTTCAAAACTCAACAAAGTAGAGGCCCAGTCTGCTGGGCTAAAATCCGTCCCAGGAATCGATCTGGTGAAGCTATACTGCACTCCCTTCATCACAAAGATATTTTGACATAGGTCAGGAGACCAGGCTGCCTGCAATATTCCAGCTCAGTCTCATCAGAGTTTGAAGTAATTGGAGAATAAGGTCTCTATTAAGGGCAGATGGGTTCCATCATTGGAAACATGTTTGCTTTGAGTTGGGAAGTAGCTGAAAGGATTTGTGACTCCAGATACAACAGTGACTAGTTGTTTGCCTGCACACCAAACTTCCCACAGTGTTAGACTCAGCAGGCTTACTGTCAGGGTGATATTTGACTGGAGAATGGAGAGGTATATAGAAATCTGACTTCTAGTTTATCGGAATGGGAAGAGTAATTAGACTGTCATGGAATCTGCCGATATATGATTTATTCCTTTATGTGCCACAGCACAGCCTTTGTCTGTTAAGCAGGAAAATGTGTTACTTTTGAGTAGCAATAGAGGACTTTGAATTGAGATGCTGACCATGAAATAAGTGTTAGTTTAGTTACTTCAGTAGACCTCATTAAAAGAATCCTGGTGTACACTGACTAATGGATATCTGAGAACTTTAATTGGTGCCTATTAATCCAGGAAAACAGGTCAATTTAGAAAGGGATGCCTGGTGTGAAAAAAACAACTAATCGAAGACAGAATTTTAATTAAAACTTTCATTTGGTGGAATTGCCATCATATGTAACTAGTGGGAAACTATTGACAAAATAGCAGAGTGAAAGATTTATACCAGTCTAGAAAAATGAACTAATTAACACTAAAGTTATTAACCCTACTTAATTCTCATTTCATGGAATATAGTGCATCTGTAATGCAGAATCTTGACAATAAATGGTATTGTATTGTATTGTATTGTTAGAAGGAGAGACTCATTAAAATGAATAAACAATAAGTAAGTGCAGTGAGTTTTGTCAGGATGTTGTGCTCCTTGCGATAGCATTTTAAGCACGTTAAATATGATCAAGTATGCACGACCATGTAAGTAAATGCGGAAGTGCTGTTGCATTTGTGCAAGTTACACAAATTCAAGTTCAACATGTAAGGGCTTTATTGATGTAAGTAGTATATTATAACTGAAACAACTCTTCTAATGAAGCACACTATACGAATGGACCTAATTTTCATTCAGTGTTATTGTATTGTCTTATTGCCTGATTATTTGTGGTGATCCAGTTGAACAGCTGGTAGAGCTGTTGCCTCACGGTACCAGAGACCAGGGTTCAATCCTGACCTCATGTTGCCGTCTGTGTGGAGTTTGCATGTTCTCTCTGTGACCTCATGCGTTTCGTCTGGGCGATGATTTTCCTCCCACATCCCAAAGATGTGCAGGTTTGTAGGTTAATTGACCTCTGTGAATTGCGCCCAGTGTGTAGGGAGTAGATGCGAAAGTGGGATATATAGGAAAAGGCGATCGATGGTCGGCGTGGACTTGGTGGGTCAAAGGGACTGTTTCCATGTTATATCTCTAAACTAAACTAAACTAAACTTTCTTCTCCTTTTTCCACCATTATTGGATCCCATTCCTCCAACAATGCCACATACTGCACTAAGGCAATGTCCAAGCTGAGAACACATCCCACAGTTGTTGCTGATGGATTTTAGTGGTTGTCAGGGAAAAGCAGAATGTAGCTTAATGAGAACTGTAAAACATCAGATGCAAGTAAATATTTAAATTCCATTACCTTCAAAGGAGTCAACTTCAACATACTTGAATCAGACTGGTAGACCTTCATTCATATTGCATGGTTGACATCCGAAATTGTTGCATAAGAGAAGGGGAGTGGGGAACATTGTTGGCAGAGGTTATGAAGATTGAAAGAAGTGACTGAAGCTGAGTTGGAGGGTGCTGCTGGAGTTGGGGTTCACAATGCAGAGGAACAATCACTGAAGGTCATGTTACGAGTATTATAGCAGCGAAAGGGACAGTACACCTAAACCATTAGTTTAGTTTAGTTTAGGGATACAGCATGGAAACAGGCCCTTCAGCCCACTCAGTCCGCACCGACCACCGATCCCCACACGTTAACTCTATCTACACAATTTGGGGACAATTTACATTGATACCAAGCCAATTAACCTACAAGCCTGTACATCTTTGGAGTGTGGGAGGAAACCAAAGATCTCGGAGAAAACCCGCACAGGTCACAGGGAGAATGTACGTACAGGAAAACACCTAAAGTCAGGAATACACCCGGGGCTCTAGCGCTGTAAGGCAGCAACTCTACTGCTGTGCCACCGTGCTGCCTGGTGAAGTCATAGAGAGAAGGCTGTGGCTGGGTAAGGGTGGAGTGAAGCTCTCAAGGGTACTTGTAGCAGGGATGCATATAGCTGGAGTATTGTGCCTTTAACTAGAAACCTTTAACTTAACTTAAATAGACACTTTATTTCTCTAAGGTTGCTCTGTTGGCTTCCAGACACAACCATTGCCGTGCACAGCTCCTTTTGGTATTTGATGACATTATATGACCATTGGATTAAGCAGTAGTTAAGTGGGCTGTTCTACTAATGTAGTTCAATGCCATCTATTTGGTAGACTTGTCAGCTTCTGGTTCTTCCCTGCAGCCCCATTGGAATTATAGTCATACAGCAAAGGAGAAGGCTCGTCGGTCTACCAACCATCAATAACCCATTTATATGATACATTTTGCTTTACCCAAACTCTTATCAATTCTTCCACTTCCACATCCGATACAATTTACAGTGGCCAATTAATTACCAACTTGCATGTCTTCGACATGTTGAAGGACACTGAAGCACCTAGAGGAAACTTGCACACTCACATATAAAACATGCAAGCTTTATACACACAGTATTTCTGCTATCAGTGCTGCCTCCAATTTCAGCTCCAGTATCCATTTACTTTGTGTAGGAAGGAACTGCAGATGCTGGTTTACATCGAAGATAGACACAAAATGCTGGAGTAACTTAACGGGTCTGGAGAAAAGCTCTCAGTCTGATGAAGGGTCTCGACCCGAAACGTCACCTATTTCTTTTCTCCGGAGATTCTGCCAGAGCCGCTGGGTTACACCAGCATTTATGTCCATCTTCTATTTACTTTGTTTCACTCCTCCTCATGTAAAATAATATTTTCCTGTAACTAGAAACCTACACCAGTGCAGCTTATACACACGATCTTACAGTAACAGGCCCATAATAAATCAAAATTCAGCCTGCAAACCCACACCATATTCATAGGGTTTTGAAGACTGAAGTGTCTAGATCCTCTTATTACTGTGCTGCAGAAGTTAACAGCTAAGTTCTCAATGTGACAAATATGCCCAATAATTTGATACCAATGACATTCTTTCAAAAAGTATGAAAGAATTCTATTAAAAACCTCTCGTTTCCATCTGGAGAATGAAATCAAATCATGTCTGTTCAAAATCACTTCCCCCATCGGTCAAGTGTTATTCAACAGATCCCAATCCACTCTTGTTAATGTCAATTTATTCCCAATAATTCAATTTCCTGCCTCATATCTGTTCTAGTTTGCAAATGCAAGATGATTTTGATTCCACTGCTTTGATTCTACAAAGCTTTCATTCATTCAGTTCCCGTAGTGCTGGCAACAGCTATACTGTAAATGGAGAGAAAGGCAAGCAGCACATCTATATAAGTGTAAGAACCTGCCTTTATAGAATGCCTTTTACAACCGTGGGGTATCTCAAAGCACTATGCGGCCAAGGCTACACTTTTAAATGTTTTTTTGAGAAATGAAAAAAGCGCTGAAACTGCACAACACGAGGCATTGGGATAATTAGATAATCTGTTTCAACAATGATCAATGAAGGTTCAATGTGGGCAAATACTCCTCCGGGTCACTAAATGTTTTATTTCCATCAGGGAGGGAAGAGAGGGTGAGGTGTGGAACTTAAGCCCTTCAATTTAATTGCAGTGTACTGCCTGCAATCATTACAGTGGTCTGATGCTCAGCAATGTCAAACATAGTGCATGAGAATGCAATTCCAAGTTATTCTCAATGACATTGTGCCATTGCCATTAACTGATGTTATCTATGCTGTTGTACGTTCATAAGTGATAGGAATAGTTTTAGGCCATTTGGCCCATCAAGTCTACTCCACCAATCAATCATGGGTGATCTATCTCTCCCTTCTAACCCCACTCCTGCCTTAATCCCATAACCCCTGACACCATTCAAGAATCTATCTATCTCTGCCTTAAAAATACCCATTGACTTGGCCTGTTAGTATGTTGCTACCAAGAAAAAATAAAGCATTTTATCCTGTCCTATACTGAAAGTTTGTCGCTTAGATATTAAATTCATTACAGAGACACAAAGTGCAGTTACCTTGCTGTCTGCCCAGGGCTACGGAATCTCCTGGTTGCCAATCAATTTCACCTCCCCTTCCCCTTCCTGCACTGACTTTTCTGTCTTGGACCTCTTCCTTCCATTGCTAGAGAGAGGCCATCTGCAAATTGGGGGAACACCACCACATATTTTGCTTCGGTAGCATACAACCCAGCGGTATGAACTTTGATAGGCACAAAATGCTGGAGTAACTCAGCGGAACAGGCTGCATTTCTAGATAGAAGGAATAGGTGATGTTTCGGGTCGAGACCCTTCTTCAGACTGAGATTCAGGGGAGAAGGAAGATACAGAGATAAGGAAGTGTAAGGTGTGAAAACGAGACAAAGGGGGTGGAAATCAAGGAAAATGTAGAATAGATCATTGTTAGCTGGGAGAAGGTATAAGCAAAACAAACAGACTGCTCAGAGAACTGGGAAGGGGTAGGGATGGAGAGAGCAGGAAAGCAAGGGCTACTTGAAGTTAGAGAAGTCAATATTTATACCACTGAGGTGTAAGCTGCCCAAGCAACATAGAATTCTCTAATTTTAAGTGACTTCTACTTACACTCCCCTCCCCTCCCTCCTTGCCCACTTTCTCCACCCTAGTCGTTTAACCAGTTCCTCTCTCGACTCGAAACGTCACCCATTCCTTCTCTCCAGAGATGCTGCCTGTCCCGCTGAGTTACTCCAGCTTTTTGTGTCTGTCCACAGTTTACCACATTGTTTCATTCTTGAGATCACACCTTCCTTAGCCAACAATGGACCCACCAAGCACCTCCCTGCTTGAGATGCTGCCGGAGCCAATGAGTTACTCCAGCGCTTTGTGTCTCTCCACGTTATTTGTTGTTTCCAAGATTTATTCCTTGTTGAATCAATGGAATGAATTCAGCGACAGAGTTCGATGTAGTGATGGTGCACCTAATGTCACCGCTGGGAGTGAATGTTCGGACATTTGTCTCCTCATGTTCATCAGGGGAATAGATAGGGTGAATGTTCCAAGTATATTTCCAACGGTAAGAGAATCAGGAACTAGAGGGCAGAGGTTTGAGGTGAGAGGGGAAAGACTTAATCAGAACCTGAGAGACACTTTTTCACAGAGGGTGATGGGTAGATGGATTGAGCTGCCAGATGAAGTAGTTGATGTAGGTACAATAACAACATTTAAAGGACAACTGATTGGATAGCTGAAGTTTAGACAGATAATAAGATGGGCCAGGTGTTTGTAAATGAGACTCAATGATGCTTCTTAGTCAGTTTGGATGAGTTGGGCTGAAGGGCCTCTTTCAGGACTGTATGACTTTGACTCCTGTTCTGGAGGTGCTGGTAGACAACTCATTACTGCAGCCTTGTGACCTTTCTTTCTGTGTGACAACTACATGCAGAGTATTACTTTATGATGGTATTTTTCTGAATTTGACATTGAAACACCCACAGTATCTCTAAAGGATCATTAACAAAGTTGGAGTGTCAAATTGGCGGAGGGTCCCGATGGGATTTACAAGAATGATCCCATGGATGATTGGGAGGACGATTTGATGGCTCTTGGCATGTACTCGCTGGAGTTTAGAAGGATTAGGGGAATCTCATTGAAACCTACTGAATAAAGAAAGGTCTAGATAGAGTGGATGTGGAGAGGATGTTTTCAGTAGTGGAAGAGTCTAGGACCAGAGGGCACAGCCTCAGTATAAAAAGATGTACCTTCAGAATGGAGATGAGAAGGAATTTCTTGAGTCAGATAGTGGTGAAACTATGGAATTCATTGCTACATACATCTGTGGAGGCCAAGTTGTTGGGTGTTTTTAAAGCAGCGATTGATAGGTTCTTGGTTAGTAAGGGCATCAAAGGTTACGGGCAGGAGAATGGGGTTGAGTGAAAAAAATAGATCAGCCATGATCAAATGGCGGAGCGAACCCGATGGGCCGAATGGCCTAATTCTGCTTCTATGTCTTATGATCTTCTGCTGTGATTTTGTACCGGACATTGCTGTTGTTCGCTTTGCCTGTACAGTGAAGGTACTTATAGATAACAAAGTAGTGGAAAGTGACTATGAAATTTGATATTTGATAGTTGGCTTTCTGCAGAAAAATATTGTATCAAAACAAGTTGTGCCATTTGACGTGAATAGTTTTGAGTCCGAGCATTGTGACAAAAAAGGAACCAGTATCAATTACATATTAGAGCCCCCTATTACATTTTTGTCAATTGTGGGTGAGGTGTTTGAACTACAACATTGAGAGGTTAGTGGCTTCGATCTATTTGCACACCGTGTATTTTTGGGTCATTATCTTTTGAGCTAAGCACAACATAAGAACATGTGTAACAGAATGAACAAGATGGAAAGATGTCAGATGAGTTTTCTCATTTAATAAGAAACCTGTGGCACGTTAGAAATATTAGGGTGAGACGTGTAAAATCCAATCAGCATGCGGTGAACATTGTATTGCATTGAAGAACGTCACACTCAGAGCCAATTTACTTATACTTTGCGAATAAAACAGTCAGGAGAACAGTCACTTTATTTAGAAGGAAGCAAAGTAGATTGGATATTTATTTGGTTAACTCTCACCATTCATTTTATTATTGAAACCTCAACTTCAAAATCCGATCTAGAGCTAGGGACTGAACGTCTGCAAGTTTCCGAGATCCAATTGAAATGTGTTTGTGCATTTAAAGAGTCATAGAGTCATAGAGCTCAGAAACAGGTCCTACAGCCCATCAAGTTCATGCAGACTATCAAGTACCTAATTGTATTAATTCCACTTCCAGCACTTGGCCTGTAGTCTACTGTGTTTAGTTTAGTTTAGTTTAGTTTATTGTCACGTGTACCAAGGTACAGTGAAAAACATTTGTTGCATGCAGTTTCAGGGACAGATTCTTCCCAGTTGTTATCAGGTAACTGAACCAACTAGAGAGTGGTCCTGACCTACCATCTACCACATTGGAGATACCAGACTATCTTTTATCAGACTCGAAGAAGGGGTCGACTGGGCTTGTATTCACTGGAATTAAGAAGGATGAGAGGGCATCTTATAGAAACATATAAAATTCTCAAGGGATTGGACAGGCTCGATGCAGGAAAAATGTTCCCAATGTTGGGGGAGTCCAGAACCAGGGGTCACAGTTTAAGAATAAGGGGGAGGACATTTAGGACTTAGGTGAGGAAAAACTTTTTCACCCAGAGAGTTGTGAATCTGTGGAATTCTCTGCCACAGAAGGCAGTGGAGGCCAATTCTCTGGATGTTTTCAAGAGAGAGATATAGCTCTTAGGGCTAACGGAATCAAGGGATATGGGGAGAAAGCAGGAACGGGGTACTGATTTTGGATGATCAACCATGATCATATTGAATGGAGGTGCTGGCTCGAGGGGCCGAATTGCCTACTCCTGCACCTATTTTCTATGTTTCTATGTTTACTGGTTTTCATCTTGCACTAAACGTTATTCCCTTTATATTGTATCTGTACACAGTGGACGGCTTGATTACAATAATGTATAGTCTTTTTGCTGACTGGATAGTACGCACCAAAAAATATTTTCTCTGCGCCTCGGTACAGGTGACAATAACAAACTAAACTAAACTAAAGAATACAGTACCTGCCTCCACCACAGGTATCACATTCCAGTTGTAATCCCTTTCTTATTGACTACCCATTTACAGCAGAAAACTTTTGATAACTGCACCAATAGGTAATCTCTTGGAAAAAAATAGAAAGGGTAACATTTATAACAAAATAGATTTATTGCAATCTGATGCATATTCATGGAGAATTAGTGTATCTCAAAATGGAAACATGCCGTTTGGGCTAACTCGTCAATGTTAACCAAGTTACGCCACCTAAACTTGTCCCATTTACCCACGTTTAGCTCATATCCCTCTAAAACTTTCCCATCAATGTACCTGTCCAAATATCTTTCAAAGGTTGTTATTGGCCCTACCTTGCTTATCTGCTGCTGAAGCAATTAACAATGGTGTCGTTACTGCTAATCTTGGCTGTACTAAGACTCTTCTCTATGAGCCAGCCTCTTGTACTTAAAAATCTTAACTTTGTTTTCAAAAACCTGAATCCTTTGATTCATCCCACTTCTTTATCCCTTATATCTCAAGGGATTGGCTCTCCTCCAACTCTAGCCTTCTGCTCATTCTGAAAGTTAATCATATCATCAATGGTGGAAATAACTTGAACATCTAATTCCCCAGACATTAGAATCCCTTTCCTAAGCTTCTTCATTCTTTATGATGTGCCTTAAAACCTAATTTTTTTGGTTTGGCTTCTAGTCATGACTTCAATATTTATCTCATGGTTCAAAGTCAAGTTGTATTTGATGACGGTCCTTTGAAATGCCTCGTGACAGTTTGTTTTGATAAATATACTGGTTAAACACCGAAGCTAGGCTGCGGGAGTAATTTAGCGGAACGGTCAACACCTCCGGAGAGAAGGAATGGGTGATGTTTCAGGTCGCGGCCCTTCTTCAGACTCAGACTTTTCTCCATTGGTGCTACCTGACCCGCTGAATTATTCCAGCATTTTGTGTCTATCTTCGGTGTATAATCAAAACATCTGCAGTTCCTTCCTACACATACCAATTAAATACATTGTTGTTGCAATTCTAAAACATAGGGATTGGCTTTACACTATAGAATAGGACTGAGAAGAACATCTGAACCACTTGCAAACACAGCAACCCTCTTCCCATCAGAACTGCCCCCTCCATCGACTCTTTTAGGTCGAGACTTAAAATTCATCTTTACTCTCAAGCCTTTCTTGACGTCCTCTGAGGGAGGACTATATGTATGTATTTATGTATGTACTTAATCTATGAACCACTGTTGTATAACGTTAATACCTCCACCAATGTAAAGCATATTGGTCAACGAGAGTTGTTTTTTAAATGTGCTATAGAAATATAAATGACTTGACTTGACAGTAGACAGTAAATGTCTGTAAATTCTGTTTAGTTAAAAAAAACTCAATTGAAGACTAGGAAAATATATCACAGTTCAATCTGAGAGCACAGAATTAATCTTTTCTAAAGGCTGAATCCTGGCATTGAAAAAGACAGTCTAACTTGTATTGATCATCTCTATTTACAAAGGAATGAAGGATTGGTAGTGGGTAACTGGCTTCATTATTTATACTTGTCAATCGGACTTGCTGAACAATTTTGGTAACAGAAACTGAACACTTTAAACCCTCAGTGGTTCAAGTGTTAGGAAGGCAATATCATTCAGAGAATTCCTCTGTGTGATTCACAGCTAAGGAGGTATTCATTACACAGGTGATCACTTTCCACTGCAAAATTGTTCAGAGCCAGGATTCAGCCTTTAGAAAAGATTAATTCTGTGCTCTCAGATTGAACTGTGATATATTTTCCTAGTCTTCAATTGAGTTTTTTTTTAACTAAACAGAATTTACAGACATTTACTGACTGTCAAGTCAAGTCATTTTTATTTCTATAGCACATTTAAAAAACAACTCTCGTTGACCAATATGCTTTACATTGGTGGAGGTATTAACGTTATACAACAGTGGTTCATAGATTAAGTACATACATAAATACATACATATAGTCCTCCCTCAGAGGATGTCAAGAAAGGCTTGAGAGTAAAGATGAATTTTAAGTCTCGACCTAAAAGAGTCGATGGAGGGGGCAGTTCTGATGGGAAGAGGGTTGCTGTGTTTGCAAGTGGTTCAGAACATGTTCTTCTCAGTCCTTTTCTATAGTGTAAAGCCAATCCCTATGTTTTAGAATTGCAACAACAATGTATTTAATTGGTATGTGTAGGAAGGAACTGCAGATGTTTTGATTATACACCGAAGATAGACACAAAATGCTGGAGTAATTCAGCGGGTCAGGTAGCACCAATGGAGAAAAGTCTGAGTCTGAAGAAGGGTCGCGACCTGAAACATCACCCATTCCTTCTCTCCGGAGGTGCTGACCGTTCCGCTAAATTACTCCCGCAGCCTAGCTTCGGTGTTTAACCGGTATATTTATCAAAACAAACTGTCACGAGGCATTTCAAAGGACCATCATCAAATACAACTTGACTTTGAACCATGAGATAAATATTGAAGTCATGACTAGAAGCCAAGCCAAAGAAATTAGGTTTTAAGGCACATCATAAAGAATGAAGAAGCTTAGGAAAGGGATTCTAATGTCTGGGGAATTAGATGTTCAAGTTATTTCCACCATTGATGATATGATTAACTTTCAGAATGAGCAGAAGGCTAGAGTTGGAGGAGAGCCAATCCCTTGAGATATAAGGGATAAAGAAGTGGGATGAATCAAAGGATTCAGGTTTTTGAAAACAAAGTTAAGATCTTTAAGTACAAGAGGCTGGCTCATAGAGAAGAGTCTTAGTGCAGCCAAGATTAGCAGTAACGACACCATTGTTCATTGCTTTAGCAGCAGATAAACAAAGACAGGAATGGAATCATGTGAGTGTGATTCATCCAAACTGGACCTCAACAGCCAGATGCTAGAAGGTTATGGAATTATACAGCAAAGAAACTGTGGTTGACCTACATTTTTGGGGCCCTGAAGCTTGAACTGTTATGGGGGGGCCCTTCGCAACCAGCAACAAGGTCTGGGTAACAACTGTTATATTCTTCAATGGGGTTGTTCCACGACAGGCTGGCTAGGCTCACCGGTGGGGTCCAGGGGCAACGTCCCAGTGGGGGTTCAGGGGGCAACGCTCCTGCATTTTCAATAAATTTAAAGTGATTCTCAAGCTTTCTGCTGGTAGTTTACATAACAGAAGCTTAGAATTTTTCTAACACATAAGCAATAAAATAACCCCCAAAAGATATATATTTCATGAAATAGACAATAGACATTTCTATGATCATCCACGATCAGTACCCCATTCCTGCCTTCTCCCCATAAGCCTTGACTTTGCTATCTTTAAGAGCTCTATCTATCTCTTTCTTGAAAGCCTCCAGAGAATTGGCCTCCACTGCCAATCCACTCTTGAAGATAGCAGAGTCAGGGGATATGGGGAGAAGGCAGGAACCGGGTACTGATTGTTGATGATCAACCATGATCACATTGAATGGCGGTGCTGGCTTGAAGGGCTGAATGGCCTACACCTGCTCCTATTGTCTTTTGTCTATTCACAACTCTCTGTGTGAAAAGGTATTTCCGCATCTCCATTCTAAATGGCCTACCCCTTATTCTTAAACTGTGGCCCCTGGTTCTGGACTCTCCCAGCATTGGAAACATGTTTCCTGCCTCTAGCGTGTCTAAACCCTTAATAATCTTGTATGTTTCAATAAAGGCCTCATACAGCTAAAAAAATCTTTACAAAAAATATGTTACCTGAAATGTCTGTTTGCCTAGCACTGAGATGAGAAAAAACTTTTCCACCCAGTTGTGAATTTGTGGAATTCTCTGCCACAGAAGGCAGTGGTCTCGTCTCCTTCAGCAGCACCTCGGTGGTCTCCCTTCCTGAGCTCAGACACCCACTTTTCCTCACCTCACCTACGCTCACTTCCCCTCACCTACACACGTACACCTCGACTAATCCCCTCGCCTCACTAAACCCCTCGCCTCGATGATACCTCACTACCAAACTTCTCCTCACACCTAAACCTTGCCTCGACTAAACCTCGCCTCGACTAAACCGTACCTCACTAAACCTCGCCCCTCAAATAAACATCACACCTCAACTCACACCTTAACCCCACCTCAACTTAACTAAACCTCACACCTAATCCGCGCCCCTACTAATCGCCGCCTCTCTCCCGCTCCGGCCCCGCGGGGGAGCTGCGGGATTTAAATCAGAAGAATATGCTTCTGGGGCCCCTCTGGGATTAGGGGCCCTGAAGCTTAACCTTAATTAATTTCATAGTAGATCCGCCCCTGCACAGAAACTGGTCCACGGGCCCAACTTGTTCAAGCCAACCAAAGTGCCTTCCTGAGTTAGTCCCATTTGCCCATTTCCCCCCAAATCTTTCCTATCCATAAATCTGTCCATGTACAGTATCTTTTAAATGTTAAACCTATCTCCACCAATCTCTCTGGCAACTCATTCCATATATTCACAATCCCCTGTGTGAAAAATCTGCCGCTGAGATCACCTTTAAATCTCTCCCCTCTCACTTTTAACCTATCTAATGCCGCTGAACTGTCTCAAAAACAACAGGCAATTGAAAGGAGAATACGCTGTCTTTGTGTCAGTCACACAATGCCCTGAATCGATGTAGGGAGTGGGACAGGGACAGAAACACACTTGGGGGACCCTTCTTCAGACTTCTGGCTGATGAAGGGACCCGACCCAGAAGGGCACCCATCCTTTTTCTTCAGAGATGCTGCCTGTCCCACTGAGTTACTCCAGCACATTGTGTCTATCTTTGGTAGAAACCACCATCTGCAGTTCCTTGTTTCTACAATTGTCTGCATGATTTGTTCAAGTTTAGTTTATGAGATGGATTAAAGGCAGCATTTAATATAAGAGAAATCAAATGTTCAATAGGATTGAAGTTTGCATGGGTGTGACCAGCTAATTCAGTACATACAGACATGCCACATTTAATTAACAGTCAAAAGATAGTTGGCTGATGTTTTGAAAGTGTATTTCAACATGAAACGCGAGCGAATACATTCTTAATTGGAGGATATCAGTTCAGTTCAGTTTAGTTTATTGTACCGTGCACAGTGGTACAGTGAAAAACCTTTGGTGCGTGCTATCCAGTCAGCAGAAAGACAATGCATAACTACAATCGAGCCATTTACAGTGTATAAATACATGATAAGGGAATAACGTTTAGTGCGAGTTAAAACCAGCAAAGTCCAATCAAGGATAGTCCGAGGGTCACCAAAGAGGTAGATAGTAGTTCAGCACTGCTCTCTGGTTGTGGTAGGATGATTCAGTTGCCTGATAACAGCTGGGAAGAAACTGTCCTTGAATCTGGTGGTGTGCGTTTTCACACTTCTGTACTGCAGTGAAGACTGCATTGCAAGGAATATATTGCAAGGAATGAGGTTGAAGGGAAAGGGAACATGGACAGAGTGTTATTGTAGCTGCATCCTCCTTCTATTTCCGTTCCCATTCTCTTCAATATCCACAGATTAAATGCAAAATCCATTGTGTCGGCAGAGAATTTGTAAACATTTTATAGATTTAATTATTCAAATTCTTACACCACGATTTAAGGCGAAGGGGAATCGATGAATCTGATCTCTGTTCGGAAAAGGGTTAGCAGGCTGACCCTCCTTCACTGATTTGTTTAAAATGAGAATGGATTTACGTTTGTATACCCTTAGAGGTGATGACAAAGCCTTTACATTCATAAAATGTACGTCACTACCTTTTGCTATTGAACTAACCTTTTCCGAAAGTATTTCTTATTTGGAAATGAGACATTTTAAAGACTCTAGAAAGTTTTTAGTTTAGTTTAGTTTATTATTGTCACGTGGACCCAAGGTACAGTGAAAAGCTTTTTTTTGTTGCCTGCTATCGAGTCAGCGGAAAGACTATACATGATTACAATCAATCTGTCCACAGTGTACCCACACTGGATTAAGGGAATAACGTTTAATGCAAGATAAAGTCCAGCAAAGTCTGATTACAGATAGTGCGAGGATCTCCGATGAGGTAGATGGTAGGTCAGGACCGCTCTCAAGTTGGGGATGGGATGGTTCAGCTTCCTGATAACAGCTGGGAAGAAACTGTCCCTGGATCTGGAGGTATGCGTTTTCATACCTCTGTGCCTAATGCAAATATTAAAATTCATTAGCAACCTGGCTTCTGTTCAGATTTTAACAAAAGCAACAGCAACAGAATAATGTTTCATTATTTAACATGCATGGAATTATGACCATGCCATGGTTTTATGTGTTTGTACGAAATTGTGTTTATTCTTCAACAGTGCCAGACACTCACTGGCAGTTTGGCCCTATTTCAAAACAGCATCGCATTATTGATTTAAAAACACTCACTGGTTTACAAGTCAAATTAAACATCAATTATTGAGACAGTACCAATTATCCACTATTCCTACCAGCCGAAACCACAATTTATTTGATTTTTTTTCACTCACTTGACTTCTGACCACAAAATATACCATGGGTATCAAAGTAAGCTCCTGAAATGTTGAGATTTTTTATTTTATTTGCCTAATATGACATGTGCACTGTCTAAATCACTCAAACAACCCACCAGCACCTCTACCCACTACCTCCAGAGCCCAAACACTTGTTGCCATCTGATTACAGATTATATTTTCTGAATATTTTCCATCCAATGATTTGACCAGTGAATTAGAGACTTTGTTAGACAAAAGTGCTGGAGAAACTCAGCGGGTGCGGCAGCATCTATGGAGCGAAGGAAATAGGCAACATTTTGGGCCGAAACGTTGCCTATTTCCTTCGCTCCATAGATGCTGCCGCACCCGCTGAGTTTCTCCAGCACTTTTGTCTACCTTCGATTTTCCAGCATCTGCAGTTCCTTCTTGAACATAGAGACTTTGTTAAATATGCAGAAAGCTACTACATTTAGTAACAAAAATGCAGACATTTACTTGATTGATTAGACACCATTTCATAATGAAAAAATAACAGACCATTAACTACCCGGGGGCCTTCCCTGGACCCATCATGCACAAAGACCAAGATTTTGGCAGATTGGGCGTGGAAGGGGAGGAGAAATGTTTACAGCATATCAGGTAGTCAACCGTCCTCATTCTCATCAACTAAACTAAACTCAACTAAACTAAACTAAACTAAACTGGCTGTGTCTATCCCAACCTTGTTTCACTCTTTACAACATGGTTGCCCTCTGTTTTTTTAGTAAATAGTTTATTGTTATTATTCTATTTAAACAGTGAATTGTTTGGCAGTGAGAAACAACTTGCAAATATCTTTAAATGAATGGATATAAATCAGAAATATAAATGTTTTGATCAGTGATGATCAGGTGGTAATTTTCAAACACTCTATAGGGATGTTTATTTAATTTCAAGATATGGTGTGCATTTCTGTTACTGAAGATTTTTACTAAAAGAGTGCCAAATGTTCAGTACCAAGTCGACCAGGATTCCCAACTACCCAACTATCTAGGTTGTGGTGAATGTGTACTAATTAGATAAGAGTATTGATCCCATTGTGATTCTGTTTGGTTTGCCATTTGTAATAGGATGCCAATATGCTTAGAACGTGACCACTATATGATAATATATTGACCCTGATCTTAGTTTATGCAAAGAAAGTGAATTAGTCCATAGATGATGAGCTAAGACTAGCAATCCATTTGACGTTAAGGAGCACTGAAAGCAGTATGCAGTTCGTAATTTGCCTTCAATTATTTTTCTTTGTGCACAAGGTGTAAAGATCAATGGCAAGGCCAGCATTTATTGTCCAACTCTAATTACGCCTGAGTTGAAGGGCTCTTTCAGAAGACAGTTAAGAGTCAATAACATTGATGTGTCTGGGTAAGGATGACAGATTTCGTTCCCGAGGATGGATGCGTTTTTCTGGCAATCCAGTAGTTGTATAGTCACTATCATTGATGCTTGCTCTTTATTCCTGCTTTATTTAATTACTTGGACTTAAAGTCTCCAAATGACAGGCAGCACTGAGAGCCATGTCTCTGGATTAATGTTCAATCTGTCTGGAGACCGATCCAGAAACAGAATCACTCTGCCACAGCATACGGTAAACTTTCCTATTTACATGGAAGGATTTATTTAGACTATTAAACAAATTGCAAGGGTCCTCTCCAAACTTCATTACATTTCGCTATGTTTGCAATCCATCCTGAAGCGGGTGTGGTGGGAGAAATTGGAAGTTAGATATGATCAGGGATGATAAACATTGGAGTCAGGTTGGAATCGGAATGGCAGGGAGATGATTCTGATGGGAGAGTATGAGATGGACGAGCAGTAGAAAGGCTTTAGAGTTTCGGATCAGTAAAAGGGTCAGAGTGAGGATTGCTGCTGGTATTCTGAGTTAAATCAACGGTTGGCACCTTCGCAGGTCAGAGGTTAAGGGGTCAATGGGTGAGGGTCATGCCTTGGGTGTAAGGTCACTGACAGGTTAAGGCACGGGAGTCTTGAGGAAAAATGTTACTTAAAGAAGTTTTAGTTTAGTTTAGTTTAATTTAGTTTAGTTCAGAGATACAGTGCAGAAACATATCCTTTGCCCCACAGAGTCCGCGCCGACTAGCACATCCTACAATAGGGAAAATTTACAATTTTTATCAAAGCCAATTAACCTACCTACCTGTACTTCTTTGAAGTGTGGGAGGAAACTGGAGCACCCGGAGAAAATACAATGTATAAATGTACAAACGAGAACGTACTAACTGTACACACAGCATCTGTAGTAAGGCAGCAACTCTACCGGTGCGCCACTGTGCCGCAATTACTTCTTACCTGAAGCAGTTTCCTGGTACAGGCATTACGTTCAGATTCGCAAAAGTAGGACCAAAGATTTTCCCTTAAAAATCAAAAAAAGCTTCAGATACTGGAAATCTGCAATACAAACAAGACGGAAAATTGCTGGAAATGCTCAGAAGGTCAAGCAGCATCTGCGGAAAAAGAAGCAGGGTTAACATTTCAGGTTGAAGGCTCCTCTTCAGGACTGGAGTAGGGAGAAAACAAGTTAGTTTTACGATGTGGGGAAGGTGTAGGGTGGGCTGGACATTTGCGATTGGGAAAGGCAAGGATTTCACACTCTTATCTCACAGCCCTGCTGTTTGTTCCATGTTGCACTTTATTTTAATGTCATCCTCTAGATTTGCCATGAACTCCCCCCATCTGATTTAAGGAAGTGCACAACTTACCCCTACAGCATCCTGACCTCGCTCCATCACAGATATTCCCTTTATCCTCGGCTATAAATGGCAGGAAGGAATGTCATGGAATTGTGCAATGCACTGCAAGACCTCAATCAACCCTTTTATTTTTATTTTTCATTTTAAAGTGGAATTATAAATTGCACAAAAGTTGGATCGGTTCCTTTGTGAATAAATGCCTTGTTTTTGAAAAAAATTGTCTAAAGGAAGTATTCATCCATGGAAATGTGTCAGAGAAACTTAATAAAGTGATAACATAGTCAAGCAGTTGCTCACAGTTATCAATTGGAGCCACAAACTGAAAGCTTTGGCTGTGTTTAAAACATTGTTGCATTTGGTGCTAATAGTCAGATGGTTTGTGAAATAGGCCAAAGAGACCTTTTGAAACAGTCTTATAGTGATTTTTAGCCAGAAACAAGTGCTGAATGGGGATACATGAAGTATGCAGGCAAATGGGGCCTACTCAGGAAGATAAATTGGTCAGCATGGACAAGTTAGGCCGAAGGGTATGTTTCCTCTATGACAAAGCCATCAGCCTTTAAAACTAACTACCCATTGCAGCCAGCCTGCAGCAACTCAGCCACGTAATAGACAGTGTTTGTGGGAGGGAATGAATGCTAATGGGTTGTATACTAATGGGTTGAATAAAGATCCCCAAACCACACTTTATAGTCCAAGAACAGCCATGGTAGCACACATCCAATAACAAAATCTTGCCAACACAGTCACCAGCGAGGCACCCGTTGAAAGAGTAGCCAAATGATGGACAAGCTGTCTGTCCATGTTATTTTTTTGCACAGTCTGAAATTTCAAATATGTTTGAACAGCCTGCAATCTGTTCTAATGCTGCCCTGTCAGGTTCCTTTAAATAAAAGACATTGAATAGCTCGACATACTCCTAAATACACAAGGAATAGTCCACAAAGGAGGGCATCCTTAATGTATTTTGTCCAACTCTCTTTTCAAATTCATGAAATCTGCATTGTGTAACTTGTGATGTGTGATCTGTGACTGGCATTGGAAATGGTTTGGCACACCAATGTGCAAAGCACTCAGAAGTGGCTGCTTCAACTACTCCAATAAGACTGTTTGACCTGAAAATGTTTCATACATCAGGCTAAACACAAATTATGTTCGATTTTGTCCATAAAAAAATAAACGTACGTTTTTTTACTCATGTTGGAGAGTTTTAAATCATTAATTAGACCACTGATAGAATCTTTGGATAACCAGGAATACCACATTAAAGAAAATATGTAAAAGCAACACAAATTAGAAACATATAAAATGTTTAAGGATAAGGGGTAGGCCATTTAGGACTGAGATGATGAAAAACGTTTTCACCCAGAGAGTTGTGGATCTGTGGAATTCTCTGCCACAGAAGGCAGTGGAGGCCAATTCACTGGATGTTTTCAAGCTAGAGTTAGATTTAGCTCATAGGGCTAATGGAATCAGGGGATACGGGGAGAAAGCAGGAACGGGGTACTGATTTTGGATGATCCGTCATGATCATATTGAATGGCGGTGCTGGCTCGAAGGGCCGAAGGCCTACACCTATATTCTATGTTTCTAAATTGTGGAGAGGAGATCGTCAAAATGTTATGAACAGTGAGGTACTTCAATGATGAGAAAGGTTGTAAAACGTAACTTGCCCTCATTGGAACAGTGAGGAACTGATAAAAAATTTACAGATGTTGAGAATTTTAGATAAGCCAACATGAATTAGGCCATATGTTAAAAAGCATTGGTTTAGTTTAGTTCAGTAATACAGTACAGAAGCAGGCCCTTCGGCCGACTGAGTATGCACCGACCAGCGATTCCCGTATACTGGCACTATCCTATACACTAGGGACAATTTACAATTTTACCAAGCCAAATTACCTACAAACCTCACGTCTTTGGAGCGTAGGAGGAAACCGAAGATCTCGGAGAAAACCCATGCAGTCACAGGGAGAACGTACAAACTCCGTACAGACAGCATCCATAGTCAGGATCGAACCCGGGACTCTTACGCTATACGGCAGCAACACTACCACGATGCTGCCCATTGTAATTTTTCTGTTCAAGTTCTGCATCCTCTCACTTGCAGTTCCAGAGGGCAACTACGAAACATTGCGAAACCTGCTCAGTGTGTGCCTGAGAGGGAAGAGCAGTTTGTTGAAGCCATACTGCATTGTGCCTCATGCTCTTTAAAACAAAAGAAAATGATCAGTTTGTCTTCTTACCCTTCTGTAATCCTCTGCTGAAAAAAAGTATTTGCATGAAACTTTCACGCTTATGTTCAAAGATACACAACAAATAACACCATCTGTTAATGATGGTGGCGCAGCAGTAGAGTTGCAACCGCTGCGCCACCATCATTAACAGAGAGTTGAGAATATTTTCACATGGAGGATTGATAGAGTCTAAAATGTCTGCTTGAAGCGAGAGTGGAAGCTGATTCCATTGATAATTTTTAAAGAGAGTTGGACAAAATACAGAGCTGTGGGGTTAAATGCGACAGCTCTTGGAAAAAACGTGCACAGATATGACAGGGAGAAATGCCTCCATGGGTGCGTGACTCTCTGTGAAAAGACTAAAGGTGTTGAGATTCAATGCCCCAGCAAACTGGGGCCAGAGCCTTCGCATGTCTTCAAAGTTCTGGACATGATCCAGAAAAGCATTGCGGACATTCTGCTGATAACTGCTAGTAGGACAGCTATAGAACATCTGGTTGGTTTTTTAACAGTCTGTTAGATTGTATTGAAAGTTGCTTCACAATAGAATTTTTATAGAGTAGCATTATAGACCAACATTAGTTGCTTCTGTCATCCATCTGCATGTCATCAATGGCTGGAGGCAGCTGCATCTCAGCCACAATGTAATAGGTAATGCCATCAATGGCATTTCCTACTCATTGGTGGAATTGGATAAAGCACTTACCCTCCTACACACAATGTACTATAATTATAGTGAATAAGTATTTTTATTAATCATATGGGCCTTATAAACCAACAGCCTAAAATAACATTTTGAATAATCTTATTATATTTTAATGCAGGTTGGTGTGTACACATGGTTATACACACATATATGTATAATAAATTTAGACTTTAATGATGCAGCGCAGGAAACAGGCCCTTCAGCCCACTGAGTCCGTACCAACCAGCAATCACCCCGTACACTAACACGGTTTTGTTACGCACTAGGGACAATTTACAATTTTACCATAGGTAATTAAACTACAAACCTGTATGTCTCTGGAGTGTGGGAGGAAAAGGGGCACACGGGGAAAACCCACATGGTCACAGGGAGAACATACAAACTCTGTACAGGCAGCATCCATTGACAGGATTGAACCTGGGTCTTTGGCGCTGTAAGGTGGCAGCTCTACTGCTGAGCCACCGTGCCACCCCTAAATATATTATATATAATCATACATATAAATCCGTGTGTATACACTTACTCCCTGCTACTTGGCTAATTCTCTATCCAAACTGCTGAAGTTCTTTTCATATATTTCATCAACCCTCATTGACCCTTTCTGTTACCTGATCACAAATCTCTATCGTTAGTGAATCATGATTAGTTTTAAACATTTTTATGAAAGCTTTCCATAATCTATTTAAACTTCTAGAAGTGACTGTTAATTCTACCTCTAAATATTTTTTCCTGGTACTTTCCTACTGAGTGCTTTGCAGTAATTAGGACTTCCTCAAATGTTTTTGTGAATTATTATTTTTTGTGTGTAACCTATGCAATTTTCTGGACCTGTAAAACTGCACCATCCCCAAATCTATTTGGAAATTCTCAGATCAGGGTACATTCAATTACAGCCCTTACTTCCCTTAGCAATCCAAAATACATTAGACCTGGACCAGGTGAGTAATCCACTTCCACTGTCATTTCCTTCCTAGTTAGCCCATCGAGAACCTCAGCCGCATTGCTGACTCTCCAGTTTTCATGATGTACAGTACAGTATACCCACGCACCCAGGGGAAACACTCCTGCATCCACACACAACTCACTGACTTCATCCATTTCACCACTAACTTCCATCCAGCATTCAAATACACCTGGACCATTTCCGACATTTCCCTACCATTTCTGGAACTCACTATCTCCATCGCAGGTGATAGACTTCTGACCGACATCCACTATAAACCCACTGACTCCCATGGCTATCTGGACTACACTTCTTCCCACCCTGCTTCCTGTAAGGACTCCATCCCCTACTCCCAATTTCTCCGTCAACGCCGCATCTGCTCCCAGGATGAGGTGTTCCACACCAGGGATCGGAGATGTCCTCATTCTTCAGGGAACGGGGGTTTCCTTCTTCTACCATTGATGAGGCTCTCACCAGGGTTTCTTCGATACCCCATGACACTGCTCTCTCTCCCCATCCCCCCACTCGTAACAAGGGCAGAGACCCCCTAGTCCTCACCTTCCACCCTACCAGCCGTCACGTAAAACAAATAATCCTCCGTCATTTTCGCCACCTCCAACGTGTCCCCACCACTTGCCACATCTTCCCATCTCCTCCCCTGTCTGCTTTCCGCAGAGACCGCTCCCTCCGTAACTCCCTGGTCAATTCGTCCCTTCCCACCCGAACCACCCCCTCTCCGGCCACTTTCCCTTGAAACCGCAAGAAATACTACACTTGTCGCTTTACCTCCCCCCCTTGACTCCATTCAAGGACCCAAGCAGTCTTTCCAGGTGTGACAGAGGTTCACCTGCACCTCCTCCAACCTCATCTATTGCATCCGCTGCTCTAGATGTCAGCTGATCTACATCGGCGAGACCAAACGTAGGCTTGGCGATCGCTTCACCGAACATCTCCGCTCGGTCGGCAATAACCAACCTGATCTCTCGGTAGCTCAGCACTTCAACTCCCCCTCCTATTCGACCTTTCTGTCCTGGGCCTCCTTCATGGTCAGAGTGAGGACCACCGTAAATTGGAGGAGCAGCACCTCATATTTCGCTTGGGCAGTTTGTACCCCAGTGGTATGAACATTGACTTCTCTAATTTCAGGTAGCCCTTACTGTCTCCTCCTCTTCTCAGCTCTCCCTCTAGCCCTCTGGCTCCTCCTCTTCCTTTCTTCTTAACGCCCCCCCCCCCCCGCTATAACTGAAATCCGTTATAAAGAGTTCTGTTAAAACAAGAGTTTACTGTACTCATTTAGTACCTCAGCCATGCCCTCTAACTCCATTAGCAGATTTCCTTTTAGGTCCCAGGATCCACATTGCTTCTTACAGCCATGTTCTTGTTGACGTCAAGTCAACTCAAGTCAAGTCAAGTCACATTTATTTATATAGCACATTTAAAAAACAACTCTCGTTGGCCAAAGTGCTTTACATTTGTTATAAGAATAGTATAAACAACCAAACTATATACATATATACATGTAGCCCTCGCTCAGAGGACGTCAAGAAAGGCTTGGGAGTATAGATAACTTTTTAGTCTTGACTTAAAGGAGTCGATGGAGGGGGCAGTTCTGATGGGAAGGGGGATGCTGTTCCACAGTCTAGGAGCTGCAACCGCAAAGGTGCGGTCGCCCCTGAGCTTATGCCTAGACCGCGGGATATTCAGCAACCCCAAGTCGGCCGATCTGAGGGACCTGGAGGTGGAGTGGTGGGTAAGAAGACTTTTGATGTAGGTGGGGGCAAGCCCATTGAGGGCTTTGTAGACATGGAGGAGGATCTTGAAATGTATACAGAACCGCACAGGGAGCCAGTGGAGAGAGGCCAGGATCGGGGTGATGTGGTCCCTTTTTCGGGTGCCCGTCAGTAGTCTCGCTGCGGCGTTTTGGACCAGTTGCAGGCGGGACAGGGAAGATTGGCTGATGCCAGTGTAAAGGGAGTTGCAGTAATCTAGGCGGGAGGAGATAAATGTGTGGATGATCTTTTCGAGGTCATCAAAGTGGAGGAATTTTACGTGTCCATAAAATATGTTTGGATTCCCAGTTATGTTAGTTGCCAGACTTTACCCAATCTCTCTTTGTTTTTCTAGTTTCTTTTATCAGTTCTTTAAAATTTCTGTAAACAAGCTGGTTCTCATTAATTTTAACAATGGATCTCTACCATATATTTTTTTCTCTCTGCTGTTTTAATTTCAAACGTTTTAGTTTAGTTTATTACCATGTGTACCGAGGTACAGTGAAAAGCTTTTTTGTTGCGTGCTATCCAGTCAGAGAAAAGACTATCTGAGTCTGAAGAAAGGTCTCGCCCCGAAACGTCAACCCATTCCTTCTCTCCAGACATGCTGCCTGTCCCGCTGAGTTACTCCAGCATTTAATGTCTACCTAGCGAAAAAACTATACATGATTACAATTGAACCACTATACAGGATAAAGGGAATAATGTTTAGTGCAGGATCAAGTCCATTAAAGTCCGATTAAAGGTAGTCCGAGGGTCTTCAGTGCAGTAGATGGTAGCGCAGGAGCGTTCACTAGTTGGATCTGATCTTCTGCCTCTCGGCTTCTCCCTTTTGGGAATATACCTAGACTATGGTTAAAACAACTCCAACCTAGAGACCATTTATGTTCACTTCTTATCAAGCTTTGGTTTCAACTTACTCAGGTTAGTTTCTTCTCATCACACATCCCAGCAACCTGGGCAAAATTATGAAGGGAAATCTTCCAATATAAAGTGTATGATGATCACTGCAGTAGCATGTCTGAGAGTGAGAAAGCATCAGACATGGGCAGTGTGGACCCAGGAAGCAACTGCATGGTCCAACTTTGCAATTGGTGCACTATAGACCGATTGACCAAATGGTGCCAGCACAACAACCTGGCTCTCAACACTAGTAAAACCAAGGAACTGATTGTGCACTTTGGAAGGGGACGGATAGGGACCCACAATCCCGTTTATATCAACGGGACGATGGTGGAAAGGGTCAAAAACTTCAAATACCTGGGCGTGCATATTTCCGAAGATCTTTCGTGGTCCCAGGAAATCATAAAGAAGGCACATCAGCGCTTCGACTTCCTGAGAAGATTACGGAGAGTCCGTATGTCAAGGAGGATTCTCTCGAACTTCTACAGGTGCACAGTGGAGAGCATGCTCACTGGCTGCATCGTGGCCTGGTTCGGCAACTTGAACGTCCAGGAGCGGAAAAGACTGCAGAATGTTGTGACCACTGCCCAGTCCATCACCGGCTCTGACCTCCCCACCATCGAAGGGATCTATCGCAGTCGCTACCTCAAAAAGGCTGCCAACATCCACAAAGACCCACACCATCCTGGTCACACACTCATCTCACCGTTGCCATCGGGAAGAAGGTACAGGAACCTGAAATCTGTAACATCCAGGTTCAGGAACAGCATCTTCCCCACAGCCATCAGGCTATTAAACATGACATCAAATAAGTTCTGAACAAAAGTTTATTATTATTATTGTACTTTATCTGTTTATTTATTGTGTATCTATGGTCTATGGTCTATAGACACACTGAACTTTTATCTTCCATTTTGTATTATGTTTACATATTCTGTTGTGCTGCAGCAAGTAAGAATTTCATTGTCCTATCTGGGGCACATGACAATAAAACTCTCTTGACTCTTGACTCATCTGGAAATGGCAACGTGATTTGTTCCAGGTTGCATTGATTACAGATTGCAGGTGTAATAGAACAAATTGCAATCGTAAAAAAAAAGTAAGAGGTCAGAAGGGTAGCATGGTTTAGCTGCCATGGGAGTTGGCTTGAGTTGTGTTTGTTGCTCTGTGTTTATTGGAGGTGTGCGACGCTCTTAAATAAAGTGTAGCCCTGATTGCATTTTGCCTGATCTTTTTGGTGTGTTTTTAAGTTTTCTTCAACACAGAAAGCTGAAAATACCAGCCTTCCAAAATTTGGGCACATTTACTTTTGTTGCCCATGTTTGATTTTCCACTGATTTAGGAATTCCCTCTTCCAATGTTGATGACTATCCCTTGGTGCAAATAAGCACATTTGTAACATTATCATCGATTGCTCACCAGGAGGCAACAGAGAGCTGTTGACCTTGATGTCCTCATTGACTATGATGTGAATGCATTAACCTGTTGGTACCATAGAGAGTACTGTTAGGACGTGAAGGGTGCACTGAGGCGGGATCTGTCTCTCACTATTGCTCTCACTCTGCAGAAGGCACAAACAGGAGTCTCAGATCCGGTCGGTAAAGAGAAACCATTCCTCAGCTGCACAGAGCTTACAAGAATTTTGCTCACGAACCTTGAGGGCTCGAAAGGCCAAATTACCGATTGTTCCTTCGACTGGCAGAGCTGTGATCGAAGACTGAGCTGATGGATTGCAGAGAGTTGGCTTGTGGGGGTGAGATTTCTGCCATCAACTGACATCTCTCAGCCTAATGAGCACCAAATCAAACTGAAAAAGAAAAGTACTGGAAATGAATTTGCATTATTGAAAAGGTCAACATGTCCACTGCATTTATCTTTCTTGTTATAGAACCTGCCAATAGCAGACGATTTAATACATATTAAAAAAAAGTCGTTGTACTTGCGTTTCTGAGTGTAATGACAGCCAGCAGAAAGATGTTTCTACCTGTACGTCATTGCTGACTTTACCTCAGCTCCCAGACTGCCATTGTTCCAGAGAGGAACATATCGACAGAGCGTGCTGAGTCAGGATGTGTTCACACAAACTCTTGTGTGAACCCACTCACACATATATGTCAAAATCCTCTCAGTGATCTGAAAATTGCTTATAACGTCAAAAGGAATGAAATGAAATCTCACTGCTGAATCAATGGTATACATGATGCTTTAAAAGTACTTTCTTCTCACTCAGGGTTAACAATTATACATCGTCCTTGTCTACTGCATTGAACTGAATAGACATTGACACTAACCTTTACGTCTTTTATCAGTCCTGAATACCAACACCCACCTCAAACAACATAGGGTTTATCACAGAGAGCTCAATATGTCAGTGGAACAATAATCAGCATTTTAAAAAAGTGTCAGTGCGAAATTGAATGGCTTTGGGAAGACAAACAATTATTTCCCATTTCTAGTTGCCCTTCAGAAGATGGCGAGGCTTCTGAAAGTGCTATAACGTATTTAGTGACGCAACCCAGCTTCAATGAAGAAATGGCTCTAAGAGCTTACCTGGGATGGGAGGATGTGTCAGATGGAGGGAAATGGAGGCAATGGTGTTCTTATGCACCGGTTATGCTTGTTATTTGAAGTAGTGGAGATCCAGAACTTGAGAGGTGCTGCTGAAGGAACGTTGGCTGGTTATCGCACTGCATCTATGGTGTTGTACACAGGCTAATCTATGTTAAATCACAGTGCACATCTATGGTATTGGACACAGGACACACTACTGGAGAAGGGAGTGAATATTGATGTTAATGGAAAGGCAACTGTTATTGTGGCAGCTTTGTCCTGGCCTAAGTTGAACTCAAAGAGAAACAAGCAAGGAAAAATGACCCTCAAATGTATTTCACAAAGGTCTGAATAGCAGGCGCATGTATACCATGCTTTCATTATTTGTTACTGTTGATGGTATAGATGAGTGGTCCTCACCCCATTCTGATACTCTAGTTCCTGCATTCAACCTGTACACATCCAGCTGGTATAAAACTTGCCTAGGCTTCCAAAACAGAACAACCCAATGTTTATTTAATTGTTTATTGCGCTGATGATAACTCTACAGAAACTAACCGTTTCCAACTTTTCTGCAACTTTTAAAAATCAACTTTTAAAATAAATCTCTCTTTTCCCAGTTCTGTCTAAAGGTCTCAAACTTGAAACGTTGAATCTCTTTCTCTCTCCACAGATGCTGCCTGACATGCAGAGTGTTTCCGGTCCTTTCTGCTCTTGTTACCAATCTTCAGCATACTTTCCCCTGCCAACTTGAAATATAGTTCACGTACTTGATTACTCCAGCACTTTGTGTTTTACTGTCATCTTTAACTTTGCACACCCATTTGTACCGGCATTCAGTCCGAGGAATTTGTTCCTGTGTGTATAGATGATCAATTCTATCCATGGTTTCCTTTCAAGTAGCTAAAGTCTGTCCTTTTCAGAATTTAAATGTCAAACCCTTGATAATTTGATTAAAGCAACTTCCACACATTCTCAAACCCTGTGTCCCCTCCCAACTTTGGTTGTCCCATCCTTATCCTAACCAGATAGTCAACAAACATAGGCTGCTCAGGCCACCTCATCCACAGTGACCAGTGACTCCCATTTACAGTATATTAATCTCATCTTCTAGCTCTTAGCCCAGCGCCTTCCATGCCTTGCCGATTCAAGTACTTACATAGTCACTTCTTAACCGTGAGCTTGTGACATGTCTCCTTCCCAATCCCGTGTTAGTGAATTAGTCCATTGCCCACCGATAAGAAATTTATAGTGTGTAGGTGAACTTCAGATGCTGGTTTACACCGAAGATTCACACAAAATGCTGAAGTAACTCAGCGGAACAGGCAGCATCTCTGGAGAGAAGGAATTGGTGATGTTTTGGGTCGAGACCCTTTTTCAGACGAGTCAGAAAACGAGAGGTATAGATGTAGAGAGAAAATGAATGAAAGATACGTATGTAAAAAAGTAACTATGACTTTCCTTCTCTCACCCAATCCTTCTCTCCAGAGATGCTGCCTGTCCCGCTGAGTTACTCCAGCATTTTGTGTCTATCTTCGATAGGAAAGTCATCCTGTCCCAACTCTTAACCATTGTCAGGCAGAGATGTTGAAATAGGAAATATTCTAGGTTTATCAACACTTTGCAAGCCTGATGCATTTCATTGCTGTATCTGACCAGGGCAGGATCATTGCACTACCTGATGCACTCCCGAGTAGTTGCATAACATTGGACTCTGTGCTATTCTCAGATGTATTCTGATGTAAATACCCCTTGCTGCTGGTAGACCATTAGCTTGGTGAAAGAAGCACTTTGGTCTGCCTCAATGTTGTTGGGTATCCAGTGTAAGGAGGCTTGTGCAAGCGAATGCTGCCGACTGGCACCTTCCAAGGTGTGGGAACATGTGCTGAGGGATGCACTGAAACTCGGTGCTGCCACCACAAAGGTTTTGTGGAGAAGGACCATAGAAGGATCTCACTTCTGAACACGGAGAGGCTGGCCCCTGTTTAACAGCCACTAGAATTGGTGCAATTTTTTAGGATGAAACATACGTAACTCTGAAATATTCTAACATCAAACTATTTTGTATATGAAAATAATGGCATGTCCTGATTCTATGAATGTATATTTAATGAATAAAGTCTATTTTGGGTTTAAAATTAACACCTTCAACAGCTTTTAGGGGTGGATCCAAATTTGAAGGAACTATGGTTGTTGCTTTCTTGTTGATTTGATCAGACCAGAGAGATTATAGCATTGGAGTCATAGAGTCATACAGCATGGATAAAGGACCTTTGGCCCAACTTATCCATGCTGATCAAGAGGCCCCATCTAAGCAAGTCACATTTACCCGTGTTCGGCCCATATCGCTCTAAACCTTTCCTGTTTATGTAGTTGTCCAATTTCTTTGAATTGTGTTTATTGTGCCTGTCTCAGCTACCTCCTCTGGCAGTTCTAATCACCCCCACCCTCTGTGTGAAAAAGTTGCCCCTCAGGTTCCTCATAAATCCTTCCCCCCTCACTGTAAATTCAAGTTTAGGGAGACAATATTATTTAGATGAAGATAGCACTGAACTTATACTTCCACAGATCTGTGTTATGTTCATAAGTTCATAAGTTAAAGGAGCAGAATTAGGCCACTGAGCACATCAAGTCTATTCCGCCATTCAATCATGGCTGATCTATCTTCCCCTCTCAACCCTATTCTCTGCCTTCTCCCCATAACTCCTGACACCCTTACTAATCAAGAATCTGTCAATCTCCGTCTTAAAAATATCCACGGATTTGGTCTCCGCATCCTTCTGTGGCGATGAATTCCACAGATTCTCCATCCTCTCATTTCACAAGTTCCTTGTGCATGAATCTGTATTTTTTATTTATTCTTTTCATCATAGCCTGTTTTTTTTAAATCCCTGGTGGTTCCTTATTAGATATGAAGCTTTATGCATCGAGGTCATAAAACTGCATTTCCAGTAGCCACCTGCCCCTTTAATGTTTTATTTGAGTTAAATGCATTCTTGCTGCAGGTCTGGCCAAAAGTGCTCACCACCACTCATTCTCGAGCCATCCTTTAACCTGTTTCTTTTGTTAAAATATATTCTGTGCCTATTGATTTTTTGACAGTATGTTAAAAATAAGGCAGGAGGTTATTTTTTATTCCTTTCCCATTGTGTCCAGGACTGTGAGAAAGCAGCCCTGGAGAGGCAGTCTGCTGGGTTTAGCATCAAACTGTCTCCCCCCCCCCCCACTTTCGAGCCGTACTTACAGCTCAGCACCAGCAATGGTGTCAGATTGTTCACACACACTAACCTTTGCAGCCTGGCTTACAGCATCAGAAACAAAGGCGGAAAATTCTGCAAAAGTGCAACAGCTTCAATTAGTGTCATGGAAAGAGCAAAAAAACAGCCACGAGCTCCGGAGACAGCTACGTAAGCCAGATCACTTTCTATAAACTCATCTGAAGCAGGGTCTCGACCCAAAACGTCACCCATTCCTTCTCTCCAGAGATGCTGCCTGTCCCGCTGAGTTACTCCAGCTTTTTGTGTCTCTGAGCGGTATTTACAGTATATGGTTTACTTGCACAAATTACCCGTTGGTACCCCGAGGTAGACAAAGGGTAAGGTTCCACCAGTATCTACCTCAGCATCATTGATCTTGATCCTTTGCTGCCTTCATTCTGAAAAGCTTTTTCGTCTAACAGGCAGTCGTGAAGGAGCCAAAGCCACCTGCAGCTATGAAACAGTCCCGGTGTGTGCGGGAAGGTGAAGAGGGTTTGACGTGAGACCTGCAATTACTGAGGAAGAAATGACTCGAGGATACTGTGGTCCTGTCAGAATTAACACTGACAATTAATGAAAAGCGCATCTGCCTGGTATTAGTCTGAGGAACTACAGTATAAAGACCCAAATCTCAAGAGATTTTGATGGATTAAATAAGCTTCCACTGGCAGTTAATTTGACAGACAGACCACCGGGACAGGGCTATGAGATAAAGAATGGGAGACATAAATGAGGTGGATTCTCCACTAAATAAAGTTATTATGAGCCAGGATTCAACAGATATTTTCAAAAGGGAATACTTGTAAAGATGGAGATGTGCGCAGGGCTAGGAATAAAAAGAGGCATTGGGCTTATTCAACAGCTCTGCCAAAGGCTAGAACTGGGGCAATGGGCTGTATGGGATCGCCCTGTTTAACTCCATAATTGTTTTTGGGTGTCAAGGTGAGTGGATGGCAATAAACTATCGGCAATTCTTGATAGATTAGCAGAATCTCAATATTTTATTGCAACATTGGAGACCATTTTAACCTATCTAGTCTATGTCAGCTCATAGATCAATCCCATTCACTGTTACTCTTCTCGTTAACTCATACTGCCCTTGTTCCCATCAACTGTGCTCAAATCCTACCGCTCATCTACACACCCGATGCAATTTGCACTGGTATGTATACCAACTAACCCCACAGGTCTTGGGATGTGGGAGGAAACCAGTACACCCAGTAGAAACCTAGGCAGTCACAGAGAGAACGTGCAAAATACACTCAGATAGGACCTGAGGTCAGAACTGAACCCAGGTCACAGGAGCTGTGAACAGAAACTCTACTAACTGTACCACTGTATCATTGATTTGAGGGAAGATACCTTCCTATATCTATGGAGAGAAGATAATTTTCTTGACACAGTAGCGCAGCTGTTGTACTGCTGCCTCACTGCACCAGATGCCTGGGTTTGACCCAGACATCTGGTGCAATCTGTGAAGAGTTTGCACGTTCTCCTTGTGACAGCATGGGTTTCCTCTGAGTGCTTTGGTTTCCTCCCACATCCCCAAAACGTGCGGGTTTGCAGGTTAATTGGCCTCTGTAAAAAAATTGTTCCTAATGTGTAGGGAACGGATGCAGAGATGGGATAACAAAGAGCTAGTGTAGTTGGGTGATTGACGGTCAGCACGGACTTGGTGGGCCAAAGGGCCTGTTTCCATGCTGTATCTCTATACTGAATTAAACTAAAAGTACAGTTCAAAGAGGAACGTTAATCGGTAACAGAGCAGAAGTAACCTTGTTGGCCTCTCAATCTTTAAAAAGTAAGTGGCAGATCCCTTCCTACAGTTTGACTTAATAAAGTCAAACTGTAGGAAGGGATCTGCCACTTACTTTTTAAAGATTGAGAGGCCAGCAAGGTTACTTCTGCTCTGTTACCGATTAACGTTCCTCTTTGAACTGTACTTTTAGTTTAATCATGAGTATTAAATCATTCCGCACATTTCCCTTTGCAAGGTTAGTATCTGGCAATCATATCTGCAGCTCTCAATGGGTTCTGACCGTATTAACCTCCAGGTAATGTCCCAGGCTGCAGCAAGACACGAGTGTCATGAAGAAGCTGGATATCAGCCTGTAGCTGCCTCAGCTGGCTTAATCAATTTGAAATTGAATGACATTTTCTGGTCGCACACACTCTGCTCCAGCCCACATCTTTCCAAGAAAGCCATAAGTCATAATAAACCAGAAGGGCTAAAGTGGTGGTGGAAAATATGAGCCAGAATCGGAACGTGTGATGGGCACTCACCCGCTTGACCTGATGCAGTATAAAATTTATGCGTGGATTTAGCACCAGGGCAGTGCTGACTGCTATTTATTGCCTTTGTACTTATCCAACTTCAAGAACTGTGAACATCTATCAAATCTAAAGAGTGCAGATTGAAGTGTGGCAGCACCTCTTAGAAGGCCAGTGCTCGTTGGCTGCTCCTTGTCATGGGGGCAGAGTTCATGAGCTGCTCTTAGTCTCATTTTTTTAGTTTAGAGATACAGCGTGGAAACAGGCCCTTTGACCCACCAAGTCGACCAACAATCAACCCATATACTAGTTCTTTCCTACTCTCTAGGGACAATTAACAGAAGCCAATTATCCTACAAACCCCTACATCTTTGGAATGTGGGGGAGACCGGAGCACCCAGAGAAAACCCACACGGTCACAGGGAGAACGTGCAGGCTCCGTACAGACTGTGCCCGTAGTCAGGATTGAACCAGGCTCATGGGTAATTTTCGGCCCCATTTCCGTAACCGGCTTCCGTCTCCGCACCAAAGATCCCATAGGATACTAGTGCGGAGACAGAAGTGGGTTACAGAAACATCCTCGTAAAAATAAAAGTTATTTGGGAAAAATCTTCTCCTCATTTTCAGAATTATAATTTATTAACACAAACTGTTCCCCCGCAACGCTGATTACACTGTGAGTCGGGTCGGGTCGGGTTACTGAAATGGATGAAAAAAAGGCCCACTTTCCGCTCCGTTGCGTACTACACGTCAGCCCATTGCATTTAGAAGGAGTGGTCAATCTTGCTTGCTATAGGATTTTTGGTCCGCACCAGCAATTGCTGGTAAAGCTGTTCCACCATTTGGGGAAGATTCGGGTGAGCTGCAATGAAACAGATATCTAACAGACATAAAGGTACAATCACCTTTGCAGTGCAGCCCAGAATGGCAGCCTGCTACCCTCACTAGATGACTTTGGCAGTTGTTGATTTCATAGATACATAGATACATAGAAATTAGGTGCAGGAGTAGGCCATTCGGCCCTTCGAGCCTGCACCGCCATTCAATACGATCATGGCTGATCATCCAACTCAGTATCCCGTACCTGCCTTCTCTCCATACCCCCTGATCCCTTTAGCCACAAGGGCCACATCTAATTCCCTCTTAAATATAGCCAATGAACTGGCCTCAACTACCCTCTGTGGCAGAGAGTTCCAGAGATTCACCACTCTCTGTGTGAAAAAGTTTTTCCTCATCTCGGTCTTAAAGGATTTTCCCCTTATCCTTAAGCTGTGACCCCTTGTCCTGGACTTCCCCAACATCGGGAACAATCTTCCTGCATCTAGCCTGTCCAACCCCATAAGAATCTTGTACGTTTCTATAAGATCCCCTCTCAATCTCCTAAATTCTAGCGAGTATAAGCCAAGTCTATCCAGTCTTTCTTCATATGAAAGTCCTGACATCCCAGGAATCAGTCTGGTGAACCTTCTCTGCACTCCCTCTATGGCTATAATGTCCTTCCTCAGATTTGGAGACCAAAACTGTACGCAATACTCCAGGTGTGGTCTCACCAAGACCCTGTACAACTGCAGTAGAACCTCACTGCTCCTATACTCAAATCCTCTTGCTATGAAGGCCAACATACCATTCGCTTTCTTCACTGCCTGCTGCACCTGCATGCCTACTTTCAATGACTGGTGTACCATGACACCCAGGTCTCGCTGCATCTCCCCATTTCCTAATCGGCCACCATTTAGATAATAGTCTGCCTTCCCGTTTTTGCTACCAAAGTGGATAACCTCACATTTATCCACATTATACTGCATCTGCCAAACATTTGCCCACTCACCCAGCCTATCCAAGTCACCTTGCAGTCTCCTAGCATCCTCCTCACAGCTAACACTGCCCCCCAGCTTAGTGTCATCCGCAAACTTGGAGATGTTGCTTTCAATTCCCTCGTCCAGATCATTAATATAAATTGTAAATAGCTGGGGTCCCAGCACTGAGCCTTGTGGTACCCCACTAGTCACTGCCTGCCATTGTGAAAAGGACCCGTTTACTCCTACTCTTTGCTTCCTGTTTGCCAGCCAGTTCTCTATCCACATCAATACTGAACCCCCAATACCGTGTGATTTAAGTTTGTATCCTAATCTCTTATGTGGTACCTTGTCGAAAGCCTTCTGAAAGTCCAGATACAACACATCCACTGGTTCTCCCCTATCCACTCTACTAGTTACATCCTCGAAAAATTCTATAAGATTCGTCAGACACGATTTACCTTTCGTAAATCCATGCTGACTTTGTCCAATGATTTCACCACTTTCCAAATGTGCTGCTATCCCATCTTTAATAACTGACTCTAGCAGTTTCCCCACTACCGATGTTAGACTAACTGGTCTGTAATTCCCCGTTTTCTCTCTCCCTCCCTTCTTAAAAAGTGGGGTTACGTTTGCTACCCTCCAATCCTCAGGAACTACTCCAGAATCTAAAGAGTTTTGAAAAATTATCACTAATGCATCCACTATTTCTGGAGCTACTTCCTTAAGTACTCTGGGATGCAGCCTATCTGGCCCTGGTGATTTATCGGCCTTTAATCCATTCAATTTACCCAACACCACTTCCCGACTAACCTGGATTTCACTCAGTTCCTCCATCTCCTTTGACCCGCGGCCCCCTGCTATTTCCGGCAGATTATTTATGTCTTCCTTAGTGAAGACGGAACCAAAGTAGTTATTCAATTGGTCTGCCATATCCTTGTTCCCCATGATCAATTCCCTCACCCTTCCTTCCTGCTCACTCCCCCCCCCCCCCCCCACTCCACTCTATAATCTCAGGAGCTGTTGAAACCGGAGTCTGGTCATAGCTGCAGGCATCTTTGAATTCACAGACATTGGGACAACTATAAATATAAATTGTTAAAAAGGTAATTTTTTCCTTTACATCTAAAAAGCTTAAAAGCACCCCTGCGCACTGCAAATCAATTGGAACCAACCTATATAAATGATAAGTTTTTACCACTTTCCCAGCATGGGACTGAACTTTTAGGATACACACACTGAACATTATTTTTCTTGTTTATTATATTGTTTACAGTGTTCTATGTTTGCAGCGCGGGCGGCGCTGACCAACATCGCGGAGTCCTGGGACCTTTTTGCCGACGGCCGCCAGCGTGAATCTCCGCCTGTGGACTTCGGGAGCCGCGGACTCCGGTAGGAAGTGGCCGATTCGGGTGTCCAAGCCACTGAGGATGTTCTCCCGTTCCGACGTCGGAGTTCCATCATCCCGGCGAGAGGGCCGGAACATCGGGCCGCCCGTAGCGGCGACTGCGGAGGGCTTCGGGAGGCCCCGACCAAGGGTGAACATCAAAGTACATCAAAGAGGAGGATGACTGAACTTTGGGCCTTCCCTCATAGTGGGAAACTTTGATGGGGGATGTTTATGTTAAAGTCTATTGTGTTCTGTTCTTCTCTTTTTATTCGTATGGCTGTATGGTGACCCCAAATTTCACTGTACCAATTGGTGCATGTGACAATAAATGTCTCTTGAATCTTGTCTCTTGTCATATTCTGTGTGCTGCTGCACGTAAGAATTTCATTGTTCTATCTGGGGCATATGACAATAAAACACTGTTGACTTTCTTGATGTATCCATTTCATTAGTGGAGACCATTGCACTTGCAACAGTTTTAACCCAACACAGTCTGGCACAGTGTAGCCTGCGGTAGGCAGCCAACAAGTTAGACTTTAAATGTTAGACTTTAATGACAGAGCATGGAAACAGGCCCTTTGGCCCACCAAGTCTACCCTAACCAGCGATCATTCCACACACTAGCACCATCCTACGCACTTGGGACATTTTTCAATTTTTTTTGCCAAAGCCAAAGCCAGCATAGACAGGACATGTTGGCTGGTGTGGGCAAGTTGGCTGATGGGCATGTTTCCATGCTATATGACTCAATGACTATGATTGAACCCATGTTACCGGAGCTGTGCAGCAGCAGATCTACCAAATTTGCCACTGTGCCACTCATATTTCTTTATTTTCATTGCTCTTTCTACCCGAAAAGCAGAGAGTTAACTCCAGTGGAGAAAATGTGTTGGCATTCGGAAGAAGTATTTATGATGTAGGTAGTATTGTTGTATTGTAATAGTTGCATTCCTATGAAACATCAATTATAGAAAATCACTTCTATCAATTAGAAAATAAAAAAACAAATATAGCAATAAGGAAATAGGAGTTAGAATGTAGAGGGTTTCAGACTCACAATAACAGTTACTTTTCCTGCAGCATTTTCAAAAATAATAGTCTTAATTGTTACTAAGTTTATTTTGTAGCTGCAGAATAAAAAATACTAAAGACTGTATCCTGTGTTGTCGATTTCTATGGCCAACCCCCATAAAAATAGTAGTTGTGCTCTTAAGAGGCAATGGTATGTTTACTGCTGAGGGGTTGCATGGAAATAGTTTTTCCCCTAGTTTGCTTTTTTTCAATATTAGCTTTTTGTTCTGTGCCAATTTCGAAAGTAACTTTTAAGTGTTTTTTTTATCATCACTTCCAGATCTTCTCTCTTTTTTGTATTTTTCTTCTTTTTCTTCATTCTTTCCTTTTTTCTCTTTTTCTCGATTTATGTATCAATTTAATCTTCTCAATTTATGTATCAATTTATAAAATGTTAAAAATGAAGCTGTACGAAAATGGTATAACTGTCATGCCGATTGCTTTATTCTTGTACAATTGCTTCTAATAAAATAAACATTTTTTTTAAAATTTCCAATTGAAATCGCATTGTAACCAATTCGGCCCGCTTAACACAAATAGTGCTCCCTATATCCAATTTGAGTTGCGGAAACATGCATTACAGCAGAATTACCTGTACTGCGTTGGACAGATCCAGGGCCCCATATGCATCTTTATTTGAAGCATATGAGATAAAAATAAAATAAAAGCTATATCCTTTCCTGCATTGCTGATTGTAGAGTCGTAGGGTGATACAGCGTGGAAACGGGCCCTTTGGCCCAACTTGCCCACACAGGCCAACATGTCCCAGCTACAATAGTCCCACCTGCTCGTGGTTGGACAATATCCCTCCAAACCTGTCCTATCCATGTACCTGTCTAACTATTTCTTAAATGTTGGGATAGTCCTTGCCTCATCTACCTCCTCTGGCAGCTCGTTCCATACACCCACCACCCTTTGTCTGAAAAAGTTACCCCTCAGATTCCTATTAAATCTTTTCCCCTTCACCTTAAACCTATGTCCTCTGGTCCTCGATTCATCTACTCTAGGCAAGAGACTCTGTGCATCTAAACGATCTTTTCCTCTCATGATTTTATGCACCTCTATAATCTTTTTAAAATGAAAATTAAGCTGGTGTTTCAGCTCTTCAACACTCAATGACACATTGCGTGAACATTTGCTAGCACGGAGATCCAGTGAAGCCCACTGTGGCACTCACAATGGCTATTCTGTGTCTCAGCTTGGAGATGAATGATGATCGGAGGAGAGAGATAAATAGGGAAATGCATTTCGTTCCAACGTGAACGGATATGTTATGAGAAAAACAGTGGCGTTCAATTTGGGTTCTGTGGCGAATAGACAGCATTCCCTAAAGCCCCCCACAAACATTCAGCAACCTCTGTGCTGATGGGCTTCCTCTTTTCCAATATCAGTTGCAGTCAGCCATCAGTTCTGTGGGATCCCTGGTGTTCAGCAGTTATGTTATCATTAAGCTGATTGAGCAGCCCTTCATCACAGGAAACTAGGAAGATTTTTTTAATGAAAATGTTATACATTATCCTGAGCACTAACAACTGCAGCGTTTACACATAATTAAAATAGAATCATAAATATCATAAATAAACTCTCTTGAAAATTAAAAACAATTTAAAGTTCCTTACATTTTGAAATATTCATGTCAGAAAATGCAATGCACTTGCACAAAATTGTTAATTTTTAAAGCCAAGTAATTATTGAGCAATAGTAATGCCTGCATGTGCAATTAGAAACTCACTCACTCCTCATCTAGCTAAGTGTTAAATATTTAGGATATATTGCAGTACAACTACTTTGTAAAAATCGTAACCATAACAGCTCTTGTGATTACAGTTGGATCATGCAGGAGAACGATACAAACAGCACTATCTAAATGTCAATCTTCATCAGTGCAGGGGCAGCAATGTGGTGAGAGCTGCATTTCTCTGTTGTTTAGTGAGGGCGGCATGGTGATGCAGTGGTGGAGTTGCTGCCGTTCAGCGCCAGAGTTCGATCCTGACTATGGACGCTGTCTGTATGGAGTTTGCATGTTCTCTCCGTGACCTGCGTGGGTTTTCTCCGGGATCTCCGGTTTGCTTCTATGTACAGGTTAGTAGGTTAATTGGCTTGGTAAAATTGTACATTTTCCCTAGTGTGTGTAGATAGCGTTAATGTGCGGGAATCATTGGTCGATGCCGACTCGGGCTTGTTTCCGCACAGAAGCTCTAAACTAAACTAAGCTGCTGCCTCACAGAACCAGAGGCCTAATTCAATCCTGACCTCAGGTGCTGTCTGTTAGAGTTTGCACATTCCCCCTGGGTCAATGAGTAGATACAAACAGGGAACCTAAACAAGACAACAGCGAAACTAGTGGGACACCTAGGGTGTGTGTGTGTGGGTGGGGGATGGAGAGAGAGGGAATGCAAGGGTTAATTGAAATGAGAGAAATCAAGTTCAAGTTCAAGTTCAAGTGAGTTTATTGTCATGTGTCCCTGATAGGACAATGAAATTCTTGCTTTGCTTCAGCACAACAGAACATAGTAGGCATTGACTACAAGGCATTCTATAAATATATACACACATGAATCAATATACTGAAAAAGTGCAAATAACAGTATTGGCTAATAAAGTTCAGTGTTATATCCGAGCCAGGTTTAATAGCCTGATGGCTGTGGGGAAGTAGCTATTCCTGAACCTGGTCGTTGCAGTCTTCAGGCTCCTGTACCTTCTACCTGAAGGTAGTAATGAGATGAGTGTGTGGCCAGGATGGTGTGGGTCCTTGATGATACTGCCAGCCTTTTTGAGGCAGCGACTGTGATAGATCCCCTCGATGGAAGGGAGGTCAGAGCCGATGATGGACTGGGCAGTGTTTACTACTTTTTGTAGTCTTTTCCTCTCCAGGGCGCTCAAGTTGCCGAACCAAGCCACGATGCAACCGGTCAGCATGCTCTCTACTGTGCACCTGTAGAAGTTAGAGAGAGTCCTCCTTGACAAACCGACTCTCTGAAATCTTCTCAGGAAGTAGAGGCGCTGATATGCTTTCTTAATAATGGCATCAGTGTTCTTGGACCAGGAAAGATCTTCAGAGATGTGCACGCCCAGGAATTTGAAGCTCTTGACCCTTTCAACCATCGACCCGTTGATATAAACGGGACTGTGGGTCCCCATCCTACTCCTTCCAAAGTCCACAATCAGTTCCTTGGTTTTGCTGGTGTTGAGGGCCAGGTTATTGTGCTGGCACCATATGGACAGTTGCTCGATCTCTCTTCTATACTCTGACTCATCCCCATCAGTGATACGTCCCACAACAGTGGTGTCGTCAGCGAACTTGATGATGGAGTTCGCACTATGTCCGGCTACGCAGTCATGAGTATAGAGTGAGTACAGCAGGGGGCTGAGCACGCAGCCTTGAGGTGCTCCCGTGCTGATTGTTATCGAGTCTGACACATTTCCACCAATACGAACAGACTGTGGTCTGTGAGTGAGGAAGTCAAGGATCCAATTGCAGAGGGATGCGCAGAGACCCAGTTCTGCGAGTTTAGTAACCAGCTTGGAGGGGATGATTGTATTAAATGCCGAGCTGTAATCGATGAATAACAGCCTGACATATGAGTTTTTATTGTCCAAGTGGTCCAGAGCGGAGTGGAGGGCCAGCGAATCGCATCCACCGTTGATCTGTTGTGGCGGTAAGCGAACTGCAGTGGGTCCAGGTTTTTGTCGAGGTAGGAGTTGATCTGCGTCATGATCAACCTCTCAAAGCACTTCATCACCACAGGCGTTAGTGCCACAGGTCGATAGTCATTGAGGCACGTCACCTTACTCTTCTTGGGCACTGGTATAATTGATGCCCTTTTGAAGCAGGTGGGAAACTCAGACCTCAGAAGTGAGAGGTTTAAAATGTCCGTAAAAACTCCAGCCAGTTGGTCCGCACAGGTTTTTAAGAACATGACCAGGTATACCATCAGGTCCAGGCGCTTTTCGAGGGTTCACCCCTCTGAAGGATTTCCTGACGTCGGCCTCTGTGACTGAGACTGAAATACCATCACAGCGAATGGGGGCTCGGGAAGGCACATCGGTGTTCTCCCTATCAAAGCGTGCGTAAAACGCATTGAGCTCATCAGGGAGTGATGTTTCGCCGACATTCGAGCTGCCTCCTGATTTCGACTTGTAAGAGGTGATTGCATTCAGGCCCTGCCACAGCCGCCGAACATCTGTCTCTTCCTCCAGTTTGGAGCAGGTCCCTTTTAGCCTTTTTGATGGCCTTACCAAGGTCGTATCTGGACTTGTTGTAGGCCACTGTATCATCAAACGGGTCCTTTTCACAATGGCAGGCAGTGACTAGTGGGGTACCGCAAGGCTCAGTGCTGGGACCCCCGCTATTTACAATATATATTAATGATCTGGATGAGGGAATTGAAGGCAATATCTCCAAGTTTGCGGATGACACTAAGCTGGGGGGTAGTGTTAGCTGTGAGGAGGATGCTAGGAGCCTGCAAGGTGACTTGCATAGGCTGGGTGAGTGGGCAAATGTTTGGCAGATGCAGTATAATGTGGATGAATGTGAGGTTATCCATTTTGGTGGCAAAAACAGGAAAGCAGACTATTATCTAAATGGTGGCTGACTAGGAAAAGGGGAGATGCAGCGAGACCTGGGTGTCATGGTATACCAGTCATTGAAAGTAGGCATGCAGGTGCAGCAGGCAGTGAAGAAAGCGAATGGTATGTTAGCTTTCATAGCAAAAGGATTTGAGTATAGGAGCAGGGAGGTTCTACTGCAGTTGTACAGGGTCTTGGTGAGACCACACCTGGAGTATTGCGTACAGTTTTGGTCTCCAAATCTGAGGAAGGACATTATTGCCATAGAGGGAGTGCAGAGAAGGTTCACCAGACTGATTCCTGGGATGTCAGAACTGTCTTATGAAGAAAGACTGGATAGACTTGGTTTATACTCGCTAGAATTTAGGAGATTGAGAGGGGATCTTATAGAAACTTACAACATTCTTAAGGGGTTGGACAGGCTAGATGCAGGAAGATTGCTCCCGATGTTGGGGAAGTCCAGGACAAGGGGTCACAGCTTAAGGATAAGGGGGAAATCCTTTAAAACCGAGATGAGAAGAACTTTTTTCACACAGAGAGTGGCGAATCTCTGGAACTCTCTGCCACAGAGGGTAGTCGAGGCCAGTTCATTGGCTATATTTAAGAGGGAGTTAGATGTGGCCCTTGTGGCTAAAGGGATCAGAGGGTATGGAGAGAAGGCAGGTACGGAATACTGAGTTGGATGATCAGCCATGATCATATTGAATGGCGGTGCAGGCTCGAAGGGCCGAATGGCCTACTCCTGCACCTAATTTCTATGTTTCTATGTTTCTATGTTTCTATCAGACATGAATGCCCGGTGTCTGGACTTCAGAAGAGTGCGGATCTCAAAGTTCATCCAAGGTTTCTGATTGGGAAACGCTCGGAAGGTTTTTGTAAGGATGCAGTCCTCCACACACTTCTTAATGAAGTCTGTAACGACTGTGGTGTATTCGTTCAGGTCCGTTGCCGAGTCCTTGAACATTGCCCAGTCTACAGACTCCAAACAGTCCTGGAGTTGTTCCTCTGCCCTCCCCGACCAGCTCTGTACTGTCCTCACATCTGGGGGTGCGCTCTTTAATTGCTGCCTGTAGGCAGGAAGAAGCAGCACCGCGGTATGGTCGGATTTACCGAAGTGAGGGCGAGGGATAGAGCGATAGGCATTCTTGATGGTGGTGTAGCAGTGGTCGAGGGTGTTTGGTCCTCTGGTGCAGCAGGAGACATGTTGGTGGAAGTTAGGGAGTGATTTCTTTAGGTTTGCCTTATTGAAGTCCCCGGCTATGGTGGTGAACGCCTTGGGGTAAAACGTCTGGTGTTTGTTGACCACGGCGTGCAGCTCCTCCAGTGCCAGACGGACGTCTGCCTGGGGTGGGATGTAGACCACGGTCAGGATGATGGAGGTGAATTCCCTTGGGAGGTAGAAGGGACGGCACTTCACCGCCAGATGTTCGAGGTGTGGAGAGCAGGAGTGGGACAGGAATGCCATGTCTGAGCACCACGCAGAGTTGAACATGAGGCAGACGCCCCATCCTCTCCCTTTCCCAGATGCCAGTGTACGGTCCATACGGTGGATGGAGAAACCTTCAGGCTGGACCGCTGAGTCTGGGGAGCTGGGGGTGAGCCATGTCTCTGTGAAACAGAACACAGAGCATTCCCTCAGCTCCCTTTGATAAAGCAGCCTTGCCCTTAAGTCCTCCACTTTATTTTCAAGGGACTGTACAATGGCCAGTAGGATAGTAGGGAAAGGGGGCCGAAGTCCCCTGCGCTTCAGTCTGACCTGAAGTCCTGCCCGCCGGCCACGTTTCCGTACACAATGGAGGCTTCCCCTTTGTTTCCAGGTGCTGAGGCTACTGTACCTGCTGTTTCTGCGGACCTGCGCTGGAACGGGGATTCCTTCACAGACGGCAGCTCCAGCTCCATAACGAACGGTGGTACCTTCAAAGTCGGCAGCTCCAGCTTCATTGTTCCTGGGAGATCCGGCCCGTGGGCTCTGGAGGTCATCCCGGGGTTTCCAGGTACAGTACCTGGGATCCTCAGTCGGGTCGGGAGTTCTGCAGCCAGCGTGGGGAAATGTAAAGTCCGGGGCTCCCGCAGCTGCGGGAGATCGCAAAATTGCCAGCGCTTTCAGCTGCCCAAGCAGCTTGTCTGAAACGGCACCGATTACTGCCGTTTCCCTGATGCAGGTAAGTTGATAGAAGTTGTAGGTGAACCAGAATCAATATTAATATTGCTGGGTTGCAAGCTGCCCAAGCAAAATATGATGTGCTGTTGCTCCAATTTGCATTTGGCCTTATTCTGACAGTGGAGGAGGCCTGGGACAGAGAGGTCAGTATGGGAATGGTGATATACCAGAATTTTGCCCGAACAGTCTGCGACCCATAGCGCTGTGGCCGGTAGCGCTATATTTAGAACCCATAGCGCTGCAGCCGACAGCCCTTTGTTTAAATCCCATGCCCTGTCCCACGGTCATGCGACTCCATGCGGCAAGCGCGACCTAACCGCAAGCGGGTCCGTGCGGGGGCCGCGCGGAGGTCGCGGGGCCGGTCCCATTTCGATCGCCGGAGCCATATGGAGTTGTGCGGAGCTGGTCCCGACATCGCGCGGGGCTCCGAAAAGCTGACACTGTTCAAAAATTCATTGCGGCAATGGCCAGCCGCCCTGCAGCCGCCTCGAGGCCTTGCGCACCGCCTCGCCGCCGTACGCACCGTCTTGACGTCACTCGACCTCCGCGCGGCCCACGCTTCCGATTTGGTAGCGCTTGCCACATGCAGCCGCATGCTGGTGGGACCGGCCCTGTACGGGGATCACTCGACCTCCACGCGGCCCCCGCTTGCGGTTAGGTCGCGCTTGCCGCATGGAGTCGCATGCCTGTGGGACAGGCCCTTTTAAGCCGACAGCGCTCTGTTTAAACCTTTGCGCCCCAAGTCCGCAGCGCTGTGTATTGCTCTACGCACCAGTCTGTGGCCGGTAGCGCTTTGTTTCCAAAGGGGGGGAGCCTTGCTCAGATGTAGTCCCCTGCCACTGGGTGCAGTTTGAATTTGGGAGAGGCGCTTTTGGCCAGGACTTACAGGCGGTTATTTCAACGGCTAATTTCTGCCTGTATAGAGGCAGGCGCCAGTAAGCCATAAGTAGTTCAAGTACGTGAGGGGTTCACCGACGGGCTGAGTCGCGATCAGCGCTGCGGACGGAGGCAGAGAGAGAGAGAGAAAGAGAGGTGTGCTGCGGAAAAACCCGCGCATACCAAGTATTGTTTTTGTTCTTTCTCTTGCCAATAAATCTGATTTGTAACTAAACAGACGAGTGAGCCTTTGTCTGTTCTACTAGTCAGATCCTTGAACCTGTTCCCTTGCAACAAATGGGAAGGGGAGTTAACCAGGAACCCGTTTAATTGTTTGGCAACTGGGAGATCGCGTTAGCCAAGGCAGACAGAGTGAAGGTGTTCAGCGATATGATCACCGAGCCTGCGCTTGGTCTCACCGATATATAGGAGTCCACACCTGGAACAGCGGATACCGTAGTTGAGTTTGGAGGAGGTGCAAGTGAACATCTTCCTCACCTGAAAGGGCAGTCGGGGTCGTGGGATGGTGTCGAAGGAGGAGGTACAGGGACAGGTGTTGCATCTCCTGCGGTTGCAGGGGAAGGTCTTTGGGGAGCGGGTGGATTGGGTGGGAAGGGATGAGTGAACCAGGGAGTTGCGGAGGGAACTGTCTCTGCGGAAAGAGGAAAGGGGGTGGACATGGGAAGATGTGACTCGTGGTGGGCTCCTGTTGGAGGTGGTGAAAATGTCGGAGAATTATGTGCTGAACACAATGGCTGACAGGGTGAAAGATGAGGAGTAGGGGGAGTCTGTCCCTGTTGCAAGTGAAGGGAGGAGGAGTAAGAGCAGAGCTGTGGGATACCGAGGAGACACGTGTGAGGGCCTCATCTATGTTAGAAGAGGGGAACCCCCATTCCATAAAGAAAGAGGACACTTTAACTCCCCCTCCTATTCCCATACTGACCTTTCTGTCCTGGGCATCCTCCACTATCAGAGTGAGGCCCAATGCAAATTGGAGGAACCACACCTCATATTTTGCATGGGAAACTTACAATCCAGCGATATTAATATTGATTTCTCTAACTTCAAGTAAACCTTGCTTTCCCCCTCGTTCCGTCCCTCCCCCATCCTAGTTCTCCGACTAGTTTCATTATCCTTTTGATTAATTCTACTGATTGTATGCCTTGTTGTCACCTTCCCCGCAGCTAACAATGCATTATTCCACATTTCCTTCACATCTTCTGCTTTGATCTGTCCTTTTCACAGCTTACCCTTCCATATCACTAGACTCCCTCACCCCTGACTCTCAGTCTGAAGAAGGGGAGACCCAAAACATCACCCCTTCCATCTCTCCAGAGATGCTGCCTGTCCCGCTGAGTTATCCCAGCATTTTGTGTCTAATCATCCCAATTCTACCCCTCCACGAACCTTACTTCCTGTAATTTAAGGGCTTAATAGACCTTTCAACTAAGTTATTTGTTGATTCGGATAGAAGCACAGGCATATCAATTATATAATTACATGCTTTGAGCAAGCTCACATGACTTCATCTTCAGGTAAAAGAGAGAGCAAGAGAGAGTTAGAGACTTCACCTTGGACCATGATCTGGAACAGTGTCAAGAACCTCCAATGCTCCAGACCAGTCAACACTAACATCCTCATCCATGTGGTCCTCATCCATAATCTTAAGACCCCCCCCACCTTCCCCACAATCACCTGCAATCAGAATCCTCTATGTTGTACTCTTCACCACCTGTCAACATATGTCAACGTCTACAGCCTTCACTCCATGACATCTGCCCCTTCCCATTTCCTTCATTCCTCTCCTTTCCGGTAGACATCTTGCCAAGGTCTCCATGGCCCAGCTCCACCCCACCACCACTAGCCACTCAGTTTGGTTTCTTTCTGGCTAGGGCATTGATCCACAAAGTTAATCCAGAGCTTGGCACTGTGCAACAGGCTTCTCAGCAACTTTCTATCATTCCAGGGCATAAACTGATGTAAAATAGAGAGAGGCTACTTCCACAGAGAGAAGAGAAGCCATCTTCTCTCCGATAGCTCTTTGGAGGAAGCCCTACTCTTTCCCACAGAGAACCACTACTTTTCGCAATGGTACTGTGTGGTAGAGAGTGCCTCCACATAACCCAGGGCCAGGAATGCCTAGGTCTTGGAGAGGATGTGGATCAGGATACTAGAATGATACCAGCAAAAAGAAGGAATTATTTGGAGAGATGATGCCTCTATATCCAATGGGAATTTTACTGAAATCCTACACAAAGAGACAATATAAGGAGATTTAATGAAGATATTCACATTTAATGAATGAAAGATAGAAACTCTTTCACCAGCAAGCAGTCTGATATCCTAGGAACATATTTTTGAAAGATAATTTGGAAACGAATCCAGAGGTAAACAGAGAGCGGTGGTTTCACGCAGCGAGCTGTAATGATCTGGACCATCGCTGAGATTAGTTCTTCCTCCTGCACACCTTGTTTATTTTCTGCACTTTGTTAGCTTGTCCTCGCAACGCTAACCTCTCTCTGAAGGCAGCTCAAGGCAGCTTCGCCACAGTCTCCCCCGGCAACTGCTAATAGCTTCTGATTGCCTGGTTGGTTTTGCTGTCTTAATCTCTTGGACTAATTATGCAGCAAGCTCAGCTCTCTGCACATTGTGGATGGTGCTTTCCTGATGCTTATTAAAATGAGACAATTTGACAGTTTCCTGTTAGCAACAGAAGGGTCCTGGGTTGTGCAGAGACAGTCTCTGCTAGGTAGTATTGTTAATTGTGGTAGCACATTTGCAAGACCTCTCAAGGGTCACTGTGGGATGTATTTTGAAATGCAAATCGACCACATTAAGCAGCATTCCACTGTATTTATGGTGGTTAAATAAGATAGGTTTGCTAGAACATAAAGCTATCACAAACTTCCCAATGTCCTCTGTCGGTTTTGAACAAATCCATTATTGATTCTAATTCTAATCGGATGCTTTGGTCTTGAAATTTAGCTTCCTGATTTCCTGTTTCCCCAGTAAATTTTAAATTGAACAAAATTTCCTTGTAAATATAAACATGCTGGCAATGTTCAACAAGTCAGTCAGCATCTGTGGAGAGAGAATCAGAATTAATTATTCAGGCCGGGTCTAAAGCGTGCTCCCGATCTGAAATGTCACCTATCCATTCCCTCCACAGATGTTGCATGACTCACTGAGTTATTCCAGCATTTTACGTTTAGGTTTAGGTTTATTGCTGTCACATGTACCGAGGTACTTTGAAAAGCATTGTTTCGCATGCTATCCAAACAGATCAGATGTGCTGTACTTATAAACAATCAAGTCTAACTTAAGCACAGTAGATAGAGCAAAGGGAAAGATAGAGTGCAGAATATAGTTTTGAGCATAGTAGTACTTTGTGTTTTGCTTAATCATAAGATCATAAGTGATTGGAGTAGAATTAGGGCATTCGGCCAATCATATCTATTCTGCCATTCAATCATGGCTGATCTATCTCTCCCTCCTAACCCCACTCTCCTGCCTACTCCCCAGAACCTCTGACACCAGTACTAATCAAGAATCTATCTATCTCTGCCTTAAATATATCCACAGATTTTGCCTCCACAGCAGATTCGGGTCAGTGAGAAGCCATCATCCAGAAACATTAACTCTGTTTCTCTCTCCTCTGATGCTGCCCAACTTGTAGAATAATTCCAGCACTTTCAATTTTATTTCAGATTCCCAACATCTGCAATGTCTTGCTTTATGAGAATCTCCAAGCACCTTGGCTCTGGTTTGTGGCTTCAGAGCCTGGCAGAGCCTTCACCTGCCTGAGGCATTCCTTAGGTTGGAAATTTGACGGAAATAAACAGGGTATTGGGAGATCCAAAAGCTGGAGATAAATGAGGGGAAGTGAAGCAAGAAATGACGGGCGAAAAGGCCCCAAACCCTTTGGTTGAGCGGCACTTGAGTTATGGTGGAGCTCAGTTGCAGGTTGACATCGATACTTCAGAAATATAGGATGAGCAGTGATTTATGTTTAAAGGGGAAAGCTGCATGGCTATTTTTTTTTACACAGAGAGTGGTGGGTGCCTAGAACTACCTGTCAGTTTTGAGGTGAAGGCAGACACAAAAATGGCTTTTAGATAGACACACGGATATGCAAGGAATGGAGAGATGTGTATCACACACAGGCAGAGGAGCTTAGTTTAACCTGGCATTGTGTTAAGCACGGACATTGTGGGCTGAAGGGCCTGTTCTTGTGCTGTACTGTTCTGCGTTCTATGATTCCATAATATTCCTTATTAATTTCAAACTGACAGGTAGCTAGTTTCCTCTATCAATCCTTTCCACAAAGTTTAGGTTTGGATTTATTATTGCCATGTGAAAAGCTTCATTTTGCATGCTATCCAATCGAATCAGATAATACTATACATAAATACAATCTAGTCCAACTCAAGTACAATAGGTAGAGCAAAGGTGAATACAGAGTGCAGAATGTAGACCTCAGCTGTGTAGCTGAGCGACAGTATTATAGTGTAGATATGCCAGAGAATGAGTGAAGACTCCAACTTGGAGGGAGTTAAACCAAGGAAACATACTGTTGGACAGAGGGGAGGGGAGTTCTCAGCTAGAGACTCACATTATATTTCTCCTTAAATCTTAGCATTAATTATCAGACTGAAGAGTCTCGACCCGAAACGTCACCTATTCCTTCGCTCCATAGATGCTGCCTCACCCGCTGAGTTTCTCCAGCATTTTTGTCTAGCTAGCATTAGGTTAGCTGTCAGTTAGTCTTCCAGGTAATGTGAGTAATAGTGCTTTGGCCACATCTCCCTCCATCCTTTTAAAATAGTGGGTAGATTTTCCATTACATCTCAACATTTATGTCACAAAAGCCAATTTTCACTGATAGGTGTGTGATTAGCTCTGAGAACATAATGCTTTTTAGTTTAAATTACACAGCGGGAATCCAATTCCTCAGTGTGTAAATCAGCTCGTGCCCAAAATACACCCATTTACTATTTAGTTACTGTAAATAAACACAGTTACTGACTCAGCTGGTCAGGGGGACTTTGTAACTACAGCAGTGCATTGTTCCATGGTCCACAGCTGTCAGCAGAGGACAAAGCTGGAGGAAAGAGCACTCACCAATCTTCTGTGCATCAGTCACCTCCTCGTATTTACTGAGTTCAGGGTTTCATGAGGGAGGAGATTGAGATTTTGGATGAGAGTTTAGAAAGGACTGCACATTAAACCCGTCTCTTGATTTTTATTTCTGTTGGAGTCACTGAGAATGCACATCGGAGGGTACAATATGTATACAATGCTCAAATTCAAATGCCCCCTCGACTCTGGTATGTTGGCCAAATCAATGGCTTGGTGGTACACTCTGTGGGCACTGCCTATTTATTGTATTTTTGCTTGTTTGTTAAATAAATAAATACATTCGGACTTCACGGGTACGATTGTACCTAAAACATTGCGACTCGTATTTATGGACTAAGTGTCTTACACTCTCACACTTGGCATGATTGTGCCTAATGTATAGCAGGATTGTCACTGAACTGTATGGAAACAAATAATGTCACTGTACCTAGGTACAAGTGACAACAAAGTACTATTGAACCATTGATGTTATCTATTCAGTACTGTGTTTTCAGACCTGTTATGTTGCTGCGGGTAAGAATTTCAATGTTCAGCTTTGGGATATATGACAATTAAACACACTTGACTCTTGGGTGATGTTACTGAACCACAATAGCACCCACAGCATAAAGGCAAGTTTCTGCTGTGAACATTGTCAGAGGGCATGTTAGTGAGGATGAGAATGTGCATTGGCCAGCAGCAGAGGCTGCCCACGATGTAAAGCCAGTCCAGACCCCTCACCTCACACCATCACCAAGGCTACATATGCTAAGCAGCAGCGTGACTTCCCAGTGGTGCTGTTTCAATTGTCGTCATCTACTTGCATGTTACCTGCTTATTTATACTGGGGCCATACAGATGACAAATGGTCGAGTTGCTGACTCACAGAGTGCAATCCCAACCTCGTGTGCTCTCTGTGTGGAGTTTGCACGTTCTCCCTGTGACTGTGCAGGTTTCTTCCAGGTGCTCTGGCTTCCTCCCATCTCTCAATAACATGTGGGTTGATAGGTAAATCGGCCACTGTAAATTGTCACCTATTGTGTAGGTGAGTGATAGAATTTGAAGGGATTTGATGGGAATATCATGGTATTAACATAGGACCGGTGTCGACAAATGGTTGAGAGGTGTATGGACATGCGGGTCGAACTGTATAACTGAGATTCTCAGACTTTCTACAGTTGTTTCTGCATTAGAAGTTTCTTGGAAGAAAATGTGAAGAGGCAGAGATAGGGAAACAGTGTGGTGAGGCAGGGATAGGGAGTAATGCAGGGATAGGGAGACAGTGCGGTGGGGGCAGGGATAGGGAGTGAGGCAGGAATAGGGAGTGAGGCAGGGATAGGGAGTGGGGCAGGGATAGCGAGTGAGGCAGGGATAGGGAGTGAGGCAGGGATAGGGAGTGAGGCAGGGATAGGGAGTGAGGCAGGGATAGGGAGTGAGGCAGGGATAGGGAGTGAGGCAGGGATAGGGAGTGAGGCAGGGATAGGGAGTGAGGCAGGATAGGGAGTGAGGCAGGGATAGGGAGTGAGGCAGGGATAGGGAGTGAGGCAGGGATAGGGAGTGAGGCAGGGATAGGGAGTGAGGCAGGGATAGGGAGTGAGGCAGGGATAGGGAGTGGGGCAGGGATAGCGAGTGAGGCAGGGATAGGGAGTGAGGCAGGGATAGGGAGTGAGGCAGGGATAGGGAGTGAGGCAGGGATAGGGAGTGAGGCAGGGATAGGGAGTGAGGCAGGGATAGGGAGTGAGGCAGGGATAGGGAGTGAGGCAGGATAGGGAGTGAGGCAGGGATAGGGAGTGAGGCAGGGATAGGGAGTGAGGCAGGGATAGGGAGTGAGGCAGGGATAGGGAGTGAGGCAGGGATAGGGAGTGAGGCAGGGATAGGGAGTGAGGCAGGGATAGGGAGTGAGGCAGGGTAGGGAGTGACGCAGGGATAGGGAGTGATGCAGGGGTAGGGTGACCGTGTGGTTAGGCCGGGTTGAAGCTTCTTTGTTCGCCAAATCTTGTGAATAAATTTCTTGCTACAAGATTTGGATGCAGCAAGAATTCTTACACTGGAATACAGCAATGAGCAGAGAGTACAGTCGGCAGGTGCAGTTTTGGAGGAAGAGAAAGGAAAGTGTTGGGAGAGCAGTGTTCCTGCCTGCACCTCAGTGAGGAGATCATCACTGCAATCTGTTACCTGCTGCAACCACGATTGTAATCTCAGACCCATGTCAATAATTGTCATAGGGTCATACAGCACAGAAAGTGACCCTACAGGCCAACATCCATGCTGACCAGACTAAGCTAGTCCCATTTGCCAGGGTTTGACGCTTATCCCTCCAAACCTATCCTATCCATGTACCTGTCCAAATCTCTTCTCAAGGTTGTTATTGCACTAGGCTCAATGTGACAGTGATAATACCTTCTCTCCTTCCACAGTGGAACTGGAAATACTTGGGGCATTTTATAACTCCATCCCTGCGCAGTCTCCCTGCTCAAAGGGAGATCACTCCATTGTTCTACTGCCTCTTTGGAGACAAGTAACCAGTTTGAGCACAAGGGGCTTTGCAGATGAAACGCGGTGCCAGCTGCCAGTTCTGCATGCATCACTGCTGCAAACTCTGCACCATATCAAGATGCCATTCCCCCTCCCAGCATTGAGGGGTGCATGCCCATGGTCTGTGCGTTAGTGATGACAATGTTTCGGCAACAGTCAAGGGCACAACTGGGCAGCATATCTGTGAAGGAAGGTCTGAAGAAAGATCTCGACCGAAAACATCACACATTTCTTCTCTCCAGAGATGCTGCCTGTCCCGCTGAGTTACTCCAGCATTTAGTGTCTATCTTCAGCATATCTGTGAAGATCTGTCCTGGACCCAACACATGTCCTGGACCTAACACATATAACCATATAACAAACCATATAACAATTACAGCACGGAAACAGGCCATCTCGACCCTTCTAGTCCATGCCGAACACGTATTCTCCCCTAGTCCCATATACCTGCGCTCAGACCATAACCCTCCATTCCTTTCCCGTCCATATAACTATCCAATTTATTTTTAAATGATAAAAACGAACCTGCCTCCACCACCTTCACTGGAAGCTCATTCCACACAGCCACCACTCTCTGAGTAAAGAAGTTCCCCCTCATGTTACCCCTAAACTTCTGTCCCTTAATTCTCAAGTCATGTCCCCTTGTTTGAATCTTCCCTACTCTCAGTGGGAAAAGCTTATCCACGTCAACTCTGTCTATCCCTCTCATCATTTTAAAGACCTCTATCAAGTACCCCCTTAACCTTCTGCACTCCAAAGAATAAAGCACTAACTTGTTCAACCTTTCTATGTAACTTAGTTGCTGAAACCCAGGCAACATTCTAGTAAATCTCCTCTGTACTCTCTCTATTTTGTTGACATCCTTCCTATAATTAGACGACCAAAATTGTACACCATACTCCAGAATTGGCCTCACCAATGCCTTGTACAATTTTAACATTACATCCCAACTTCTATACTCAATGCTCTGATTTATAAAAGCCAGCACACCAAAAGCTTTCTTTACCACCCTATCTACATGAGATTCCACTTTCAGGGAACTGTGCACAGTTATTCCAAGATCCCTCTGTTCACCTGCATTCTTCAATTCCCTACCATTTACCATGTACGTCCTATTTTGATTTGTCCTGCCAAGATGTAGCACCTCACACTTATCAGCATTAAACTCCATCTGCCATATTTCAGCCCACTCTTCCAACCGGCATAAATCTCTCTGTAGACTTTGAAAATCTACTTCATTATCCACAGCCCCACCTATCTTAGTATCATCTGCATACTTACTAATCCAATTTACCACACCATCATGCAGATCATTGATGTACATGACAAACAACAGTGGACCCCACACAGATCCCTGTGGCACCCCACTAGTCACTGGCCTCCATCCTGACAAACAACCATCCACCATTACTCTCTGGCATCTCCCATTCAGCCACTGTTGAATCCATCTTGCTACTCCACCATTAATACCCAACCATTGAACCTTCTTAACCAACCTTCCGTGAGGAACCTTGTCAAAGGCCTTACTGAAGTCCATATATACAATATCCACGGCTTTACCCTCATCAATTTCCCGAGTAACCTCTTCAAAAAATTCAAGAAGATTAGTCAAACATGACCTTCCAGGCACAAATCCATGTTGACTGTTCCTAATCAGCCCCTGTTTATCCAGATGCTTATATATATTATCTCTAAGTATCCTTTCCATTAATTTGCCCACCACTGACGTCAAACTAACAGGTCTATAATTGCTAGGTTTACTCTTAGACCCCTTTTTAAACAACGGAACAACATGCGCAGTACCCCAATCCTCTGGCACTATTGCCGTTTCCAATGACATTTGAAATATTTCTGTCATAGCCCCTGCTATTTCTACACTAACTTCCCTCAATGTCCTAGGGAATATCCTGTCCGGACCTGGAGACTTATCCACTTTTATATTTCTCAAAAGTGTCAGTACTTCCTCTTCTTTGAATCTCATAGTTTCCATAGCTACTCTACTTGTTTCCCTTACCTCACATAATTCAATATCCTTCTCCTTGGTGAATACCGAAGAAAAGAAATTGTTCAATATCTCCCCCATCTCTTTTGGCTCTGCAGATAGCTGTCCACTCCGACTCTCTAATGGACCAATTTTATCCCTCGTTATCCTTTTGCTATTAATATAGCTGTAGAAACCCTTTGGATTTACTTTCACCTTCCTTGCCAAAGCAACCTAATATCTTCTTTTAGCTTTTCTAATTTCTTTCTTAAGACACTTTTTACATTTTTTATACTCCTCAAGCACCTCATTTACTCCATGCTGCCTATAATTATTGTAGATCTCTCTTTTTCTGAACTAAGTGTCCAATTTCCCTTGAAAACCATGGCTCTTTCCAATTTTTACTATTTCCTTTCAACCGAATGAAATCATAAAGAAATCCTCTTTGTCCTCCAAAGATTGATGAGGTACAGTATGTTGATGAGTACTCTATAGGTCTTCCACAAGTGTATGGTAGAAAGCATGTTGACTGGTTGCATCAGGCCCTGGTTCAGAAACCTGAACGCTCAGGAACGAAGGCGACAAAAAGTGGTGACACTGCCTGGCCCATCACAGGTACTGACCTTCCACCATCGAAGGGATCTGTAGGTCGTTGCCTCAAAAAGGCAGCCAGCATCATCATGGACCCACACCACCCTGGTCACGCTCTCACTTCATTGGAGGGCACAAGGGTCATCCTAGAATGAAAACAATAAACACAACTCCTGCTCCTCGTTCACTACTCGCCATACTTTGCCTTCCTTCTGCCATTGTCACCTGAATTACGGTGCAAAAAAAGCAACCTGGCCTTTGCTGGAGTTCTGTTAAAGGAGACCAGAGGCAGATTGGAAGGCGACGATACATGGGCCCCAGGCTCAGAAACCCCAGCTTTGGTTCTGCACTTTAGTTGGGTGATTGGCATCAGTACGGGCAGGCTAGTGGGTGTGGGCGAGGACAATGGTGTGGACAGATCTCGGCACCCCGAGTCATCCATGCACAAGGACGCAAGTAACCTCAGATGCTGCAATCTTCAGTAACCCGGTTGCTAACCATTTTAACTCCCCATTTCCATAAAGGATCTTTCTAACATTTGCTAGAATAAGCCACACTCAAACTGAAGGAATAGCACTTCACATTCCGCTCTTGTAGCTTACAACCCAATGGTATAAACATTGAATTCTCCAATTTTAGGTAATTTCTCCCCCCTTTCCACTTCTCCCCCCCCTCCCCCACACTCTCTTTCTTGTTTCACACAACTCCCGTCCCCCCCCTTCCCCCTCCAACCACCCTGGTGTGCTCCCATTCCTCCCACTATCCTGCCCCCTTTCCTCTCCCTCCTGTTTCCCTTCACATATATCCCTCCCGGCTTTATATTTCACTCCTCTTCTCTCCTCATCAGACCCCCTTTGTCTCATTTCCTTCTCTAGCCTTGGTCCGCTCATCTAAACCCCCTCACCCGTATCCTCCTATCACTTGCCTGGCTTTGTCCCAGCCCCATCTTTTTTCCAACTTTCTCCCTCTGATAGTATCAACGTGAAGAGGGTCCCAGCCCGAAACATTAACTATCCATGTCCTCCAGAGATGCTGCCTGACCGATTGAGTTAATCCCCAGCACTTTGTGTTTTACTCAACTGTGTGTGACTTCAATCAGAACCTCCTGACCTCTGGTGACCTACAGGAGAAACCAAGACCTTTGCCATCAGATGTCACTTCAGGGTTGAGATCGCACTCCCACACTGGAAAGAATGGACTTCATCATCTGCCAAGATGCCTGATTAGATAGATAGATAGATAAACATTTATTGTCACATACACCAATTGGTGCAGTGAAATTTGACTTGCCATGCAGCACACAAATAAAGATAACATCCAAGAATTTAACAACAACATAAAAACATCCCCCCCACAATGGTTCCCACTGTGGGGGAAGGCAGCAAAGTCCAGTCCCATCCCCTGTTCACCCATTGTCGGGGCCTATTGAGGCCTCTGCAGTTGCCGCTACGGCAGCCCAATGCTTCGGGCCCTCTCGCCGGATGATGGAATTCTGGCATCGGGTGAACACTCTCAGCGGCCCGGAGTGTCTGGAGCGGCCGCTTCCTCCCAGTAGACCACGGCTCCCGAAGTCCACGAGCCGTGCTGGTCGATGCTCCGACTCTGGCGACCTCGTCGTGAGATCCCAGGCTCCACGGTGTTCCAAGCTCAGCGCCGCCCGCGGCTGGAAGCTCCACTGACCGCTGATTAGTGTAGGACATTCCATGCCCTAACTTGGCACAATATGTCCGTGCCGACCAGCGATCATCCCATACATTAACACTACCCTAAACGCTAGGGAGATTTACAATTTTACCGAAGCCAGTTAACCTACATGTCATTGTCATGTATGTCATTGGAGCGTGGTAGGAAACCAGAGCACCTGGAGAAAACCTTTGCGGTAACAGGGAGAAGGTACAAACTCTGTACAGACAGTACCTGTAGTCAGGATCGAACCCGGGTCTCTGGCGCTGTAAGGCAGCAACTCAACCGCTATGTCACCGTGCCATCAGAGGTTATGTGGCAGGCCCAGTGACACACTCGGCCTCTGCTTGTTCTTACCCGTCATCCTTACTCTGCAGGCAGCCCTCACCCGAGTGAGCTTCACTGTTCTAATAAAACCTGGCACTTCCTTTTCTGATCAGTGTGTGCAGAGTGGTTGTCACAGTTGAAGAGCACTGGATGGGTACAGATGTGCATTCAAGAACCACAGCCATCCAAAATATAATAAGGCAGACACAAAACGCTGGAGAAACTCAGCGGGTCAGGCAGCACCTCTGGAGAAAACAAATAGGTGACATTTTGGGTCGAGACCCTTCCTTTTGAGGTGTGTCTGCGGGCTCCCTGAGCTCCTGAGAGATAGTGAAATCTCTTCCTTTTCACCTCCTCCTGTAGTGCTCAACATGAGCTTGCATCTATCATGGTTTGCCATTCCTAATGGCCTCACCTCCTGCACATGCTCTGGAGTAAGGCAGCATCTCCGAAAGCAGTGTGCCTAACGTTCTCTGATGCTGGTAATCTATGGATATGAAACCCCTGCTGTTTCATACACAATGAACAGCAGAGTTAGGAGGCTGGCTTTCCACTTATTAATGATGATCAGCACCAGTGTGGCACACTGCGTGCATTTCAATAAAAAGTAGTAGGTTATTCATGTACCCGATTCAGAGTTAAGTAATTCAGTCCGTACTGTCTCTAATCCTTGAAATGGCTGTCCTTTGATCCATCATTAGCAATTTTGTCTACGTCAATTCGTGTGCATACAGAGATGGGGAAAGTGCTGTATTTGTGTTGATGGCAGTGTAATAACACTACTTGAGAGCTGCAGACTGGAGTGGGAAGAACTCCCGGGTAGAAAATGAGCCAAATTGCTCTGTAAATACATATACAATCTCAGACAGATATCATTAAGCATCTGGGAGCTGCCGACTCATTCCACAATAGCACAGGGAATTTTCAGAAAGAAAAGCCTAAACAGCATGGAGTCATGCTGCACATAGACAAGCCCTTCAGCCTATCATGTCCATGTCAACCATCAAGAACCTATTTATACTAACTTGTTATACCAGCACTTGGTCCATAGCCTTCCTCTTCTATTAACTTGGGCACACGATGTTGGGAGGTGAGACACTGCAGAGAACAGCATTGCATGGTGCAATTGGGAAGACATACATTCATAGAACTTACAGCACAGAAGAAGGCCATTTGGTCCATCTATGCTGGCCACAAAGAGTGAACAATTTTGTTTCTTCCAACTTCCCTGTACCCTAAATGTTTATTCCTGGACCCTAAAAATGTGGTGGGGCCGTGCCCTTTCAGACAGTGAATTCCAAGCCCACACTTCTCTTTGGGTGCGAAGAAAACTCCTCAGCCCTATCGGGCCAGAGTCCGATCCTGGAGTCTGGGTCTCAACGATTGGTCTCTGAGATCTCAACTCAAGAGTTCACAGCTGTGTGGGAGAAGCCACGGTATGATTGGAAAACTGCTATATCGGAGTCAATACAAGTCCATTCTTTTCAGTGTCAGATAACATTGGCCTTCAGGAGGCAGTGCCTTACTCCCAGAGTATGTGCTTGGGTTATGCAGGAAGTAAGGCTGTAAATCAGTGAGCAAAAGGTCAGGAGATGAATGGGATTTAATGCAAGTGGGCCACACACATGTAAAATCTGAGATATTACGTTCTTGTAATGGATGAAGTGCAATAAAGGGTTAATAGTCTAATTTCTGTGATGGCAGGACTGGTATTCACTGGAGTGCAGAGGTATGAGAGTGTTTCTCATAGAAACCTGTAAAAATTCGAACAGGACTCAAGCCACTCAAAGAAAGACACAAAACGCTGGAGTAATTCAGCCGGTCAGGCAGCAACTCTGGAAAACATGGATATGGGTGTCAGGGACCAGAATGTAATTTGATCTCTAGAGATGCTGCCTGACCTGCTGAGTTACTCCAGCATTTTATGTCTTTCTTAGGTACACTAACACTATCCTACACACACTAGGGACAATAGTAAGATTAAACGAGAACTTACCAGTTTGAAGTTTGATCTTTATTTTATGAGGAGTTACGATGAGGGACTACGTGAAGAACCCGTCCAGCCGCACGTGCGTCAATCTTCAAAGCAGCGGTATGAAATTACCGGTAATAGTGACTGGTATAATAGTAAGATAATAGTAAGATAAAAGAAGACGAACTACCAGTTGACACTTATGAGGGCTGGGAGCGGAGGGCACGTAGTCCCTCATCGTAACTCCTCATAAAATAAAGATCAAACTTCAAACTGGTAAGTTCTCGTTTAATCTTACTATTTTACTTCGGAGTCACGTGAGTGACTACGTGAAGATTTCAAAGCTCTGTGATTTCATGCCGCAGATTCAAATCCCGGCCTCTCACTGCATTGATTGACTCAACATAATTAAAATAATCAATAATGCATCAATCATAACATTGCTTTAACGAATTAACGGTTTATTTACAAACAAAACAATAGTAACCCCTCCATACCAGGGGAAACTATATAACTGAACTTAAAACAGAATCGGTAAAAACCCCAAGCCTTGTAATTGGCTTATGGTAAAACCTTTCGAACATACGTTCACTGGACCATCCTGCGGCCGCGAGGATATGGTCTATAGGAACGTCCATCGCTCTGGCCGCTGAAGTTGCTGCCGTCCTGGTGGAATGAGATTTAAAATTATCAGTGTCATTCCCAGCACTTACCAGAACCTGCTTTAGCCACCTTGAGATAGTTTGAACCGACACCTTATTGTGCGTTTTTGTGTGACTAATGAACAATGCCGACTCTGTTCCCCTTAAAGTTCTGGTAACCTCAATGTAATGGGACAAACATGACACTACACACAGGCGGGAATCCTTGGGGTATGCTGAAAAAATCCTGTCGCCCTTATTCTACTCTGCTTGAGCAGATCATAAACATAAAAACTGATGGCATCTTTTGATACCTCCATGCTGTCTGGACGCAGCATCTGTAATGTCTGCACACGTTGGGCTGATACCAACGCCATAAGCATGACCACCTTCATGGTGAGTTTGGCTAGAGATAGGACTGTGACAGGAGCCCACTGGCGAAGCAGCATTAGAACTTCGCTCACATTCCAGATAACCGAATACCTGGGCTTAGGAGGATTGGTATTAAAAACTCCCTTCATGAATCTAGAGACTAACAGATGTGTCCCCACTGCATGTAATTCTGACACCATGGGTAAATATGAAGACAGAGCACTTCTGGCTGTGTTGATAGCACTATAGCTTAACTTTTGATCCAAATAGAGAGTTGACAAAAACTCTAGCACATCTGGGATGTATGCATTTTGATATGAAATATTCTGCTGTAAACAGAACACCTCCCACTTTCTTATCGCAGAGATGTACTGCTTTTGGGTACTATCCCTCCAGGCCGCAGTGATAACATCCACGGTGCGCTCGGATAGTCCTCTCCCCAGGTATGGTCTCCTCAGAATCTGCAAATTAACAGATCAATACGATCATGTAAAGGATGCTGATCTCCAGTTACAGGATTCACCAGTAGGTTTCTTTTTTTGGGAACAATCATGTGAGGCTCAGTAGCCATCTTCAAAACATGAGCATACCATGGCTGAGTAGGCCAGTCGGGTACCACCAATACTCCTGAAGCGGAGTCCTGCTTGATCTTTTGCAGGCATCGACTGACGAGACAGAATGGAGGAAAAATATATGGAAACATTCCACCCCAGTGCAGCGAGAACGCATCAACCGCTGCTGCCCCAGGATCTGGTTCCCATGAAACATATTTAGGCAACTGATGGTTAAGCCTAGATGCAAACAAATCGATATCTGGTGTCCCAAAACGAGCAACAACATTTTCAAATATGTCATGATTCAACATCCATTCTATATTGTCATTGAATTGTCGTGACATAGAAATACATAGATACATAGAAAATAGGTGCAGGAGTAGGCCATTCGGCCCTTCGAGCTTGCACCGCCATTCAATATGATCATGGTTGATCATCCAACTCAGTATCCCGTACCTGCCTTCTCTCCATACCCCCTGATCCCCTTAGCCACAAGGGCCACATCTAACTCCCTCTTAAATATAGCCAATGAACTGGCCTCAACTACCCTCTGTGGCAGAGAGTTCCAGAGATTCACCACTCTCTGTGTGAAAAAGTTTTTCCTCATCTCGGTCTTAAAGGATTTTCCCCTTATCCTTAAGCTGTGACCCCTTGTCCTGGACTTCCCCAACATCGGCAACAATCTTCCTGCATCTAGCCTGTCCAACCCCATAAGAATTTTGTACGTTTCTATAAGATCCCCTCTCAATCACCTAAATTCTAGCGAGTATAAGCCAAGTCTATCCAGTCTTTCTTCATATGAAAGTCCTGACATCCCAGGAATCAGTCTGGTGAACCTTCTCTGCACTCCCTCGATGGCTATAATGTCCTTCCTCAGATTTGGAGACCAAAACTGTACGCAATACTCCAGGTGTGGTCTCACCAAGACCCTGTACAACTGCAGTAGAACCTCCCTGCTCCTATACTCAAATCCTCTTGCTATGAAGGCCAACATACCATTCGCTTTCTTCACTGCCTGCTGCACCTGCATGCCTACTTTCAATGACTGGTGTACCATGACACCCAGGTCTCGCTGCATCTCCCCATTTCCTAATCGGCCACCATTTAGATAATAGTCTGCCTTCCCGTTTTTGCCACCAAAGTGGATAACCTCACATTTATCCACATTATACTGCATCTGCCAAACATTTGCCCACTCACCCAGCCTATCCAAGTCACCTTGCAGTCTCCTAGCATCCTCCTCACAGCTAACACTGCCCCCCAGCTTAGTGTCATCCGCAAACTTGGAGATGTTGCTTTCAATTCCCTCGTCCAGATCATTAATATAAATTGTAAATAGCTGGGGTCCCAGCACTGAGCCTTGCGGTACCCCACTAGTCACTGCCTGCCATTGTGAAAAGGACCCGTTTACTCCTACTCTTTGCTTCCTGTTTGCCAGCCAGTTCTCTATCCACATCACTACTGAACCCCCAATACCGTGTGATTTAAGTTTGTATCCTAATCTCTTATGTGGTACCTTGTCGAAAGCCTTCTGAAAGTCCAGATACAACACATCCACTGGTTCTCCCCTATCCACTCTACTAGTTACATCCTCGAAAAATTCTATAAGATTCGTCAGACACGATTTAACTTTCGTATATCCATGCTGACTTTGTCCAATGACCTTGTGTCTGCGACTATGTTAAATCTACCAGGTAAATGGATTGCTGAAATCCAAATATTTCTGTCAATACACCAACTCCAGATCTGTTTAGCCAACCTATCACAAGGTTTCGACTTGACTCCACCCATATGATTCAGATATGCTACTGCTGTAGTGTTATCAATTTGAACCTGCACATGCACTTGACTTTTGGTAAAACAATAAGCTTTAAGGCCATAAAATGTTCCCAGAAGCTCTAAATAATTGATTCCTCTTAATTGTAGAAGAGATGCCTCATCACAATTCCATCTGCCTCCACAGCTGGAAACCATATCAGTAGCACCCCAACCTAGGCCATTGATATCAGTCTGTAAAATTATAGAAGGTGGGTCAACCAAAACCTTCCTGGAGCTAGTTGCAACATTCATAATCCACCATTGTATCTCAGAAATAGCTTCTGTTGGCAACTTCATAGGCCTGTCAAAATGGCCAGCATGCGCTCTCAATGCTTGTTCTTTTGCTCGTTGTAATTCTTGATAATGCAGAGGCCCAAACTGCACTGCTGGAAAAGCAGCCACCAGCTTGCCAATCAACTTTGCCACCTGTCTAATTGAAGGTAATTGTTCTTCAACAAGCTTAACACATTCTTCAATTAACTGCTGCCTCTTATCACTCGGCAAAGTCACTAACATGTGATCTGAGTGAATAGTGAAGCCCAAGTAATCAATAACTTTAACTGGTGTTAATTTGGATTTATCTGGGTGAATAATAAACCCCAACTGCTCAAAAGTGAGTTTAACACTTGATACAGATAATTCAGCTGCCTCCCGAGAGTTCCCTACAATAAAAATATCATCCAAATAAGCCATTATCACATGACCCTGACTTCAGAGTAAGCCAAGAATTGGTTTCAACAATTTGGTAAACAATCTGGGAGCTGAGGTTAACCCATTAGGCAGTGCTTTGAATTGCCACAATTGCCTCATCCAGCTAAATTTCAAATACCTCCTATCCTCACAGTGAACAGACACTGAATAATAAGCATCCTTGAGATCTATGCTTGCCATAAAACACCCTTTGGAAACCAGCTGTTTAGCAGTAGAAAAAGTTTCCATCTTGAAATGTTTATACTGCACTAAAGGGTTCAGGCTCGTCAGGTCCAGAATGATTCTACAACCCCCATCCTTTTTAGGCCTAGGAAAAATACTTGACACAAACTGATGGGATTGACGAACAGACTTCTCAATAACCCATTTTTTGCACAATATCTCAAGCTCTGCCTGTATCTGTAGATTCTCTTCTTGTGAAAACACAAGTTTCCGAGTTGGGACATGCTGAGTGGGCTGACACACAGTGGGGTAAAATTCAATTCGAAACCCCTCTATACTTCCCAAAACAAATGGATCTGATGTTATCTCCTGCCATTCTTTAAGAAACAGGTGTAACCTGCCACCTATTTGAACATGTTTCCCACTTAATTTATTTCCTTCAGGAGCAAAATCTCTTACCTGCACATTTCCTGAATGAGCTTGTAGGGGCTTGAAGGCCCCTCGTAGGGAAATTCATCTTAGGCTTTGTGCCTGTCGCAGGATACCATCTTCTTGTGTTCGCAAATGAACGACTGGTCCCTTCACCAGTCCCTGTGACAGCACCCCGTCGATAAGGGGAAAACCTTTTGCCCATCCTGCTGGTTGTTGGCACTTTAATGAGGCCCACAGTTTTTGCCTCTTCATTCATTTCCTTAACTCGCTTTGCGAGGTCCTCCCCAAACAACAGATTTGGTAACGGCACATTATTTGGTTTGCAGAGTCCTGCAAATTTTGGGTGAATGGCGGGGCATATGGCACTCTTTCTCAGGCTGTTCATTTCAAAATGTGCACTGCACAAAAGCCCCAGAGCGTCCTGATGAACCTCAGTCAATTGCCCCTCTTCCACTGTTCTGGCAAACGCTGTGATACCTGTAGCCAGTAATTAAAGCACCCTCTGGAGCTTCAACTCTTGTGCTCTCACTGCAACCCCCATTTGGCCCCATATAACCTGATTGACCATTGGCACTTTCAACAAACCACAGTTAACTGGAGTTTCATATTTCTTGGCCGTATCGTCCATAATCAGCTCCTGGAGCTGATGGGAGAGCATATAATTAATTGTCATAGCCAATTCTTCCCACAATGGCTCCCCTGATTCTTTGGGGACTGCAAATTTAGCAGCCAAATTTGGTACAAAAACCTTTTGCCCTTCACCCATTGGGCTATGTTCAGCCATTTCCTCGGTATCAGTATAACTCTGACCCGGCACACCCTCTTCTAACATGAAGGGGCGATTATGCAGTCCTGTTTCTGGCACTGCTGGCACAGGCTCTCCAATAGCCTGGAGAGAACTCCACTCCTCCTCCCGGAGTGAGTCTTTCTGGAGCCACCTCTCCATTAGGTGCTCTAACTGTGAGAGCCGTGAGGAAACGGACTCTTCTTGAGGTAAAACCTCCTGGCCCGACTCTGGGTCTATAGGCCTAGCAGACTTACATGTGGCCTTACGCCATACCGGCGTGGCAGCGCAGCTCCCTTGCAACAAGTCTGCATTAGCAAGCTCTGCTTGCGATAAAGTTGGTGAACTAGGCGGGCCCTCGGTAGCCGCACTCCCGCGGTCCTCTACACTTTTCGACATAGCTCGCCTCACCTTTACCTTGCTTGCTTTCTGCATAGTTGACAACAAACAACCCCCGACTCAGAAAGCAACCTCAAGACTAAGTTTTCACTTACCTCGAGGTGTTTTAAACTTACCCGCTGGAGGAGCTCTGCTGCTCCAACCGGCCGCCTGCACCAATGCGTCTGACGTAATGACGTACGTGCGGCTGGACGAGTTCTTCACGTAGTCACTCACGTGACTCCGAAGTAAAATTTACAATTATACCAAGACAATTAGCCTTCAAACCTGTATGTCTTTGGAGTGTGGATGGAAATCGGAGCACCCGGAAAAACCCCACACATGTCACGGGGAGAATGTACAAACTCCATACAGACAGTACCCATACTCAGATTCAAACCCAGGTCTCTGGCGCTGTAAGGCAGCAACTCTACCACTGTGCCACCATGCCGTGATCTGCCCTAGGTATTAACCTCTTTGCGGCGCCAGTTCCCTTTTACCCTCAATTTCCCACTGTTTCAAAAATGTACCTCTTTAAATAACTTAAATGAGCTAGTCTCACAACATTTCAGGGACAGAATATCAAAGATTGGCCATCCTGTGTGAGCTTACTTTCTCATCTGTCAATGTTTACAATTTACAAAAACTTGGATGAAGATACCTAAAGTCTGGTTGCTATATAGCAACCAAAGAGGAACCATACATAGCAACCAGCCTTTTAATGCCTTCATCTAAGTTCTTATAAATTGTAAAACATCGATGCTCTGCACTGATCTCTGTAGTACATCATTCGTTACTTTTTGCCAACCTGAAAAAAAACCCATTTATCTCTAATCTCAATAAATCTTCTCTCCATGCCAATATGCTGCCGCCTACACCATATGTTTTTATTTTCTGCAATAATCTTTGATGAGGCACCTTATCAAATCTAATAATAGAACACCCGCTGTACATGTTACATGTTTACAAAAAACCTCTAATAAATTGGTGGTACAAACTTTATCCCTTACAAAAACCTGTTGATTTTGCATGATAACCTTACAAAAACTTGTAGATATTGCATGATAACCTTACATTTTTCTAAGCCCAGCAATAATATATTTAATGATAACTTCTAACATTTTCCCCGTGACAGATGTTCAGCTAACCAGCCTGTACTTTACTGCTTTCTGTTTCATTAAAAAAGCATAAAAGAGTGGGGCTTCCACTGGGGCTTTGGAAACTGAGGGATGACCTGATAAAAGTATGTCAAATTATGAGAGGCATAGTTATGGTGGACAGTAAGAACCTTTTTTTTCCCCAGAGTGGAAATGTCAAAAATTGGAGGGCATTGGTTTAAGTTGAGAAGTTGAAAAGTTATGTGCAATAAAGTATTTTTTATCCGACTGTACTGGGTGCCAGGAAAGCATTGCCAGGCATGGTGGTGGAGGCAGGTACTATAATTGCATTTACAAGGGTTTTACATACAGTAGGAACATGAAAATGCAAGAAATTAGGAATATGGATCATAAAGGGCCTGTTCCACTTGTGCGACCTATTCCGCGAGTTCTGGCGAGTTTGCCTTCGACTCATACTAGCAGCATGGTCGACACGAGGTCGTAGGAGGTCTTCGTAACTCTCCTTCATGCTCGAGAGTGGTCTCCGCGTACTCGAGGCCTGAGCTAGGTCGCGGTGCTTTTTTCAATATGTTAAAAAATGCCGGCGAGTAATAAAAGGTTGCCATGGAAAAAATCGATACTTTTTTTGCTCGTAGTTTTAGTCGTAGTAGGTCATAGTAGGTCGGCCTGTTAGTCGTAGGTAATCGAGGGTAGTCGAAGGTAGTCGAGGGTAGTCATAGATAGTCTTCATCATAGTCGAAGGGAGGTCGAAGGAGATCGAAGGAGATAGTCTTCACTCTCCAATATTCGGTGTCCAATTTTCCTGAAGCTAGTCGTAGCTAGTCGAAGCTGGTCTTCAACATAGTCGAAGGAGGTCTTCTACATAGTCAAAGGAGGTCTTCAACATGACATTTTTTCAAACTCTCCTAAACTCGCGAATTAGGTCGCCGTAGTGGGACAGCCCCTTAAGCAGGCAGAAGTGATTAATTTAATTTGCATCATGTTCGGCACAGACATCATGGTCTGAAGGGCCTGTTCCTCTGTAGTACTGTTCTATTAACTTACTTATCAAGCTGGGTAGAATGCCAGTTCTAAACTCTGCCCATTGACGTGCGTAGCGTCTGTTGCACAACGCAAAACCAGCATTGAAATTCTTCCTGTCAATTTTTCATTATGTGGTTCGAGCTAGAATCTCACAGAGCAGTAAGTCTCTCTCGATGCTTTGGAAAAGCTACCTAATTAAGCCCAGTCCCCTGCTCTTCCACCCACGGTTGTTCTCTTTTGTAGAAAATACCACATTCATTTTTGAAAGCTTTGACTGAATTTTCATTGAACAGTTATTCAGACAACACGTTCCAACTTACAACAGTTCACTATGTATGTTTCAATATTCCTCCCCTCAATACAAATTAAATTATCTCCGGGCTGCCAACATTGGGTGAGAGTTGGGAGTGAGAAATTGCGAGAGACTAAGCCTGAGGGAGCGTAGCGACCGAGGTGGGGAGGAGGTTGTGAGAGGGGGGTGTGTCCCCCTCCCATTGGTATGGTGCTTTTGCAGTTTTCAGCTTGAAATTGTGCAATCTGGTGCATACTGTAGCGAGTCTTTTAACTTACACTTGAATGCAATATTTATGCTTTAAATTGGATTAGCTATGAATAAGGTTAGGCTAAATTACATTCCTAATTACATTCCACAGTAGAGCCTGGCTCTGATCAACAGGTGCAGCACATGAATGATCTTAGTATATTCATGTATGGAAATCAGATTATAATCAAACACTTGGACCATGTTGCCCAACCTGCGTCTCACTGCACACCTGGCACTACTCTTGACCCTGACTCCAGTTGCATACCTTCTCTCATTCCTGATCCCGAGTCCAGCCTTACACCTGGCCCCCTATTCTTAGCCTTACACCTGGCCCCCTATCCTTAGCCCCATGATCATAGCTGCTTACCTGCTTAGGTTCCCAGTGCTGAACACTCCCATTGTCCCAGCTTTGACTGGACACCTAGACCGTGACTCTGGATGCACACTTGGCCTTGCTCCTAGCCCCTCTGCACTGACAATATATCTGGCCCACACATAAAGCCCCATATCTGACCCCCTGGACTTAACCTATTACATTCAAGTCCACAGGTGCTTATCTAATGTGGTACTTCACGGGGTACATTATGGGGCACTTCACGGACCAAATTTTTGTATAACAAAATTTGCTACATCCATTGGCTTATTTGTTATCTAACATGCTAGTTACTTTGTCAAAGAAGTCATCAATTGGTTGAACACAATTTCTCATCCATAAAATTATACTCACTCAGCTGTATAAGTATTCTGTTACCATTTCCTTCATTTTCATAACAAACTGTCCTGGTCATTTTCACCCCCAATATTTTCAGTATTTTGCTGTCTTCCTCTCAGGCGAGACTTTTCCGAAATGCAAAGTCCTATAACTATATATTTAAGCAATATTATTCTATTAAATGTGATCTTGAGAGTACATAATATTTTCTGTGGTATTCATAAAACAACAATGATAAAAAGATTTTTGTTTAAGAAGGAACTGCAGACCCCTAGTCCGCACCTTCCACCCTACCAGCCGTCACGTACAACAAATAATCCTCCATCATTTTCGCCACCTCCTACGTAACCCCAGCACTCGCCACATCTTCCCATCTCTCCCCCTGTCTGCTTTCTGCAGAGACCGCTCCCTCCGTAACTCCCTGGTCAATTCGTCCCTTCCCGCCCAAACCACCCCCTCCCCAGGCACTTTCCCTTGCAACCGCAAGAAATGCTACACTTATCGCTTTACCTCCCCCCTTGACTCCATTCAAGGACCCAAGCAGTCTTTCCAGGTGCGGCAGAGGTTCACCTGCACCTCCTCCACCTAGATGTCAGTTGATCTACATCGGTGAGACCAAGCATAGGCTTGGCGATCGCTTCGCCGAACACCTCCGCTCGGTCCGCAATAACCAACCTGATCTCCCGGTGGCTCAGCACTTCAACTCCCCTTCCCATTCCGAATCCGACCATTCTGTCCTGTGCCTCCTCCATGGCCAGAGTGAGGACCACCGGAAATTGGTGGAGCAGCACCTCATATTTCGCTTGGGCAGTTTGTACCCCAGTGGCATGAACATTGACTTCTCTAATTACAGGTAGCCCTTACTGTCTCCTCCCCCTCTAGCTCTCCCTCAGTCCTCTGGCTCCTCCTCTTCCTTTCTTCTTAACGCCCCCCCCCCCCACCCTACATCAGTCTGAAGAAGGGTTTCGGCCCGAAACGTTGCCTATAGATGCTGCTGCACCCGCTGAGTTTCTCCAGCTTTTTATCTAGCAATGATAAAAAGATCTTTGTTTTGTTTCTACCTACCAACATGCATACATTATTATATTACAGTTAATATGTACCGAGGGCAAATTTTTGTTCCAATGCTCCCCATTCCCAATTACATTTACATTGAAGTGATTGAAATCCAAGTGAAGTTTAAATGTCATCAGAAAAATATAACCTCCGGAATGGTTAATATTCATTACGTAGTTGAAGTCAGTATCTGCACAATTACAATATTAAACTTTGAATCTTCAGATGTCCTGGTTCAAGCTAAAACTAAAGACAAATAATAACCTCCTCACACATTCCCCTGCAAGTATCTCTGTCACTCCTTTAATATATTCCCCTTCATTGAACAAGCTCTTAAACATCGCATTTGAATCAGTTTCCATCTGATTACACACCTTGAGGATGTTCATCTACGTGTTCAATTAATAAAACAACGAGATTGGGGACATTTCTATTCAACCTGCAAAAGAATTTGGGGGGGGGGGGGGGGTTAGAAATAGTCAGTGAGGTAAACAAACATAATAGTTGAGTGGCAAATGACAATAGTGCTACCTTCCCAATATTTAACTGAAGGAAATAATGGGTTATCGGGGCTGTATGTTGTGACAGACAGCCCAACACCTTGCATGTCATTTTAATATTACACTTATCCCATCCCCCTGGATATTCCAGATTAATAAATTAAGGTTTTGTCAACTAATTACAAATCAGGCTAATTACAAATCAATAACATTAGCCAACTCCAAAACACGAAGCGCTGAGCATTGGGATCCAGACATCACGGACAACTGGCCTCAGTTCCCCGCTCACACCTGGCAATGCTCTCTGTCTGAACCAGGTGGCCACGGAGCGTTTTTGAAAGTGGGTGGGCTGAGCGATCACTAATCACTCGCCTTGGGGGTATCCAGCGAGGGAGTGGAGCAACCGAGTGGGGGGAGGGTGTGGGAAGGGGTGTCCCCCCTCCCAGGGTAGGGACTTTTGAAATTTGATGTATAAAAATCATGTTTTAGTGCAATGTAGAAGTATGATTTCAATGTTTTTTGTATGAATTATTTTTAAGAGGTAACTTTTTAAGGGGTAACGTTTTCCACACAAAGGGTGGTGGGTGTATGGAACAAGCTGCCAGAGGAGGCAGTTGAGACAGGGATTATCCCAACATATAAGAAACAGTTAGACTGATACATGGATAGGACAGGTTTGGAGGGATATGGACCAAAAGCAGGTATTGTAGGTGGGACATGTTGGTGGGTGTGGGCAAGTTGCGCAGAAGGGCCTGTTTTCACATCGTATCACTCAATGACTACATTATACCTCCACCATGCATGAATGCTTCAAAATCAAGTGGTCGAGTTTTATTGCCATATACTCAAGCATAGAAACATAGAAAATAGGGGCAGGAATAGGCCATTCGGCCCTTCAAGCCAGCACTGCCATTCAATATGATCATGGTTGTTCATCTAAAATCAGTACCTCTTTCCTGTTTTTCCCCATATCCCTTGATTTTGCGAGCCCCAAGAGCTAAATGTAACTCTCTTGAAAACATCCATTGAATTGGCTTCCACTGCCTTCTATGGCAGAGAATTCCACAGATTCACAACTCTCTGGGTGAAGAAAGTTTGTCCTCATGTCAGTCCTAACTGGCCTACCCTTTATTCTTAAACTGTGACCCCTGGTTCTGAACTCCCCCAACATTGGGAACATTTTTCCTGCAGTTACAGTAAGTGAAAATCCAGCAGGCAAGCAGGATGCTTTCTCCAACCACCTCCATTTGAAGGCCACTATCTTCCACTGTTTCTACCCAGTGCTTGGTACCTACTTCCAGCAGCCACTGGTTGTCCTCCAGGATGCACCGAGCCGTAGCCTGAAGGGCCTGTCCCACTTAGGCGATCTTTTGGGCGACGACAAGCGACAGTGGCAACAATTTTTGCCATCGGAGGTTGTCGTAGGTTGTCGCGAGTTGTCGTCGGTGAATGCTAGTAAAACTAGTCCCTGACAGTCGCCTAAAGAGTCGCCTCAGTGGGACAGGCCCATAAGTGCGTGGGAATAGCGTAGATCAGGGGAGCCGCGACCAGCTATGTCACTCGTTGTCCAGCCCACTCTCCAAGTCACTGATAGACACAAAAAGCCGGAGTAACATCCAATTTCCTCTCTGTGTCTGTGGACCGACTCCAAGCACCAGAGGCCCATTGATCTGTGGCACTGCCCGATACGTGATTGGCTTTGTGGAGATCAGAGCCACATGTCACCGTGTCTCGGCACTCGGCCCTACACAGCCCTGCTAGCCGGACAGGGTTCAGTTTAGAGATACAGCGCGGAAACAGGCCCTTCGGACGACCGAGTCCGCACCGACCAGCGATCCCCGCACATTAACACTATCCTACACACACTAGGGACAATTTACACTTATACCAAGCCAATTAACCAGACCTTCACTCTGAAGAAGGGTCTCAACCCGAAACGTCACCCATTCCTTCCCTCCAGAGATGCTGCCTGACCCGCTGAGTTACTCCAGCACTTTGTGTCTATCGGTTTAAACCAGCATCTGCAGTTCCTTCCTACAAGTGTACCTGTCCAAATGCCGTTTAAATGTCATTGTGGTAATTTCAAGTGTAGAATGAAGACAAGAGTGTTTAGTTGTCGCATGCAGCGACATCAGAACAATGACATTCTCAGTTGCTGCACCTTAACAGGCCGGTTAAAGCAACAACACACAGATACATGTAAATAGATTGATTTTGTTTACTATTGCCACCTGTAGCGAGGTACAGGGAAAAGCTTTTGTTGCATGCTATCCAGCAAATGCAAGCAAGCTGCTCACAATGTACAGATAAAGGAGAACGGGCGCAACATATATAATCAATAATACAATGGATTAATAATCAGTAATATTGGGTAATCATCCCGGCATATCAGCGGAGGCCCAAGTATTAGCATTACAATTAATGCCCCACAGCGCCGGAGACCCGGGTTCGATCCTGGTCTCGGGTGCTGCCTGTGTGGAGTTTGCATGTTCTCCCTGTGACCGCTTGGGTTTCCTCCGGGTGCTCCGGTTTCCTCCCACATTCCAAAGACGTGCGTGTTTGTAGGCTAATTGGCCCTCTGTAAATTGCCCCCTAGTGTGTAGGGAGTGGATCAGAAAGTGGGATAACATAGAACCAGTGTTATCGATGGTCAGCACGGACTCGAGGGGACGAAGGGCCTGTTTCCACGCTGTATCTTTAAACTGATTATAATATTGAACAAATCAAGACTTACCTATCGGATTTGAACATGAACAATATTATCCCAAGGTTGCAGAGTATTTGAATGGCGTTTACTGCATAGTCCCTGAGGTTATTCATTGTAAAGTGAAAGGCAAAGTTCATCTCTACAAGTTTAATTTTCTGAAGTTAATTTGTAGTTTATATTTACCATCTTGCCTTTGCTTATTTGTTCCCACGATACATGAATCCAAGACTTACATTTAAAGATGAACAAAACATAAATTTAAAGACAGATATCAACTAATTTCCCCGATTGAGTATGAATATCGATTTCTTTAACATCCCCTCTCTCTCCGTCCCTCCCCCACCCGAGTGGTACTAGCTTCAAAGTCGTCTTGTTAGGTCTCATTGTGTGAGAAGTTTCAGGGCTGCCAACTCTCACGCATTGAGCGTGGGACTCACACATTTCGACAAATTTCTCACGCTGGTCACATATTTCTCACGCTCAATTGGGCCCCGCACCTCCTAAGGCTGGCCCTGAGTGGGTGGTAGAGTTTGCAGCTTGGAAATGCCAAGCTGCAAACTCTCAACCACAGGCTGGGGAGGGGAAGTTGCTGTTAGAACAGATAAGAAATAGGCCAACCAATAATGAAAGATATTTGGGACGAAAGTTTACAACATATACATCAATGCTCGTTAAATGCCAGACACTCTTTAATACATTTTAAAGTATTACATAGGTTATATTACTCAAAAACGAAATAAAATAGAATCTTCCCACATATATCTCCTATTTGTGAAAAATGTCAGCATTTAGAGGCTAATTTAACACACATTTGTAAATTGTATAAAAATTACTAATACTACAACATTGGAGATAGGTTTGAAGATTATTAAGTATAACTTTTCATCTAATCCTGAGCTCGAGCTTCAGTCAGTTTTCCGCGCCGAACCATTCTACCCCTTCAAATAATCGATAAATGGAGACCATATTCTGACAAAAAGTTCTTGTTTGTCCATTAAGACATGTCTAATTCTTTCCAAATGTAAGGTCTCCGACATTTCCATAATCCACATTTTAATTGTGGGGGTTACAGGGCCTTTCCAAAATTTTAATATTAATTTTTTCCCAGTTATTATACTATAGTCGAGAAAGTTTCTTTGGCTTGTAGTAAGTGTTAGGCTTTGTTCTGATATTCCTAATATTATTAGTTTTGAGTCGGGATCCAATTGGGTGTTGACAACTTCCGAAATTATTTTAAAAATATCCGTCTAAAATGTTGTCCTTCCTTTATTATTTTCTATCTATATAAAAAATATATATAATAGAAGCAGAGTTATTAAATAATTGATAATATTTGCAATGTATGATTGATATATATGAAATGTTTTTATTATGTACTTGCTTCTAATAAAAAAATGGTAAAAAAAAAAGAAAGAAAAAAAGAAATATCTGCTACCCCACAGGAGTGCTTAAACCTCGCCACTTTCACAGTGGTGCACATTAGTTGTCTAATGCCTGTGCTCTACAAGCTAACTTCCTCCTTCGGAGAAAGATACAGCCAAGGTGGCCTCAAGGTCAAAAATGGGTTCTCAATAAAACTGCTGAAAACCCAGCCCCCAACTCAAGATATATGACTGCTGCAATGTTTCGGCAAGTACAATTTTCTCTTTCCATGAATAGTTTCATTTCAATTGTTTCAGTTCTTCACATTTAACGGCATCCCACAGGGCTCAGTGCTGGCACCAATGCTGTTCAATATCTACATCCATGACCTGCCTGCAACCCAGTCAAAGAAGTATGGCTATGCTGATGACCTGGCCATCCTACTTAAAAGAGGGCCTCTCTGAAGACATGAACATCCTGTCTTCATACCTGAGGAACTGGCGCCTCAAGCTCAGCATGGATAAGACAACATCTTCAATGTTCCACCTCAACAACAGGGAAGCGTCCCGCGAGATGAACGTCATGGTGGATAACGCCCGGTTACGGTCCCAGCCTGTCCCCACGTACCTCGGTGTGAAGCTCGACAGAATGTTGTCATTCAAACAACACCTGGATGGCGCCAAGGCAAAGACAAGTGCCCGTGCCGCACTGATTCGCCGCCTAGCCGGCACCACATGGGGAGCCACGACGAAGACACTGCGCATGTCCACAGTGGCCCTGGTGTTCTCAGCCGCTGAGTACTGCGCCCCGGTCTGGTGCCGTAGCCCTCACGCCAAGAAGCTGGATGCTGCCCTCAACAGCACCCTGCGGACTGTCTCCGGATGCCTACGAGCCACTCCAGTAAACCAACTGCCCGTCCTCGCTGGCATCGCCCCAGCCAACATCAGACAAGACGTAGCCACGCTGACCCTCTCTCGAAAGGCACAGACCAGTGAATCCCACCTCCTCCATCAGATCATCACAGAGACACCGCGATGAGTGCGCCTCAAGTCACGGCACCCCTTTGCCACGCAAGTCCAAGAGCTGCTCTGCACAACACTGGCTGACGCTTCTAAGACTGCCTGGGTCAAGACGAGATGGAGAGACCAGTGGAAGTCAGCGGAAACATCTAGGCTACACCATTACATCGATGACCCCATGGACGTCCCTGATCAGGACCTGCCCCGAAAGCAGTGGACAACCCTCTTGAGGACAGGCAACGGACGCTATGGAGCAGCGATGAAGAGCGCCTCCTGTGAGTGTGTGGACCCAACACAGACAGTGGAGCACATAGTCACCAGTTGCCCCAAACACCGGCCACCGAATGGTGAACGAGGTCTGATTGACCTGGACGATGACACGTTGGCCTGGCTCGCCTCAACGGAGCTGCAGGTCTAAAAGACACACGACAGAAGAAGAAGAAGTTCTACACATGATGAAATTCACCAGACTCCAAATTAAAACTTGCATTGAATTTCCACCGACTGTTTCTAATGAGAAATAAAGCATACCATCCCCAAGAGCAACACACTGCAGCCAATCGAGGAAGTTGGATATCTTTCAGATAGTAATAAATATTTGAAAGTGGAGTCTAATTAAAAGATTTGGCTGGTTAATATTGGAAATAACTGTCACCGTAAAGGGTTAAAGGGTCAAATCTAATCAAGGACTTTGGATGATTTATGTAAGGATTGATGTTTAGCTTGGATATGCTGACAGTACAGATGTCTGTTGAGGAGTCTAAATCTCAAAAATCGATGAAAAGCTATTGGCCCATATTGGCCATGATCCAGAAGCCACGTGATTTTCGGTTGAGGAAACTAAGTGACACACAGCTACAAATGAAAAGATTTATATGATGGTTGTGATGCCCCATGTTAGTTTGCAGGGCTGCACTCGTGACTTTGTTTGTCCATGTGAAATGCCAGTAAAAGGGTAGCTAGTCCTGGCCTTTAATTAACCAAATTTCTTAACTGTTGAAGTTGAAGTTTCATTATTGAAGTCTGTCCCTTTACCATAACAATAATTTCTTCTTTCTCTTTCCTGTCTTCTTCCATTTCCTTTAACTCTTTCTCTGTTTTCCCTTCCATGTTATTTTACTCATTGCACCTAAAATATTAGACAGTGAAAATGTATTGATGATTCCTTAGGGTCTTTTACAACTGTATCAATATGTCCCAACTTCTATACTCATTACCGTGACTGATGAAGGTCAATGCGCCAAAAACTTTCTTCCCCACCCGATCTACCTGTGATGACACTCTCAAAGAATTATATACCTGTATTCCTGGATCCCTTTGCACCACAATTCTCCCCAGAGCTCTATCGTTCACTGTAAAGGTCCTGCCCTGGGTTGACTTCCCAAAACGCAACACCTTATACTTATCTGAATTAAACAGCATTAGCCATTCACCGGGCCACTTAAGATGCCACAATAATCATTTATAACCATCTTCACTGTCTAAGATGCCATCTACCTTGGTGTCATCTGCAAATTTAATCATGATGCCTTGTATATTCTCAACCAAATCATTGATATAAGAGTGCCAGTTGTCTCTGGTTGTTACAGTTGAGTAAATGCTTATTGTTTAATCATTAAAATGGTTTACATTGAAACAGATGAATAAATGCAGATCATGAAGTGTCCACCATCTCCAAGGAACACTTTGGAGCATGCTCAGCGATTGTCTTTAGTGAAGTTTTTTTCTCTCTATTGATATAACTCAATATCTATGGCAGATATTGAGTGGAAAGCTGGTTCCTATGGTTACGATCAAATAGCTACGTTTCTGCTCTTCTACCTGAGGAATTACAATGGTCTGAAAATGATACAGAGAATGGATTCGGAGCAGTGATGAGATCTACTTTAAAAAATGATGCTGAAACTGAATGAATATGTATTTGAGAGCTGGCTTCTTAATGGGCAAGTAGTAATGCCTGGTTAAGTTTGATAATTGAAGAGGAGTCCTTTAGATCCAGGCAAGAACTACAGAAAGAAACTGAATAGATTAGCACTTCAGCTATGGAGAAAATATAATTTAGAAAGTTAATCAGCTCCAGCTGACATAGCAAGATTCAACCCCAATATTGCTGAAAAGCTATTTTTTGAACATTTTATTTGCTTTTATTGACTGTATTGTGTCTTGCATTTTGCTTCCAGGAATCTATATTACTAAAAATCTGATCTTGACCATTTCCTGTTGTTCTGTATATTGATTTTAGAAAAAACGCTGCCACTTACAGCTGTGATTTTCGGCCATCTTACTCAGTCCCCCTTTGCTGTGCAGGACAAGAGGATTTTGCCCATCGATGAAAAATAAAAGAGTTATTAGTGTTTAGAAAATGTTGAGATTCTCTATCCTGAAGGCCACACCCCTTCCGGGGGGAATAAAAAACCCGGAAGTTTTGAGTGCCTCAGTCAGTTTCTGCAAGATGGGGGAAGCGAAGGGGTCATGTCTCTCATTCTGTGCTGTGAATAACACTGAACACATTTCTAGTAAACTGTGAGTGTGGTTTTACTGACCTTGAGTGCCCTTAATGTGGTTTGAAAATGAAAATGTGGTTGGTTTGAAATAAAGCAGTGCAAATGGTTGGTGATGGTGGTTGGTTCGAAATAAAGCACAGCAAATGGTTGTTGGTGGTGGTTGGTTCGAAATAAAGCACAGCAAATGGTTGTTGTTGGTGGTTGGTTTGAAATAAAGCACAGCAAATGGTTGTTGGTGGTGGTTGGTTCAAAATAAAGCACAGCAAATGGTTGTTGGTGGTGGTTGGTTTGAAATAAAGCACAGCAAATGGTTGTTGGCAGTGGTTGGTTCGAAATGGCAAATGATTAAAAGTCTAAACTTGACAACTTCATGTTTGCACTGTATATTGATTTTAGAAAAAACGCTACCACTTATGGCTGTGATTTTTGGCCATCTTACTCAGCCCCCCTCCGCTCATCAGGTGCAGATGATTCTTCCCATCAATGAAAAATAAAAGTGTTATTAGTGTTTAAAAAACGTTGAGAATCTCTCTCCTGTCTATCACGCCATGAAGGCCACTCCCCTTCCGGTGGGAGGGGGGGAAGGATTATAAAACCCGGAAGTGTGGGTGTGGTTCAGTCTCTGCAAGATGGGGGAGGGAGAGGTCATGACTCTGTCTGAGCTGTGAATCAACTGAACACACTGAATGTGTACTGAACTGTGAGTGTGGTGTTTATGTGGTGTTTTGTGTGGTTTTATGATGGTTTTATGGTGGTTTCACCCTGCTTGAAAGGGTATGAAACTGCATTTGAATGTGGTGGCCTTGCACCCTGCATTAAATGGTATGAAACTGCACTTGAATTTGGTGGCCTTGCACCCTGTTTGAAGTGGTATGAAACTGCACTTGAATTTGGTGGCCTTGCACCCTGCTTGAAGTGGTGTGAAACTGCACTTGAATTTGGTGGCCTTGCACGCTGCTTGAAGTGGGAAGAAACTGCACTTGAATTTGGTGACCTTGCACCCTGCTTGAAATGGTAGGAAACTGCATTTGAATTTGGTGGCCTTGCAACCTGCTTGAAATGGAATTACAAGGAATAGCCATGAGTCAACTGCCAGCCCTCCAGCCATGTGAGCTGCTAGCACATCAGGCTTGAGTGACTGAACTGCCACCCCAAGAATTCATTTGGCCCACAATATCCATGCTAGCCCTCTGGAAACCAGTCCCTTCAGCCCACAACACGCACACTGGCGCTCCAGAAAGACCCCCCCCCCCCACCCCACTGGCCACCAATATTGGAATTGGTGGAGAGGTGGAATATTGCGTTGGGGGACCAGCCCTCCCGTGTGAACATGGGTCCCACTTAGTCTAGTAACCAATAGAGATACAGCTAAACAAGTCACTAGAAGTAATGATTCAGATATAATGCAATAGAAAAGGAAAAACAAGTAATGAGATCATTTTTTTTAAAGAGGGAAAGAATTAAAATGCAAAGAAATTATGCTTTACGTATCATACATTATTTGGATAATGCTTAGAGCACAGTGCACAGTTTTGGCTGCTATATTTATGGAAAATAGTAAGATTAAACGAGAACTTACCAGTTTGAAGTTTGATCATTATTTTATGAGGAGTTACGTTGGTGATTACGTGAAGAAGACCCGTCAGGGCGCATGCGCGTCAATCTTCAAAGCAGCGGTATGAAATCACAGATAACACAATATTTGAAGTAACATATTAAGATGAGCAACATGAGAACTACCATATGACCCTTTTTATGAGAGAGGGTTTGGCGTGGCGGGCACGTAATCACCAACATAACTCCTCATAAAATAACGATCAAACTTCAAACTGGTACGTTTTTGTTTAATCTTACTATTTTACTTCGGAGTCACCTTAGTGATTCCGTGAAGAGTTCAAAGCTCTGTGATTTTATGCCGCAGATCCAAATCCCGGCTTCTCACTGCATTGATTGACTTTCGATGAGAAACAATCAATAATGCATTAAACATGAAATTTTAATATCATGCAATAACAATTGATTTGAATAATCAAAACAAACAGGAACCCCTCTATCCCAGGGGAACCTAAACAGGACTTAATACTGAATTTGCAAACAGCCTCTCGCCGATAGGCAATCGGCCGATGGTAAAAAAATTAAAAACAATTCATTTGATCACCTGGCACCTGTAAAAAATATGGCCGATGCGAACATCCATCGCCCTAGCCGACGTTGCTGCTGCACTAGTGGAAAAAGATATATACATTTCAGTGTTAATACCTGCCTTAATCAACATTTGCTTTAAACCACCTTGAGATAGTCTGCACTGACACTCTCCTGTGTGGCTTCATGTAACTGATAAACAATGCTGTTTCCACATTTCTTAAGGTCTTTATAGCTTCAATATAATGAAAATAAATGTGCCATTACACATAAACATGGATCAGTAGGTTATGCTGAAACACAATTTTAACAAACCTGTGACACCTGGCCTGCTCTGCTTAAGCAGGATGCAATTATATAACATAACATTCTCTTCAGCAACTTCCATCCTGTCTAGCAGAAGTTTTTGCAAAATCTGCACTTGCTATGCTGAACCATTGCCAAGAGCATAACCACTTTCATGATTAGTTTGGCAAATTCAGAGACATGACAGGAACCTACTGTTGAAGCATCTTGAGGACCACACTTACATCCCAGATCGCCATATACCTAGGTTTAGGAGGTTTAGAGTTGAAATTCCTTTTATCAATCCAGCTATGATATGAGGAAACTCCATAGGATCTTTCCTGACCCCATCAAAACCATACGATGACAAAGCACTTAAAGCTGTATTAATGGTGCTATAACGGAGCCCCTCATCATCGTAGAGTGTCAACAGGAACTCTAAAATATTCACAATACCTGCAGTACTATAGTCAATATTATTTTGTACACAATATTGCTCCCATTTTTTACATAAGTAATATACCCCTTTTGAGTACTCTTTCTCAGGCTACAGTGAGCATGTCCACCGTTCACCCAGTCAGTCCTTGCTCCAGGTATGGCCTTCTTAAAACCTGCAAATTAACAAGTCAATACAATCACATAACAGATGACTTTCCCATGTTAGCGGATGCTCCAGTCAATTCCTACGCTTGGGAACCACCAAAAAAGAGGTTGGATCCCTAACTGTAACATCAAAGGAACCATGCTTGATTCGGCCAATTAGGTATTACAAGCACCCCCAAAGCGGCATCCTGCTTGATTTCTTGCAGACTCCGACCTATTAGGCAAAATGGTAGGAAAATATATAAAACATACCACCCCAATGTAATGTCAAAGTATCAATTGCAACTGCCATCTGGTCTGGTTCCCATGAAACCTATTTAGGCTGCTGATGGTTGAACCTTGATGCAAAACAAATCGAGATCTGGCATTCATATACAAGTACTATATTATTGAACACCTCCTGGTTCAACATCCAATCTATGTTGTCATGGAACTTTCGTGACTTGATGTCTGCTACTATGTAGAATCAACCTGGTAGATAAATAGCTGAAATATATTTTTCCATGCTCCAGGCCACAAATGTGATTAGCCTATCTGTCACAAAATACCGACTTGATTCCACCGATGTGATTAATATATATGCCACTTGCGTATTATTGTCAATCTGAAACTGAACATGCAGATTACATTTGTTAGAGCAATAAGCCTCTTAATAGTTAATTGCCCATGTCTGCAGAAGCGATGCCTCTTGCTCAGTCCATCTGCCTCCACAGCTGAAACCCGTATCCGTGACACCTCACCCGAGTGCACTGACATTCATCTGCAAAATCATGGAAGGCTGGTCAAGCATTACTTGCTATAACTTCTGGACACATGGTGAATCCACCATTGCAAATCAGAAATAGCCTTTACTGATAACTGCATAAGTCTATTATAATGATCCGAATGTATCCTTAATGCCTCAATTAGCTTGATACGCCTGTCAATTAGCTCTACCCTTTTTTTCCCTGGGCAGTCACTTAATTGAATCAATTGTGACCCAAATAATCAGGTGTTAATTTGGATTCCTCTGGATGAATAATGCCCAATCTTTGAAAATTGGATTTTCACATGTTACTTTACCTGCTACTTCAGCTGTTCTCTCGGATACCCCTGTAATCAAGATATCATCGACATAAGCCATGAGCACCTGACCCTGGCCTCTCAGCATGCCTATTATAGGTTTTAACAATTTTGTTGCCATAGTTGATCCATCCAGGTGAATTTCAAATATCCTGCAAATAAACAGACATTGAGTAATGCGCATCTTTAAGCTCTAGAGTCGCCATATAGCATCCTCTTGCCCAGTTGCTTGGCAGTGACAATTCCATCTTACAATGTCTATACTACATCCCCCATCCTTTTTTGGCCTGGGAAAATATTAGACACAAATTGATGGGTTGGTGAACCAACTTTATAATTACACCTTTATCACATAAGCTTGCAAGCACAGTCTGAACATCCATCTGTTCTGTTAATGAAACTGAATAGTTCTCCCAAGAACATGCTGAATGTGCAAATCACAATTTGGATTGAAATCCATTCGAAACCTTTGAATAACACTCTGTATAAACAGAGCTAAGATAATTTGCTTCCATTCATCCCAGAAACAGATGTAATGTACCCCAGATTTAAGTTGTGTCACATTTGATATGTGCACCTGAGAACCAGGCCCACCTACCTCCTTGGTACCTGGTGGATGTTTGACCATGTTCCCGCTTCGTTTGTAGGGGTACTTTCTTTTTTGGAAACTTGCCGACTGCCGGTGGCTTGATCAAGCCCACCGTTTTTGCCTCATCACCCATGTCCTTGACACTCTTGGCGAGGTCCTCTCCGAAGAGTAGATTTGCCAGCTGTGTTGCTAGGCTGAAAAAATACTGCAATCTTGGAATTAATGGTGGGCCGAATGGCACTTTCCCTGAGACAATTTATCTCAAAATGGGTGCCACAAAGCAACCCTAGTACCTCTTGATGCGTCTCCGACACATGCCCTCCATCCACCGTTCTCGCGAACGCCGTGATTCCTGAGCCAAGTAATTTCAGGATTCTCTGCAGCTTCATCTCCTGGGCACTGCACGCCCATGCCCATCTGGCTCCATATCACCCGGTTCACTGCTGGCACCTTCAGCAACTCGCAGTTACCCCGTCTCTTGGTGATTCCAGACTCTGACTGGACAGCGAATCGTACTGCCAGAGATGGGAACTCTGACAACGGCCGTCGTCGCTTTCCGAGTGGCATTCCATACTCTGACGGGACAGCGAATCGTGCTGCCAGAGAATGGACCTCTGACAACGGCCGTTCATCGCTATCAACAAAGTCTCCGTCAGAGTCGGGTCAGAACTGAGCTGACCCTCTGCAAGCGCCTTTTAAATGAGGGTGCTATCCAGCAGCCTCTATATCGTGGAGGCCGGCTCTTCTCCCAGTGGCACTCCATACTCTGACGGGACAGCGAATCGTGCTGTCAGAGAATGGACCTCTGATAACAGCCGTTCTTCGCTGGTTCCAAGTCTCCGTCAGAGTCGGGGTCCGACCTTAGCTGACCCTCTGCACTCACCTCATGCATGAGGGTGCTTTAAGCAGCCCTCTACCAGGTGCTGCCGGCGTGGCCTTTCTGCAGCCTACCGCCCACACAACTCCTCCCCGGAGTGTGCGTTTCTGGAGCAACCTCTGGATGAGGTGCTCCATTTGGGAGAACCGTTTTAAAACGTCTCCAGCCCCGTACAGGCTTGTTCTGGCCCGACTCCGTTGAGTCTGAGGGTCTCCCAGACTTCCCCGTGCCTTACGCCCGACAGGCGTTGGCTTTGGTGCTTTTTAGCACTCAGTCTGAAGTCGCCCCGCTCCCGGTCGGCGACTGTGCAGGGGTACGAGGCAGCCGCTCCCAGACCGCATTCCCGCGGCTCTCCTATGCTTTACCTGCGGCTGCCCTCCCCCTGGTCGTCTTCATCATGGTGCTGCCTGTAATAAAAAATACAGAGCACCACAAAATAAGCTTTCACTCCAGCTAAGCTTCCCACTTAGCTGGAGCTTTAAACTATAAAAGTACTTTAAAAGTACTTACTACAGGAGGAGCTCTGTCCTCCCCTGCTCGTCTTCACCATGGTGCTGCCTGTGACAAAACACAGAACACAGCACCACAGTAAAGGAACTTACTTACTCCAGCTAAGTTTAAGTTTCTGACTTAGCTGGAGCTTTAAAACTCTTTAAAAATACTCTAAAAGTACTTACCACGGGAGAAGCCCTGTCCTCCCGCTGTCCGTGCGCCAATATGACCGACGTAATGATGCGCATGCGCCCTGACGGGTCTTCTTCATGGAATCACTAAGGTGACTCCGAAGTAAAATACACAATTATTGGCACAGTTGCATTAAAGGTGATGCAGTGGTTAGTGCTGTTGCCTCACAGTGCCAACAAGCCAGGTTTGATCTTGATCTCTGATGCTGTCTGTGTGAGTTTGCATGTTTTGTGACCATGTTTACTTTAATTTTGTTTGCAGCTACAGCGCAGAAACAGGCCCTTCGGCCCACTGAGTCTGCACCCATCAGCGATCACCGCACATTAACACTATCCTAGGCACACTAGTGACAGTTTACATTTATATTAAGCCAACTAACCTACAAAACTGTACATCTTTGGAGTATGGGAGGAAACCGCAGACCTTGGAGAAAACCCACGCAGGTCACGGGAAGAACGTACAAACTCGTAAATGTGTTTCCTTGGGTTTATCACACACCTTGAAAGATATGCTTGTTTATTACCTTAAGTCATTGTAAGTAAATGGCTACCGTGACTTACCCTGTGTAGAGGTGGATGTCAGGAGAACAAGGGTGGAGGTAATGGGCACAGGAGGATATGTGGCATCAGGATTGATCTGAAGAGCCGGCACATACTTGATGCAACAAACTATTTCCTTCCATGTTGTAAGAAAATATGTTAAGTTTCCTATGGTCCCAAATCTGAGGATATACATATCTGGAAAAGATGAGGAAGCTGGTCCTTTTTTTCTGAAAAGTTCTTTAAGGTGATCAAGGATTATAATAAACTTGCAGTGGAGAAGATTTTCTGGGAAAGCCCAAAACCATATGTTAGGATTGAAAGGCACTCATCAATAAATCCAATGTGGAATTCAGGGGAAATCTCGAGGATACATGTAAAAGGTTGCAGCCCCAATTCTTCCCTTCCCACCAATGTATGTCACTCTGTACCACACTTACCAAACAGGCAAAATCCATTTTCTTGAATACCCAATGATAATCTGCTTGGACCTGCCAGCTGTCTCATTGTTCTTTTTAGGATTTGGAGAGAAGCTTGCCTTGGAATTTTGTAACTAATAATAGGTAACTAAAATGTCCATAACTGGTAGGTATTGGTTATGTAAACCTATCACTTATTCCCTTTAATAGAGAAACAACAAATTGCAGATGGTGGTTTACAAAAAAAATGTCAAAAAAGTGCTGAAGTTACTCAGGGGGTCAGGCAGCACCTCTGGAAAACATGGATAGATGATGTTACAGACTGAAGAAAGGTCCCAACCCGAAATGTCACCTGTCCACGTTCTCCAGAGATGCTGCCTGACCCGCTGAGTTACTCCAGCACTTTGTGTCATTTTACTTAATCCCCTTCACCCTGCCACTCCTGCATACATGCTCTGAATTAAAAGTTGAGCTAATATTCCCACCGACAATGCGCTCATAAAGGATGTAGGAAGACTGTGTCTGAAACTAAACACCACGTATCTTTTTCAAATATCTTACACCAGTGTGTTACACACATTGTTACTAATTGACATTGAAGGGTGGTACAATGAAGGATACTACAAATGCCGTTTGTATCTCTGTGTAAGCAATTTCACAAAATGAAACTAAAAGAAACCCTCTGAGCTTCAATTCTAAGAAATCAGTCAGGTAAAGTCAAGCGGCTTAAAAGTTGGAAACAATTTTAGAACAGAGGAAATCATGATAAAAACCGTTACAGTGCTCTGGTTAGATTAGATTAGATTAGATTAGATAGCCCTTTATTGTCATTCAGACCGAAGTCTGAACGAAATTGCAACAGTCATACATAAAACAACAATAAACACATATTAACATCCACCACAGTGAGTCCACCCAACATCTCCTCACTGTGATGGAGGCAAAGTCTTAGGTCTGCAGACTCTTCCCTCCTCTTCTCCCTCTGCGCTGAGGCGATACCCCCCGGGCGATGTTACAAACCACAAATCGAGTATTGTGTCTAGTTCTGTTCACAAATATGACAAAGGAGCCATTCAAGCCCTTACAAGAGAGCAGTAAAGACCCAACCCCACCATGGAGTTCTAAGTTATGAACGAGGAGCCAACTGAGATAATTTTTGAGGGCATATATGATAGCAGATGCCATGGATTATGCATCTATAAAATTAATTTTAATTAAATTGCATGTTGTTAGGTAGACAAGCATGTTTAGAACAGTAAAAGCAATGGAGTGTATATGGAACGAGCAGCCAGAGGAGGTAGTCAAGGCAGGTACTTTAACAATATTTAAAAGACATTTGGACAGGTACATGGATAGGAAATGTTTAGAGGGATATGGGTCAAATGCAGGCAGGGGGAACTGGTGTAGATGGGGCTTCTTGGTCGTCACGGGCAAGTTATTCATGGTGAAAAGTGAATATTATATAAATTCACTCCCGGATTGACTAGCATCAGTTGACAAGCAATGACAAAATGGAAACTTCAGTGTAATTCTAGGTGGATTAGGTAAAATTAACTGGAAAAGTGGAAAGAAGAGAGGAAGTGAAATGAAAAGCTGGAGGGAGGGTGTGGGTGGAAGGGGATGGGCTAAAAAGGATAATATGGGACTTGGGGATTCCTGCTTTCTCTCTTCTATGCAATCAGTCTGAATAAGGGTCCCAACCTGAAATGTCATCTAGCCCTTCTCTCCACAGATGCTGCCTGACCTCCTGAGTTCCTCCAGCACTTTCTTTTTTGCTCAATGTTCCAGAATCTGCAGTTTCTACATGTATTAGAAAGTCATGATCAATGGGCGCTTTAGAAAGTCCTACTCCATAATTGGCAAGGGATTTAGAATCATAGAGTCATAGAGTCATACGACATGGAAACAGACCTTCCGGCCCAATCTGCACATACCGACCATGAACCCCCATCTACACCAGTCCCACATTTGGCTCATATCCCTCTAAACTTTCCTTTCCATGTACCTGTCCAAATGCCTATTCAATTTAATTTGTATTAAACAGCTGCATAGTTAAATCCAAATCCCTTTGCAACACCAACCTCTGTGTTAATGCTAAAAGAACAATTCCAAAGATTAAATATTCATAACTTCAGGACAGGCGACTGTGAATGAAGTGTGTTATTTGCTTTTCTGGAACATGCCAGGTCAGCTTTCCCGTAAATTTTCCCAGCTCTTCAGGATATTTCTCCCAATTTCTCTTTGCCTTATTATTTTGTCATTATTAATCTTAATTGTAGTGGTCAATCTATAATTGAAGATAGACATTTACTTTCCGTCTTCCACATTATACACTTATGCCTGGATCGTGATGCATGCGTTATAATGGTATTATAAATTATTATTTTTTGTCAACAGTTAATATGAACATTGACATACAATAAATCAATGTGACTGTTCTCATAGCTCCTGGAAGTACTCAATTTTCCAGAAGGGATGCCGATCTGTATGTGCAAATATATACATTTTATCATGGAGAGTCCATGATTCTCCTGACACCAGCTTTAAAGGTTTATGCAATTAATTTTACACAGGTATGCTGCTGTAAAACAGATATATTCTAACTGTTAGAAAATGTATCTAATTCCAAATCATATATATTATAATTTGTTTAGTTTTTGAGTCTGGCTCTCCAACCCCCAAGCAATAAAAGAAATAGAGATATATATATATATATATATATATTTTTTTAAATTTATTAGAAGTACATTACATTACAACCACATACATTAATACTCGTCATTTATATCTTCTTACAATTAATGTACTCCCTTTATTTATTTTTTTACACTAGAAAAGGAAAAGATTGAAAGAAAGAAGAAAGTGAAGGAAAAAGTGAAAGTGTAGAAAAGTGTAGAAAATGTAACAACAAAAAAGGACGAAGACCCTATAAGAGCGAAATTAAAAACAAAAGAAAAAGAGTTAAGAAATAGGCCCTAGGAAAAAAAAGAGAAAGAGAGAGAGGAAAAAAAAAGAAAAACAAATATTTTTTTTGAGCATTACGTAAATAGGACATACCAACTCTTCAACTATCATCCCCCCTTACCTGACCTCAATTTTTTTATTTTTTTTAAAGTACTTTTGCACCCTATGTTTGTAATAATTCTATAAATGCAGACCACGTCAGGTGGAAGTGATCTGGTTTACCTGCTAGGAGGAGTCTTATCTCTTCTAGGTGTAATGTTTCAAACATATTTGAAATCCACATATTTATAGTTGGTATTGGAGCCTTCTTCCAAAATTTTAGAATTAGCTTTTTTCCAGTTATTAACCCATAGTCCATTAATTTATTTTGAAACACATTTAGATCTGGATCATCTTCCGTTATTCCGAAGATAATCCATTCTGCTTTGGGTATCAGTCTTGTTTTAAATAACTTTGTAAAGATTTCAAAAATTTCATTCCAAAATTTTTGAATTTTTGTACAGAAGACGAATGAGTGCGCTATAGTAGCTTCTTGGGATTGACATTTATCACAAATAGATGATACATTTGGGAAAATTTTATGAATTTTAGTTTTCGAATAATATAATCTATGTAAAATTTTAAATTGTATTAAAGTGTGTCTTACATTAATCGAGCATTTATGCACGTTTAATAAGTATTCATTCCAACTTTCCTTTGAAATTTTAATAGCTAACTCTTGTTCCCAGTCTCTTCTGATACCCTCCGTAGGTGGTATTTGTACATTTAAAATAATATTATACAAATATGATATTAAGTTTGCTGATTCCGCTTTTATCTGCATTGCCTCGTCCAATACATCTACTGGGTTATTATAATGATCTTTTGTATATTTTTTCAAATAGTCGCATATTTGAAAATATTTAAAATATTGATTATTTCCGAGTTTATATTTTATTTGTAATTGTTGAAATGAAAGTAATTTTCCAGTTTCATACAAGTCACCAAGCGTTTTAATTCCTAGTCTATCCCATTGTGTATAAGCTTTATCTATAATAGAAGGACTATACGAAGGGTTATTGACTATAGGTAATAAAAGTGATAAATTTCTTAATTTTAAATTTTGTTTTATTTGTTTCCAAATACGGATTGTACTATGAATAATTGGGTTCTTATTATAATTTATGTTATTCAGTTTCATTGGAGAGAGGAGGATCGCTCCAATGTTTCTAGAGGAGCAATCCTCTTTCTCCATTACAATCCAGTCTACTTGCTGGGCGGAGTTATCCATCAGTTGAATCATGTTTTTAATATTTACTGACCAATAATAATACATAAAATTAGGTAGTGCTAAACCCCCCAATACTTTAGGTTTATTCAGATGAGTTTTTTGTATTCTATGTGATTTATAGTCCCATATAAAATTAGTGATATCTGAGTCGAGTTTTTTTTTAAACTTCTTAGGTAAGTATATAGGAATTGATTGAAATAGGTATAAAATTTGTGGTAAAAAGATCATTTTTATTGCGTTTATTCGGCCTATTAAAGACATCGGGAGCGTTTTCCAGAATTTAATTAGTGTATTTAATTTATTAAGTAGGGGGTCAAAATTTGCCCTGAACATACCTTGATATGTTCTGGTAATTTCAATTCCCAAATATTTAAATTTTTCTGTAGCTATTTTAAAAGGGAATTTTAAAAGATGTGTTGAATCTTTCGGTTTTATTGACATAATTTCACTTTTATTCCAATTTATTCTATATCCAGAAAAAGATCCAAAGTCTTCAATTAAATTTAATATATTTGGTATAGTGATTTGAGGTTTTGTAATATACAGTAATATATCATCCGCGTATAAAGATATTTTATTATATGAGTCTTTAGTATTATATCCATGAATATCAGGGTGTATTCTAATTTTTTCTGCTAGCGGTTCAATAATGAGAGCAAACAGCTGTGGTGATAATGAGCATCCTTGTCTATTTCCCTTTGATAGTTGAAATTTCGAGGATAATATGTTATTAGTTAGTATTCTAGCTGTAGGTTTGTTATATAGTAACTTAATCCATAAAATAAAATTCTCTCCCAGTTGAAATTTTTGTAATACTTTGTCCATATAATTCCATTCTACTTGATCAAATGCTTTTTCAGCATCCAGCGAAATAATTGATAATTCTTGATCTTCAGATTTGTGTGAGTGCATTATGTTGAGTAGACGTCTCATATTATTAGAAGAGTATCTCTTAGGGATAAACCCTGTCTGATCTGGGTTTATTAATTTACTAATGTATTTACTTAATCTTCTAGCTAATGTTTTCGCTAATATTTTTTGATCTGTGTTTAACAATGCTATAGCTCTATATGAACCAGGTTCTTCTAAATCTTTATTTTTCTTAGGTATTAATGTAATCGTTGATTCCGCTAATGTATCAGGTAGTATTCGTTTTTTAAAAGCGTATTGGTACATTTTTTGTAATCTTGGTATTATTTTATCATAAAAGCTTTTATAAAATTCATTAGTAAATCCATCAGGGCCTGGTGTTTTTCCATTCTTTAGTGAGTTTATTGTATCTTCTAATTCCTTAATTGAGATTTGTGCACCCAGTTCCTCTTGTTCCTTCAGCTCTAACTTTGGAAGATTACAGGTATCCAAGAACTTTGTGATATTATTGGAATCAATTATCGTTTTAGATGTATACAAATTCTCGTAAAATTGCGCAAATCTTTTATTAATATCCTTCGGTGTTGTTAATAATTCCCCTTTATCTGATTTGATCTTTGGTATAGTATGTTCCTTTTCTCGTTTTTTTAGCTGGCGAGCCAAAAGTTTATGCGGTTTATCCCCAAATTCAAAGTGCTCTTGTTTTGTAATTTGAAAAAGTCTTATAAGTTTGGCAGATAATAATTTATTTAATTTAAATTTTAAAATTATTATTTTATTATGTTTATCTATTGATGGATCTTTAGCATTATCTATATCCATTTGTCTAATAAGTTCTTCTAACTGTCTTTGTTCATTCTTATTCTTTTTATTTTGAAAAGCTTGATATGAAATTATAATACCCCTGATGTATGCTTTAAAAGATTCCCAAAATAAAGTAGGCGATATATCTGAAGTATCATTTGTTTGAAAAAAGACCTCCATTTGTTCTTTTAAATATATACTCGCTTGTGGATCTTTTAAAATTTAAGAATTAAATCTCCAGAACGATTTATTCTTAGACAATCCTTCCAGTTTTAAAAAGAAAGTTAGTGGAGAATGGTCTGAAATTGAATTTGTATGGTATATTGCATTAGATGTTTGGGGGATTAATTTTGTATCCAGCAGAAAGTAGTCTATACGTGAGTATGTCTTATGTACCATTGAGTAAAACGAGTATTCCCTGCCAGTTGGATTAACAATTCTCCAAACATCTGCTATATTAGTGTTATTTATATAGGTATTGAGGAGTTCCCCAGTTTTCGATTTCATATTCCCTCTCTGTTTTTGACTTGATTTATCTAAGTACGGATCTAAAACACAGTTAAAGTCTCCTCCTATTATAACATTTTGATAGTTTGACTCTGCAATTATGTTGAAAATTTTATTGAAAAAGTGGGGGTTATCAAAGTTAGGGGCATATATATTTACCAAAGTAAGTGGAGTGTCATGGATTTCTCCATTAACTATTAGGTATCTCCCTTCTATATCTGTTATAATATTCTTTGCTTTAAATGGTATACCTTTTCTTATGATGATTGACGTGCCTCTAGATTTTGAAGTAAATGAAGAATGGTATGTTTGACCTATCCATTTCGCCCTCAGCCTAACTTGATCCTGAGGTTTTAGGTGTGTTTCTTGTAGGAAGGTAATGTCAGAGTTGTACAGTTTCAGCTGAGCTAGTATCTTACCCCTTTTAATAGGTTTGTTAATACCTCTTATATTCCAACTACAAAATGAGATTCCTCCTAGGTTCTTTTGTGTGGTGTCATGCATTTTGAATAATTATAGTACCTTTGAATCTTGTGGTGCATCCATATCCCAGGTCTTTAGGTATTGGGGGAGTTTTTGAATTATTAAATTTTGCTGGTATGTCCATTTTACGCTTATCACTAAACACAAAACACAAACAAGTGATTTTATGTGGTAAAAAAAAAACTAAAAAAGTGAGGCTACAGTGTCTGATATAGTCGGCACTGTAGCGAGTGTCCCACCTGTAGGTGGGAAAAAACCTTGTTTTGACTTCCATTGCGTTGTTACACAAATAGCTCCGCTCTCTTAGTTAATCATAACATATTAAAATATTAAAACAAGGCCTCACATTCAGATATATAATACAATTTTACCCTGATATTTCCTTATAACATATATATATATCGGAGTTTTAACTACTAATTATTAAACCAATATTTTTGACTTCAATAAGAATCAACTGTTGGTTGAAGGGGTTAACGAGACGTGCCCCTGGACCTAAGCCAGGTGCTCGTTTCTCATCCCCTCCTCCCACTTATAGATAAGGTTACAATTTATTAAAAATTCATATTAGTATGTTAGTTCATTATTTTTTATTTTTGTTTTTGTTAGTATTGAAATAGAGAATATTAAAGTGAATTTATTGATCATCAAGATGAGAAACAGTATGAGCAATGTCCTCTTTACTATCTTGGACTCCCATTGTCTCACTCAATCACTACCCTATGCACAGTTGCGAAGAGAGAGACACATTAGCATTGAACATAAGGTAGTTTTGTGTTGTGGATATATACCCGGTTACTCAGAAAAGTACAGCACAGGAACAGGCCTTTAGGCCCACAATGTCTGTATTGCACATAATGCCAAAATAAACTAATCTAATCTGCCTGCACTTGAACCATACACCTCCATTCCCAGCATATCCACAGTAGACCTTTGTTATATGAGAATTTTACCCGAACAGTCTGTGCCCATAGCGCTATGTTTAAAGCCCATAGCACTGTGGCCGGTAGCGCTATATTTAGAACCTATAGCGCTGCAGCCAACAGCTCTTTGTTTAAATCCCCACGCACTAAGCCGACAGCATCAGTTTAACCCTTTGCACGCCAAACCGGCAGCGCCGTGTGTATTGCTTTACGCACCAAGTTTATAGCGCTGTGTGTATTGCTTTACGCGCCAGTCTGCAGCTGATAGCATTTTGTTCCCAAAGGGGGGGGGGCCTTGCTCGGATGCAGTCCCCTGCCATTGGTTATAGTTTGAATTTGGGAGCAATGAGAAAGAGAGAGAGAGAGAGATTTTAGTTTTAGTTCGAGAGATACAGCGTGGAAACAGGCCTTTTGGCCCACCTAGTCCGCAACGACTAGCGATCCACGCACATTAACCCTATCCTGCACACACTACGGACAATTTCACACATACACCAAGCCAATTAACCTGCTTACCTGTACATCTTTTGAGTGTGGGAGGAAACCAAAGATCTCGGAGAAAACCCATGCGGGTCACAGAGAGAACGTACAATCTCGTACAGACCGCACCCGTAGTTGGGATCGTACCCGGGTCTCTGGCGCTGCAACTCTACCGCTGTGCCACCGTGGCTGCCAGGTGTTGCTGGAGTACACTGCACAAGTAACTGCAGTGCAGCTTATAGATGCCACACACTGTAGCAACAGTACGTAGTTGATAGAAAAAATAAATGCCTGGAGTAGTGGAGGGATACAAATCGTGCGGCTCGTGTTTTGTCCCTGTGGGGTAGGTGTAGGCAAGTGGAGAGTAATATTCCATCACACTCCTGACTTGTGGTAGAAAGTCACTACAATGTTAGAAGTGAAGTGAATCACTTGCCATTGTATATTCTGGGCCAAGCCATGGTACCTCTCTGTTGGCCCTTCACCCATCTCTAGCACACTTGACCTTCCACACTGAAGTACAACACGGGAGGAAGCCTCCTGTGGGTTACTTCGCTTGATAGCCAGCGGCCATAATGCCAAAATCAAAGAAACTGCAAATGCTGGAAATTAGAAATTAGATTTTTTTTTTAAAATCTGAAATTAAAAATGAAAATGATGGGAATACTTAGCATGTCAGGCAGCATCCATAGACAGAAACAGTGGTCCTTTATCAAAAGGAATTTCATCAGAGCCATTAACCTTCGCTATGACTGGGTATTGATGAATAAATTGGACCTCCGTAAAAGAAAGGGCAACCAATGTATGGGGAGTGAAGGCAACAGGGTACGTTATTGTGATTTAATGTCATCCTTTCAAACCCATAATTGTAATTTTGCTCATATCAATATAACACAGTGCGGTGACAGTGTGCATAAAAATATAATAGAAACAAACAGCGTTCAAACTCCCAACCTGAGAATACTGCCTGCTGATGGAGCAAATTGAAACAGGGAGAAATTCACTCAGACATTAATTCTTGTTTTTAATGTATAACCTGACAAAGTGAATCCCCTGAACAGGAGTCTGCAGCTTGGAAAAATATCACTTTCAATAAATTCAAGCAATGGAGGAGGTAAGTGTTCTATGTTTCATTTTTAATATCAAACCGGGTCACTTAAACCATTTCTGCAGCGACATCTATAAAGCCGCCCACAAAACAATTCCAAGAGGCTACCGTCCCCTCTACGTTCCATGCCTGGATGGAGAAAGCGCTGCCCTCCTACAAACCTACAAAACATCAGGGGACCCTGAGATAGCAGAACATCTCATTGAATCACTATCTTCAGCTCGGCAAAGGAAATGGGAGGAGACAGTAGCAGAGCTAAACTTCACCCACTCTAGCAGAAAATGCTGGAGCCTCATCCGCCGCCTAGGAGCTGCACAGAAACCCCCCACCCAAAGCCGACCTCCTGTCACACCCAACCAGGTTGCATTCCACCTACTGAATATTGCAAAAGCACCCCAAGACAAGTCCACTAGAAGAGCTGTTGCAACAGAGCTAAGGACACTTCGACGAACACCTGGAAAGGAAAGAAACCCTGAGCCCTTCGAGGTGGCTGAACTGGAGAAGGTCCTGCAGGGCCTGAAATGTGGAAAGGCAGCAGGTTATGATAACATCTCTCCAGAGTTCATGAAACACCTGGGCCCCCGAGCTCTAACCTGGCTGACCCAACTCTACACTAGGGCCATACAGACTAACTCCATCCCAAAGATATGGCGGACAGCAAAAGTCATTGCTATACCAAAACCTGGCAAAGACGAAAAACTACCAGCAAGCTACCGCCCAATCTCTCATCTCTGCGTCGCACTCAACGCCTTATACTACAACGTATATCTCCAGGAGTAGAAGAGATTCTCAGTGTGGACCAGGCAGGTTTCCGCAAGGACCGCAGTACAGGAGAACAAGTTCTGGCCCTAACCACCTGCATTGAAAACGGCTTTGAGAACAAACTGAAGACTGGGGCAGTGTTCCTTGATCTCACCGCAGCCTATGACACTGTGTGGCACAAAGGCCTCCTCCTAAAACTCACCAAAGCACTCCCTGCCTGGGCATCAGAAACCATCAAATCTCTGCTCTCCAAACGCAGGTTCAGAGTTCACCTTGGACAGAACAAGAGTGCATGGAGAACACAGAAGAATGGGCTCCCGCAAGGGTCAGTTTTAGCCCCAACCTTGTTCAACCTTTACACAAATGACCTACCCACCACCAAATCCCGCAAATTCATCTATGCAGATGACATCTGTTTGGCCTTCCAAGCACCAGATTTTGGTACATTGGAACAGGTGCTCAATGAAGACCTTGCTAAACTAGACGAGTACTGCAAAACCTGGCGCCTAAAACCAAGCCCAGAAAAAACGGTCTCCAGTGTGTTCCACCTCCATAATGCAGAAGCCACAAGAGAACCAAACATCTATCTGAGCAGGACCAAACTGAAGTATGCCCCCACTCCAACCTACCTCGGAGTGACCCTTGACAGGACCCTATCCTTCAAGGAACATCTCAAAAGAACAGCAGCTAAGGTGAAGTCCAGAAACAATCTCCTCAGTAAGCTTGTTGGCTCAAAGTGGGGGGCAGCAGCCCCCACACTGCACATTTCAGCACTAGCCCTTGCATTTTCTTCAGCTGAATATTGCGCCCCTGTTTGGTCCAGGTCATCCCACACACACCGTGTGGACACCCAATTGAACTCAACAATGAGGATCATCACAGGAACAATCCGCTCAACACCACTCCCCTGGCTCCCTGTCCTATCCAATATAGCCCCTCCACATATCCGGCGAGTAGCCCTCACTCAAAGGATGCTCCAAAAGACCAAAAACTCCCCTCATCTGCCAATTCACATGGACATCTTCAACCCACCCACTGCTCGACTTCCATCTAGACGACCAATTTGGAAGAACCCACCACCAGCTGATTTCACCACCCAATCAGCTTGGAAAAAGGAATGGGAGTCCAAGGACGTCCCAAATAAACATCTGGTGTCAGACCCAACTCTACCGGTCCCTGGCACCAATCTCCCAAGGAAGCAGTGGACGACGCTGAATAGATTCAAGACTGGACATGGCCCCTGCTTGGCCAGCCTTCACAAATGGGGCAGCAGCCCAACCCCACGGTGTGCTTGTGAAGAGCAGCAAACAATGCAACACATCATTGAAGCATGCCCTCAAAAAAGACTTAAAGGAGGACTTGTCACCCTTCATACAGCAGATCAAGAGGCAACTGCTTGGCTAAAGGACTTTGCATTCGCTAAATAAATAAACTTAAAACGTAAAGACTATAAACTAGGTTGGGACTGACACCCACATCAACAATGGCATCGGGGTCTGCACGGCTAGTCACTGGGGTGAAGGCAGCAGGTTGTTTATGCAGGTTGACAGATGCAGAAGCATGTTCTGCAATATTTGGCAATTTTGAGGAACAGCAAATAGTTGTGACTGCAAGCTGCCCCTGCATTGGATCGACAGACTGGGGAAGAAGAAACAACTACAGAATCAGCATGCGTCTGATTGCTTACCTCTGCGGAAGGCCTGTCTACCCATCTTTTTAATTTGTCTTTGTGTCTGGCTGCCTTTTCTCTTTAACAGTACACCCATCGACCCATCAGTTCCACTTACCTTTCAAGCTCGTCAAAAGCCTGTTTATATCGCTGCCTCCAGCATTGATCTATCTGTCCAAACCCTGGCTTAAAATATTCAACCTGGCAACCTGGACACACTGATCTGTTTTGTAGTAAATGCCTACTATGTTCTGTTGTGCTGAAGCAAAGCAAGAATTTCATTGTCCTATCAGGGACACATGACAATAAACTCACTTGACTTGAACTTGAAGAGTTGACGGAAACTGTAGGTCGTAGAATCTCAGAGGCGCTGCATGGATACAGACCCTTCAGCCCACCAAGTATGTTTTTTAATGCTAATCTTATCATAGAGCATAGTATAGCAGAGAAACCCCAGACCCTTTGGCCCACAACACCTGTGCCAAGTTAGGCTAATCCCTTCTGCCTGCATGTAATCGATATCCTTCCATTCCCTACATATGCATGTGCTAAAAGCCTCTTCCATGCCACTATTATATCTGCTGCCAACGCTGGCAGCACATCCCAGGCACTCACCATTGTCTGTGGAAAAAAAACATGCCCTGCACATCTCCTTTAAACTTGTCCCATTTCACCCGTGTTTGTTCTCTAATATTTGACATTACCACAATGAGAGAAAGATTCTGACTGTCTACCATATTTATGTCTCGAATAATTTTATAACCTTCTATTAGGTCTTCTCTCAACCTCTGATGCTCCAATGAAAACAATACAAGCTTGTCCAAATTCTCCTTTGACTACCACATTGTATCTCTAAACTAAACTAAACTAAACTACCCTCTATTCAAGGCAGCATCCTGGTAAACCTCTTTGCCACCCTCTTCAAAGCCCCCACATTCTTCCTGTAAATAGGGTAACCAAGACTGCATAGAATGATTCAAAAGTGACCTGGCCAAAGTTTTATAACTTCCTAACTTTTATATGGACATGGATAGACATGGATAGAGAAGTGGTTGGCAGACAGGAAACAAAGAGTGGGGATTAACGGGTCCCTTTCAGAATGGCAGGCAGTGACTAGTGGGGTACCACAAGGCTCGGTGCAGGGACCACAGCTATTTACAATATACATCAATGATTTGGATAAAGGGATTCAAAGTAACATTAGCAAATTTGCAGATGACACAAAGCTGGGTGGCAGTGTGAACTGTGAGGAGGATGCTATGAGAATGCAGGGTGACTTGGACAGGTTGGGGGAGTGGGCAGATGCATGGCAGATGAAGTTTAATGCGGATAAATGTGAGGTTATCCACTTCGATAGCAAAAACAGGAAGGCAGATTACTATCTAAATGGCGTCAAGTTGGGAAAAGGGGAAGTACAACGGGATCAGGGGGTCCTTGTACATCAGTCTATGAAAGTAAGCATGCAGGTACAGCAGGCAATGAAGAAAGTGAATGGCATGTTGGCCTTTATAACAAGAGGAATCATATATAGGAGCAAAGACGTCCTTCTGCAGTTGTACAGAGCCCTAGTGAGACCACACCTAGAGTATTGTGTGCAGTTTTGGTCCCCTAATTTGAGGAAGGACATTCTTGCTATTGAGGTTTACAAGGTTAATTCCCGGGATGGCGGAACGGTCATATGCTGAGAGAATGGAGCGGCTGGGCTTGTACACTCTGGAGTTTAGAAGGATGAGAGAGGATCTCATTGAAACATATAAGATTGTTAAGGGCTTGGACACGCTAGAGGCAGGAAACATGTTCCCGATGTTGGGGGAGGCCAGAACCAGGGGCCACAGTTTAAGAATAAGGAGTAAGCCATTTAGAATGGAGACGAGGAAACACTTTTTCTCACAGAGAATGGTGAGTCTGTGGAATTCTCTGCCTCAGAGGGTGGTGGAGGCAGGTTCTCTGGATGCTTTCAAGAGAGAGCTAGATAGGGCTCTTAAAAATAGCGGAGTTAGGGGATATGGGGAGAAGGCAGGAACGGGGTACTGATTGGGGATGATCAGCCATGATCACATTGAATGGCGGTGCTGGCTCGAAGGGCCAAATGGCCCACTCCTGCACCTATTGTCTATTGTCTATTCAATGCCCTGACCAATGAAGGCAGGAATACCATACGCCTTCTTTACCACTTTACAACTTTCACTGAGCTATGGACTTGTGCCCCAACTTCCATAACCTTCAGGGTAGAGTTCCAGAGATTCACCATACTACACTCTGCAAGAGGAAATTCCCATGTCCCCTAGTTTTATACCCTGCCCGCTTGTCTTGTAGCTATATCCCTTTGATCGAGACTCTCTCGCTAATGGAAAGATCTCAACATCTACCCTGTCGTGGAAAAGCAACCTCATGCATGCCACACATTCACGAAGCCTGGTGAATCATCTGTGGATATTTACTAATCCACTCAGCCACGTGGTTTCCTGCGAGATGCAAAACTGTCAAAGAAACCCAGGGCTACAGAGGGAAAAATAGGGCAATGATTATACAGATAATGTTTGCTTTCAGGCGGCAGGAAGCAGCTGTGAAGCAAAATAAATAATGCTCCAGACTCTGCATATCAGGCCTTATCTTGATAAGGAGAAAAATACACACTGAAAGGAAATTTGACGTTAATTTATGATGTTGTGGGCCTATCCACTAGGTTTATGCTTGTCTGTCAAGACTGTTACCAGGCCAAAGAACGAAGGATTAGCCATGTAGATCAGAGCAGGAGGGTGTCAACCTCTGAAGAAATGTTCATATAATGTTCAAAATGTCAAAAATATCCTTACCTAGGCCCTCAGGTAATGGAACCAAATCCAGGTGTCCACATTGACCATGGTTATATTGAAAGATAAATTATTTACCGTCTCTGCTGCAGCTACGAAACGGTTCAGCTCACTGTTAAAAGTACATTATTTACTTTCTGTAACATTTTACCAGCTTTAGCTTGGATGCCATGTAATTCACAATGAGCGAAAAGCACTGCTAAAAATAATAAACAATAAACAATCTACCCGATAACTGTAGTCACCAATGAATTTCATTTTGTGAAAAGCATTTTTGCAGTTGAATAAAAGTTTATGGGAAACCTTGAAAAATGTTAGGGCAAAATGAAATGTTATGCAGCATCCAATTGAACTGAACAGCTGAAGGGATTAAAAGCAACATTAGCAAATTTGCAGATGACACAAAGCTGGGTGGCAGTGTGAACTGTGAAGAGGATGCTATGAGGATGCAGGGTGACTTGGACAGGTTGGGTGAGTGGGCAGATGCATGGCAGACGCAGTTTAATGTGGATAAATGTGAGGTTATACACTTTGGTAGCAAAAACAGGAAGGCAGAATATTATCTAAATGGTGTCAAGTTGGGAAAAGGGGAAGTACAACGCGATCTGGGGGTCCTTGTTCATCATTCACTGAAAGTAAGCTTGCAGGTACAGCAGGCAGTGAAGAATGAGAATGGCATGTTGGCCTTCATAACAAGAGGAGTTGAGTATAGGAGCAAAGAGATCCTTCTGCAGTTGTACAGGGCCCTAGTGAGACCACACCTGGAGTATTGTGTGTAGTTTTGGTCTCCAAATTTGAGGAAGGACATTCTTGCTATTGAGGGAGTGCAGCATAGGTTCACCAGGTTAATTCCCGGGATGGCATGACTGTCATATGTTGATAGAATGGAGTGGCTGGGCTTGTATACTCTGGAATTTAGAAGTATGAGAGGGGATCTTATTGAAACATATAAGATTATTAAGGGTTTGGACACGCTAGAGGCAGGAGACATGTTCCTGATGTTGGGGGAGTCCAGAACCAGGGGCCACAGTTTAAGAATAAGGGGTAAAAGCCCTGTCTCACTGTGCGAGTTGACCCACGAGTGACCCCAAGTGAAAGACTCGTGGTTGAGTACGAGACTCCAAGTTTATGATCCAGAGTTTAACCGAGTTCCCACGGGTATGTCTAAGTTTGCCGTTTACTTCTCATTTCTGCGATGTTCCAAGTTCGTCTCCCGAGTGTACCAAGTTCCTCTCTTGTTAATCTTGAGGCAACAATGCATCTGCTTATCTGATGGTAGATCTCAAAACTTGTCATTGAGCGCATTGCATTGTCTCTTTAATTGCCTGAATTTAGGCTTGTGCATTTCTCAGCTGAATTAGTATATAGTGGAAATACTTTTATTTGTGCTTCATTTGTTGATTTGCATGTTTGAGAAGCCCTTTTTCAGACCACTGTGTTGTTTGCTGTGGTGCTCCTTTTCTCAATATGTGCAAAAAAGTGTTTATGATATTGAACAAGATTAATAAAGACTTTGTTTCTCATTCACCATGCTGTTTGTTTTATTTTCTGATCTACTGAGAGGTGACACTTTCTAACATTTAAAAAGTACAGCATATGAGGCACCAGAGTCCTTAACTCTCACAAATGATTGTGAGAATCAAGATGTGAATATATTTTGCCTTCCTCTATTTTGTGTTTTATGATGAAAGGAATATTACATTCAAGTCATGAGACTTTGTAGTGATATTAAAATGAAGACTTCCAGACATCAATTTGATAGCAAAGAACTCTCTTTTATTGTGCAATGAAGTAAACAAACAGTGAGAATCAAACGGATTAGTAAAAAGCTTTTCAACACTTTAAGCTATTAGAAAAAGTGGGAGTATCCAAAGGATACTAAAATATGATCAGGCAAAGAACAACATAAACATACAGATAAGAATGAACATCAGAGGGATAACGGAACTAATCTCCCAGGTCTGTCCCTTCATCAAATGGTGATTCTGCTCCACTAAGATGGTCGTCTCCTTATTCAGATACCAAAGCAGGCTGCAGCTCTGTATAACTGAGTGGTGATGGGGGGTGAAAGCAGGAATTAAATGAGAGCATGGCCAGGGTAGTGTGGGTCCATGACAATGCTGGCTGCCTTTTTGAGGCAGCACCTCCTATAGAACCCTTTGATTCAGTAAAGTTCAGTAAAGAGATCAGGAATCTGGCATCATGGCTTGAGAATAAAACCCAGCCTTTAACATCTGCATAATGAAAGAGTTGGTGTTGTCCTACGGAACAGGGGTGCAGGAGAGGTGAACACAACCCTGTCTTCTTCAACAGCACTGGTAGAGATGACTTCTGGACGTGACTGGCAAACCTCAGATTAGGCTGCCATGAAGTGTCATAAAATGTTCTCACGCTGTTCCTCAATACTGGTTTGTCTTAAGGTTGTGAGCTCAGTCCCAAATACACAAAATCAATATTATAAACTTCAAGCAATTTTTTCTTTTCAACCCACTCTGTCACCTTATCAATAACTTGCTTAACTTTGTTAAGCAGAATTTGTCTTTAAAAAGTCTATGTTGGTGTTCCTTAACTGATCAATACTTATCCAAGTAACTGATATTTCTGTCCCTGATTATTGTTTCTAAAAAGAGTTCCCACGGTAGACTCACGAGTCACAAAGGTAAACGCACGGGCCACTACGTTCTTACAACGAGTTTAAATGTTTCAAATTTTAACCTCAAGAGTACATTTTACTCGTGGAAAAGCTTAAACATGTTTGAACTTTTTCAAGAGTTAACAAGTTTCACGGGTACCTGCCGTTAGCGCCAAGAGTCTCTAAGTTGCGTCCACGAGTTCCGACGTTCCCGCTACGTTAATTGTACGTGATTACCACGAGTTAAATTTGTTTTAAACTCGGGGTACCTCGTGGGTCACCTCGCACAGTGAGACAGGGGTTTAAGCCATTTAGAATGGAGAGGAGGAAAAAGTTTTTCACACAGAGAGTTGTGAGTCTGTGGAATTCTCTGCCACAGAAGGTGGTGGAGGCCGGTTCTCTGGATACTTTCAAGAGAGAGTTAGATAGAGCTCTTAAAGATAGCGGAGTCAGGGGATATGGGGAGAAGGCAGTAACGGGGTACTGATTGTGGATGATCACATTGAATGGCGGTGCTGGCTCGAAGGGCTGAATTGCCTACTCCTGCACCTATTGTCTATTGTCTATTGGTCTATCAAATCACCCTACAACCTCACTTAGTAGCACTTACATACCAACACAAATTACATTGAAATATCTGAAAATGTGCGTAACATGTACAGCTCTGTGATACCCATACATTTTGATTAAAGAGTCAGCACTGAAGTGTCTCACAGTTGAGATTAAGTTTTTATTTACATAAGCAATTTGATGAAGTAATTAGAGAGAAAATGAATGAGGAGTCCCATGTAAGGATTCAATGGAAGAGATAGGGAAATCATTTTTCTAAGTTAGAGGCTTTGCAATGCAATATTAGAGACATGTCAACATTTTAGAACAGGTTACCTAAGTTATTCCAGGTAGAAAGATAAAGTGAGCAGGGTGGGCTCATTGATTAGGATAACTACTAACATGAGGATGAATAACAGCATGGACTAGATGGGTTGAAAGAACTACTTACATATCATAGATACATAGATACATAGAAAATAGGTGCAGGAGTAGACCATTCGGCCCTTCGAGCCTGCACCGCCATTCAATATGATCATGGCTGATCATCCAACTCAGTATCCCGTACCTGCCTTCTCTCCATACCCCCTGATCCCTTTAGCCACAAGGGCCACATCTAACTCCCTCTTAAATATAGCCAATGAACTGGCCTCAACTACCCTCTGTGGCAGAGAGTTCCAGAGATTCACCACTCTCTGTGTGAAAAAGTTTTTTCTCATCTCAGTCTTAAAGGATTTCCCCCTTATCCTTAAGCTGTGACCCCTTGTCCTGGACTTCCCCAACATCGGGAACAATCTTCCTGCATCTAGCCTGTCCAACCCCATAAGAATTTTGTACGTTTCTATAAGATCCCCTCTCAATCTCCTAAATTCTAGCGAGTATAAGCCAAGTCTATCCAGTCTTTCTTCATATGAAAGTCCTGACATCCCAGGAATCAGTCTGGTGAACCTTCTCTGCACTCCCTCTATGGCTATAATGTCCTTCCTCAGATTTGGAGACCAAAACTGTACGCAATACTCCAGGTGTGGTCTCACCAAGACCCTGTACAACGGCAGTAGAACCTCCCTGCTCCTATACTCAAATCCTTTTGCTATGAAAGCTAACATACCATTCGCTTTCTTCACTGCCTGCTGCACCTGCATGCCTACTTTCAATGACTGGTGTACCATGACACCCAGGTCTCGCTGCATCTCCCCTTTTCCTAATCGGCCACCATTTAGATAATAGTCTGCTTTCCTGTTTTTGCCACCAAAGTGGATAACCTCACATTTATCCACATTATACTGCATCTGCCAAACATTTGCCCACTCACCCAGCCTATCCAAGTCACCTTGCAGTCTCCTAGCATCCTCCTCACAGCTAACACTGCCCCCCCAGCTTAGTGTCATCCGCAAACTTGGAGATGTTGCCTTCAATTCCCTCATCCAGATTATTAATATAAATTGTAAATAGCTGGGGTCCCAGCACTGAGCCTTGCGGTACCCCACTAGTCATTGCCTGCCATTGTGAAAAGGACCCGTTTACTCCTACTCTTTGCTTCCTGTTTGCCAGCCAGTTCTCTATCCACATCAATACTGAACCCCCAATACCGTGTGCTTTAAGTTTGTATACTAATCTCTTATGTGGGACCTTGTCGAAAGCCTTCTGAAAGTCCAGATACAACACATCCACTGGTTCTCCCCTATCCACTCTACTAGTTACATCCTCGAAAAATTCTATAAGATTCGTCAGACATGATTTACCTTTCGTAAATCCATGCTGACTTTGTCCAATGATTTCACCACTTTCCAAATGTGCTGCTATCCCATCTTTAATAACTGACTCTAGCAGTTTCCCCACTACCGATGTTAGACTAACTGGTCTGCAATTCCCCATTTTTTCTCTCCCTCCCTTCTTAAAAAGTGGGGTAACGTTTGCTACCCTCCAATCCTCAGGAACTACTCCAGAATCTAAAGAGTTTTGAAAAATTATCACTAATGCATCCACTATTTCTCGAGCTACTTCCTTAAATACTCTGGGATGCAGCCTATCTGGCCCTGGTGATTTATCGGCCTTTAATCCATTCAATTTACCCAACACCACTTCCCGACTAACCTGGATTTCACTCAGTTCCTCCATCTCCTTTGACCCGCGGTCCCCTGCTATTTCTAGCAGATTATTTATGTCTTCCTTAGTGAAGACGGAACTAAAGTAGTTATTCAATTGGTCCACCATATCCTTGTTCCCCATGATCAATTCACCTGTTTCTCACTGCAAGGGACCTACATTTGTTTTAACTAATCTCTTTCTCTTCACATATCTATAAAAACTTTTGCAGTCAGTTTTTATGTTCCCTGCCAGTTTTCTTTCATAATATATTTTCCCTTTCCAAATTAAGCCCTTTGTCCTCCTCTGCTGGTCTCTGAATTTCTCCCAGTCCTCTGGTATGCTGCTTTTTCTGGCTAATTTGAACGCATCATCTTTTGCTTTGATACTATCCCTGATTTCCCTTGTTATCCACGGATGCACTACCTTCCCTGATTTATTCTTTTGCCAAACTGGGATGAACAATTTTTGTAGTTCATCCATGCAGTCTTTAAATGCCTTCCATTGCATATCCACCGTCAACCCTTTTAGAACTAATTGCCAGTCAATCTTGGCCAATTCACGTCTCACACCCTCAAAGTTACCTTTCTTTAAGTTCAGAACCGTTGTTTCTGAATTAACAATGTCACTCTCCATCCTAATGAAGAACTAAACCATATTATGGTCTCTCTTGCCCAACAAGACTGCTAACTAACCCTTCCTCATTACTCAATACCCAGTCTAGAATAGCCTGCTCTCTCGTTGGTTCCTCTGCATGTTGGTTTAGATAACTATCCCGCATACATTCCAAGAAATCCTCTTCCTCAGCACCCCTGCCAAATTGATTCACCCAATCTATATGTAGATTGAAGTCACCCATTATAACTGTTTTGCCTTTGTTGCACGCATTTCTAATTTCCTGTTTGATGCCATCCCCAACTTCACTACTACTGCTAGGTGGCCTGTACACAACACCCACCAGCGTTTTCTGCCCCTTAGTGTTTCGCAGCTCTACCCATACCGATTCCACATCCTCCAAGCTAATGTCCTTCCTTTCCACTGCGTTAATCTCCTCTCTAACCAGCAACGCTGCCCCACCTCCTTTTCCTTTCTCTCTATCCCTCCTGAATATTGAATATCCCTGGATGTTCAGCTCCCAGCCTTGGTCAACCTGGAGCCATGTCTCCGTTATCCCAACTATATCATAATCATTAATAGCTATCTGCACGTTCAACTCATCCACCTTATTACGAATGCTCCTTGCATTGAGACACAAAGCCTTCAGGCTTGTTTTTACAACGCTCTTACCCCTTATACAATTATGTTGAAAAGTGGCCCTTTTTGATTTTTGCCCTGGATTTGTCTGCCTGCCACTTTTACTTTTCACCTTGCTACCTATTGCTTCCGCCCGCATTTTACACCCCTCTGTTTCTCTGCTCACCCATTTAAGAACCCCACCACCTCTTATTCTCTGTTTATTATTGTTTTCTTCTTTCCCCCCTACATGTTGGGTCTGAGTGCTTTCCTTCTCTGCCTCCTGCCTCACACACTGTCTAATAGCTTTCTCTATTTGAGTCCCTCCCCCAACCATTCTAGTTTAAAGTCTCCCCGGTAGCCTTTGCAGATCTCCCCGCCAGGATATCGGTCCCCCTCAGGTTCAAGTGCAACCCATCCTTTTTGTACAGGTCGCACCTTCCACAAAAGAGGTCCCAATGATCCTGAAATTTGAATCCCTGCCCTCTGCACCAGTCCTTCAGCTACGCATTTATCCTCCACCTCGCTCCATTCCTACTCTCACTCTTACTCTGGCACAGGCAGTAATCCCGAGATTGTTACCTTTGCTGTCCTTCTCTTTAACTCCCCTCCTAACTCCCTAAATTCTCCTTTCAGGACCTCTTCTCTTTTTTTACCTATGTCATTGGTAACTATATGTACCACGACCTCAGGCTCCTCTCCCTCCCCTTTCAGGATATCTTGGACACGTTGAGACACATCACAGACCCTGGCACCAGGGAGGAAAACTACCATCCGGGTCTCCCGACTGCGTCCACAGAATCGCCTGTCTGACCCCCTAACTATAGAGTCCCCTATTAGTATTGCCTTCCTCTTCTTTTCCTTACCCTTCTGAGCAACAGGACCGGTGTCTGTACCGGAGGCCCGGCCGCTGTCGCTACCCCCAGGTAGGCTGTCCCTCCCAACAGTGCTCAAACAGGAGTACTTATTGTCAAGGTGTAGGGCGACAGATGGCGCAATGGGCCAAGTGTTCGGCTGGCAACCGGAAGTTAGCCGATTCGAATCCCGCTTGGAGTGCATACTGTCGTTGTGTCCTTGGGCAAGACACTTCACCCACCTTTGCCTGCGTGTTAATGTGTGTGAATGTGTGTGAATGTGTGTGAGTGATTGGTGGTGGTCGGAGGGGCCGTAGGCGCAGATTAGCAGCCACGCTTCCGTCAGTCTGCCCCAGGGCAGCTGTGGCTACAAAAGTAGCTCACCACCACCGAGTGTGACTGAGGAGTGAATGAATAATGCGATGTAAAGCGCCTTGAGTATTAGAAAGGCGCTATATAAATCCCATCCATTATTATTATTAAGGTGTACAGCCACCGGAGTACTCTCTAGTCCCTGCCTGTGCCCCTTGCCTCTCCCAACCGTGATCCACTTGCCTGCCTCCTGTGGTCTTGGAGTGACCACCTCCCTGTAACTCCTCTCAATGACTTCCTCGCTCTCCCTGACCAGATGGAGGTCATCGAGCTGCTGCTCCAGGTTCCTAATACGGTCCCTTAGGAGCCCCATCTCGATACACCTGGCGCAGATGTGGACATCTGGAGGGCTATCAGACTCCATGACTTCCCACATGTGACATCCAGAACAGTAAACTGCCCTGGCCCTCATACTCCCCTTAAAGGCCTGTCTCACGAGTCTGCGGTCATTGGCGGCGAAACAGGAAGAATATACCGCTCCTGGGCCGCCATAGACCACGCACTCGGTCAAACGCACAATTCCGGGGCCGTGCGGCGTTGTTCCCAACACCGCACGGTGCTAAAATAAAACCAACACTGTTCAAACATATGTCCCTACCGCACAGCCGCCGCCAGTGAGGCACGAGTGCGGCACGGCCGCCGCCACAGCCGCCACCAGTGTGGCACGAGCGCCGTGCGTCGAACTTGCACCGCCACAGACTCCGCCAGTGAGGCACGTGTGCGGCACGGCCGCCGCCACAGCCACCGCTACAGTGCCGCGATCAGCACAGCCGCCGCCACAGCCGCCGCTAGTGAGTCACGTGTGCGGCACGGCCACCGCCATAGCCACCGCTACAGCGCCGCGATCAGCATGGCCGCCGCCACAGCCCCGCAGATCCAAAATGACGTCATCGCAGTCGGTCCGCCCTTTTTTTTTACTTACCGCAAGCTCGTGGGACCAGCCGTACTTAAATCACTCGGCCCCCGCGCAGCATCCGTGCGGCGCTCCCGTGGCATAGGCTCGGTGCTCTCGCCGTTGCCGTGCAGTCCCCTCTACAGGCGAAGCCGCGCTTCACAGCCGATGATCGCAACACCGTGAGACAGAGCCTTTACCTAGGATACAATACAAAACAAACTGCTACAATACAGTACAATCAGCAGGGATCTGACTCCCAATCAGCTGCTCCCTCTTGTCTGCTTCCACAATCAGCAGCTTCCTTAAGCCCAACTTGTTTTTGAAGTGTTTTTGAAGTGCGAGTGGAACTTGGAACGTTGCAGATTCCGGTTCCTCCTCCCTCTGCGACCTCTCCAACGGCTCTCGGGCCTCTGTATGAAGCAAGCCCCTCGCCCCACTTTATCTCCTACCGCTCGGGTGTAGCTCCTCCCTCTGCGACCGCTCCAACGGCTCTCGGGCCTCTGTAAGTAGCAAGTCCCGCGCTCCACTTTAACACCTACCGCTCGGGTGTAGCTCCTCCCTCTGCTTATCATAATTTATATATAATCATAGAATCTTACTGCGTGGAAATGGACCCTTCGGCCCAACTTGCCCACAACATGTCCCATCTGCACAGGTCCCACCTGCCTGCATTTGGCCCACATCCCTCCAAACGTGTCCTATCCATGTAATTCCGCATATGTAATATTTAGCTGCACTATATAAACTAGTGATTTTCCTTCAGACCAAGTTTGATTTTAATACACTGTACATAAGACAAATAGATGCAAAGTGCCATTTAACAAGTAAACTGCTGAATTTATTCATATGTGCCAGAGCTAAACTTGTTGAAGCGTGCAACCATTTACTTGGTGAGGATTGACACCCTGTCACAATAGTTGGTGGAGCATTCAGTGCGAGTACAATTTCTGTGGAAGCACAGTGATAAAAAACAGGGACAGCATCGGAAAGCCATCTTGCGGGAATCGGCAAAAATATACAAGCACCCATTGTAATGGGATAGACTGTGGATGCAGTGGGGTGGAAAGTTGCAAATTATATTTACGATTTGGCTGAAGAGAAAAAATCTAAATGGTCAGACCATGGCAGGAACATCAGAGTGTGTGCTGCAATTTGTAATTAGAATAGTAACCTTAGCTACTCCGATGCAACTCATCTAATTAGTTATTCATTAAAAAGTCACAATTGACAGACTGGCGTTTTATATATTAACCTACTTCTCATTTCTTCATGAGTGTCGCCATCAAAGACATCTCCTGTTTTTTAATACCATTCTAATTTCTGTCTCCTGTCACCCTGTAGGAGCAGCGTAGATAAACAGTGTAGTCTCCCTTCAAGGTGAAGGCTTGAAAGATTTGTCCACTTTTCCTTGTAGAGGGTGATAAAGCAACATAGCATCAAATTTTCTTCTTCTGGTAATCGCACTGTGATTGTATATTGGTAGACCTTAGATTAATACTGAACTGAAAGTTAATGGTGGTGACTGTGTGCCTCATTGCCTGTACAAGGACAAGTAATAAACTGGACCAGCAGTGCAAGACTTTGGTGCTGGAGCTAGCAGAAACCTCCTGTAGCATGATACAGGAATTAACCATGATCTGTATCGCAGGTTTAAGAGAATTATCCCAGGAATGATTGCGTTACTCGCTAGAGTTTAGAAGAATGAGCGGGGACCTCATTGAAACTTACCGAATAGTGAAGGCCTGGATAAAGTGAATGTGGAGAGGATATTTACACTAGTGGGAGAGTCTAGTACCAGAGGCCATAGCCTCAGAATAAAAAGATGTACCTTTATAAAGGAGATGAGAAAGAATTTATTTAGTCAGAGGGCAGTGAATTCATTCCCACAATCGGCTGTAGAGGCCGTCAATTGATATTTTTAAGGCTGAGATTGACAGATTCTTGATTGGTAAGGATGTCAGGGGTTATGGGGCGAAGGCAGAAAGAATGGACTTGAGAGGGAAAGATAGATCAGCCCTGATTGAATGGCAGAGTAAACTTAATGGGCTGAATGGCCTATTTCTGCGTCAAGAACTTATGAAACGATTTAGTAAACAAATGGACCTATAAATTCTGTTACTGGGTAGATACTTTAATATGTATAGAAAACATAACAGACTTCATACATGTATTTTTGTTATTGTAAACATGTGATGTAAACATACCTTATACTGCAAATGGACCTTCTCATACCTGGGCTGTTTTTGAGAGTTCAAGCTGTTGATAAAAGCAAGGAACTGCTTTAACATCCAGAATGATAGTTTTAACACTTCCTACACCTTCAGGATTGATCCCCATTCTTTCTGATAGATTTTATTTAATACCTCCAAGATTAATAACCTCCCACTCCCTTGGTCTGGTCATAGAGTCATAGAGTGATACAGTGTGGGAACAGGCCCTTCGGCCCAACTTACCCACGCTGGCCAACATGTCCAGGCTACACTAGTCCCACCTGCTTCATTTGGTCCATATCTCTCCAAACCTGCCCTATCCATGTTTCTGTCTGACTGTTTCTTAAATGTTGGGATAGTCCCAGCCTCAACTTCATCCTCTGGCAGTTTGTTCCATACACCCACTATGTGAAAAAGTTACCCCTCAGATTCCTATTAAATCTTCTCCCCGTCACCTTAAACCTATGTCCTCTGGTCCTCGATTCACCTACTCTGGGTAAAGTCTGTAACCTCCTCCCCAATCTTTCAATTCCCTCCCCACTGCCGAATCATAACCGCCATATTCCCCCGGCACCCCCAACCTGCTACGCAGTCCTCCCAATTTCCTTCCCCTCTGTCAACTCCCCCAGACCTCAACCTTCTCCCACCCATCTTTTTCCCCAATGCAATATTCTCTCTGTAATTACCTCTCCAATTGCCATAATCTGCTCTCCACCCACTCTCAATACCACCTCCCAGTACTGGGAGATTGAGATTATACAATACAATCTCCCAGCATTTGGAGGTTGAGATTGCAGAACAAATGCCTTGTGTGCATGGAAACCAGTCCCACTGCATGCAATGTCAAGAAAGTGGCCCCCTCATATCTTTGAACCAAACCCTTCTGCACCTCACCTTCTCCTCATCTATCTCCTTGTATTTAACCGTTACCACTTCATCATTACAGCAACATTGCCAACAAAAGTGCCTTGTATTCATTTAGTGATGACTGCTTTTGTGCTGGCTGCTTTGGATCCAGTGGGATCCATTCGTAATTATTATCTGTCCCAATGACTTGTAAACAAGCCATCTTTTTCTGAGCAACAGTAAAGCAAAACAGTAGAAAGATTTATTGAGTTCAAAAGCATGTGATCTGAATTATCGCTTCAAATATATTCGGCCATTTAATGGGATCTTGGCTGGTCTGTAATCTTTCTCCAGGTATCTGCCATATCAATAGACAATAGACAATAGACAATAGGTGCAGGAGTAGGACATTTGGCCCTTCGATCCAGCACCGCCATTCAATGTGATCATGGCTGATCATCCCCAATCAGTACCCCGTTCCTGCCTTCTCCCCATATCCTCAAACCTGTTATTACCTGGGTATAAATGCCATTTGTAGATGAGAGTTCTTTATTCCTCTTTTTTTTAACCTAAATCATGATTGGTCTGGATGTGAATTTTACGCTCTGCCCTCAAACTTAGACTACCAACCAGAAATCCTCCTTCTCAAACCTATCAATTTACCCCTCGACATTTTCTCCTCTGTATCGGTGAGACTTGCTGAAACCCTTCACTCCGCCCACAAAGGCCATCTGGAGCTCCCGGTTGCAAGCACTGACCTGTCTGTCTACTCCACCGCAAGGGAGAAGCCAAACACAAACTACAGGAACAGCACCTATAATCCGCCTGAGTAGTACACACTACATGGAACAGTACAGCATTGGAACGGGCCCTTTGGCCCACATTTGTTGTGCCGAACATGATGCCAGGTTAAACTGATCTCATGACCGCATGATCCATATCCTTCTATTTCCTGCACTTCCATGTGTCTTTCTAAAAGCCTCTTAAATGCCTCCACCATCATTCCTGACAGTGCATCCTGGGCTCCCACTACTCTCTGTGTAAAAAACCTGTCCCATACATCTCCATTAAACTTTATCCCTCTCACGTTATAGCTATGCCCTCTAGTATTGGACATTTCCAACCTAGGGAAAGGTTCTGACTGTCTACCAATCTATGTGTCTCATATGTATACAAACCAACAGCATTAACTCTCCAATTCCAGGTAACTATCTTTGAGTCAGATTTACTCACACACCTCCTTTCCAAACCATCCCCCTATCACCCAGTTTCCTACCCCTCCCCCACTTACAACCAGACACTCCTGCTCTGTATCCCCTCCCTCACTGTTTCAGTTTATGCACCATTCCCCACAATCGTTGGTCCCACCCTTTATCAGATTTCATAATCTGCACCCTTTCTTCCTTTCTTGTTTCCACATCCCCTCCCAGAACCTGTCGTACCTCCCCACCCCTCCCCACCCGACCCCCTTCCTGATTCCATCTGGCAATCAACCCCTCCTTGGCTGGATCCATTGTCAGCTCTGGCCACATCCCCCCCCCCCCCCACCTCTTTATACTGACCTTTTCCCCTCTACTCTTTCAGTCCAGATGAAGGGTCTCAACCCAAAATGTTGACTATCCATCACCCACTACAGACGTGCCTGACCCGCTAGGTTTTCCCAGCAGCTCCCTTTTTTGTTTGCTTGGGAGATTATAGAGACAGGCAATGTATTGGCGAGAATACCATTGAATGGTGGGACATGTTGCAAGGAATCAGCCATTTATCCCTTGGAATATATCTTCTCGTTGTCCCTGTGTTCCCACACTCCTGGTATGCATCTAGAAATGGAAGAAACCATTGATTTTTTTTTTAAAGCAGTAACTCGTGGAGGTCTAGATTAGATACAATGGATGTAAGGATGTTGAATAATATCAAATTCTTCAAGGAACAGATGGAAGCAATTCACTTGATAGAAAGAGAGTTAAGAAATAGTCCACTGAGTGAAATATGTGATCATTTGGAGCAACTGTAATGGTTCAGCTGATGTTATAAATCTCCTGAAAACATTTGGTGAAATATGATATAATTGGTTATTTGCATAAAAGGCAGCTATTACACTGAATACAGATAATTGAAATTACACAATCTGTGTTCATGGCCCGTTGTGATTTGGATGAGGTTTTGATCAGTTATTCAATGTCAAGACCATTTCTATTCAATATTTCAGTTAACAATTTGTCGAATGACTGAAGTGGGAATATCATTTAATTTAGAGGATTAAATAAAGATTCACAAGGATACAGCGAGGCACATTATATATGTGGTGAATGGGCTGTTAAATCTGACTTTGGACCCCTGTGTTCATGCTGAGAGGTATTTAGCTTCGAAGAGAGAGCAACCTACAACCAGAATATCACCGAATCTTTTCAAACACAGAAAGAGGATCCAAAATTCCATTATTTATTTGAGAAGTACAGACAAGGAGAAAACAAGACACAAGGAACTGCAGATGTTGCAATCTTGAGTAAAGCAAAAAGTGCTGGAGGAACTCAGCAGGTCAGCCAACATCTGTGGCGTGGACAGGTCATATTTTGGATCAGGACCCTTCTTCAAATATGATTCTTATATGAAATGATGCTTTACTTATGGAAACATGATTTTTCTGTAAAAACATTCAATTGAAGCATCTAATTTAACAGATAATTTGGGCTCAGATATTGTAGACATTTAAAGCCACCATTTACTGCCCACCCCAATTGCCTTTGAGAAGGAATCAGTGAGCCATCAAATTCAGTCACTGCAACCCTTCTGGTGCAGGTGATTCCTCAATTCTGCTCGGATGATAATTTCTGAATTTCGACCCGCTATATATTCCCAAGTCATGATGGTGGGTGTCTGGTACATGGATACAATGTAATGTACCCACGCACCTCCTGTCCTCACCCTTTTGGTGGTAGAGCTCACAGTTTCTGGAGGTACTGTCGGAGTGAGTAAGTCTATTTTGTACTTGGCTTAACACTACAGCATCTGTTTGAATGCTTCAGACATTTAAGGGGATGACAATTAAGCAGGTTGTTTTGTCCTGGATAGTTTGAGTTCCTGGGCCTGTTATTACAGTTTTATTTACCCAGGCAAATATTGCATAATCCACTATGGTCCTGACATGGATGACAGAATGGATTTGCAATGCAATGGAGGGAGCATTCATCACTGGGTAGCCAGTCTCTGACCTGTTCTTGTAGATACAGTATTCATGTGAGGATCCAGTTGAATTTCTGGTCAAATACATCTACAGGACATTGATACAGAGGGAACTTGGTGATGGTACCTTGTCTACCTCATTGATGACCCTCAGACTATCCTTAGTCCTTTGCTGACTTTATATTGCACAAAACTATTTTCCTTATCCTGTAAATGGCTCGATTTCCTGTATTCCCTTATCATGTAAATGGCTCGATTGTAATTATGTATTGTCTTTCCACTGACTGGTTAGCACGCAACAAAAGCTTTTCACTGTGCCTTGGTACACGTGACAATAAACTAAACTGTAACTCCAGTGAACATTAAAGGTAACTCATAAGACTCTCGTTGAGGATGATCATTGTTTTATCATGCTTCCTGCACAGATTAATCATTCATCATTGATGTTTCTTCACCTATATCTATCTCCCATAGAGAGGGGGATCCTGAAGAACGCATGGCTGAAGATCTTCCTGTCAGTGGCAACAGTCGAGGGAAACCCGAGCCTATAAATACACTAGGTGCTGGAGTACTCGGCGGGTCAGGCAGCATCTCTGGAGGACATGGCTAGGCGACATCTCGGGTCAGGATCCTTCTTCAGACTCAAGATTCCAGCATCTCGAGTTCCTTGTGTCTCTCAATGAACTCCATTTTACTGCACCACTGTGAAACAACTTCAAAGGATGGCTGCAGGTGAGTCTGAAACAACGTGCTTCCCAGTCCCCCCTCTTCAGCAATACTACTGGCTAATGTGCAAGTTATAGAGAACAAGCTGGATGAACTTAAAGCTGGACTAACCTACCTTAAGGTACTGAGAGACTGCCGCGTACTCTGTTCATGAGACATGAATCACCCCTAACATACCTGACTGTGCCATTCAACCTGAGGGCTTCTCCCTTCACCTGGTGGTCTGCACGGCCTCCTCGGAATAGGTTAGAGGTGGAGGGGTCTGCACTCTAATCAATACCTGGTGACACACACACACACACACACACGCACACACACACACACACACACACACACACACACACACACACACACACACACACACACACACACACACACACACACACACACACACACACACACACACACACACACACACACACACACACACACACACACACACACACATATATATATATATATATAGTTTTAGTTTAGTTTAGAGATACAGTGTGGAAAAACTTCAGCCCGACAAGTCCGCACCGACCAGCGATCCCCGCACATTAACACTATCCTACACACGCTAGGGACAATTTACATTTTATACCAAGCCAATTAACCTACAAACCTCTATGTCTTTGGAGTGTGGGAGGAAACAGAAGATCTTGGACACAGTCACGGGAAGAACGTACAAACTCCGTACAGACAACACCTATGGTCGGGATTGAACCCGGCTCTCTGGTGCTGTAAGCGTGTGAGGCAGCAACTCTACCGCTGTGCCGCCATGTCACCCCATGACAATGTCTTTTTTTAATTTCCCTTTAAGTTGATTACGCTTATATAGCGAATGATCTTGCTTGAGGTTTTACATTATACAATTATACTATTTTATTTTAATTTTCTTCTCATCTAAAACATTTGTGTCTGGGCAGGATTACCGCTGCTGGATGTTGTAGGAAGGAACTGCAGATGCTGGTTTAAACCGAAGATAGACACAAAATGCTGGAGCAACTCAGCGGGACAGCCAGCATCTCTGGATAGAAGAAATGGGTGATGTTTCGGGTCAAGAAGAAAGGTCACGACCTGAAACTTCACCCATTCCTTATATCCAGAGATGCCGCCTTACCTCTGCGGGAATTACTAGTAACCTCATTCCTGGTTGAAATTCCCCTTCATCTGCATCTCTTTGCTATCAGACTAGCTCCCACTGTAATATATTGTTATATATTGTTGTCCATACAAACCTCCACTGACAGATCATGGGTGCACCATGTAAATGTGCAAAATGTTTTGCAGATAAATCATTGTTTTCAGGAAGTGTGCTGTCATGACTTTCAAAATGGGTGCATTGATATAATACAAACTTAAATATTCTGGTGCCAATCAAACCTGCTCATGTGAGTGTATTAATTCAGGCAAAATCTGTCACATCTTATCAGGTTCTTTTCAAAGAAATACTACTTCAGTGACAAGGCAAATGAAAAGAAAACTGACATCACAAATACATTATTTCCCAACAAGCATTCTGCCATCAGCAATTTAATGTGTTTATCGCAGAAATGGTGGCACTGATGTAAATTGAAATTTCTTTGGAATTAAGTCCTTTTCTGATCTCACATTGTGGTCCTGCTCTTCCCAGCATAATTGAAACAAAAGAAATACAAGTTTTTCTGACTTCATAGATTTTAGTTTAGTTTAGTTTAGAGATACAGCGCGGAAACATGCCCTTCAGCCCATCGTGTCGGCTCCGACCAGCGATTGACACTTACACTATCCTACATACACTAGGGATGATTTAAATTTATAGAAAGCCAATTGACCTACAAACGTGTACGTCTTTGTAGAGTGGGAGGAAACCGAAGATCTCGGAGGAAACCCACGTGCTCACGGGGAGAGCATATAAACTCCGTACAAACAGCACCCATAGTCAGGATCGAACCCGGGTCTCTAGCGCTGAAAGCACTGTAAGGCAGCAACTCTACCGCTGTGCCACCGTGCTGCCCTATAGCAATGGAAAGTTACCAGAAATGGTTTTGGATCTTCGGATCAATGGAGGTTGGGGAAGCTGAGGTGTTTATTTTCATAGCTCTGCATATTGAGGTGGTTGGCAAACAAATTGATTGCAATGTTGAAACTAGGAACTGCAGGTGCTGGGATTTTGAGCAAAACACAAAGTGTTGGAGGGACTCAGCAGGTCAGACTGCATTTGAGGAGGGAAAGGATAGGAAACCTTTCAATGGTTCAACTGTGCTTTTATTGTCACACCTGCAAAGTGCTAACACAATTAAATTATTTTCTTGACAAACAGTCCAGTAGAGTATTGCCATATCCCGGATCTTCGATTAGCAAGTGTACAGAAATAGTCTACTGAGCCTGCATGCAAGAGGCGCCACGTTTTGGCACCATTTTCAAAGTCCATGCTCCAGTTCCTATGAGGGATGCCTGTTCCAGGCAAGTCCCAGGCTGTTACCGAGGGGAATGGGCGAAAGTGCACAATGATATAATGTAGCTCCTTAGATAACAAACCTAGATACCGTCTTGTGAAATGCTCATTTGAGATAGATGGGGATGGGAGAGTAGAGGGCCGTGATCACCAAATATGAAGGCAAAGAGCTTGAGAACCCAAGGGACGAAATAATTCGTAGGACAATGGGGTTGATCTTCTATGCTGAACATCCATGAATCTAGCAACAATGATTCTGGCAACCCGACACAGGTTTGGGGGGGCTGAACACAAGATTCCACGAATCAGAATTGCAAGCTACCACAGTGACTTACCCAGTGACAACGCAACCTTCAGTACAAACTGCTCCCACTATAAGCATCTGCAATGTTGACATGTGTACCCCATAGAACATACTGTACTTCATTCCATTACAAACAGTCCTTGAAAAGGGACAACAATTTTTTTTTTTTAAGTTCTGCAAATGTCTGTTACAGAATTCCTGAAGGCAAAACTGTAGACATGCTTTTTATGTAGCCTAATTGATTTTCGTCTCTCTTGTTGAATGCCAGAACATTTCCTTCAGAAAAACAGCTCTGTTCTCTTTTATAATGATATTTAAGTGTATCTGTCACAAATAGTGAGGAGTCTTTGGTTTACAAGGTTTCAAGCTTTTTTTCAAATTTCATAAATGGTGGTGAAACCGTGTGTTTACTAGAGCTTAAAGGTTAGAGGTACAGCAAGGAAACAGGCCCTTCGGCCCACCGAATCCATTGTGACCATCAATCGTTCGACCAAACTAGTTCCATGTTATTTCACTTTCTCATCCACTCCCTACACACCCGTAGATAAACTGCCTTTATTTGTGAATATTTAGCCTGATTACATATCTACGATGCAGATGATGAATTAGCAGGTGACCAAGCTTTAAAACATAAGGATCCATCTGTGGAGCTCATGAGGGTTTGAGAAAGTTAATGGAATAAATGGTGCCTTCAATGACCAACTGACTAAACCTAACAGAAAGCCATGAAGTAACAATTTCATGCAAATCTAAATTGTTTTTTTGAATAGAAAAAAAAATAATTGTCTGAGTATTGTGTTCAGTTTTGTTCACCATGTTATACGAAAGATGTTATCAAGCTTGAAGGGTTCAGAGAGGATTTACCAGAATGTTGACAGGACTCGAGGGACTGAGCCTCAGGGAGTGTTTGAGCAGTATGGGTTTATTTCTTGAAGAGCAGGAGACTGAGGGGTGATCTTTATAGAGATGTACAAAAGCATGAAGGGAATAGATCGGGTAAATGCAGAGTATTTTGCCCAGAGTGAGGGAATTGAGAGCCAGAGGTCATAGGTTTAAGGTTAGGGTGGGAAGCTTTAATGGGAACCTGAGGGATAACCTTTTTTACACAAAGGTTGGTGGGTGTATGAAACAAGCTGCCAGAGGAGGTAATTGAGGCAGCTAGTTGAGGCTGATTTCTTATTGTAGTCTTTAAGAAACATTTAGACAGGTACATGGATAAGATAAGTTTAGAGGGATACGGGCCAAAAGCAGGCTGGTGGGACTAGTGTGGGTGGGGTATATGTTGGATGGAACTGCAGATACAAGATAGACACAAAAAGCTGGAGTAACTCAGAGGGACAGGCAGCATCTCTGGAGAGAAGGAATGGGTGACGTTCGGGTCGAGACCATTCTTCAGACTGAAATCTTGGGTCTGGAGAAGGGTCTCGACCCAAAACGTCACCCATTCCTTCTCTTCAGAGGAGCTGCCTGTCTCACTGAGTTACTCCAGCTTTTTGCGTATATCTAGTGTGGATGGGGTATGTTGGTTAGCATGGGCAGGTTGGGCCGAAGGGCCTGTTTCCACACTGTACGACTCTATGACTCTAAACATGCAGACTAGAATTTTAGTTTCATGGCTTATTTGGTGGCTCACTGTTTGACCTCTCTGCTGGTTTTCTCCTGGTGATCTTTTCCATTCTAAAGTAGTATGTTCATCTATAGTGTGTGTGGAGCAAGCAGGTAAGACTTGGACACCATCGACCAGATGATCAGCAAAGGCACTGAGTCATCCAATGGAATTCTTCCCAGGTGACCTGCATATAAAGACTCCAGGGATTGTCACTGGTATTGACGTATTTCAAGGCAACGTGTGGCTAATGGTCAGAATTATACTCAACGTTGACAGTTGCCATGGAGTTGAAATTCTGTTCGTCATTCCAGGTGTATGTGGGATGGCGATGTGTGCAAAGTCTCCCATTCGGGCATACATTGCACAAGTCACGTCCCCAATTGTCCAGGTTGACTTGAATATGTCCTCACACCATCATTGTGAGTGGGCCTCCACTTTCCATCTCATTGTTGTATTCCCCCAACTTGACCAGAGCAGTAGGTGCCAGCCACTTAACCATAAAGGCACCAGATAGCAAGTAATTTTCCTTCAGCCAGGGGCGTGCCAGACTGTGACAGCGACGGTGCCCTGTGATGCCCAACTATGAATCCTTTCAGCCAGTGACGTCCACCATCGAAGTGCACAGGATATCTTTTGTACTTTAAATTTTGGAATGGTGGCATAGCAGTAGAGTTGCTGCCTTACGGCGCCAGAGACCCAGGTTCGATCCTGACCACGGGTGTTTTCTGTACAGAGTTCGTACATTTTCCCCATGACCTGCATTGGTTTTCTCCAGGTGCTCCGGTTTCCTCCAAACACTCCAAAGACATACAGGTTTGTGGATTAACTGGCTTTGTTAAAATTGTAAATTGTCCCTAGTGTGTATAGGATAGTGTTAGTGTGCGGGGATCGCTGGTCGGTGCAGTCTCGGTGGGCCGAAGAACCAGTTTCCGCGGTGTTTTGCTGATCTAAACTAAACTAAAGTGTATGACATCCTTGGTACATTGAGGCAGAGAGGGTGATGGATTCTGGGAACCAAGGGCTACCAGCAGCAGCCTTGACTAATCCCATCATTCTCATGGATGATCTACCCCATGAGAAGTGCAACAACTAGTTAAGGGAGCAATTAGTCACACTTCCAGCTCTTGGACTGCTGCGGTGGGAATATGCAGTACCCGCTAATTCCTGCTAATGAGGCAGGAATACTCATTGTTTTTATACTTTACAGGACATTGCTCGACAAGAGGACAGAGCCTTGAGCCAGCAGTGGAGGTTGCTGCAAAACCTGGCAGACGCACATTGATCTCCCGTACTCTTATCTAGCATGGCACGTGGCAGAAGCAGTTAAGAGGCAGCTGGTGCTGAAACTTTTCATCACAAAATGCCAAAATGATGCCCCAGTCATACCTTAAACCCCACCCTGCAGGAACACGGGTCATCAATGACGGGGGTGCGAGGAAAAGAGACCAAAGAGAAAACTTTGTCCGAGCTAAACTTTTGCGAGTGTTTATCATTGTCAAAGTAATGACAGATTGTGCTTGTCTACATTAAGAGCCGTTTCTTTGTAATTTATTGGATGGGTGAATAAATAAATTAAGCTGTCAGACCAACAAAGGACTTACCGATCAATGTCTCCTTATGCTGTAATGTTTCTCTGCAGGGTCACCATTAAGATCCTCCCTTCAACTCTCTCTCACCCCACTTGCACTAACGGCCCTCTGCCTGCTAAACCTAACACCTGAGCAGACAAATCCTTAAAAATTCCGAAAGGTAATTATTATTTTGTTTACTTTCAAAAGGGGCAACGTTGCTGAGCAGTGTAAGCTGGGGAGAACGCACAAAATGGTGGGCTGTAAATTTGATATGCGTTAGTGGACCATTTTGCAGGCCAGCATGCCCATTACGTGTTGTGCAAGGCTCACTTAGTTCAGGCCACACTGAGAGCCTGGACAGGAGTCCCAGGCCAGCAACACAAGATGGCCTTGGAGTGTCAGTATGCCAGAGCACTGCTCTCCAGGAACCAGAGCATGGTGAGATGGTGATGTGCTGTAAACAGTCCAAAGGAGAGTGACGCCAACAACAAAAGTGATGGCTCCACTTCAACCAAGGAACACCATCTCATTCGTATGTAGAAAGGAACTGCAGATGCTTATTTATACCGAAGATGGACACAAAGTGCTGGAGTAACTCAGCGGGTCAGGCAGCATCTCTGCAGATTAAAGATGGGTGAATTTTCGGGACGGATCTGGGTCTGAAGAAGTGTACTGACGCGAAACATGACCCATCCTTTTTCTCCAGAGATGCTGTCTGGCCCATTGAGTTACTCCAGCACTTTGTGCTCATCATTTGTATGATGTCCGAAGAAGGGTCCCAACCAGAAACATCACCTATCCATGTTCTCCAGGGATGCTGCCGGACCCGCTGAATTACTTCAGCACTTTGTATATTTTTATTTTGTAAGCCAGCATCTGCGGTTCCTTGTTTCTACGTTTCCTCATCAAATGTGTGTCTTGCTCTCCCTCTCCTCCGAAACGTTCCTGAACTCATCTGGCAGCACCTCAAATGGCAACCCAATCAATGCCTTCATCCCCTGGAGGAGGAATTGGTAACTTAAGACCCAACCTTGCATTCCTCTCCGTCCGCTGTTTACCACTAGGCTCCACACCTGGAGAGACGAGAGTGAATAAGTCACCATTAAAAACATTCTCCTTGCATATTCAATGTGCAATCTCAGCTGCAGTACATCACTGCCACACACAGACGATTCATTCTTCTCAAACATCAACAAACATATGCATACAGTGATATGCGACTCCACTCTTGTTAATGTCAGCCTGTGCACTGGCTGCAACCCTGATGTCGATGCCAAGCAGCTGGTGAGTCCAATTCCTAAGCACTATGACTCTCCAGAAGAAGCTACATCAGTTTAGTCTAGTTTTATTGTCACGTGTACCGAGGTACAGTGAAAAGCATTTTGTTGCGTGCTATCACCGCCAGTTCCTGGGTACTCTGGAGCATTTTGTGTCAACTTCATCCGAAGCACCTATGGTGAGACCCTGAAACTGAGATGGGTGCAGAGAGACGATGGTTGTTTAAAAATGTGCAAGCTGTGGCTGCTCCGTTGAGGTTATCTTAGACTTACTTAGAGATACAGCGCGAAAACAGGCCCTTTGGCCCAATGAGTCCATGCCCACCAGCAACCACCCCATACATAGCACTATCCCACGCTCTAGGCACAATTTAAAATTAACAGAAGCCAATTAACCTACAAGCATGTACTGTACATCTTGGATTGTCGGAAGAAATCGGAGCACCCGAAGAAAACCCACGCGGTCACAGGGAGAAGGTACAAATTCCGTGCAGGCAGCACCCGTAGACAGGGTCGAACATGGGTCTCTGGTGCTGTAAGGAAGCAGGTCTATCCCTGCGCCACTGTGTCACCTAGGCTCATTTTGCCACAAGGGAGTTGGCGTGCTGTGACCTCCTTCCTGGCAGCTTGAACTTCAGTGTTCATCATTTTTGTGCCTTAACCTCATTGAGAAACGTCTGCTGAATCTTGCACCCCCTCCTCTCCCCCCCCCACCACACCCTGATCCCGCACTAAAACGGTCTCAATTCTTCAAATTGTTTCAGATCCATCATTCTTTCTGCAAGTAAATGGACATTAAGTTGCTTAGCATCTAAGCAAGGATGCAAACACCGCACCACATGTCAGCACGAACTCTGGGAGAATTCATAACAATTTGTGAGCGCTCATAGGAATGTTGCCGTAAAGTTTACAACTGACGGCAGCATAAAAGATTAAGGAGAATGTCACAGACTAAAATTCAGGTCGAATTGTTGAAAGGCATAAGCAGGCACTAAAGAAAGATTAACAAACGCCCAACCTAATGGAAAGACTATAAAATTAAACTCTTTGCTTGCAAAGCACAAAGCAGCAAATGTATCCCAGGCTAGTAGAAGATAGACACAAAATGCTGGAATAACTCAGGCAGCATCTCCGGAGAGAACGAGTGGGTGACATTTCAGGTCGAGACCCTTCTTCAGACTGAGAGTCAGGGGAGAGGAAAACTATAGATATGGTAGGGTAAGGTGTGAAAGCGACAGATCAAAGCCGTTGATCAAGTAAATGTAGAATGGTTCATTGTTGGCTGAGAGGAAGCTGACAACAAGGCATACAAATAGTCAATTTAATCAGGAGGACAGTGAAACTAGTCTGAGAACGCAAAGGATATCCTTTTTAATAATGATATCAGCTAGTGTCAGATGAAAAGCCTATTGCTTCTTGTCTACCAGCCACAGCCACTGCAGAGGTGGAAAAAAATGGTTTCAGAGGTTGTTGAGAAAAAAAAGGGCTGGTAGCTGAAATCTTTTGGAACTTGCTTGATTTCATCATGGGCTCATCCTGGAATTTTGTACATTGCCATTGCCTTTCTTCTGTACATTTTGAATCTCCTGATGGTTGTGTGGCTATGGGGTGGGAGGCGAATGGGAATGGGAATGATGCATGAGGTTGCACTCTATCATGACTTAATGTGCTTGATAGACCTGCTGTGGCTTTGATTTGTCCATTTGCACACTGTTCATTCATTTGTTCTTTGTACCTTTTCATATCTTTAGCTTCCCTCTCCTCTACTCAGTCTGAAGAAGTGACTCGACCCGAAAACATCACCTATTCCTTTCCTCCGGAGATGCTGCCTGACCAGCTGAGTTACTTCAGCATGTTGTGTCTATCTTTGGTGTAAGCCATCATCTGCGACTCCTTCCCACACAGTAATTTTTACAACCGTCCTTCTCAGCACATAAAACCAGGGGAAGTTCTTAACAAGTTTTCTGCAGCACCAAATCTTAGATTTGTAAAAACAGGTGGAGCCAGTAACATTCTTCGGCCAAAAAAGGACTGAATATTGAAATAGAGGAGTAAAAATGTGCCCAATATCATGATATATTCTTTCAATCTACAAATTATTATTGCAGCAAGCATTCAGTAAATAATAACATTGTTGAGAGAAGAATAGATACCATGCATGTCACTGCATTATTACAAGAATGCAGGCACATAAGTTTGTGGAATGCCCAAAATATTGAAAGCTTAATACATAGAATTATATCAGATTTACAACACAGAATCAGGTTATTTGGCCCAACCAGTCTCTGCCAGCCCCCCACACACCACGTAAACCTTCTCCTATCCTATTTGGTCAAACCCCATCAGCAGCTGTAGTTGAGAATCTTGTAAATTTCTTGCAAAACTCATGTGGTGCCTTCCATATATTTGAGAATCTCCAAAAATATAGGAATTCTCCCATTTTCTAAAAACGCTTCATTGGAATAATAATATAAAGATAGCTATTTCTTAAAGTGTCTGAATGATGGTGATAATACAAAACTGGGGCTGGTGTTGGTTTGGCCTCTGTAATCCATTTGCCAATTTAGCACAAGCGCTTCATCCATCAAACTAACTCCTAATCAGACCTCAGAAGGTAAATGGCCAGGGTTTTAAATCTTAAGGAGGCTACAAACAAAAATGGAAAATACTTAGTTCACTTGCCCAGATGTCAGTATTGAACCATAGAAGTAAGGAGGGGAACCAAGAGTACATGTGCCATAAAAGCTAACTCACCTCAACCATTTCCACTAAAAGTCTGCCCGAGTCTAAAAATATTTGCCTTGTGTTAGTCGATTTGAAAAAGCTCCCTGTGTACACAAGACTAAATTACCCTCCTTATGATATGCAGTGCTTTCCATTATGCTGCAATTTATCAGCCATTATATGCAGCGCAGAAAGCAACATGTAGGATAAAGAATCTTTTACATTGAATGTGATTTATTGATTTTGTTTTAATGCTGTGAGTGAGAGATACAGTGCCAGCATAGCCAAGTGATTGGATTTTCACTGCTGGAGCAGGGAGTTGGTTGTTCATGTCTCACTGCAGAGACTTGGGCACTGAATCTATGCTAAACCTCATTTGTAGTACTGAAGAAGTATCATATTTTGGACGAGTTGATAAACTGTTAGTTAGCTTCAGTGCCTGTATGTTCTCCCCAGTAGACATAAAAGACTCATGACATTGTTTTGCAGAGAATTATCCTTGCTGTACTGTCCTGGAACATAGAACTTTACCAGGACTAGGCCTTTCAGCCCTCACTGTTTACGCCAAACACAATGCCAAGATAAACTATCAGCCTGCACATGTTCCATATCATTTCATTCCCTGCATATCCAAGTGCCTACCATAGGGGGCTTGATCAAATGGCTTACTAATATCCATATAGACAACATCCACTGCCCTGCCCCCATGATCACCTTTGTCAACTCCTCAGAAACTCAATCATTAGTTGGTCACATACAAAGCCATGTTGGCTGTCCCTAATTAGCTCACTCTCTTCCAAATGGGAGCAATCCTATCCCAAAGAATCCTCTCCAATAGCTCCCAACCACAGACTTGGGTTCTTAATCACTGGTCTATAATCTCCTGGATTCTCTCTACTTGCCTTCTTAAGTAAAGGAACAACATTAGCTACTCTTCAATCCCCGAGACTTCACCTATTACTAGAGAAGATGCAAAGTTGTTCGTCAAGGCTTCTGGTATTTCTCTCTTGCCTCTCTAAAGAACGTGATAAATTCCATCAGGCCCTGGGATTTATCCATCTTAAAATCTTCAAGAGCCCCAACACCCCCTTCTTCTTAATCACAAATTGTCTTTGCATATTAGTATTCTCTGTTACTGATCTCAACATCTTCCTTGTCCTTCTCCTTGGTGAATACAGATGCAAACTACTCACTTAGTACCTTACGTACATTCCCTAACTACAAGCACTAATTCCCTCCTTTAGCCTTGAGTGCTCCTACCCTGGTTACGCTTCTTTTTCTTTTAGACCCAATTTATAATCTCTTTGCTCCTTGCCACCCTTATAGGTCCTCCTTACTGGAATCATGCTGGTCCTGAGCATTGATCAACTGGCCTTTAAACAACGGCCACATGTCAGATGTGGACTTCCCCAACAACAACTACTCCCAATGTACCCTTCTGGCCTTCTGCCTAATTACATTGTCATTTGCCTTTTTCCAATTTCGTACCTTCACGCGAGTCAATATTTTCCTCTCCAATCAAATTACTCTGATCATTATTACTTCATGAGTTGTATATTAATTGGTTGCTCTGTAAGAAAAAATTACAGATTCCAAAACAGCATAATTAATTGCGAAGTCTTTTTTGATATTCTGAGGTTATGACTGGTGCTCTGTAAATGCTTTCCAATCTTTTCCCATTAAATGAAGATATATCAGCTTCCCCAGTGCAGAGTGTATCTGGCTTCTACTTATCTTTTGACTCTAATACCTTGTTTCTGGTTGAAAATCAACTTGCTGATGGGTATGAATTGACCTGATCCTAGAAAACCAAGCTGTGAAGGATGATGCGCAGGTCCAACCAGCCAGTGCCTTGACCCACATACTGCTGACATACAACTTGGATATGTTTGATTTAAGCTCAGAGACATTAATAGGAATTGCCACCAGGGAACAACAAACACGGTTTTAATATACTCCCTCAGATCAATATTAACCCATTAATATGACGTCGGATCCGTGGAGGTCAATGACGTCTGCTCAAAGACTTCTGTTACAAAAGCTTGGGAAATCATGACAACAAATGGATTTGAAAATATATTTAATTGCTCGTGGTAACGTTAACGTGAATAATTTTTTTGTGTGTTTCTGGTCTATTTCAGCTTTTAAAAATCTGTACAGCCGATCACTGCTAGTCTCTGAAGCATTTACAATGTAAAACACATCCTTTGTAAGAAACATTGTAGAGGGAGGTAGCAGCAACCTGGAGTTCACCCCTGCCTGCATTCAACAAACAAAGCAGTTGAGCCTGCATCAAATGAAAATTTCAGAACTAATCTTGAAAGGTTTTTGTTAGACCTACCCAGGATTACAGAATCAAGGTTACACTACAGATCATCAACATTCTAATCAAACGTTTGAAAAGGTTCAGGAGTTGATAACAGCCCCTGTATTTATGTTGCAAAATGAACACGAGGAATATGAAATCTTCTTATCAGACAAATGTAAGGGTTTTCAAATAACCATAAGCATCCCTGTCAGCACCCAGCTTGCCTTGCTAAATAATATCACTTCTTTGCTGATAATCTTACTACTTTATGGTGTATGCATACAACCTCTGAGATTGTGATAAAATAACTAATTTTACTGAAATGTTATTTTGTGCCTGCAATAAACATTGTGGAATTGTGGTAATTCGACAGTAAATAATACTGCATAATATCAGATATGTATGATTCTACACCAAAACATGAGAACTTATTTTTTCCCCTTTAATCTAAGTAACTTTATAAATGGGGATACATGGTGTTCAGAGTTGTGTAAAGTTCAGATTGTGTTTCGTACTAGTTAGATTATAGGTCCTGATCGATGATTGATATAATCTCCCAGAATCAAGGTTAACAATACGGTCTTATCTGCTCCTAGAAGCAGGGAAGAACATATGCTTAACGTGCAGAAAGTTGAGCTTCTATATACAATGTACCAACAGAGATGTGCATACTGAAGACACACACACATGCACACACACCCACAAACACACACATATCATACATGACCTCATGTTTGAAACTGTGCGCTAGAATCACATCAGGCGCATGCTATAGGCACACCACACATCCAGGTGTAATCAGCATCCACTCAAGTTTGACTTCATAGGTAATTCTTTGAGATCAAGGACAACCTGGTTCCACTAGTTTTGTGGGTCTAATGAGGCCAACGTTAGAACTGTGAACTCTCTGACGGATTGGGCAGATGCCACGGATGACTGGGAGGTTGCAAGCTGGTGCCGATCCCTTCTGTCATTTATGCAGAGCCTCTGCCAGATCCCCATGTATGACCTCAAGATTTCTCAAACATCACCCCAAAGCTTCTACTCCACATTGCATATTTAGGCGTCAGTGACTCCAGCATCTGTGGGAATATTATATTTGCTTAAGGAGGTCTGGAGAACATCCTGGGATGTTTTTATCTGTCCACTGGCAGTGTCTGCACTTCCTTCAAACCTTTTAAGTTTAGGAGAATAATGTCTGAATATCTTATCAGTGATGTCAGGCTTCATCAAGGAAGACTGAACTGGATGTTTGAGCTGCACTTTTTGGTGTATAACTTGTAACTTGTAGAATTGCAACATCACAGTGCCAGTGACCCGAGTTCAATCCTGACCTCGGGATGTCTGTGTGGAGTTTGCACATTCTCCCTGTGACCGTGTGGGTTCCCTCCGGGTTCCCTGATTTCCTCTGACATGACAAAGATGTGTGGGTTAGTAGGCTAATTGGCCTCTGTAAAATTCCCCCTAGCTTGTACAGAGTGGAGGGGAAAATGGGAAAGAATAGAACTAGTGTGAATCGGTGATCGAATCGCAGCATAGACTTAGTGGGACAATGGGACGGTGTCCATGCTGTATCTCTAAACTAAACTAAAAATAAAACTGAACTTCCCAGTAAGAAGAGGGGTCTCAAAGAAGGGTCTCGACCCGAAACATTGCCTATTCCTTCTCTCCATAGCTGCTGCCTCACCCACTGAGTTTCTCCTGCATTTTTGTCTACCTTCCCAGTAAGAATGATAAGCCTTGTCAAAGGAGAGTGTATGAAGTCTGAAGAAAGGTCTCAACCCAAAACATCACCCATTCCCCCTCTGTAGAGATGCCTGTCCCGCTGATTTACTCCAGCATTTTGTGTCTACATTGTGTATGGAACACACTATTCCTCTGGTTACTATTCAGAAAAGTCCATCATTGAGCAATTGATTGTACAATGTAAGATTGGTCCATTTGCAGCACTCAGACCTTCGAGTCAGATGTCATAGATTTTACTTCGGAGTCACGTGAGTGACTACGTGAAGAACCCCGCCAGTGCGCCTGTGCGTCATTACGTCAGACGCCTTGACGCAAACGAGACCCCGACTCTGACGGTGAGGCTGTATAAGGCAAAGAACGGCAGCTGGCAGATATTCCACCACTGGCAGTATGATTCGCTGCCCCGTCAGGGTCAGGAGAGCCATTAGGAGAAGAATTGGCCTCCCTAATAAATTACTTGGTTTCCCATCAGCTGGAACAGCAGGAGATGGATGAGACTGCAAGAAAGCATGAGACCCCAAGTAACTGGGTGTTGCAGTGAATCAAATTATCTGGAATCAGTTGAGTATGACTATGAGAAACTCAAGAATTGAAATTGCAGAGAATATTAAAGCTGCTGGGTTCTGGAATAACTGCTTTTGCCAGAATAGCAGATAAAAGCCAAGAGATGATGGAGTTGCATCAGGAAGCACTGGGGTTGCTATGCAGCACCCACTTCGAGATCAATTGTTTGAGGAAAGGTGCTATACGGCCTACTATGAATCCAAAATTCGCAGCACTCTGCAAACCAAGTAATATACAATTACCCAACTTACTCTTTGGAGAGGATCTCGGGAGACGTATTAAAGAGTTGGAAGATGGAGCGAAAACAGGATTGATGAAAACATCAATGGTTGTAAAGTCTGTAAAGAGGAAGTATCCTTTCAGACGTCATACGGATCCTGGACCAGGACCAAGTCGCTCATCAACGCAGGGACGTAGCTGGCGGCCTGCAGCGGGAGCAAGAACCAGTGGGAGTGCTTCTGGGAGAATCCAGGGTTCTCAGGGTACTCAAATGACTCAAGAGGTAGGTGGACCTGGTTCTCATGGGAACATACTAACCGGATTAAGTCCAAAAGTTGGAGGCAGATTATGTCTCTTCTATAACAATTGGAAGAAGATTACTTCAGATGTGGTAATTCTGAATAGTATACAAGGATTTCAAATTGAATTCAATCCAAATTATGATTTGCCTGTCCAGCATGTTCCTAGCAGAACTCTCCACTTTGCACAAAAAGAAGTGATGGAGGTTCAAGCTGTACTTGAAACCCTATATATAAAAGGTGTTATTGAAGAATCAGTCTACCAAAATCACCAATTTGTGTCAAATATATTCCCTCGATCAAAAAAGGATAGAGGATGTAGGATTATTCTAGACTTGACAAGTCTGAATCCTTTTGTTCAATTTAGACATTTTAAAATGGAGACATTTGTGACTGCCAAACAACTTATCTCAGAAGCATGTTATATGGCAACTATAGATTTAAAAGATGCATATTATTCAGTCACTTGGAAGATAGGAAGTATCTTAAATTTACATGGATGAACCAGTTATGGCAGTTCAAAGCTCTGCCTAATGGGTTAACGTCCACTCCCAGAATATTCACAAAATTGTTAAAACCAATTCTGGGGTTGCTGAGAAGCATGTACTAATGGCATACTTGGATGATGTCCTGATTATAGGAAGGACAAAACAGTAACAGAAGCATCTGTTGCAGTTGTGAAATCAACTTTTGAAAGTTTGTGGTTTTCTAATTCATCCAAAGAAATCAAGGTTAACAACATGTACCTCGATTGATTATTTGGGGTTCACAATTGATTCAGCCCAAATGAAAATTACTTTGCCCAAGGAAAAAAGGGTGGAGTTGATTAAAGATTGCAGTAATCTGTTAAACGAGCAAAAACCCTCAATCAGACAGGTGGCTCGAGTACTGGGAAAATTATTAGCAGCATTCCCAGCAGCCCAATACGGACCATTACATTATCAACAGCTGCAGAGAGTTAAAGAACAGGCACTGAGAATGAATGCTGGTCATTTTGATAGAACCATGCAACTAACAACAAATGCTGTTTCTGATCTGCAGTGGTGGATTCTACATGTCTCAAGCAGTTCCGGCAAAGTGCTGATTGAACAACCTTCCATGATATTACAAACTGATGCCAGTGTACTAGGATGGGGTGCAACTGACTTATCATCTAGCTGCGGAGGCAGATGGAATCAGGAAGAGTCATTGTTACTGCAGACATGGGGAATTAACTATTTGGGGCTTTTCGGATGTTTCTATGGACTCCAAGCTTATTGTTCTAACACAACTAAAAGGCATGTTCAAGTTCAAATTGATAACACAACAGCAGTTGCCTATATTAATGATATGGGTGGAATCAAGTCGGTGTCATGTGACAAAATGGCTAATCAACTTAGGTCTTGGTGTGTTGAAAAGAACATTTGGATTTCAGCTATCTAGGTAGAATGAACACGATAGCAGACACCAGGTCACGAAAGTTCCATGATAATAAAGAATGGATGTTGAATCGAGAGGTATTCAATGATATAGTAATCAGATTTGGAATGCCCGACATCGACTTGTTCGCATCTAGACTGAATCATCAGCTATCGAGATATGTCTCATGGGAACCAGATCCAGGAGCAGTGGCGATTGATGCTTTCTCACTATATTGGGGTGGTATGTTTTCATATATATTTCCACCTTTCTGCCTCATAAGCCAATGTTTGCTTAAAATCAGGCAAGATGCTGCTTCAAGGGTATTGATAGTACCAGATTGGCCTACACAGCCATGGTATCCGTTGATATTAGAATTAACAACACAAATGTTGATGAAAGTCCCAAAAAGGAGTAATTTATTGCTGCACCCTGTAACAGGGGAACAACATCAATTATATGATCGTATGGATTTGTTGATTTGCAGGTTTTAAGAATGCCTTTTCTGGGGCGAGGACTGTCTGAGCGTACTGTGGACATGCTTACGGCAGCCTGGAGGAAGAGCACTTAAAAAACAGTACCTTTCTTATATTAAGAAATGGGAAGAGTTCTGTGTACAAAAGAATGTGGAATATAGTACTGCAGATATTTCAAATGTTTAGAATTTCTGTCAAAACTTTATTATGATGAAGGTCTGAGTTGTAGTGCAATTAATTCAGCCAGAAGTGCATTGTCCTCATATTTGGTTCTGGATTCAGAAAGAAACTCAATTGGGTCACACCCACTTGTTTCCAGACTAATGAAAGGAATCTTTAATTCCAAACCACCGAAACCTAGGTACATGACAATCTGGGATGTAAGTGTGGTACTGAAATTACTTTGTGAATGGTCACCAAGTGTGTCTTTACTTTTGGCCAAGCTCAGTATGAAAGTAGTCATGCTTATGGCATTAGTGACAGCACAACGAGTGCAAACACTTGGAAAATTACAAATAGACAGGATGGAAGTAACTGAAGACAAGGTTACATTCGATATGACCTACTAAAGCAAAGTAGGCCAGGTGTGACAGGATTTAAAATTGTGCTAGCAGCATATCCAAATGATCCTTGTCTCTGTATTACGACATATTTGTTACAATACATGGAGGTCACAAAGAATTTGAGAAATACGGAAACTGGGTTGTTGATCACACACAAGAAACCACACAAGAGAGTTTCAGTACAGACTATTTTCAGATGGATAAAAGAAGTCTAAACAGCTGCTGGTATTAACACTGATGTTTTTACGTCTCACTTGACTAGGGCAGCAGAAACGTCGGCGGCCAGGGCGAAAGACGTCCCCGTCGACCATATCCTCGCAGCCGCCGGGTGGTCCAATGAGTTGATGTTTCAACATTTTTACCATCGGCCTATTGTTAATGCGGGATTGTTTGCAGAAACTATTTTAAGTTCTGTGTAAATTCCTCTGGTTTAAAGGGGATCTGATTAATTTCATTATTGAAATGAATTACTGCATTTGTGGTACAAATGTTATTATGAATGCATGATTGATTATTCTCGTTCCGAGTCAATCAATGCAGTGAGAAGCCGGGATTGATCTAGGGCATGAAATCACAAAGCTTTAAAATCTTCACGTAGTCACTCACGTGACTCCGAAGTAAAATAGTAAGATTAAACGAGAACTTACCAGTTGGAAGTTTGATCTTTATTTTATGAGGAGTTACGTAGGTGATTACGTGCCCACCACGACCCTATCCTCTATCATAAAGGTCAGATGGAAGTTCTTGTATTACTCGTTTTATTATGATACTATATTACTTCGCTTGTTGTTTTTTGTGATTTCACACCGCTGCTTTGAAGATTGACGCGCAGGCGCACTGGTGGGGTTCTTCACGTAATCACCTACGTAACCCCTCATGAAATAAAGATCAAACTTCAAACTGGTAAGTTCTTGTTTAATCTTACTATTCATTGTGTAGGAAGGAACTGCAGATGCTGGCTTGCATCAAAGATAGGCACCAAAAAGCCGGAGTAACTCAGCGGGTCAAGCAGCATCTCTGGAGAAAAGGAACAGGTGATGTTTTGGGTCTTCGGACTGAGTCTGAAGAAGGATTTTGACCTGAAGCGTCAACTATTCCTTTCCTCCAGAGATGCTGCCTGACCCATTGAGTTACTCCAGCATTTTGTGTCTATCCTTGTCATAGGGTCATTGTTGACTTGTGTGGTTCAATTACACTGAGGGACTCCTGCAACATTAGAGATGTTGTCTTCTGAAATATTTAAATAATATAACAATGAACTATTCGGGTGCATATAATAGATCCAATAACTTTACTCAAAGAACAAAACAGAGAGTCATCTGATAGCCTTAATACTATCCATCAATCAATATCTCCAAAAACAAACTGATTAACTAATAATTGGAGATTTTGTTAAAGTCAATCTGATTTGATTATTACTTTGGACAACTTGCATTCTGTTTCTGTACCAGAACTGCCATTTGTGCCGTAAGTCATCCACCTCGGGTTTTCTCTCTTCATTAGTACAGCCTTTGGCCATGTTCCACAACCCTGCTATTACAGTAACAACACAACACAGAAGCAACATAATCACCCCCCAACCAACACACTGGACCTGGTCTCAGTCGATCACATATATTCTCTTTGTCCTATCCATCCCTCTATCACCTTCTCTGCAACTCAAAACTATCATTTTTTAATGTTTTCCAGAATATCTGACCTCAAACATTAATTCTTTAGTTTAGTTTAGTTTATTGTCACGTGTATTTTGGTACAGTGCAAAGCCTTATTGTTGTGTGCTATCCAGTCAGTGGAAAGACTATACATGATTACAATCAAGCCGTCCAGTGTATAGATGAGGGATGAAGGGAATAACGTTCAGCGCACGAAAGTCCAATTAAAGATAGCCCAAGGGTCTCCAATGAGGTAGATGGTAGTTCATTTCCATGTTTTCCCCATTTGTTTTTGTTCCCCATTTCCATTTGTTGCATTCACTTACAGTAATTACACTTCTGTGAACAGAAAGCGGCAATGTATTGCCAGTGGACTACTCTGGGACCTCCCAAGTGCAAAAAAATATATACTATATGTTTTAGCAAGCTCCTTCTTAATGCAGGTTAATGAAGCAGAAGTCTATCACAGTGAGCAGTAGCATTTGATTCAGAATGTAGCACAGCACAAAGGAAGACAGGCAAGGGAGAAAATTGGGTCTTTAATAAAAATATATAAACCTAACGACGGAATGCAAGATACCCGTTATACATTTGCAGACTGCACTGCTTGTTTTCATTAAAGATGTAGAGTCCTAGGAGTTGCATTCTGCTGTGAAGTTGGCCAGTGGGAGGGAGGTCCAAAGCAGTGCCTGCCATCCTCTCTCGGTCCCGGTCTCCTCACTCATGCTGTCCCCTTCCCCTAGAATTCTGCTCCTCTTCTCATTAATCATTCCTGGAGCTGGTGTGTAAAGGGAGGGGGTTTCTGTGAATTCCTGGCCCATTTGGAGAGAGCAATGATCAATGGAAATAGAACAAAGCATGTTAAGTTCAAAACTCACTCAGCAACAATCCCAACATTGATATGAAACCTAAGACAGACACAAAAAGCTGGAGTAACTCAGCAGATCAGGCAGCGTATCTGGATGGGAAGGAATGGGTGATGTTTTGGGTCGAGACCCTTCTTCAGACTGAGAGTCAGGGGAAAGGCAAACCATATAGATGGTACTTAGGACAAATAAAGGGAAAATTTGCAGAAAACACTAATCAGATAAATGTGGAGTACACAAGGCCAATTGTTGGCTGTGGGATAGGTTATAATGAGTTATACAGACAGTGGAACTCAACGGGACAACAGTGAAACTAGTACAGTACGCATACTGTTACTAAACCACCAAAAAGGGAGGTGTTGTTGGAGTCTGGCAGGCTAACCTCTACCGTGCTGAGGCCAATCGCCAGCTCTCAAATACCTCCTCATATCTACCGCTTGATCATGACCCCACAGACCAACACCAGGCCATCATCTCACAAACTGTTATTTTAATCTCATCACCTCTGGCGATCTTCCTTCCTCATACTCCAATCTTACCGTTCCCCAGCCCGCACTGCCTCCTTCTACCTCCCCCCAAAAAATTTAGTGCAAGATAAAGTCCAATTTAGTGCAACTTAAAGATAATCTGATGGTTTCCAATGAGGTAAATAGTAGCTTGGGACCACTCTCTAGTTATCGAGACAATAGGATGGTTCAGTTGCCTGGGAAGAAACTGTCCTTGGAGATGTGTATTTTCAAACTTTTGTACCTCATGCTTGATGAGAAGAGGGAGTGACCGGATCAAAGGGAACCAACCCAATTTGGAGGAATAGCACCTCATATTTTGCTTGGGCAGCTTACAAGCCAGCAGTATGAATATTGATTTCTCCAACTTCAAGTAACCATTGCTTTCCCTCTCTCTCCATCCCTCTCCCATCCTAGTTCTTCGACTAGTTTCACTGTCCTCCTGATTAGATTTTACTGATTGTGGGCCTCATTGTCACCTTCACCTCAGCTAACATGAACCATTCTACATTTTCCTTGACCAATGTCCCATTTGATCTGTGTTTTCACACCTTGCACTTCCTGTCTCTCCCACTTCCCTGAATCTCAGTCTGAAGATGGGTCTCGACCCGAAACGTCACCTATTCATTCCCTCCAGAGATGCTATATGTGCCGCTGAGTTACTCCAGTATTTTGTGCCTATCTTCAGTTTAAACCAGCATCTGCAGTTCCTTCCTACACATTTTGGTTTGTGTGATGGTCTGGGCTCCATCCACAATTCTCTGAAATTTCTCAATCAGGAAGGAGAGAAGATTAATCGCGTTAAATGGTGAATAACCCGTGAAATGCTATCGGAACAAAATATCAGCAAAGTGCACCGCTATAAACATGTACGGAAGCATAACATGCAAAGACTATCCCCTGCGATTAGATGAAACTGCAGCTTGCTACCTATCTCTCTCCATGAATGTTAACCTTGTCTACACCGCACTAATGTAAGAACAGAGAAGGGAAGAATATTAGTTTTATGTCACATGCAACTAGAATCCTCCCTGCCCTTTCGCTCGTATGTTTGAAGAGCTATATTCGGTATCGTTTAGTTGAGTTAAACCGTTTTAGTGGATGATACCGTCAGACCTTTAATGCAACCCTTGTCAAAATGGTTTTACTATTTCCACCAGACGACATCTCCCGAGGATGCTATGAGATCAGAGCTGCGAAAATCTTTTTGATATTTTATTTATCTTTAAATTAGATTTCTGCAGCTCCTGTGCCCTGGGGAGCGGAGAGAGGTAAGGAGCCCCCGCCGATCTCAGTGCCAGCTGCCGGCTCCGAACAACCGTCTCCAACAGATGGCTGAGCTCACAATTCAACCATCTGCCAGCGCCGAACGTCCAACTGGTGAGCTAAGGGAAGATCTCTACCGGGGGAAAGGTGTGTGGAGAGAGGAGAGAGGCAGCAGTCCAGGTCTGGCAGAGTTGAAGCTTGCGAGCAATTCCCCGGGCACTTTACACCAGGTATATTCATTCACCTTTTGCATAGAGGGCAATGGGAGAAGCAGAACCTGGTCAGTTCGCTTATTAGTTGAGAGTAAATGGAGCCGTTTAAACTAGTACCACACCAAGTCGCATCTTCTTTAAACCAAAACGGAACATACGGCTAATCATACGTGCAGGTCTTTTTGTTTAATCTAATACTCCAACTAAACTGAAATTTTATGTATTCATCGATACAGGCATAAGCATTTTGAAAACACACACCAGTTGAAAAAATGTTTGTATCTACACGTCGCAAGTGTTTGTGTATGAGGGCGTTGGTGTTTGTATGTGTCTGCGTGTCCGTGTGTGTGTTCAGTTATGTCTGTCTGCATGTCTGTGTAGGTGTCGGTGTGCGTGGGGAGGGGATGTTGTATGTGTCTGTGTGTGTCTCTCTGTGTATGTGCCAGTGTGTATCCGTGGGGTGGGGCAGTGTGTATCTGTGCATGTGTCTGTATGCGAGGGGTCTGTGTCTATACATGCGCGAACGCAGCATATACGTGTGGCCCGCAACTTAATGCAACCAGAGGAAGAACAAATGAGTTACTTTGCCGAATACATGAGTGGTGTGTTTTACTGTGGGACGGCACTGTGCATCCTACCAGCGGCATATATACCCCGTGTTATGAGCGCTGTATGTATATGTTCTGATGGTATGCGAGAGGCTTGTTTGGGAGTCATTGGAATATATAATGCTGTTGATTTTCACAACACATTCCTATAGGGTTCACTGTGTAGAATTTGAAAACACCCTGTAGGATTTGAGTGGTGATTGTGAAGATCAAATTAACCATTGGATGTGAAGACGTTGACCAGAAAACGCGCGGGTTTTGTTTCCCATTGTCAATCTCGCTCTGTTCTGAATCTACCGGTTAGCTGAGCGATACTCCATGTCAAACACTTCAAAGGTAATGGTGCCGCTCCACATAGTACTTAGTTACTGTTGCTTCATTTCATTTCTCAGTATTTCTGATAGTAACAAAGATTGTCCACTTTAGTGATTTAAATCATTTCCCATTTAAGGCATTTAAAACAAACCTTCTTAGTTTGAGAAAAGTTATTCCTCGTCTCTTTTGAAACTAATCGAATTTGTGTGACTAATACGTGGAGATTTGGTCCTAGGTGTCGGCTCGGTACGTCGCGGTATTGGCCAGTGAATGGCTACAATGCCATCTATAGGACATGTTGGTCGGCACCGAAATGTCATCTATGGGAACATTGGAGCAAAATGCCCTTTTCTTACATTTCCAATTAGTTGGCCTCACTCTTGTACCTTTGCCCAAATGTGGCAAATGCCCCCCCCCCCTCCTCCCACCCCCCACACACTGACCTGCTTAGGACACCCCGTGTATAGAGTGGGCTTCGCCCATATACTGCCACGTGTATGGTAGGTGTGGTCCTGCCATCTCTCCTTTCCTATACTCATCTTTAAACCCGCTCTTCTCACCCACTTTTGCTCATAGCTGCACCGAATGATCCCAGTTCCAGGTCTCTCTTCCATCGTCAGCAAGCTTCACCCCATTCTGAAACCGTACTGGTTAGTTATCTCCATGTGCCCACACCGACACCACCCTCCCAGCACTCTCTTCCCTTTTGCCACCGCCACGCTCAGCATTCCCTCGCCTGTCATCGCGGTCTATCTTCTCAATTGTTGTATCCCACATTCACAAAGTGTAATTGTCTCTCTTCCAAGTGGGCGAAGTGAGGAGATTATAATACAGCACCGCGTATGATACACGGATTTACCGAGATGATGTTTTTATTTAAACATCTGTTAATCATTCCGTATGAGCACTTGGCATTATAAAGCGCACGGTGTTCCTTGGTGACGTTTCGCAACTGAATCGGCAGTACACCAGACGAGCTTTCATTTTCAAGTTAAACTCTATCGTTGTATTCTTTTATGTTGTTCTTTCCTACGGGCCGGAAAACGATAAAATGTGCATTTCTCATGCTTCATTTTATGACCATTCGCTATTATCGCTGTTATTCACTAGTGGCAATTAGGTAAAGTCCCAAAGCAAGCTTAGGGGGGGGGGGGGGGGGGCGTGGGAACCAAAGTTACGTCTGCAAAATTTGTGTTAAGAATGCTGGAAAGTGCTAAGAGTGCAGTAAACGGATTGGAAATGTAAGAAAATCGCATTTGTTTAGTTTAGAGATACAACATGGAAGCAGGACCTCTGCCCACGGGAGTCCACACCAACCATCGATCGCCCGTTCGCATTTGTTCTATGTTATCCCACCTTTATGTTCACTCTCTACACACTTGGACAAGTTACATAGGTCAATTAACCTAATAAACTATGCCTTCTGGATGTGGGTGGAAACAGATACATATATTTATGTGACCATTTCTGTCTAATCCTGCCACGGATAATATTTTGCCAACATAGCCAACATAGCCAAATTGTCATTAATATGACGTAACTTTGATAAGGACACATTTTCTGTCAAGAATAATTTCTATTAATATTTTTTCAAAGGGAAAAGGCAATTTCCTTTGCACCATTAGATATGGACATACAATCATACTCTTCCATTCCTTGTACAAGTATAAGGAATGGAAGAGCATGAATGTATGTCCATATCTAATATATACAGTGGGAATACAACTGAGAGGTTGACCCGATGTTTATAGGTCTGGCGTGGAATCAGCATGTACTATTGAGTTTTGTTTCGGGTATTTCCAAATTTCTGGAGATCTTGGAGTGCAGCATGTCCCACGCTGACTGCTTCATTACCATAGACAGCGCCAGCAGCATCGTTGGCCCTGTCCAGGGTGCTGAAGTGCACGCCATAGGACAACCGAACACAGGCTCATGCCAAAACCGCTTTCAATTTTAACCGAAGAGAATCAGATATAAACTAAAACCAATTAACTAAATCGTAAGTACATTTTAGACCCCGTCAACTCGTGAAAAGGGGAAATAGACACTTGCTGATTAGATAGAACGTGTTTTGCGGCCCCAACGGGAGCCTCGGTGGCGGTGGGGCCTCGCGGTCGATGGGCGTGGGTGGGCAGGGGAAGACAGTGGGGATCCGGCGTGGGGGAGGCACTCTAGTTTGGAATCCTCTGCCAAGGAGATAAGTTTGTGTTTGTTTGTTTGTTTGTTCATTTGTTCCAGCGAAGGCGCTGTGTACACGGCAGCCAGACAACAGTCGCTTGTCTTTTTCTTTTTGTTTTCACTTTTGATTTCAAGTTTTTGTGTACGTTGTGTGTTGTGACTGTCGGCAGACAATTTCCCTCCGGGGATGAATAAAGTTTTATCGTTTCGTATCGATACAGATTCCTCTTTGGGATCATATTGGAATGTTTCTTCCCCCCCCCCCCCCCCCCCCCCATGTAAACACATGGGCTTTAATGTTACAGCGCTGAAAGATTCTCCTGCAATTGGAGAGTTTATAGATCCCTGGCGTTAACAAAAAACAGCGTTAGAAATTTTGAAATATTTTATGTGTGGTTTTCTAAACTGATAGCCCTCAAAGTAGATTTGTGCATGAAACATTTTTAGATTACCGCGAAATATTAGTTTTAAATGGTAACTTTCAAAACATCCAGACATCCCAAATCACTCACACTCGATGAAGGCTGAACACTTTTTGGTGTAGGATTTATACTAATTACTAGTTTAATACATCTGCACGCGAAGAATGCCTTATGTAATGAGAAGAATGGAAATGTTTATTTTACCCGAGTGCTCAGAATATGGAACTCACAACTATATTGGATACTGAGTAGGAAACGATTAGCGCAATGCATGAGAATTGCAGCTAGGCTCGTACAAGTGGGTGGATGAAATAGAATATGTTGACAAGCAAAACGTGGGTTACAGAGAGTTACTTCCTGTGTGACGTCGTGCCGAATGGTCTTTCTTTGTGTGTGTGTAGGAAGAAATTGCATATCCAGGTTTATACCGAAGATAGACACAAAGTGCTGGGTAACTCATAGAAACGTAGAATGTAGGTGCAAGAGTAGGCCATTCGGCCCATTGAGCCAGCACCACCATTCAATATGATCATGGCTGATCATCCAAAATCAGTACCCCCGTTCCGGCCTTTTCCCTATATCCCTTGATTCCCTTAGCCCTAAGAGCTAAATCTCTCTCTTGAAAACATCCAGTGAATTGGCCACTACATGCCTTCTGTGGCAGAGAATTCCACAGATTCACACCTCTCTGGGTGTAAAAGATTTTCCTCCTCTCCGTCCTAAATGGCCCACCCCTTATTCTTAAACTGTGACCCACGGTTCTGGACTCCTCCAACATCGGGAACATTTTTCCTGCATCTACCCTGTCCAATCCTCTAAGAATTTTAAATGTTTCTATAAGATCCCCTCTCATCTTTCTAAATTCCAGCGAATACATGCCCCGTCGACCCATTCTTTCATCATACGTCAGTCCCGCCATCCCTAGAATTAACCTGGTCAAAGGCTTTTTGAAAGTCCACATACACCCCATCCACTGGCCCTCCCTTATCCATTCTACTGCTGCACTCCCTCAATAGCAATAATTCTACGCTGCACTCCCTCAATAGCAATAATGTCCTTCGTCCAATTAGGAGACCAAAATTGCACACAATACTCCAGGTGCGGTCTCACCAGGGCCCTGTACAACTGCAGTAGGACCTCCTTGCTTCTAAACTCAAATCTTCTCGCAATGAAGGCCATCATGCCATTGGCTTTCTTCACTGCCTGCTGTACCTGCATGCTTACTTTCAGTACAAGCATACCCAGGTCTCGTTATACCACCCCCTTCTCCTATTCTGACACCATTCAGATAATAATCTGCCGTCCTGCTCTTGTAACCAAAGTGGATAACCTCACAATTATCCACATTATACTGCACCTGCCATGCATCTGCCCACTCACCCAACCTATCCAAGTCACCCTGCAGCCTCATAGCATCATCCTCGCAGCTCACACTACCACCCAGCTTTGTGTCATCTGCAAACTTAGAGATGTTACATATAATCCCCTCGTCTAAATCGTTAATATATATTGTAAACAACTGCTGTCCCAACACCGAGCCTTGTGGCACCCCACTAGTCACTGCCTGCCATTCTGAAAAGGACCCGTTAATTCCTACTCTTTGCTTCCTGTCTGCCAACCAGTTATCTATCCATATCAATACCCTACCCCCAATACCATGTGCTCTAATTCTGCACACTAATCTCTTGTATGGGACCTTGTCAAAGGCTTTTTGAAAGTCCACATACACCCCATCCACTGGCCCTCCCTTATCCATTCTACTTGTTACATCCTCAAAAAATTCCAAAAGATCAGGCAAGCATGATTTCCACTTCATAAATCCATGCTGACTTTGACCAATCCCGTAACTGCTTTCCAAATGCACTGCTATAACATATTTAATCGACCCCAGCATCCTCCCCACTACCGATGTAAGGCTAACTGGTCTATAATTCCCCGTTTTCTCTCTCCCTCCTTTCTTAAAAAGTGGAGTTACATTGGCCACCCTCCAGTCCACAGGAACTGATCCAGAGTTGAGAGAACATTGGAAAATAATCAACAATGCATCCACAATTTCTCGGGCCACCTCCTTGAGTACTCTGGGATACAGACCATCAGGCCCTGGGGATTTATCTGCCTTCAGTCCCAACAGTTTACCTAACACCATTTTCTGACTAATGTGGATTCCCTTCAGTTCCTCCCTCCCACGAGATCCTCAGTCCCCTAGTATTTCCGGGAGATTGTTTGTGTATTCCTTAGTGAAGACAGAACCAAAGTACTCGTTTAACTGTTCTGCCATTTCCTTGTTTCCCCATTATAAATTCTTCTGTCTCTGACTATAAGGGACCTACATTTATCTTTCATTAATCTTTTCCATTTTTCATACCTATAGAAACTTTTAGTCAGTTTTTATGTTCCCCGCAACCTTTCTTTCATGCTCTTCCCCCACCCTCTTAATTAACCCCTTTGTCCTCCTCTGTTGAATTCTAAATTTCTCCCAGTCCTCTGGTTTGCCACTTCTTTTGGCCAATTTATATGCCTCTTCCTTGGCTTTAACTTCCCTCGTCAGCCACGGTTGAGCCGCCTTCCCAGTTTTATTTTTTTGCCAGACAGAGATGAACAATTTCTGGAGTTCATCCATGCGGTCTTTAAATCTTTGCCATTGCATCTCCACTGTCAGCCCTTTAAGTATAATTTGCCCGTCTATCCTAGCAAATTCCAGTCTCATACCTTTAGTCACCTTTATTCAAGTTCAGGACCCTAGTCTCTGAATTAACCGTGTCATTCTCCATCCTAATGCAGAATTCCACCATATTATGGTCACTGTTGCCCAAGGGGACTCAGAGCGTCAGGTGATATCTCTCGAGAAAAGGAATAGATGACCTTTCGGCTCGGAACCCTTTTTCAGACTGAAAGTAGAGATGGGGGGAGGGGGGGTGAGGAGGGGAGGAGGTAGGAAAAGGCCAGAACAAATCAGACCCAGCAATAGGTGACCAATGAAGGGTGGAGCCCATAATGGCCCATTGTTTCTGGGGAAGAGGTGATTATGAAGGGATACAGGGGTGCGAACAATGGAACTCGTAGAAGGACTGGGAGAGGGAGGGGAAAGAGGGGGGTTGCAGGGGTTACTCTGTCTTTATGCTGTAATGTTGCTGCAAACAGAAGTGGTTGGTATCACACAAATCAGACATCTTACATATGTCTTTGCCTGGACACAAGGAACTGTTCATGTTGGAATTTTGAGCAAAACACAAAATGCTGAAGTAACAGCGGGTCAGGCAGCATATGTGGAGGGAATGTCCAGCTATTGTTACCTATTGGGATTCACATTTCTAACTATCTTCTGTGGAACCAACAATCTGTTATGATGCCCGTTTCCCTAGTGGCCGGGCATCTCTCGCTAACGCTATCAACCCTAAATAGATAAATTTAGTTGGTGGTTGTTGGAAAGGGTCAGATGCAACGCGAAATGAAGTTCAGACTCGAGTTGTTGATCGGATTGGGCGCAGCGGCATGTTTGCTGTTTTATTAGCAATTATGGTTTACCATTATGAAAAGATTACCTTTCAGTAGTTTGAAGTAAGGAAAGTGCGTGCAAAATGTGAATTAATGGATGTACCCCTCATTAAAGATAAAACAGATCAAAGGCGTCAACATTGTTTCCACGGGAACACAACAATTAATTAGCTGGCATTGCGTTACATGAAAAGGAGACTCGCGCGAATGGGTGAGTTGATCTCACCAACTTCTCCAGCTAAACCTCCTCTGAACCCAGCATTACATAGGACAAATAATTAGCGGAGAATGCTGGAAATACACAGGGCATCAAGCATATCCCTGAAGAGAAGTCTTCAACCTGAAACGATGTCTTTGTTCCTCTCTTCGCGGATGCTGCCCAACATAGTAACTATGTGTTTTTCTGAGCCGCCTCCCTTTACATTTCAGGTTTCCAACATCTACAGTAGTTTAAGGTAAATTGTATCCTGAATGATTTAAACACTGGGTCACAAGGAACTGCAGGTGCAGGAATCTTGATCCAAACACAAAGTGCTGGAGGAACTCAGCGGATCGGAGAGCATCTGAGGAGAGAATGGAACAGGCGGCGTTTCGCGTATCCTAACCCGTCGCCTGTCCGTTCCCTCCACGGATGCTGTCAGATCTGCTGAGTTGCTCCCGCACTTTGTGTTTTGATGCAAACATTGAAGTTGGCAGATACAAACGTGTCAAAAAGCTGAGCATATGCCAACCATCAGCTCAAATCAGTTTAAACCTTTAAAACCATACAGTAAGTCGGTGTTACTTCCTGAATGTTTACAGTCTGACCCCGCTGTCTTAGTGTACAGCGTCGGTGCTCATATGTCCTTTCTCCTGCACAGCAGTTAACGCGATATTAATTCCCTGTTGTTATGGCGCGGTCAGAGATTTAAACGGTGCAAAGGGTGCAGGAAAGGGTGCCAGGAAACGGTGCAAAGGGTGCCAGGAAAGGGTGCCAGGAAACGGTGCAAAGGGTGCCAGGAAAGGGTGCCAGGAAAGGGTGCCAGGAAAGGGTGCTACGTTGACCAGCGTTGTGATACAGTTTCAAGGACTAACCTTTGCTTCTAGTTGGATCGGTGCATCAGCTGCTCCCACGTGCATTAGGAAGGCGGGGGTCTAATAACGGGGCTGGTGAAATGCATGTCACCCTCCCTATGTTACCCGGACTAGAAGCAAGTAGCGGCTTCGCAAAGTTTTCTTTTCAGAATCTAATGATTCCACTTCGCATCCACGCCCGCCCTCACCCTCACCCTCGCCTCCCGGGCCGGGCAATGGGCTGCAAACTCGAAGCTCCGCCTTGGGAGTTCGGAGATGTGCGAGTCAGCCGGGCATCACACGGGCGTCTCTTTATTCCCATTCTCTATCATTGCCCTAGTTCTATACTCTCCTTCTGTCTCGACAGCTCGCAGGCTTGCTAATTAAAGCATAGATCAAGAGCTTTCAAAAGTGTGCAGAGCTTTAGGAAAAATAAGTGGTTTAGTTGTCAATTAGTGACAAAGGGCTGTATCAAAAACCATAAATTCAATGAGAAGGTTGAACCATCTATCTATATGTAGTCTAGCACTACAATGATCAATGTAAAGTAGCCGCCGGGGGTTAATGTTTATATTATAGCTCGGAGACCGAGAGGCTCCGTGTTGATTGGCTGTATTCGCATTACATCACCTCTGCTGGCTTGCCGGTATTTCTATGGTTTGAAAATAGATAGTCAGTAGTTGGTGAAGCAGCATCGCATCTTACTCAGTCTCAACTAGCTCTTGGAACTCAACTTAACCGCTGCTCCTTAGCACCAACAAACAAACTCGACACCGCCAAGCAGGCAGGGTTAATAAATCCCCAGGCAGAAGAACATGGTCGGAAGAAGAGATTCAACTGGCGTCAATAGTGGATGAAGGTTGCCGATACCTGACAGATACGCGGGCAGGTAACCATTTCGCGCGAAGCGCAAGCCCCCGAAGTTCTAGTCAACTGCTGCCAAGGATTGTAACCACGTCTTAGAAAACCATCGCCCCTGTGTCATGAGATGACTGAAGATTTCTGGTACGTGTTACTTTATTGCAGGTTCTTATTTTTGAGATGGGTAAGTCACCCTACACCCGAAAGGTTCACACGATACCACGCTATTTAGACTGGGCACTTGAGCAATTCTCCAGGCGTGTTCGTGCCGCTTATTAGTACGTTTTCTTTGATATTTTACTGACGTTAGTTTGAACTAATGTCTATAACCAGATTTGAGAAGTTTTTCTTTGCAACTTCGGTTCCTCGTGAAAATGTTGCACAGTGCAGTATTGCTAAAATCGGGTAAAACTCTATTTTAACCTCGCGTTGGCAAATATCAGAAAGGCTTGTTAGGAGTCATCTTATCGATAGAAGGTCTTGAATTGGTTTGCCAGGTCAATGGATCATTTAGTTTCATGTCCCTTAACCTAGTGTTCCCATAATGTTTGCGAGAATTAAAGGCAGGAGATAATATTAAAAAATCTGTCTCCTTTAATCAAAAATTGCTCAAAAATGATTTTAAAACGCTGCCGTTCTTGTACACAGTGTCAATAGAGTGATTTTCCACCCTCCAGATGTAATTAGTAAATCTCAACTAATCAACGTGAAATAACTGGGACATTGACTAACAGCCGCGGCAGGCTTTACTGTAAAGTCCTTGTGCCCGTTCATCAACAGAACTTCAATTATCATTGTCAATAACGGGTCTGGTGAAATGCATGTCACCTTCCCTATGTTACCCGGACTATAAGCAAGTAGCGGCTTCGCAGGGATTTGCTAAGTAATATCCTAAGTATCCTAAGCAATACATTTAAAGATTACCCCCTAACTAAATCTTAATCACCATACGTGAGACGGTGAATGTAATTTATATCTCAGTATGCCTGGTAATTGAAGACGCATTTTCTAATTAGAAATTTGCATTGCAACCAATCCACCGGACAGTGCTTACATATCCTTGATCAACGGATCCAAGCAGCACATCACCCGAAACAAGTTCATCAACCAACCCAAATCCATCCATATTAGAACCATTCGGCACCAAAGCAACCTACATCTCCTCAAAGGAAACAACAATCTATACATATTTCAAATCATTAAAAGCACAACTAATTTGTCCGTATGCTCAGTTACAACGTCTCTCAACCCAATAAGAGTAAGACGCGCATCTAGCCAAACGAGCCTAGCCAAGAAGTAATCATACCATGTCCAATGTAAGTAGAGCTCTAGGATTCAAATAGAAAAGCACATCAAATTTCAATTTAGTCCGAAACAAGCTGGCAAGATACAAACGTCACCCATTTCTTCTCTCCTGAGATGCTGCCTGTCCCGCTGAGTTACTCCAGCATTTTGTGTCTACCTTCGATTTAAACCAGCATCTGCAGTTCTTTCCTACACAAGCTGGCACATACACAGGTGCGCCACATTGTTGAGGAATGAGGTATAATTGGCGCATTAAACGTACGCACGGCGAGTTTATTAAAGAACTATTTAGAACAAATCCCTGTACCTATTGATTTTAATTCTGGTGCCTTTGCGCACCAAATGGAAGCATTTCCAGTACTGGAATTACTTTCATATGTGAAACATACTGGAAGTGGCCGGGGTTCACTTCATACATTAGAAACCTCCTTCCCAACAACTATAACTCCATATAAAACGCGGGACAACCCACAAATTAATATCCAATCTGGAAACGACTGCATCGTTCTGCGACTTCGTGCAGGTGTATCTGTCCTAACCAGACAGATGCACATTCTGTGGACGGTCATCTGGAAGGCACTTCAATGCACACTGTAGCCGGCATCCTAGTTGATCTCATAACTTCTGGGCATTTTCTGTTGATCTCGATATAAATCCGCCACCACAAAACGTGTTCCCGGGTGCTCTTCGCCCAAAGCAAATCCTACCTCCTGCTTAGTGACAGTCCCCTTAAGATCCCGTGATGGAGCATTACCAGAAAAGAGCTGGAAGGCGGGAAAACACATTAAACAAGGAAGTTCTGCGGAAATTCACACTGTCAGCACATAAAAAGCCAGCCGCCCTTCATACGATGTCAGAAGCATCCCATTTGGGAGCCCACCCCTCGAGGCACCGATGAATGGCGCAACTTGGGCGGAAAGAAAGTGGGGGGTGGGGGACATTCAAGTCAGGGAGTCAGTAGCGGAGACAGTTGTCGGTACAAGGATCAATAAAGCAAAGAGGGATGAAAGGGAGTTGAGTGAAAAACGGACCCATTCGGACCAAGATGAGTGCAAGTGCGGATGAACAGTAGTGAAAAATCATTGGAAACGGGAAGAAAAGATGGACGAGTGGCTGCAGCAAAAAGTTTGACTCCGACCCGAACGTCCCTTGTTAGTGGGAGGGTTCGCCGACTCAAGAGACACAGGCAATAGATGTCTGACGTCTTCATATGTTCATAAGTTATAGGAGCACAATCCGGCCATTCGGCCCAACTAGTCTACTCCGCCATTCAATAATGGCTGATCTATCTTTCCCTCTCAACCTCATTCTCCTGCCTTTTTCCCATAACCCCTTAGTAAAGGTACTAATCCTTAACAATACTCAGTGACTTGGCTTCCATAGCCGCCTGTTGCAATGAATTCCACAGATTTACCACCCTGTCCGCATGGACGATGTTGTAGGTCACTTCTGGTCGACATTTTCGCACCACAGGTCCAGGGGGCGATGTCTGCCCTCGCCACCCACTCCCACCCCCACCTCCGTTAAACAGCCTACTACCCCCCGAAATACCCACGATTGTGGATCCACCAGTTGTTTGTTTAATAATACCGCCCGTCTCATTGTTACACAAAGTTTGCCCTTCACCGTTCAAACTTGAGATTTTGGGAGTTTCTAGATTTTGTGGATTGGGTGCAGGATTGCCTTTCCTATTATCTTAACCAACAGATTCGCCAAATCAAATTTCCGTCTGTGATATATTACCTGTGCTTCTTGGGAGAACCTTTCCCAAATCGCGCGACTATACAGTAGGGGGCGCGGCCCCCCTGTACAGCATGGGTATTCCAATCTATCATAGAATGGCCCAACTCCATCAGATATTTATACAGTTCTATTGACTCTTCATCTCCCACTGTACCGTCAAGTGCATTCCAAACTCCGGTTATTCATTGCATAACAGTTTTTTCTTCGTTACCATATCAGAGTTTGTATGATATGGGATAACTGGTTATTTTGCCTATCTGTCCACACCAATGCATTCTTCTTACCAACCATTGGAAACGGGTTCTCCTAATCCACTTGAACTCTTTCTCATTTTAATCGTTACCATCAAATCTTCTTCCACGGGAACAATAAGGGATTCTGCAGCTTGTCCCTGTTATCCCGGGGTCCCCGGACCACTCGAGCCCACATATTTTGTAACCTTCACGAAGCCGTTTCTCTCTTCCCAGCGTAGAATTTCCTTAATGGTACACAGCACACCAGCTTGGAAATCTCCGCTGGTCGGGAACCCTCCGCGGAAGGAGTTGACGGGAAGGGTTTCCCTCGCCACGAGAAAGGGACATCCCAGAATGATTTTGGATTTTGTGAAGATGGATATAAAATGCCAGAGTAACTCAGCGGGTCAGGCAGTATCTCTGGAGAAAAGGAATAGGTGACGTTTCGGGTCGAGAGCCATCTTCACCCTGAGAGTCAGGGGAGAGGGTAACGAGAGATATGGAAGGGTACTGAACAAATCACATCTGGCACCCATGACTCAAGAAAGGTGGAGCCCACAATGGTCCATTGCTGGGTATGAAAGAGGTGATAATAAAGGGATACCAACAGTGACAGTAGCAGGACGACTAGCAGGGAGAGGGAAGGAGAGAGAGGGGGTGCAAGGGTTACTTGAAATTGGAGAAATCAATATTCATACCACTGGGTTGTAAACTGCTCAAGGAAATATCTCAGTTAAATTTACAGGGAAAAGTTAACGTTTCAGACCCGAAACCTTACTGCCCTGAAGTGTTCTAGACATGAAACAGTATTTGTTTCACTTTCCACAGATGCTGCCCGGCCTCCTGAGTTTTTCCCATATTTACTGTTTTTAGTTTGGAGATAGTTTAGGTTAGAGATACCTCGCGGAAACGGGCCCTACGGCCCACCAAGTCCACACCGACCACCGATCCCCGCACATTAACACTATAGTACATTAGATACGTTTGTTTACATCTATACCAAGCCAATTAACCTACAAACCTCTATGTCTTTGGAGTGTGGGAGGAACCCGAACTTCTCAGAGAAAACCCACGCAGGTCACGAGGAGAACGTACAAACTCCGTACAGACAGTATCCGTAGCCTGTAACTCTACCGCTGCGCCACCAACCGCTGCGCCGCAGATATCCAACATCTGTAATGTTTTTTTAATTTACATGTACCAGTTGCGGCCTGATCAGTGTTCTACATTATTTTTTAATAGAGATTTAATGCAACCGTGACTTCAACAATCAATGCTTCTATTTATAATGTCCAGAATCCTATTTACTTTGTTCATTTATTTCTAAGCACACATTGCTGCCATCAAAGCTTTATGTGCCAGAATCCTTGGTTCTTTCAGGTATAATTCCAGGTATAATTGTACCATATACAATGTATTCTCTCCCACATTTTCTATCCAAATATATCATCTTAAGGTATCATGTCTTGAATTCAATGAGCTCTTTGCCCTTTCCAGCAGCTTTTTCATCCCTTTGAAGTATATTACTGTTTGATCCCCTCTTGCAGTGTATTCATCTACCATGGGACAGACCTCATTGCTGTTATGCAGCAACAACGGTTCTTTATTAAGATTAAAGCCATTGTGCAGATTTTCCTTTGTAAAGAAAATGCACTGCCATTATGAGGCTTTGCAAAGTGACTACCTGGTGGCCCCAGGGATGGAGAGATAAACTATAACTGAACAGTAAATGGAAACCCAAAACAAAATTGCAAACAAATCAATAGTAAAAAGATAGGAATGGTAGGAAAAGGATGCTGAATTAGGATTCATCCATTGGAACCAGGCAGCATGGCTAATGCGTTAAGGGTGCAGAGTTGGCAGAATGCAATGTCAGTTAGAAACAACATTGCCATTTTGACAACCCCCCTGAAACCCATGCAACCTTATGATTCTGCACATCTGTCATCACCAGTGCTGTGGAAACAAGCCATAAACATCTTGGAAGTTTGTTACTAATTAATTTCTGTTGCTGCAAGTGGTTGGTGCTTACTCGAAATCTTTGAAGTTGTTGAAGCAAGGTAGATGCTGAAAATCATTATTTTAATTTCAAGGCTTCTAAACAAACCAATTATCTGAGTTAGAAGTGGAATTCATGTTCATTGGCATGGAGCACAACTGGGAGATTGAACAGAGGTATGTATGAGAAGGACTACCTGCTCGGAGAGAGGAATGGACCTTGGCCATAATCACATTGGGTGCGTAGGGATCGATTCTCTTATCTCAGCTTCAGTGAGGAGTAATGTGGTAGAGGCTTACTCTATGTGAGGAAGGCTTGAGGAATGTACCACCATAGCCATGACAGTGACCTCAGAGCAGGCCATACACCATTTCACCATAGAGATCTAGATGACCACAGCCATGATCTTTACGCGTTTGTGTCCTTACAGGAATGAACTAGAGATGTTTGCAACAGTTCACATTTTGGAGATCATTGTTACATCAAAGGAAGCAGATTATATTTCATTTATTTTGCCAGAGAGAAGGCAGGGAAAACAAGTAGAACTATGAGGAATGCAGCTATCCTCAATGCATTGTGCGGCAGAGAGTACACACCAGATATTTAATGAATGGCGCATTTTAACTCTGAGCTCACAGCAATTGAAGGGATTCCAGTCCCTCAACTTCAACTCAGTAAGTGACAGTATATCGTGCACCATGCAACTATAATGACACAGCCATTGTGACATCTTCATTGTATGATAATCTGCTCTGTCAGCTATATTTAAAACACTGTGCCAAACAAAAGGCTTGTTGTACACATGGAGCAAACAGTATAGATACAGATCCTTCAGCTCACCACGTCAATGCTGAGCATGAATTACTCATCCACATGAATCCTATTTACCAGCACTTGGTGACATGGGCTATCCACTGTTGATGTGACCTTGACTCCAATGCACATTCCTGCCTTTGTGGGGAAAGTGCATGCATCATCATCATCATCATCATTGAAAACATCAACGGGCACGGTGCCTTACAATGCTATGTACGACAGTGATCGCAACTTCTACTGAAGAGTGGATGGCCGTTGGCTCACTAGGAGCTCATCCGCCCTTTGACAGGTCTTGTTTTTGGTCCTGATGGGGGTCGACAGCCTCCTCCTCACCTGGCAAACCAGGTGGGGGAGATGGTTTGGTCACCGACTATCCGGCCATGGAGCAGGGAGCACGGGATTATATGGTACCCGTGGCGGTGGGAACTCCCCCCAACCTGACCTCAATGTGACCAATACGACCATAACACATGGGATAGGGCATGCTTCTGCTTCCTGGGTTTGCTCTTGCCGAGTCTTGGAAAACTCTGCAATCTGTGGAATTAGATTTATACTGTACAACCTCATCAATTGGCCTTTGCCAAAACTCTCTGGTGGGCAAGTGAGGAGCAAAAGGTGCATGATGAGGAAGAGGGGAAAGAAGAGGAGGACAAGGGAATGGAAGAAGGTGAGACAGGCATTCTCAAGCTGGACTGTTTGTGAACAACTTGTCCGATTGCAACAGCAATAAACATGACCCCAATTCATTCACCCAAAAGCTCAAGCTTTGCTTGGCCCTTGATCCCAACGAGTACATCTGCTTATTTGCAATGCAACAATAAAAGCCAATGTAAAATAAACATTGCAAATGACATTTATAGATCATAATGTAATAATAGCCTTCTGCATCAACAAATCAAAGTGCATTTCTTGTCTTCCATGTGCCTTTACCTGTCCAGGCTACAATCTCATTTGAACTGAGGAATCTATAGCTAGAATGGCAAGAATACAAACTGTTTACACGAGCACAGACAAAATCTGCTAGACAGAAGCTTGAATTTTCACGGCAGGACCAATATATTAAATAGACCTTAAAAGCAAAACACAATGATAGAAATCTGAAATATAGACAGGAAATAATGTCTCAATGGCTAATAGCTTAATACCTCAGCCTGTTCCCACGTCGTGTAGCTCCAAGACTCCAATTTTAAAGAGGCTGCAGGAGCAGAGGCACAATGAGAAGAACTCGCATCTCAGTCAACTTCCAAACTTAGTGTTGGGAACAACTGATGGCAACAAAAGTGAAAAGAAGTGAATGTGTTTCTTCAATCCACTGTATTCCACTCTTCTATCTATTGCGCTGTCATCATCGAGGCACCAGGTTGTGCTTCCTGGGATTCAGAAAGATGAAGTCATGTTGTATGGAGGGTAAAAGATGCATTACAGTCCTGTACTTTCTGCAGTATGTGAATGAGAACAGATTGCGGGATGAGGATAGCATCATCTGTGTCTTGGTGTCACAGACTGCCTTCTACCCGTTTGACTTTACTTTCAACTTTAGAGATACAGCGCAGAAACAGGCCCTTCAACCAACCGAGTCCCCGCGCACTAGCACTATCCTACAAACTAGAGACGATTTACAATTTTTACCGAATCCAATTAATCTACAGTACAAACCTGTAAGTCTTTGGAGTATGGGATGAAACCAGAGCACCCGGAAAAAACCCACGCAGTTACAGGGAGAACGTACAAACTCCACACAGACAGCACCTATAATCAACATTGAATCAGGGTCTCTGGCACTGTAAGGCAGCAACTCTTCCTCTGCGCCACTGTGCCACCTTTCTAGCCACTGTGCTAATTATGATATTATGCTGCGGTCATATATATTAGCATGCAGCACTGCATGAAGAAGTTACCTGCATCAGACGCAGGGAGCATAGATTAATACCATATTGTAAACCACACTATTGTTTCCCAGGCTTTTAAATTTAGCTTTTATTTGGCATTTAGAGAATGAATAAATGAAGCTGAGCATTGACTTGTTAAAGGCAAATTCTGCTTGACTAACTTGACCAAGTAGTGGAAAAAGCATTGGGTAATCTGGTTAGAGTACAGAGTGCACACACAACTTCCAAAAAAATGTCTGAAAATGAAAATAAGTGAATGTGTTGCTTTAAATGTGGCCATATTTAGAGTATTGAGTTCAATTTTGGTTACGATTTCATCGGAAAGGTGTTGTCAAACTAGAAAGGGTACAGAGAAGATTTACGAGGATGTTGCCAGGATTTGGAAGCCTGAGTTATAGGGAGAGGTTGAGCAGCATGGACTCTATTCCTTGGAGCGCAGGAGGGGGAGATGTGATCTTATAGAGGTTTACAAAATCATGAGAGGAATAGATCGGGTAAATGCCCAGAGTGGGGGAGTCAAGAACCAGTTTGAGGTGAAGGGGGGGGGGAGAGATTTGGTGAGAACCTAAGGGATAATTTTTTTACACAAAGGGTGATGGGTGTATGGAATGAGTTGCCGGAAGAGGTAGTTGAGGCTGATACCATTGCAATATTTATGAAATATGTAGACAGGTCCTTGGATAGGATAGGTTTAGAGCGATATGGGCCAAATGCAGGCACGTGGGACTAGTATAGATGGGGAATGTTGGTCGGTATGGGCAAGTTGGGCTAAAGGGCCTGTTTGCACACTGTCTCACTCTATGACTGTATGTAATGCCATGTAATAGACATTAGCAAATTTATACTGCATTGCACTTGGAAAATAATGCTGCACAGATGTAAAATTGAAAGAAAGCATGTAATGGTGAATGGTGGCTTTTTCCCACTGGACAGAAGCAATCAGTGATGCTCCTCACTAATTAGGACCAATGCTCTTTTTAAATTATTCTTAACATGGTCTTGGGTGCACAGATATAACTGAAATGTCTACAAGTGATATGAAACTGAGAAATGCAGTGAAGCATAAGAAGAATTCAAGAGGTGACAACAGACTGATTAAATATGTGGGAATATGGTGGTTGAAATGTAACAAAGAGAAGCTTTTTGATTAGAGGAATGAGGGCATAACATAAATCATATGGTCCTATAGTGACCACAGGAGATGGGTTACTTGGGATTATAGGCACACGTATCTTTGGATGAGGGAGGACAAGTTAAGAAGGCTGTTAGAGAATTTGAGATTGTATTAGTTATAAGAGAAGTAGAGTCTTGGAACAAAAATGCTGTGTGTTTATGAGCCACTGAAAAGGCCTTAGATTGATTTATTCTAGTCATATTATTTACAGAAGGCTCCAAAGTCCTTGGAAAATATTAGAACATAAAAGAATGCAGTGCAGGAATGGGCTCTTTGGTCCCCAATGTTTGTGTCGAACACGATGCCAAGCTAAACTGAGCTCATCTGCCTTATGATCCATATCCCTCAATTCCTTGCACTTCCCTGTGCCTATCTAAAAGTCTCTTAACCACCATTATTGTATCTGCCTTCACCATATCTATGTATCTATGTACCATGTATCTATCTCCTCCTCTCCTGCCAATGCGTTCCAGCCCCCCACTACTCTCTGTGTAAGAAACTTACCCGCACATCTACATTAAATTTTCCCCCTCTCACCTTATAGCTACACCCTCTGGTGTTGGACATTTCCACCCTGTGAAAAAGGTTCTGATTGTCTACGGCTCGACGCCATCGATGCCTCTCATAATTTGATATACTTCTATCAAGTTTCCCCTCGACCTCCGACATTCCAGAGAATTATTCAGAAGGCATTTACTAGAATGATGGCCAGCATTCCCTGACACTTAGTGCAGAGAAGGATAGAGGATTAGACAAAGGACGTCACTCACGAGTAGTGCTGATAGGGTTGATATTGAAATAGTTATTTCAATGGCTGATGAGTCAATAACCAGAGAGCACAGATTGAAGTTGGTTAACAAAGGTATCGCTGGTTAAATGAGGACAGATATTTTGCAGAATGAGTTTCTGTGCTTTGGAATACACCATATGAAAGGAAAATGGAAGATTAATCATAAGAACAGTGCAAAGAAAAGTTGATCAATATATGAAGGCTTAAATTTTAGAGCTGTGGGAAAGACTAAAGGACTGAAGTTCATTGGTGAATTCTACTAAAGAGCTGCCTTCACTGGTCAATAAAATATCGAGAAAAATATCTCTGATAATACCTATCCTCTGAAAGAATCAGACTGCCATGTTATAGATACTTTTCTTCTGGCAACAAATAGGATTTTACTTCGGAGTCACGTGAGTGATTCCGTGAAGAAGTCCCGCCAGGGCGCATGCACGTCATTACGTCTGACGCATGGCGCAGACATGGGCTGGAGAGCGCAGCTCCACCAGCGGTAAGTTAAAAACTCGCAGGTAAGTTTTTTTTAAACTTTATTGCGAACGGACAGAGCTCTGTAAGTAAAACTACAGAACTCTGAGTAAAAATGGCAATGAGAGGGAGAGGGAGACGCGCCGCCGGGAAAATCTCCGAGTCAGAACACGGGAGTATAGTCAGCGGGCGGGCGCTTAGTTCACATCCGAAGCTGCCAGCAGATCAGCCAGCGGCAGAAACCTCGGTGCCAATACAGAGCACCATTGCCACTCCAGTCGGGAGGAAGGCAAAAAGAAAATCTGTAAGGCCCGTGGACTCAGATGAGTCGGACCAAGAGGACACTCCTCCTACAATGAAAGATGTCTGGGAACGGCTGGACATTATACAGAACATGGTAGCAGGGATGCTCCAGCATGACGTCTTTCAGAGTAAGTTTACTCAAGGGACACCCCATAAGACCATGGCAGCAACCTCCAGTAAAGGGAAATACAGGGCTGACCTGTATCAACAGGAGGAACAATTAATCCATGGGGTTGCATTGGGGTCCATACCAGCAGTGCCTTGTGAAGGGCTGCATGATTCCTCCCTCATATATGATGAGGGAGAGCCAGGGCAGTATGAGACTGACCCTGAAGTTGGGAGTATAGCCGAAGAGCATACCCCAAAGCACAAGAGCATCGCTCCAGGTGTGCCGGATGTGGCTTGTAAATTCGCCATACCAGCAGGGACTGGTGAAGCCATGGAAGAAAATCTGGCCAATAACATTAACTATATGGCCTCTCATCAGCTCCAAGACTCAATGATGGACGAAACCATAAAAAAATATGAAACACCTGTGAATTGTGCATCGCTGAAAGTGCCCACCGTGAACCAGGCCATTTGGGGCCAAATGGGGGTAACTATGCGATCTCAAGAAATAAGGCTGCAAAAGATCCTAAAATTAGATTAGTTTAGATTATTTAATGACCACACAGTCAAGCTGGTGGAAATCATGTTCAGTACAGGATGTTACACAATAGGCTGATTCCCATCAAACATAACATAAAACACAACAACATACAGTATACAATACATGCACGAGGTGGCTATGTGATGTTGTCATAGAGTGTTCAGAGTTCGAATTGCATATGGGTAGAAACTGTTTTTAAATCGTGATGTTTTGGCGGGCCGTGAGCTGTAGCGCCTTCCTGATGGCAGCAGGTGGAAGATGTGGTGGGTCGGGAATAACGTCATTTGGGCGGTCAGTGGAAGGAACACCATTATCAGACACACATCAGGATACGTTGGCTCTGCTGTGTAACGCCTATTTCTAAATTAATTGTTTAAGGAGAAATGTCATTAAACCGACATTAAATCCAAAGTTTGCAGCATTATGTAAGTCATCCAATGTACAGCCGCCAAGCTACCTGTTTGGAGAAGATCTGGCAAAACAGGTCAAGGACTTGGCAGATGAGGCTAAGACGGTCGGTCTTATAAAATCACATCCAATCAGCAGGATGCAACTTCGTCGGTCATACCCATTCAAACGGGTCACAGACACAGGAGCAGGGCAAGGGACCAGCCGTGGATTCCCATCAGTACGATATTGGCCGCGGGCACCAGCGTTTACTCCACCAAATATACGGAGGCAAAGGTATCCAGCAACCATGGAGGTACGAGCAGTTGGACTTGTCCAGGACATATCCTCTATACACCAGTCACCAGTGGGTGGCAGACTGCAATTGTTTTTATCATGAATGGTGCTGTATAACATCAGATCTGTTTATACTGGACAGCATTCAGGGGTTCCGAATTGAGTTTATTTTAGATTTAAATCCACCCACTCAACATACACCATGTCGGAAATTGGTATTTTCAAAACCAGAAACTTTACAAGTTAATATGGAAATTGAAATGTTATTCACCAAAGGGGTAATTGAAAAAACAGTACATGAGTCTCAGCAGCTTGTGTCGAATATATTTCCCAGGCAAAAGAAGGATGGTGGATGTCGGGTCATTCTTGATCTAACCCAACTGAATTCCTATGTCCAGTATAAACATTTAAAAATGGAAACATTCATTAAAGCTAAACAATTGGTTTCTAAAGGATGTTATATGGCAAGTATAGATCTGAAAGATGCATATTATTCAGTATCAATGCATTACAAATACCGTAGATATTTGAAATTTTATTGGATGAGACAACTGTGGCAGTTTAAAGCTTTACCTAATGGGTTAACCTCAGCCCCTAGATTATTTACCAAACTGTTAAAACCAGTATTGGGACTTCTCCGGACACAGAATCACATTGTAATGGCATACTTGGATGATATTTTGATTATAGGTAACACACAGGAAGAAGCAGAATCTTCTGTGTCAGTCACCAGACAGATGTTCGAGAGGTTGGGGTTCCTCATCCACCCAACCAAATCCAAGTTGAAACCATCAACTAACATTGATTATTTGGGGTTCACCATAGATTCAATTAACATGTCAGTAACACTGCCTAGAACCAAAAGGTTAGAATTAATTGAAGCTTGTAGCAATCTGGTTGATGAACAGCAACCCTCTATCCGAAGAGTGGCTAGTGTTATTGGTAAACTAGTGGCGGCCATACCTGGAGTACAATTTGGGCCTTTACATTATCAAAATTTGCAGCGAGCTAAGGAACAAGCACTCAAAGAACATGCAGGTCATTTCGACAGACCAATGCAGTTGCCAGTTGAAGCTATCACTGAGTTCCAGTGGTGGATAACAAATGTCTCACATTGTTCTAGTAACATTCTGATTAATCAACCTTCGGTTGTTTTGCAAACTGATGTGAGTGCTTTCGGATGGGGAGCCACTGATACCAACTCTAGCTGTGGAGGCAGATGGAATGCACAGGAGGCAGTAATTCTCCAGTTACACAGAATCTATTTAGAAATGTTGGGAGCATTCTATGGCCTAAAAGCATACTGTTCAACAATGCATGATTTACATGTTCAGCTCCAAATTGATAACACTACGGCAGTGGCATATATCAATCACATGGGTGGAATTAAGTCATTATCATGTGATAATCTGGCTAACCTTATTTGGTTATATCAGCTATATATTTACCAGGTAGAGAAAACATGGTGGCAGATACTAGGTCAAGGAAATTTAATGCCAACACGGAATGGATGCTGAATCCAAATTTTTTAAAAAGAATTGTGACCCAATTTGGGTTACCAGACATTGATCTATTTGCATCCGGGCTGAATCACCAGGTACCAAAATATGTCTCTTGGGAACCGGATCCAGGGGCAGTAGCGGTGGATGCATTCTCGCTACACTGGGGAGGTATGTTTTTCTACGCTTTTCCTAAATTCTGTCTCATCAGTCGATGTCTCAATAAAATTGAGCAGGACTCCGCTTCAGGCATTTTGGTAGTTTCCGATTGGCCCACACAACCATGGTTCCCACTGGTTCTGAGACTAATGAATCAGCCATTTATGGTTATCCCCAAATGTAGCAACTTGTTGGTTCACCCTGTGACGGGAGAGAGTCACCCTTTACATGATCATATTAATTTGTTGGTTTGCAGATCCTGACAAGACCGTTCCAGGGGCTTGGACTATCAGTGGATGTGATTATGGCAGCCTGGAGGGATAGTACTAAGAAACAATATGTATCTCATATTAAGAAATGGGAAATGTTCTGCTTACAGTCAAATATATCTTATCATACTGCAAGCATATCTAATGTATTGGAGATCCTTGCCACATTACATTTTGACGAGCAATTAAGTTACAGTGCCATTAATAGTGCTAGGAGTGCATTGTCCTCTTATTTAGGGCAGAGATCGGGACAAGATTCTGTTGGATCTCATCCATTGGTGTCTCGATTTATGAAGGGTATTTTTAACAAGAACCTTCCTAGACCTAGATATACAGAAATATGGGATGTGAGCATAGTTCTCACACTACTTCGTCAATGGGCTCCAATTACATCTCTGTCTTTCCAAAAACTAACACTTAAAGTGGTCATGTTGATGGCGCTCGTTACAGCGCAACGGGTCCAGACATTACAAAAGCTAAGCGTGGACAGCATGGTTTCTTCTGTAAATAATATTACATTTTATGTTTATGATCTAATCAAACAAAGCAGGCCAGGGACGGCCGGGATCAAAGTGAGTTTTATGGCATACCCCATTGACCTGCGATTATGTGTGGTTACGCACTTACGTCAGTATATTGCGGTCACCAAGAGCCTTAGAGGCTCCGAAACAACGATGCTCATCAGCCACTAAAAAACTCATAAAAAGGTGTCGGTACATACCATTTCTAGGTGGCTGAAACAGGATTTGGATTGTGCTGGAGTGGACACTGATGTGTTTAAATCTCACTCCACTAGGGCGGCATCAACATCCGCAGCGAGGGTGCTGGACGTCCCTTTAGAGCAAATCCTCGGGGTCGCAGGATGGTCCAATGAAGGAACTTTTCAAAGGTTTTATAACAAACCTGTTCTCACAACCACAGGGTTTGGGCACACCATTTTGGGTTCTGTTTTATAATTTCTCCTGGGAAAGAGGTGTCGTTATTTTCTGTTTGTTATTAAAATTATTATTATTATAACTCAAACTATGTTGAATACATTATTTGTTTATACTCTGTCAACTGAAGCAGTGTGTCGTATGGATCTGTTTCTACGGCATAAAAATCACAGTGCTTTGAAATCTTCACGGAATCACTCACGTGATTCCGAAGTAAAATAGTAAGATTAAATGAGAACTTACCAGTTTGAAGTTTGATCTTTATTTTATGAGGAGTTACGGTGAGCGATTACGTGCCCTCCGCTCCCGGCCCTCATAATCGCAAAGATCATATGGTAGTTCTAGTCTTCTGAGTCTTACTATATTACTTCAGCTATAGTTACTGTGTTTTTACACCGCTGCTTTGAAGATTGACGCGCATGCGCCCTGGTGAGACTTCTTCACGTAATCGTTCACCGTAACTCCTCATAAAATAAAGATCAAACTTCAAACTGGTAAGTTCTTGTTTAATCTTACTATTTTCTTTACATTTGAAAGATGCTTATATTTCAAAGGCTAGCTTAGCAACTTACAGGTATTTTTGTATTTGACTGTCTCTGACTGAAATTGCAGTCTAATTATTTATCGAGAAGTATGCACTGATAATGTCAACCATGTTCTACTTTTCCATCCAGCATATTCTTCAAGAGATGCAGTGAATGGGGGGATATCCTCCCCTTCTAGAATGATGCCATCTCCATCTGTTTATTACCGGGGCAGGACAGGACTAGCCTAGGGTTTTAGCTGCATAGCTGTTGGGAAAGCTTAACTCCAGTCTCAAAATGATGCAGCTAGGCACGATCCCAAACAATCTCAAGCTCCAAATAAAAATGGATAACCACCTTTATACTGAAGCAAATAACTGGTTAGCCACTAAGAGGTATCTTCAAGAGGGTCTAATGCTGAGCTGTCACCTAAGTCAGATAAATCCCCAGGGCCAGTTGGTCTGCATCCCAGAGTACTCAAGGAGGTAGCCCTAGAAATCGTGGATGCATTGGTGATCATTTTCCAATGTTCTTTCAACTGGATCAGTTCCTGTGGAGGGTAGCCAATTTAACTACACTTTTTAAGAAAGGAGGGAGAGAGAAAACGGAATTATAGACCAGTTAGCCTTACATCAGTAGTGGGTAAGATGCTGGAGTAGATTATTAAAGATGTTATTGCAGCACATTTGGAAAGTAGTGATGGGTTTATGAAGGGGAAATCATGCATTGGAATTTTTTGAGGATGTAAAAAGTAGAATGAATAAGGGAGAGTCAGTGGATGTGGTGTATCTGCGCTTTCAAAAAGCCTTTGACAAGGTCCCACGCAGAGATGAGTGTGCAAAATTAGAGCACATGGTATTGGGGTAGGGTATTGAAATGTATAGAGAACTGGTTAGCAGTCAGGAAGCAAAAGAATAGGAATTCCCTTTTTCAGAATGGCAGGCAGTGACTAGTGGGGTGCCGCAAGGCTCGGTGCTGGGACCCCCAGTTGTTTACAATATATATTAATGATTTAGATGAAAGGAATTAAATGTAACATCTCTAAATTTGCAGATGACACAAAGCTGGTGGCAGTGTGAGCTGCAAGGAGGATGCTATGAGGCTGCAGGATGATGGATAGGTTGGGTGAGTGGGCAGAAGCATGGCAGATGCAGTATAATGTGGATAAATGTGAGGTTATCCACTTTGGTGACAAGAACAGGAAGGCAGATTCTTATCTGAATGGTGTCAGATTAGGAAAAGGGGAAGTGCAACAAGACCTGCGTATGCTTTAACATTAGTCACTGAAAGTAAGCTTGCAGGTACAGCAGGCAGTGAAGGATGCCAATGGCATGTTGGCCTTCATTGCGAGAGGATTTCAGTTTAGGAGCAAAGATGTCCTACTGCATTTGTACAGGGCCCTGGTGAGACCGCACCTGGTGTATTGTGTGCAATTTAGGTCTCCTAATTAGAGGAAGGAGATTATTGCTATTGAGGGAGCGCAGCGTAGGTTCACCAGGTTAATTCCTGGGATGGCGGGACTGACGTATGATGAAAGAATGGGTTGACTGGGCTTGTATTTGCTGGAATTTTGAAGGATGAGAGGGTATCTTATAGAAACATATAAAGTTTTTTGAGGATTAGACAGGGTAGATGTAGGAAAAATGTTCCCGATGTTGGGGGAGTCCAGAACCAGGGGTCACAGTTTAAGAAAAAGGGGTAGGCCATTTAGGACTGTGATGAGGAAAAACTTTTCACCCAGAATGTTGTGAATCTGTGGAATTCTCTGCCACAGAAGGCAGTGGAGGTCAATTCACTGGATGTTTTCAAGAGAGAGTTAGATTTAGCTCTTAGGGCTAAGGGAATCAAGGAATATGGGGAAAAAGCCAGAACTGATTTTGGATGATCAGCCATGGATCATATTGAATAGCGGTGCTGGCTCGAAGGGCCGAATGTCCTACTCCTGCACCTATTTTCTATGTTTCTATGTTTCCATGCCCTCTTTCTGTGCCATTACTTTTTTATTCCTTATGACCAAGCAATGTGCTTGATTTCCAGTTATGCAGTGTGGAAATAGGACCTTCAGCCCAACTTGCTCACATCGACCAACATGTCTCATCTACACATGTCCCACCCTGCCTGTGTTTGGCCCATATCTCTCTAAACCTATTATATCCATGTATCTTTCTAAATGTTTCTTAAACATTGCGATACTACCTGCCTCAACTATCTCATCCAGCAGCTCGTTCCATACACCCACACCCTTTGTGTAAAGAAGTTACCCATCAGGTTCTTATTAAATCTTTCCACCATCACCTTAAACCTATGTCCTCTGGTTCTCTGGTCAGGAGAATGGGCATTTACCTATTCCTTTCATGATTTGTACGCCTCTGTAAGATCTCATTCTCCTGTGCTCCAAAGAATAGAGTATAGCCTGTTCAACCTCTTCCTATAGCGCAGGCCCTCAACTCCTGGGAACATCCTTGTAAATCTTCTCTGCACCCTTTCCAGCTTGACAACATCTTTCCTATAAAATGGTGTCCAAAATTGAAATGCGGCCTCACCAACGTCTTACACAACTGCAACACAATCTCACAACTTCTATACTCAATACTCTAATTCATGAAGGCCAATGTGCCGAAAGTCTTTTGACTACCCTATCTACATGTGACACTACTTTCTCTTTAGAAACAATTCCACAGCTGAGCAGTGATTGGAATCTCTCCCCAGAATGGCCCACTAAAATCATTAGTTGAGTTTGTACCTAAAAATCAGTTTCCTGAGCAATAAGTCTGCTCCTGTCTGGAAACCATCTTCCTAAATAATGAGGTCAGTCTTGTTAAAAAATAATTTAGTTGGTTGCTCAAATGTCATGGCCACTTTCCTGTAAAAAAAAAACTTTCAGAGCCACAATCTAATTAAAGAGCTATTGCACCTACTTGAAATAGTTTTCATTTTGAGTAAAGGTTTCAGTCATTTTCTTGCACTGACTACATCAAATGTTAATAAAAGAGGATCTTGTAAATGTTAGACTATGAAATGTCCAGCTAAATTGTTTGTTTACATGAGCAAAAAAGTATTACAAATTTAACCATAATTTTAAATTATTTTAATTACATGTCAATAACGAGAAATTATATTAAGAAACCACAGCTGATGTTTAACAGCTGTATTGTTATTATAAGCCTGGGTTCTCATTTTTAAAAGTACAGCCTAGTTAATGGTAATTTGCTTTATACGTTTTATTCAAATGGCAACTTAATGTCAAATAATGCAATGGTTTTAAAATGCAGAAATAGGGCAATGATGAAAATAAAGATTATCATCAAAAAGGCACAATTATTTTTATAATTATAATTGATATTTCTTATCATAAATCTTTGCAGGATTCACGATTGGTGCAAATACACACAGCGAATCCCAGATCATATTGGCATCCAAGCACAATCTTATCTCCTGAACTCGTTAAGTAGTTGGACAAGCATCCAGTGGCTTGAAATGTTGACCAGAAATACAAATTTGCATCCCACCATTACCATGGTGGCTGGGGAATTTAACTAAGTAATCAAATAAATCAGGAATTATAAAGACGGGATCGACAACGATGAAGCTAAAACCACCAAGTTATTGTCAAAAACGCATCAGTTCACAAATGCCCTTTAGGGGATGAAAGCCTATTTTGAATGGTCTTATGGTGATCTCGGGCACACTAAAGTGCTTGACTCAACTATGTTCTGATAATAGCAAGTCACTCAGACCAAATGACTATTACGAATGGACACCAAATGCTAGCTTTACCAGCAGTGTCACCATTCTGCAAATAAACAAAGACATTTGTAAGTCCATTGTATAAAATTTCAATGGGTGACATTAACGGACACATACTGCTCAAGCAGGGGCGGCCCAGTGGCACAATTGGTAGTGTTGATGCCTCACAGCACCAGAGACCCTGGTTCAATCCTGACCTCAGGTGCTGTCTGTGTGGAGTTTGCATCTTCTCCCTGGGACCGCGTAGGATTCCTCCGGGTCCTCCAGTTTCGTCCCACATCCCAAAGACATGTGGGTTGGTAGGATAACTGGCCTCTGTACATTGCTCCTACTGTGTAGGGAGTGGATGCGAAAGTGGGGCCACATAGAACTAGTATGAATGGGTGATTGATGGTCAGTGTGGGCTTGATGGGCAGAAGGGCCTGATTCCATGCTGTATCTTTCAATCATATCCATGAAAATCAGAAGGATGTCTGGTTACCATTCCGGAATACTGATAAATATGATGCAATAACAACACAAGGTCAACGTTTTTGGAAATGTGCAGGTTGATGGTAGAATTTATGATGATTTAATTAAGCTAGTCTATTTTTGCAATAGTTATTTGTTGGAAAAGAAGAGCTAGAATGAGATAAGGCATGGTATATAAGCCATTCTCATGAATACAATGACCTGGATTGTAGATGAAGGGGAGGGCTAGACTGAATGACAGCCCTCCCCTCTCTCTTTGTGTTTTATACATGTACGGGATAATAAATACAGTACTGTGGTGACTATCTTGGAGCAGTAATGAGCTGTGAGATTCAGGTGACCTTATTGCCCAAGATAGAACACGTGAATGATTTATGATTTATTACTACCACAGACACTGACACACAGACAGAATCATGAAATTAATCTAACTTTTTAATGTCCATGATACTTCGTGAAGATTTTTTTGTCGTTATAGATGAATCCGTAGGATAGTTAGGGATGAAAGCTATTAGTAAATGAGTTTGTCACTATATTATAACCACCAACGGTCTGCCTGTCCTTTTTGTCTTTTTCTTGTTATTTTTAGTGTGTTTAAAAAGTTTGTGTTTATGTTCTCCAGTTTGTTTTATGTGGGAGGTGGGCAGGGGGGGGGGTCGGGGAAAACTTGTTTTCAATCTCTTACTTAGCCAGAGATGCGATTGTTTTCCGGGTCGTATCTCCGGTCGCTCTGCAGCCTAACATCGTGGAGCTGGAGGCCTTGCTCGGGACTGACTTTGAGTCCCACTGAAAACTTTCATCCTTAATGCCAGAACGTCCCCTCGTGGTTCCTTTGGATACATAATTGAAGCATGGGTTCACTTTCTTAAAAAGTATTTCTGAATTATGATTCAAGATAAATTGTGTGGGTGCTAGGGAAGTGAATCCAGGAAGATCTGTTTTTTCAAAAAGCAAGTAACAACTTGTCAACACCATCACACCGACACTTCTTCTCTTCCCACACGACCTTCCCATGCAAATTCATTACACAAGCTTCTCCTCACCAAGCTCCTCACCAAGCTTCTCCTCACCAAGTTTGGTGACGCTTCTGTTTGTGCTGGTCAGTGCAGGAATGAATAACGTGTAGTCCGTTTGGAGTCAAAGTCCCACCTGCATGTCAGGGAGCCATCGTGCTGTATGGAACTGCAATGATGCAACATTGATTGGAAAGACTCAGAGCGGGTCTGGCAGCATAAACCCAGACATCCATGATGCAATGTGGGCCTTCAGAAGCAGCAGACACGTGTTCTGTGATAACCTAAACTCATGATAAGGCCGCTCCTACAATTTACCTTGACTATCAACCAAAGACTTCAATGGCATCTGCCTTAGCTGGTCCAAAGTTATCTGCTTCATAATCGCTTTCAATGTGCCACATGGATTTTGGTCGGCTTAGTCAAAGTTATATTTCAAGATCAAGCTCTCTGATCTGGCACCAAACTCATAGTCTACAGAGCAGTGTTGACTCTTGCTCTCCTCTATTGAAACCCATAGTACCCACACCAGGTATCCCAAAACAATGGGAAAATACCAATAACACAGTCTCCTCAAAATGTTCCAAATTCATGGAAGGAAGCGTGAGCTAATGTCAATGTCCTCTCCCCGGCCAACACCCCCAGTACTCAGGCCCTAATTACACTCACACAGCCATTTTGATCTCTTGTCCAATACTAGTCTCCTGAAACATACTATACTCTGAATTATTTTATGGTAAGAGATTACAAGGTGGACAAAGAAAATGAATGATTTTCCTCAAATCTCCTTGAAGAAGTGCAGCATCTGCCCTGACTGAGGAATCTCTGCCCCATGCTTGCTCAATGTGGAGATGACTTTTCTGGATTAGACTTTACTTTCGACTTTAGAGATACAGCACGGAAACAGGCTCTTTAGCCCACCGAGTCCATGCCAACCAGCGAACATCCCCCCCCACCCCGTACACTAACACTATCCTACACACTAGGGACAATTTTACAGTTCTTACTGAAGCCAATGAACTTACAAACCTTTACGTCTTTGGTGTGGGGGAGGAAACCGGAGCACCCGGAGGAAACCCATGTGGTCACAGGGAGAAAGTATAAACTCTGTACAGACAGCACCAGTAGTCAGGATCAAACGCGGGGCTCTGGCGCTATAAAGCAGCAACTTTACCACTGCTGCCCTGTTGATGCCGACTGTTGGTGAGAACCTCAAGTGCTTGTGTCCGGAGCTTACAGAAACTCCGCATAAGTGATGGAAGAGTGCAGCACCTCACAAAACTACCACAAGCCTTACCCCAGCAGGGAATCCGAGTCATGTTCTATGGAAGAATCTGTGCTTCCAACACTAGCCTCATTAGTCACCTCCGAACCCACAGAACTGGAATGGAAACACCTCAGCCTTGATCCCAGGACTTTAGTTTAGATTAGAGATACAGCGCAGAAACAGTTCTCTTCAGCCCACCGTGTCCATGCCAACCAGCGTACACTAACACTATCCTACACACTAGGGACAATTCACATTTATACCAAGTCAATTACATCTTTGGAGTGGACTTCAAAGGGAGAAAAAGATTGTAAATATTCAAATTAACTGTTTTGACAGAGAAAGGAGAAAGTATCCATCCGCTAAAATCCTGCAAACAGTTATATCATATCCAACAGAAGAACAAAACAAAATTACAAGCATTTATTTTGCAGCAAGTGGTTATGATCTGAAATTTTAGATTTGTTTAGAGATACAGCGCGGAAGCAGGCCCTTCGGCCCACCAAGTCCAGGCCGACCAACGATCCACGTAGACTGGCGCCATCCTACTCATTTGGGATAATTTACAATTTTACCAAAGTCAATTAATCTACAAACCTGTACTTCTTTGGAATGTGGGAGAAAACCGGAGCACCTGGAGAAATCCCACGCGGTGACAGGAAGTACGTACAAACTCTGTACAGCCAGCACTCATAGTCAGGATTGAGCCCGGGACTCTGGCCCTGTAAGGCAGCAACTCTACCGCTGCGCTACTGTGTCGTCATGTTTGAAGGGAGCTGGGAATGTTGAATAAATGCTCAAAAGGTACAACTCAGGGGGAGCAAAGTGATGTGGGATTATTTGGGTATCTCTTTCAACGGGCCAATATGTTTGTTCCAAAATTTCTTGATAACAGCACTTCTGTCAGAGACGAGCAGCAAAGACCAGATGTAAAAGATTCCTTGTGGCGTGTCAGAGTAAGATTACTCAATTACTGGTAAATTGATGACTAGTCTTACCATGGTTTTTTTTAACTGGATTTATGTTTGCCAGTAACTAGATTAAACTGCCTTTCCTCATTGCACTAAATAGCTTTAACATGCTTCAGAGATGAGATTTTAATTCTATCTCTAGACTCCTAAAAGAAAGGACAAACCAACAGGCACTGTTTGCAGCCATTTTCAATTCCTCAGCATCCTCCAGTCTACTGTTTGACCACGGTATTGCTTTTGAAGAATAGAACATGATTTTGACTGCTAAATACATGAAATATGAGCAAAATTTACTGGCAATATCCGACAGATCATAAGGACAATAATAAGGATAAGCATAGAAATTGGTTTACATCCCTTTTTTGGTTTTGCTGAACCGTCACCATGTTTAGCACTAATGTCAAATCAGATTTCCTGTGAAACATGTGTAACTGGCCACAATCCACAATCCACAATCCACCATCCACCACAGGACAAGCACTAAAGCAGTACCTGCACAGATCTGAATAGGACCCTACTATTTTTGTACTAATTTTTGTAGTCACTGTTCGCTTGGAAAGAAATATAGAAGTCAACAGCACAAGCTGAAAATTAATAGAGTATCAGATAATCTGTTTTCCCTGCTGTTAGTTGAGCAATGAACTGGAAAATTAAGATAACTTTCCTGCTCATCTTTAAATCATTTCATGGAGTCCTGGGAAGAAAATAATGGGCCCTCAATTTTAAATATCTCTCCCTCCCTCCCTCCCTCTCTCCCTCCCTCCCTCCCTCCCTCTCTCTCTCTCTCTCTCTCTCCCCCTCCCTCCCTCCTTCCCTCTCTCCCTCCCTCCCTACCTCTCTCTCTCTCTCTCTCTCTCTCTCTCTCTCTCTCTTTCTCTCTCTCTCTCTCTCTCTCCCTCCCTCCTTCCCTCTCTCCCTTCCTCTCTCCCTCCCTCTCGCTCTCTCTCTACCTATCTCCCATTCTAGTTTTTGTCAGAGCGGAAGGCTGTGGATTAGCTGCCTGTTATGCTGCTTGCCCATGAAGGATGAAAGGAATTTCAGATTAAACAGGGTGTATAAACAGTGGCCGCTCTGATCCCACCAAATTTCTTGCTGGCTCAAGTGGAGATTGCACCACAAATCCCAAAGGATAATTTTCAGACTTTGAGAAAAATCAATATCCAATGTAGATGGATACAAAATTATGAGAGATATGACAGGATAGATGGCCAGAGTCTTATTCCCAGGGTGGAAATGTCATATATTAGAGTTTTAATATGAGAGGGAGTTAGTTTAAAAGAAATTTACGAGGTAAGTTTTATGGACACAAAGATTGGTGGGTGCCTGGAATACATTACCTGGGGAAATGGTGAAACAGATAAGATAACAGTTTAAGAAGCCTTTAGGCAGATACATGAACAGGTAAGGAGCGGAGGGATACAGACCACGGGTGTGCAGTTTAAATTGGCATCATTATGGGCCACAGGGCTTGTTTCTGCATTGGTTTGTTCTACGTTCTATAATATATAACCAGAAATACACATTCAGATATTTTCTTAAATAATTATTTAATAGTAAAATAAACAGGTGCAGGAAGAGTTACGCCTTTGGTGACCCATGCAGAACAGGTGTGGGGATATTGGCTGTCATTTGAACTCGCCTCCTGATGTTTTCTAGTGTCATTGGTAAATGGAGTCTCATCAGAAGAGACAGGTATGATACAAGTGATCGAAACCTGAAATACATTCTTCCCCCATAGGTATTTGTTCAACAGATATAAAGATAAACATTTATTTCTCCTTCATAATACAACATTCCCAACTGAGATCAGCCTAGCAACCATTAGCAATTATTTGAGAACCTAATGTATGTTTGTTCAGTGTAATTGTATTGCATCAAAGTTCATCCTTTGCCATTTACTATAATGAGTAAAATCATTAAATATTTGCCTAGAAATTAATTCCAGGTCAGTATCTCTAACCACACAAGAGAAAAGTGGCTGCGCTTTCTGTATCACTTAAATGTAACCAGATTATGAATATACATCTGCTGCTATACACTATGTTTATTGTTACTGACTATGAGTGAACTTCTAGGTAATTGTCTCCAGATTTTTAAAAAACGACATTTGTGCCTAAAAATGATATCAAGCACCAATCAAATAATTAGGAAGGAACTTCAGATGCTGGTTTACACCGAAGATAGACACAAAATGCCGGAGTAACTCAGCGGGACAGGCAGCATCTCTGTTGTTGTGTGAATGCAACACAGGTGGTTATGTTAGTGGACGAGTATTCCAGACGGCTGGACAAAGGAGTTCAGAAGTCAACATGGGAGACGGAGAATGTCAATTCAGTACATTTATCATGCTTGAATTAAGAAGCTTGTTTTAGTAATGATAACAACGTTACAAAAGGATTGTTACACAAAACTATATATTTTGCTAATGTCCTTTACGGAAGGACACGTTTGGCTCACAGAACCACAACAATGTATTTCACTCTTAAATAGCCCAGCACACTGGAGCACAACTACCTCAAAGGTGGAGTTCAACTGATAAATGGAACAACTCCGAGAGCCATCCTTGTGAAATATGTTTAACGGTACAACACTATTGCCATTATTTTTAGTTCCATATACGAAGACATAAAGATGAGAGATTTTTAAAGCCTAACTTCTATTCTAATGCTGTCAAAAACAACCAACCAATAATGGTTTCCTTATATAAAATATAAGGAAATTTCTGACTGCATTATTTAAACCCATGATAAGAATATTAATTAGGAGTTGGACTGGACATACATTGACCATTCAAGAAGATCTTGACTAATTCACATCTTGGATCCCCCGCGTCCTCTGTAGACCAACATTTTATCCCAGCATTGTATTTATTTAAAGAATCAGCTTTAGGGATTGAGATACTTGCACATTCTGTTTGGCTGATGTAATAGTCTCCCCACACATATCCCACCTCAGGCCCGCACACCCTGCACCATATCCAGTGCCCAACAACCTCTGTTCCCATGCGGGCTTGATTCACCGCTGTGAATTCAAGAAACCTTGCACTGCCCTGTCACAGGAGGCCAGCCCAAAGATTTTGCTGGACTAGATGCCTACATATATCACCAAGATGACAAAGAACACTGGGCTGAGAAGAAACAAACATCTGTTTTTTGTATCAGTGGTTCATACTTACATCAGCCAGTGAAGAGGTCTTTGGGAGTTTAGACCTGCTGTGAGTTTCAGTGGAGGTGGAGGTGGAGGTGAGTGTGACTCGGACTGTAAATCCACACACACTCCTCCACCATAGATGAAGATGTTTCCCAACTCATCGTGTGACCAGCAAAACACTCAGTAAACAATGCTCCCAATGCTTTTGTCTAACTACCTGCAGCAGCTCTTTTATGGTACACACCATTAGCAGAGGACTTTGCCACCAACTCTTTACAATCTGCTCACAGTAGTTACTTCAGCACCAGGTAATGCCAAGTAAGGTAGTCATGGATTAATTGCTCCATCTGATAGCCTCTTTGGCCTTGACTGTTCCAACTCTTATGTTAATATTCATCATCAAAGATTTCGACCCTTGCAATACAATCAGAAAATTTTAGCAACTCAGCGTGACTATGTGTCAGATTCCTGCCTTGGCAGAAGCCCCATCTGTCTTCACTCAGAGGTAAGAGGGGAGAACAGGATTTCTGGCCAAAATCTTTGGAACGAACTGTAGGAGCAAAATGGAGAGCCCATGCAAAGATGGGGTGCGAAGGAAGGGGCGATTTATCAAAATGGGCGCGCACCAGGAGCTGACCTACCAAATGCCACTTTGGTACGGTTTTTATATTCTCAGATGACAAGAATACACAGTAACCTGATTTAAACGAGAATGGAGCTTATAGAAAGACTTAATTAGGTAACAAACAGAATTAAATGATTATCCACAAGTCTAGCTTAGTTGACATTAGATCCAGTTTTCTGTTACTATGATGGGTGCACGCTATAACATAATCACTGAAGTTCCTGAAACTTGGGTGTCATCACTGCTGCATTCCATGTCTATACTTTAGACTTTTAGAGATACAGCGTGGAAACAGTCCCTTCAGCCCACCGAGTCCGCACCAACCAGCGATCCCCGCACATTAACACCATCCTACACACACTAGGGACAATTTACACTTATACCAAGTCAATTAGCCTACAAACCTGTACGTCTTTGGAGTGTGGGAGGAAACCAAAGATCTCAGATAAAACCCACATGGTCACAGAGAGAACGCACAAACTCCGTACAGACAGCACCCGTAGTCGGGATCGAACCCGGGTCTCCAACACTGCAAGCACTGTAAGGCAGCAACTCTACCGCTGCGCCACCGAACCTTTAGGCTTTGTCTGTGGTTCCCAGTCACCATATTAAGGACAAAGGACATTTATTGTCACATACACCAATTGGTGCAGTGAAATTTGAGTTACCATGCAGCACACAAATAAGATAAACACAACACTATAGAATTTAACATAAAACATAAAACATCTCCGACAGCGGAATCAACGTTTCCCACTGTGAGGGAAGGCAATAAAAGTTAAGTCCTCTTCCTCTTGTTCACCCGTGGTCGGGGCCTATTTGAGGCCTCCGCAGTCGCCGCTACGGATGGCCCAATGTTTTAGGCCCTCTCACCAGATGATGGTACTCCGGCGTCCGAAGAACACTCTCAACGGCTTGTAGTTCCGAATCGGCCACTTCCTACTGGAGACCGCAGCACCCGAAGTCCACAGGCCGAGCTGGGCGGAGCTCCAACAGGGCGATCCTCGGCGAAAGATCCCAGGCCTCCGCGATGTTAAAGTCAGCGCCGCCCGCGTCTTGAAGCTCCCCAGACCACAGCTCCACGGTGTCAAAGTCGGCAGTCCCAGCACTCCGGAGCTTCCAACACGGCGACTCTAGTAAGGCATCGCCCGCTCCGCGAGGGTACCTCAGTGCTGCGCTGCCGCTGAAGCTGAAGCTCTGGCCGGTCTCCGGCAGGAAAGGCCGCGCCAATCCAGATGGTAGGGGACGAAGATGCGGCTCGGAGGAAAGATACATCCTTGACCCAGGTAGCGACTGTGAAAAACAGTTTCCCCCCCACACATAAAAAGACTAAAAGACCTCCACAACAAAACTTTTTGACGGACTAAAAATAAAAAAAAGGATGAAAGTGCGAGCAGTTGCAGGCGAGGCTGCCACACTCGATGGTGCCAACACTCGGACTAACATAATTCACATCCCTATTTACTAGTTATTAGCCCCTTAAACACAAACCAAGCTGGGATAAATTATCAGGGGATAGTATTGATGAAAATCACTCATGGATCAAAGTTGGCTTACATGATCTGAGAAAGAAATAAAACACACAGAAAACAATGCTGCTTAAGTGCCCCACTGAGTTAAATGAGATGGCATCAATAAAATCCATGGGAACTGGTGGTTAGTGGTTGTGCATTTAAATTATTTTTGAGGAAATTAGTCCCCATAACACATTCAACTTGGTCAGCTTTGCAGAGCTTTAATGCCAGCCTATCTATCATTAAAAAAGCTTTGATGTTCTCGAGCCTCCTGCGGTTTTTGCCTCCTGCTGTGCCGCAATGTGCAGCTTGCACATCATGGAACTTTATCATCATGAGTCTCAGCTTATGAGATGAATGATCATCTCGTCCTTTGCCTCCGGGGCCCCTGTCAAACACCTTTGTCTCCAACATGCTTTCTCTTGTCTCTGCTGTGTTATGCTCTTAGTCAGGGAGTAACAGTCCTCTGTTCCTCACCCTCCTTCCCCATACACATCCTTGGGGTTAGATGTAGGATATGATCCCGAGTGAGATTTTGCAAATGAATGAATGATCTGTACAAATATGGAACACATCTGACAACAGAATCAACATCATCTGTGGTGGCTATAATGTTTACAAACCATTCAGCACAAGGGAATTAGCATCTGTAAAAAGCACACATTGTGCCACAGTGTATTTCTAGCATGCTCTATATTTTCAATTCTAGTTTACAGTTTACAGTTTTTTTTCTTTTACTTGAAAAGTGTGTCTCCAAACAAACGTTTATGAATCCCAGGTAAACATTCAAGATCATCTGTTTCTGCTCTGCATTTTTTGCATCTTTGTATGCCCTCATAAATGATAAAGAGTCAGGGAGTCACAGAAAGATAAAAGCCGATTAATTCCTATTCATTCATTAAATCAGAACGCAACCATTTCCGAAATAGAGGACGAGTTATCCTGAATCCATTTTACGGTATATAATGGCTCCATTCATCATTGCAACATGAAGAAATGTTATGGACTTCACTCTCTTGCAGCTCTTGTGAGGACTATTTTGGTCAGTTGTATCTGGTTTCAAGTCATTTTTCATCATCTGAAACTTCAATGACCTGTTTTTTAATTGGCCTTTTTAGTTATCATCCCACATTCACTTCTTTGTGTTTTTTTATGTTGAAGCATCAATCTCGTGCTTCCGAAAAGTAGGACTTGGATCTGAGAAATTTAGCATTCCACTTTACACTCAAATATTGCAACATATTTTACACAACTGGTCAGATAACAAGTGAATGAGAACATATGTTCCAACAATTACATACCAATGCTGCAACTGAGCTCTGTGTGAACCGGTTCCAATGTAGTAATATTATGTCTTGACAAATTGGTTGTGTTAACTTAACCGATGCATATTATGTTGATTTTGCCAAATATTTCACTTTGAAACATGTAATATCATAATCATTATAATCATAATCATAATCATACTTTATTAGCCAAGTATGTTTTGTAACATACGAGGAATTTGATTTGCCATACAGTCATACCAATAAAAAGCAACAGAACACACAAAATACATTTTAACATGAACATCCACCACAGTGACTCCTCCACATTCCTCACTGTGATGGAAGGCAAAAAAAAGTTCAATCTCTCTCTTCTTTGTCCTCCAGCGGTCGGGGGCCTCTAACCTTCCGTTGACGGGATGATCTTACTCCCGTAGCCGGCGGCGGGTCTCCTTGTCTGGGCGATCAAGCTCCTGCATCGGGGGGTATCTCAACTCCCCCGAGCCAGGCGATCTACCCTGGGTCGAACGTCGTACGGCTTTTGGAGCTTCTCGACGACAGTCTCAACCTGAGACTGCGAGCTCCTTGATGTTAAAGTCCGTGGTTAGAGCGTCGATCCCAGGCAAGGAAAAGGCTCCGATGGTAAGTCCACGCCCCACGGTGGGGCTCAATGTCAGTCCCGAACAAGGCCTCCAGCTCCACGATGTTAGGCTGCCGAGCGACCGGAGATACGATCTGGTAAACAATCGCATCTTCGGCAAGGTAAGATTGAAAAAAAGTTTCCCCCGACCCCTATGCCCACCCCCCACATAAAACAAACCAGAGAACATTAACACATACTTTTAAACACACTAAAAATAACAAAAAAAAGACTAAAAGGACAGTCAGACTGTAGGCGAGGCTGCAATCGAAACGCCATCCGGTAGAATGTTTATTACCCAAATAATAACATCTGATTAAATGCTTTATTCGTATTCATTTACTCAGTGGTGCACTAATCTATCCAGTTAGATGGAGCTTTTATATGGCACAACTGGAATTACTGGAATTAACCTTTATTAATTACTCAGTCCCACTGCGGTAGCAGAAAAGTTAAATGATGTGTGAAGGTTCATTTTATCCCAAAATCATGAGCTTCAGTTTGAAGAGAGTAAATAAGAGTAAAGAACAAGCCAGATACTGGCACCAAATGACAAGACGGTGGTAAAAAATAAGGGTACATCTCAAGAAGAAAATGGTACCATTGAGAATGCACGCAAGATGCTTACGGATCTTGAGAAGATGGTTAGAACATTGTAGACAAACAAAGGGATCTTCACCACCCTCTCTGAATGTCATCTCCTTACAGGTGGCACAGTGGCGCAGCTAGTGGAGCCTCTGTCTCATAGCGCCAGAGACACGGGTTCGATCCAACCTCAGGTGCTGTCTGTGTGGAGTTTGCACGATCTTGTGTAACCACGCAAGTTTCCTCCAGGTGCTCCAGTTTTCTCCCACATTCAAAAGACATGGAGGCTTATAGGTTAATTGGCCTCTGTAAATTGCCCCTAGTGTGTAGGGACTGAATGCGAAAGTGGGTTATAGAACTAGCATGAACGGATGACTCAGTGGGCGAAGGGCCTATATCTATAAACTAAACTTACACCAGCAAGGGGAGGATCAGGAACATGTACATTCTGGAAAAGCATTAATTAGAGATTAGATTAGAGATTAGAGATTCCTTTATTTGTCATTCAGACCTTTCGGTCTGAACGAAATTTCGTTGCCTGCAGTCATACATATAATAATAAATGACAAAACACACAATAAACACAAATTAACATCCACCACAGTGAGTTCACCAGGCACCTCCTCACTGTGATGGAGGCAAAAGTCTTAAAGTCTCTGTCTCTTCCCGCTTTCTTCTCCCTCTGCGCTGAGGCGATCCAGGCTTCTGATGCTGTGGCCCCGCCGGGCGACGGTAAGCCAGTCCAGCGGCCGAATCCGTGCTCCGCGACGGGCCGGTTAACTCCGCGGCCCGGGGTGGTCGAAGCTGCCGAAGCTGCCGCCCTCCAGTCCAGCGGACGCAGCTGTAGTTGACCAACCTGTGACCTGCGCACTCCCGACGATGTCGTCCACTGGGCCAGCTGCGGCCGAGCCTCCGGATTCAGGTCGCCACCAGTGTCCTCGGTCGCCACCGCCGGAACGCCACCGCAGCCCCGAAGTTGGCCAGCCTTGCGCTGGTAAGTCCTGGCTCTGCCTCCGGAGCCTCGAGGTCGGTCGGGGTCGCTCGCAGTTGGAGTTGGAGGCCGGCAGCTCGCAGTTGGAGTTGGAGGCCGGCAGCTCGCAGTTGGAGTTGGAGGCCGGCAGCTCGCAGTTGGAGTTGGAGGCCGGCAGCTCCGCCATTTTGGCCTCGGCGCAGACGGAGGCAGAGAAGGGGGACACGACAAGAAAAGGTCGCATTCCCCCGAAGGAAGAGACAAAAGTCATGTTTCACCCCCTCCACCCCCCCACCCCACACATACACAACCCAATAAACTAAAATTTAACTGAAACAGGACAAAAGAAAACAACAAAAAAAAGTAAAAACAGATGGACTGCCAGGCGAGCCGCTGCTGTACGACAGCGCCGCCACTTAATAACAAATTAGAACGATTCCATTAAAATATACAGTCTGCCCACTACCCAAGCCAGGTGAGAAAGCATGTCCATCCCTTCATTGTACCATAATAGTCTGTTGCTGTGCCACACATTACATTAGATTTAACAACATTGCACACTTGGCAAATATGATGTGAATGTCAAAAGTGTTTTTTAAATTGCACTTGACAAGATTTGCACATGAAACACTCAGATAATGTAGTAACTAAAATAAAATTGTCTGAAATAATCCCATAATATTCATATTAATGATTAATTCATGTCTCCATTCACGGGTTTGTATCTGGAGTAGATTATGAAGCACAATGTAGATCGCTGTGCAAGCTATGGGGGTTATGGAGTGGTCGACAGAAGAGAAAGCATTGAGAGTTGTGACACTTCCAGAATGATGCCTGGACAATAATACCATAAAGGAGAGAATTGTCCTTCAAAGAACCATCAGAAACAGGACTTGGGCTTAATCCATAGCTGGACAGATTGCGAGAGATTGCTGTAATGAACATGAAAGTTGGTTCAGTACAAATCAGGCAACAATGACAATGACAATAGCATCTGACTGAAAATGTAAAATAACTGCAGAAATCTAAAATAAAAACAGTAAAAGATAGACACAAAAAGCTGGTGTGGGACAGGCAGCATCTCTGGAGAGAAGGAATGGGTGATGTTTCGTCTCGACCCGAAACGTCACCCATTCCTTCTCTCCAGAGATGCTGCCTGTTCCATTGAGTTACTCAGCATTTAGTGTCTATCTTCGGTTTAAACCAGCATCTGCAGTTCCTTCCTACATAAAAACAGTAAGTGCTGGTTGCACTCAACAGATCAGGCATCATCTGTAACGAGATGAAGAAACTTAACGCTTCACATCATTGACCCCTTGACTGGGCACTGAAGGGCAAATGTGCATTCTCTGTCCATCCTTCCAGTGATTCTTATTTCTCCTTCACCTTGGCTGTGCGGAGCGAGGCTCTTCATGGAAGTTCAGGCAGGTTTGCTGGGCTATGATGCGACTGCAGTTCAGGCAGCGAGCAAGCCTTTGGAAATCAGAAGGTACCAATTTGGAACCAAGCTCCTAGCAGTCCCAGTTAGCGGAGACCAGGGCTTGGAGCTGACTTGCCCAATGGGTTAGGATGCTTCTCCAGAAACCCTACTAATCCTCAACCATACAAGACAAAGAGTCCATTGACTGCAACTCTGCTGGTTGTCCCTCTTCCCCCAACCCTGCAACATCATCCCTTGTTGATTCCATAAATATTTGTTGTCATAGAGAGATACTGCACAGAAATAGGTCTGAGTCTTCACCGACCATTAGGTACCTGTTTTTGGCACTAATTCTACTCTCATGTTATTCTCCCAAGTTCCCATCAACTATGGGCGGCACAGTGGCACAGTGGCACAGAGCTGCTGCCTTACAGTGCCAGAGACCCGGATCCTATCCTGACTACAGGTGCTGTCTGTACGGAGTTTGTACGTTCTCCCTGTGACCGCGTGGATTTTCCCCAGGTGCTCCGGATTCCTCCCCACATTCCAAAGATGTACATGTTTGTAGGTTAATTGGCTTCAGTAAAAATTATAAATTGTGTGTAGGGTAGTGTTAGTGTGCGGGGATTGTTGGTTGGTTGGCGCAAACTCGATGGACCGAAGGCCTGTTTCCGCGCTGTATCTATAAACTAAATTCAACTAAACTAAATAGGACCAAGACGGCACTGACCATCAGGCACCTGTTTTTGCACAAATTCTATTCTAACTCATATTCTTATCCCCAAGTTCATATCAACTCCCTCCCTCTCTAGACTCTACCCCTCATCTGCACTGGCAGAGGACATTTAACCTACGAACTCACATGTTTTTTTGGAATATGGGAGGAAACGGGAGCACCTGGGGAAAATCCACGGTCACACAGAGAGTACCAGAGACCAAGTTGCTGGAGGTGTGAGACAGCACCTCTACCATTAGCTCCACTGCGCTGACACAGCTGTCGGAGCTATGTGCAAAATTCAACTTAGTTAAAAAAATTTACAGAAAAGTAATTTGCACATTCATATGCAAATTTGCACTAAGGATATTTTGCACATGTCTTGAAGCATTTCTCCCCAATGCAAGTGAAATACCCACCCATGGTGAAATAGTCCCAGCACCTGTGGGTGTAATTTAACCAAGCAAGGGTGGCATTTTCTCATCGACATTTATGCATCTAGGACTATCATCATCATGCTCGATGCTCTTTTCCACATTCAGAACTGAAATTGGTGCAACAATGTGTATGAATAATGCAGAGGTACCAATGGTGTACCATTCATGGTTACTCAAGAAAGACTCATTCAGTCATGGGGAGAACGTACAAACTCCGTACAGACAGCACCCACTGTCAGGATCAAACCCAGCTCCCTGGCGCTGTAAGGCAGCAACTCTACCGCTGCGCCACAGTGCCGCCCGTTTCATAGCAATGGGGAAAATGTAGATGTCACAAGATTCACAAAATGAATACTTCCCTCTCATCACAATATAATTTCACACAATCAAAAATACATCTGTGCAAACTTGTCACTGACCATGTGATTGATTTGAATAGGTTCTAGAAATAAGTGAAGGCATCATAGGAAGTAGTGATGTCATGTGTCTGACGTAAGAACTAAGTGCGTGGAGTTTCTCAGGATTGAATAAATTGAGCATGCCCACATGAACTTCTGTGCTTTGCATCTGTTATTGAAAATGGAGTCCTGCATATCCAAGGTCTACCTTAACACACATTACAGGCTTGTTTAAGTCAGTTCCAACTCCTAAAATTAGTTTTTATTGGTGATCTGCAGATGGATGCATTGCAGCTACGATTAATTTAACAGCACAAGTGCGCATTCAGGTTGAAACAAATGCTTTGTGCTAAATGTGCTCGAACATTACTACAGCCATTACTATTGCTGGCCTCCTTCCAAGACAGAGATTAAGTATGTGTTAGTGATACAGGAAGAGACTCCATACAATGTAGTCAGGGTCTATTAATAAACATGGAAATTCAACCCAGATTCTGTTACAGTATTCAATCCCAGAACTATATTCTCAGTAATAAATTGAGGCTGAGGTTTAAAATCCTGTAAATGTAATTAGTTTGTGGTAAGCATGGAGTGACTGGACACAAATTTGAAGCTTTGTGTCCTGACATTGACTGCCTGGGTGAAACATACAGAGCAGAGCGAGTGAGCTGATGAAATTAGGAATGTTAATCAGAGCAGATAATATTGTGATGATAAAAATACAGAAATATCTACAAATACTCAAGAGGCTGAGCACCATCTGTGGAGAGGGCAACAGAGTTCAAAGGACAGATGGGAGAAATCAAAGAGAGTCGTATGGCATGGAAACGCGCTCCTGTCCCCCAAATTTGCACCAGCGATCACGTACCCATTTATGCCAACACTATTTTATTCTCTTGCATTAACATCAATTCCCCAGTTTCTAGCACTCACCCGCAGCCTAGGGTCAGTTAACCTACCAACGCACATATCTTTGGGATGCAGGAGGAAACCAGAGCACTTTGTTAGAGGAGATTAGAGGGAGAACGTGCAAACTCCACAATGGCAGCATCGGAGAGCAGGATTACACCTCAGCCACTGGAGCTGTGAGGCAGCAACTCTACCAATCACACTGCTGCTGCCGAACAGCAATAAGCAGTTGAATTTGCCAGATGCACACCAATAAGAACTCACAATTTCTTCCAGTATGCCCCTGAGGAAAACCTCCCTAGAGCAGGTGGGGCTTCATTTGATTGGCAGGAGGTGAAGTACGAGGTGAAAGACCATTCAGAGTGTGAGACCTTTCACCACTGAATGGCCTTCACCTCCAGTGAAACCAGCCTCCAACCTCACTCACTGTTCATGCTGTCCCAACCACTTAATTATATCAGAAAGGAGGTTTTGGGGGCGGGGGGGGCGGGGGGGGGGGGGAGGGGGGGATTGTTC